>OY757908.1:133762343-134362343 GCA_963585895.1 Sepioteuthis lessoniana
GAACAAAGTTGAACCCAATGTCAGGTTACAGCTTTATGGACTCTGGCTGTTGGTTTTGCCACGTTGGTAGCGATTTTGCCTTGTAGTCTCGTTAGCTTCATGGAAGCTTGAGAGCTCACTATTTATCCACGGTGGGAAAGAGAAGAGATTCATTCATGCTTTTCCTCAGGGCATTAGCACAAATTGGACTGTAAACTGCCTCTTCCAGAACTTGATCTTGTGTCATTGAATCTGTTTCCTATCATGATGACCATTACATCGTTCATTACGACTTTGACTCACCAAGTAATTCTTGATGTCACTCAGCTTCTTCAGAGAAGTTGCAGGAAGTGACACATCATTGAATCAGAGAGTTTGGCCATTGATCCCTCGGACATATTAATTGTAATCTAATGTGATTTTTTATCAATTGATTTATTTAGAATTGTGTGTATTGATTTTAGTTGTTATAATTTCAATGTTTTATTTTTTGTTCTTTTCAGCTTCCGTTAGGAATTTCAAATCCAACTCTTTATTCAATCCACATGATTCAAGATGAATTCATTGTGTGTCAAGTTTTTCGTCTATGAATTCTTTGCATCAGATTAATTACTTTTAGAATATTCCCAAACCCTTAGCTGATTTTATTCAATTTTTAAAAGCAATGATTCAATTCTGTATTTAGCTGCGAATAATTTACCTGCAGTAAATTTGCTCTACTTGAATTGTCCAACATTTTACTAATTCTGCTTTCCAATCTGTTTTTTCAGCTAACTTGTCATTGTGATGTCATTTGGCTCTCTTTTCTCCTGAACCTGACACTACTTGACCCAAGGATTGAACTCACACCTCCCAAGGTAATTAGATAATCTTTAAGTTAACGTTCTTTATCTGCCTTTTCAATGAAATGAAACCAACTTGTTGGCTGGTTACAGAATATGCTGAGTGTTTTCTCTGCAAATGATTGACCTCACCCCCGCTCCCACAAAAAAAGGTGGCACGGGTATGACATTAAACTACATCTGGTGGTGAGGCTACATTTCTGGAGCTCTATGGTGTGTGAAGTACCCCTTCATTGCTATTACTTCCAGGTCCAAAAGGACCTACATTGTTGCATCTCTAGGGCACAGAGATCTATTTGAAAATTATTCCTATTTGATAAAAATTCTTGAAACCATCCAACTGTGGTCAAATTATTTGTATTGGATAGGAATACTATAAACCATACAACTGTGTGCAAATTGGATAGGAATACTTGATGCTATATAACTCTGCAAATTATTTGGATTAAGTTACTTGAAGCTAAGATCGTTTACTAAATATTATTATTATTATTAGTTACTTGAAAGCATATAACTATGTGCAAACAAATGTTTATTGTTAAATTGAAGCAATTACTTGAAAGTATATGATTATTTGGATTAGATAGGAATACTTGAAACCATAGAACTGTTTGCAAATTATTGCTATTGGATAGGAATACTTGATATCATATAACTGTGTGCAAAAAATGTAAATATAAACATACACTGAATGCAATTCTCTAACCTCTAGGCATAAAATAACCCTAGACAAGTTGACATACTGTTTAAGTCAACCCATCAATAAAGCAGTGTATATTTATTTGTAGTGCAAATCAGATGATGGACTTTTTGAGTCTTTAATTTCCTTTCTCTAACTTTCTCATATGCCGTTCATATTTCCATTAAGTGAGAAGAATTAACTGAAAATTCAATTCTCTAAGATGGACTCCAGGTTGAATTAAAGTTTAAAATCTCATGTACAGACTTACCCACATGTTGAGTTGAGAATTCTATTATTTATTATGGCATGGTTACATACCTATTGCAAGTACTCTGCAACGATATTGCCATTATTTCAAACAACATTCCTCAGGTTTCTCCTATGCCAGTTACTCTACTTAAGCGAGTTTGCAGGAGAGCACAAGCATTACTATGAAGTGAAACTCAGTTTTAGTTTTTGTTTACATTTTTTGATATAACAAACAAATTGTATTATAAATAAAAGTGATATAATGAAAATGAATATTCAAAAAGTGATTTAAAAGTCATGTTAACATTTTATCAGGCACTAACATCAAAAGAATATGCAACATGGTATGTCACTGTCAGTGATCAACATAATTCAGTTGATCTTTAAAGTAGTACATTAAATCCTTAATGATTCTTTTTATTTTTATTAACATTTTTTATATATACAAGGCTCATAAAATAAGTTTCCAGGCTTTTTTCGTATGGGCACTTTTATTGAGAGTACACACATGAAACTATAGTCCCCTTCAAAGTAATCTCCTCTAGCTACAATGCACTTGTTGTACCATTCCAATAACTTCTGGAAGGCCCCATGGAAGTCCTCTTGTGTGAGCGTGTCAATGACCTTCGTCACAGCCTCTTTCATCTTCTCAATTGTTTCATAACGATAGCCACTAAGTTTTTCCTTGAGCTTAGGGAATAAGCAAAAGTCACAGGGAGCAAGGTCTGGACTATAGGGATGGTGAGGAACTGTCTTGATGCCCATCTTGCTCAAATAGTCTGTGACAAGGATGGAGTTGTGGACTGGTGCATTGTCCTGGTGGAAATGCCACTGACCCGATTTGAAGAGTGCTGGCCTCTTCCGTCGGAATCTCTTCCTGAACTCCCTTAAAACCTCAACATAGTATTCCTTGTTGACTGTCCAATGGGAACCCAGTGCATGTAGACCATGCCAGTGCTGTAAAAAAAGGATCATCAAAAGTTTGTGTGTGGATTTGCTCTGTCTGGCCTTTTGGGTCTGGGAGTGCCAGCATACTTCCACTGGGAACTCTGTCTCTTGGTCTCTGGTTCATAGCAGTAGATCCAGCTTTCATCGCAGGTCACCAGAGCATCAAGAACTGCGGGATCTGAAATGATCAGCTCGACCATCTCCCTGCTGTCATGACAAAGTCTTTCTTTCTGATCTTCTCTGAGCACCCTTGGGACAAACTTTGCGCAAATCTTCTGCATCTTCAGTTCCTTGCGAATATTTGTGTGTACAGTTCCCACTCTGATATCAAACTGTGCACTTATTGTCTCTATAGACACACGGCGGTCCTTATTCATGAAATTTCTGACTTCCTTACTCCTCCCACACCTCTCATCATCTCTCACAGACTCCCTGCCTTTCTTGAATCTCTTATGCCACTCAAAAACTGATGCTCAACTCATGCAAGATGGTTGAAAAGCAGTCTGAAGCATTCCATACATTTCTGTAGCATTTTTTCCAAGTTTAAAACAGAATTTTATTGCATATCGTTCATCTAAATTTAAATGTCTGTACAAAAAAATCTTGAAATTTATTGAAGGCTCCTTGTACCAAAGCGATTTCATATGAAAAAGTGATATGCTTAAAAAATCTTGTGTAAAATCTCATAGAGAGAGAATAAGAGAGAGAGAGAGAAAGTAGGCAATGTTTCTCTACCTTATCTAAAGGGTCATATGATTTAGGGGCCACACTATTTGGTTACAGGTGATCCCAACAGCAATTTTTAAGTTAAGGGGGCAGGACTAAAGCAATTTTTTTCATCTGCTAACTACTCATAGTTTATTAGTAATGTGCTACAATTTGGAATGAATTGACCCCCTACATATCTGGAATATTAGAGAGATCTTGATTTAATGTCCCTTCTACTCCACTAGAACCTATTTTACTCCTACAAATCTTTAGTGTTATATAGGGAGGGGAACATCAGTTGAAGAGGGGAGCTGAATCCCAAAGATACCCATATTTAAAGAACAGATACTCCTACTAGTTATTTCATAATAATAGAAGCTATATAATATGACCGGACATAATATTTTTAAAAAGTGAAATCTCTTCCCTGAAATTGCATGTTTTATAGACAAAAATATGAATTCATGTGAGACATAGAAAATCATTCAAAAAGTTATATTTATTTTGAATCTAGAATTCTTATTAAAATGTATCATGATAATCATACCAAGATTTAATAAACTGCTGGTAAACAAAACTCTCAAAACAAATTTGGCAACATACAAAAAAAAAAAAACTGGATATGTCAGCTTTTGAAAATAATTATTCTGAAATGTATGTCAATATCAAATTAATAAATACTGATACTCTTAAAGTTTTTTGAAAGTTTTACTATTAATCTGGAGTGGAATTGAAAACTTTAGTAAATATTTTACCATTGATTTTTTTTTTTTTTTTTCCCATATTTCAAATTCATTATATACAATGTATTTAAGCTAAATATTGCAGACCCCCTTTCTTTTTTTTCTTTTTTTTTACTGAAATTTATGTAAATTCAAATCATTATACAAATAAGATCGAAGTCATTCAAGTAAAACAATTGATAAAAATTATGTACAATACTTCAATAGAGATACACGTTATTTATGTGATTTTAAGGGTACATTAGCTGGGAATGAAGGTATTATTTAGTAAAACTTTGTGCCATTAGTAAAAATATAAAGACTCAGATTCTCCCAAATATTTCTCAAAAAGATTTAAATTTTTCTGGTTAAGTTTCACTCACTGATTATTTGACAAAAAGAATCAGTCATTAATATAATAAAAAGATTGAGATTAAAACTTACCACCATTTTCTTGATTTTTCTTGTGTGTTAATGAAGAATCCAAGTCGCCATGAAAAGCCAGCTACCTCTTTGAAATTTCAAATAATAAGTGACTGGGGCCAGACTTAGAGGTGCCAATCCCTGGTAATAAAGTTTTCAACTATGACTTGGTAAATATTTTATTTTTATGACCCGGTCTGTTGTATCTTGCCTAAATATTGATAATAATAAAATAATGGGTTTCGATGCCAAAAAAGACTTATCAGTTTGTAGTAAAAACCTGTTAAAACAATTTCTGATTGAATCTCAACATATTAAGAATATTTCTATAGATTCATTTAAGCATATCACTTTTTCATATCAAATTTATTTGGTATATGTAAACAAAATTGATAAAAATAAAAAGAATCATTAAGGATTTAATGTACTACTTTAAAGATCAACTGAATTATGTTGATCACTGACAGTGACATACCATGTTGCTTATTCTTTTGATGTTGATCACTGACAGTGACATACCATGTTGCATATTCTTTTGATGTTAGTGCCTGATAAAATGTTATCATGATTTTAAATCACTTTTTAAATATTTATTTTCATTATATCACTTTTATTTATAATACAATTTGTTTGTTATATTAAAAAATGTAAACAAAAACTAAAAATGTCTATTTTTTTTTTCCCCAAAAACCTATTCGATCATCATTTAACCACAAATAATAAAAAATCTGTTGATTTTATAACCATGGTACTTATGTAAATGTTATTCAGCATTAAAAGAGCTTTCTAAAGATATACATCTTAACCATATTGTGAAATATCAAAATTTGGATGTATAATGACAGATAACCAAATCCGCCATTTTGAATTGTGTTATTTTAGTTAAATACTTATAGCAAAATTTCCGCAGAGTTTCTCACCATGAATTTTTTGTACATATCATGACATAAGACAGACAAATTATTTAGCTAATTTAAAAAAAAAAAACTTTTTTTTAAGAAAAGGTCAAGGTCAACTTGCCTTATTTGACCTCTAAGATCAAAAATACATATGGTACATTTTAGATCCATCCAAGTACTTTAAAATGGTATATAAATAAGCTTTTTTAGTACAAAAAACACCGGAGATTATTAAATTTTAAACTTTGTCAGTATCATCAAAAAATCATATTTTTGGCAATGGTCAAAAGGTCATAACATAAGAACTGGTCAACTTTGAGAGGTAAGACTGGTGCCATTCAATTCATATCATGAAGTGTAGCAAATTTGAAAAAAATCCATGTCAGTCATGGTCTGACCCCTTGTTGATTTGACATGGAATGACTCATTATTGCATTCACTTTCACACTAATGCCCCCCTTGGGAAATGTATGAAACTTGTTTTACTCCCAGCTATAGGGGGGCTAAATAGTATCACTTCTTCTACAAGGATGCCTTTGGCATTAAATAACCCATGAATGTTGATGTGGCATTAAAATGAAGAAACCAAACTTTGTAAACCAGCATTCAAAATTAATCATAAAAATCCTGGATTCAGTAAAATTCCCACAGATTAATTCGCAGAAAAAGGAATTGTCAGTTTAAATCTTATTGAATCACATCTTTTTTTTTTTTTTTTTTTTTTTTTTTTCAATCCTCATTGCTTTTCTTTATTATTCAAAAATGTCTTTTCTTTATTATAAATTCATAATTTGTTTTATAGAAAGGTGTTTGATTTCTCTTCTAAACTGATTTGTAAATTAAAGGAATAATAAAAGTCCTTTTATTGACTCAGTAAAATCCCCTGTTGGGGAGGGTCTTAGAATATGCTGATTGTATCCCCTCTGTCCCTGCCTGCAGAGGGTTAAGACCTCCTCCTCCACCATCAAAATTGACATGTCCTGGGTTAGACCTGCATCATGGCCATTACCCCCAGATCCACTTTGACTAGGAGTCATATATCTCTGGGTCAAATAGATCTATTTGTAAATTATTTGGATTAGGAATATACCTGATTTTTTTATGCACATGCAAAACACTTGAGAAGAAACTACTCCAAAAAGAAACTATAAACATAAAATGTATGTAATTTCCTAACCTTAAGGCATAAAGTAACTCCAGGCAGGTTGACATGCCATTAAAATCAATCAGATTGTTTCTCAAGAGAAGGGACATGTGTTTTAACCTGACTGAATGTCACTTTTTTAAATTTATAATTTCCACAACTTTATTTTATAATTTGTTTTAAAGGGGTCTTTTTCTTTTCTTTTTTTTTCCTTTTCAGAAACCTTCTCATCTTAATGTGTAGTTTGGAAGAAAGTCTCCTTGACAAAACCATGGAAGTATCTGCCAAAGAAGATAAGGAAAATTGTTGCTACATCTGTCGAATGACATTCTCTGAAAGTTTTTTGCTGAATGAGCATTTGCAGACACATTACCAGAAGGAATCCTATCAATGTCAGATATGCGATGCTGATTTTACTAACACAGAGGATTTAAAAGCTCATTTGTATATTCATATTGAGCAGAAACCATACAGATGTGAACAGTGTGAAAAAATCTTTCATTCCAAATCTTCCTTTGAAGAACATGTTAAAAATCAATGTGAAGAGAAACCGATTTGCTATGAAGTGTTTCAAAAGAATTCTGAAAGTGGCGGTTTAAAAATCTTGTTGAGGACTCAACCTCCAAAATCTCCACCGTTCATTTGTGAAATATGTGGTATGGTTTTTCCCTTGAACAGCACTTTGCAATTCCACATGAAGACCCACACGAGACCGAAAGGATTTCAGTGTGACATTTGCGGAAAGAGTTTCTCTCGCAAGAACCATGTGACCCGGCACAAATCGATACACACTAACGAGAAACCTTTTCAATGTGATGTTTGCCAGAAAGCTTTTCCTCGAAAGGACAAGTTAAAAATCCATATGATGACGCATACGGGATTGAAACCCTATAAATGTGAAACTTGTGACAAGTCTTTCACCCGGAATGATCATTTAAAAAATCACGTGATGACCCACGGCGTAAAGAAATCTTTTGACTGTGAAGTTGATGGGTTTGAGGTTTTTTCTACGGGTTTTGACTTAACACCAAACGAGGACAAGGTTTATGTGTGTAAAATATGTGGGAAGAACTTTTCTCGTTATAGTGCCTTAAAAATTCACCTGAAAACACACACAGGGGAGGAGGAGGAGACTTCATATGAACTGTCTAAAGATGCTGTAAATACACCGAAACGAGAGAAACGCTTTAACTGTGAAGTATGTGGGGATTCTTTTACTCGGTTAAGGAATGTAAAAAGACACATGAGTATACACACTCAAGAGAAGCCTTTTCAGTGTGAAGTGTGTGGAAGAGCTTTTGCTCGAAAGGACAAATTAAAATCACACATGTCGAAACATTCAGAAGAGAAGCCTCTGACTCAAGAAATAGCTCGAGAAATAACTCAAGAAATAGCTCAAGAAATAACTCAAGAAAATCTGTCTCCAACTTTTCCTCTGCAAAGTCCTCTGCCTTCATTCAGCGGAGAAAAACCTTTTCAATTTGACATATGTGAAAATGATTTTTCTATGACTCAGAACTCAGATTTTCAACTTAGATCTCCAATGAGTGAGAGTCTTTATCACTGCGGAGTTTGTGGGAAAATGTTTTCCAGAAAAGGTGATGTCAAAAGACATGCCACTATACATACTGGTGAAAGACCCTATTGCTGTAATGTATGTGGAAAAGCTTTCCCCCGTAAGGATAAACTGAAAAGGCATATGACAACACACACTGGTGAGAAATCGTGCAAATGTGAACTGTGTGGTAAGGCTTTCTCTCGGAACGAGCATTTGAAGCGTCATATTTTAGTTCACTTGAAAAGCTATCCTTATGCTGCAAATGCTAGTGGAAATGATGACTCTTTAGGTCAACAATCTGCCTTCTCTTGTGAATTATGTGGGAATGTCTTCTTTACAGAAAATGAGCTGGAAGAACACATGACTGTACATGTCGATGTGAAACCTTATTGCTGCGACGTGTGCGGGAAAGCTTTTCTTTTAGAGATGGACATAAAAAGACACATGGCTTCGCATGTCGAGAGGCCTCATAGCTGTGATATTTGTGGGAAAGCTTTTGTTCGCAAAGACAAATTAAACAGACATAGGTTAACTCACACTGGTGAAAGGCCATATGGATGTGAAATATGTGGAAAGGCTTTCGCTCGAAAAGAGCATCTCAAACGTCATGCCAATGTCCATATCAAGGTTGCGCTTTTGCAGTTTAACACAAACTTGGAAACTTTTACGCAAAATTGATTTTTTTCCCTAAGGTGAAAATTGGAACCAAAACTTTTGAGAATGTTTCTTGAAGCAGTTAATCGGATCAGCTATTTTTACCATGGTAAAACAGTTAATCAGAACACTTTCTTTTTACCATGGTAAAGCAGTTAACCGGAACAGCTTTTTTTGTTTTTCTTTTTTTTATCATGGAAAAATAGTTAATCAAAACAGCTGTTTTCACCATGGTGAAGCATTTAATTGGAACAGCTCTTTTTACTGTGGTAAAGCAGTTTATGCTGAGCTGTTGTTTTTATTGGGGTGTATAAGAATATTTTCCTTTTTTAATCAACTGTTAATTCATGGGGAACCTCTTGAGCGAGTTCCTGTTTTTGAAGCTTGCTCCACATATCTTTCAGTGATCCTATCCCTTTGAAAGTTTCCAAATGTTTTGATCGTCAGGTGTTTTAATACATTTTAACTATCAAGTAATAGTCATCCACTTCAACAGAAAATTCCCCACTTTAAAAATGCTTAAACCAGTTTGGGACAACATAGTCAGATATTCTTTCATTTCTTCCCTTTCCTGGTTTTTGTGAGCAGCTTTAGTGGCTTTGAGGCTTGGTTTTAAATGATAGCTCAAAATTGCCAGAATTTAAATATCTGCCATTTTGACAAACTGAAATGAAACTTACTATCAAATGATATTGCTAATAATGATATAGTGGAGTCATAGTCTGTTTAGATTTGTATATAAAATAAACTTGGAGGTAAAAGTCTTTTTAAAAAGAAAAGAAAAAAGGAAAATATTTTGATACATCCTAACAATAGCATCTTAAATCTTAGAGCGTGAGTAAATATTGTCTAAAATTTTTAAATAAATCATTATTATTATTATTATTATTATTATTCTTATTCCCACCAGTTATTTGGACTAGTATTCTCATCCTTGTAATTTTTATTTGTACATTTTGAGTCTTTGAGGATCGGCAATTGTTTCATTTATTGATGGCTTCAGATTTAGACACGAAAGATTCTTACTGACGACACTTATCAGTTGTCAGTCTGCATTAGCCAAACCCAGTTAAAATTTCAACATTTTGCATATGCTCCATGCTAAAAAATTAAAACGTACTTCAATCTACTGAAAACATCCAAAGGTTGTGCTTTTTTTCTTTCTTTTTTTTTTTTTTTTTTTAACCCTTTGACACTGTTATAGCAGTGGTACTTGAATTTTCCTTCAGACCATCACACCAACTTACTTGTGCAAAAGAGATCGTGCTCAAACAGCTGAGGATAAAGTTAGGTTCAGGAGCTCCGGGGTGGGGTGGGGGTTTAAGAAACAAATATTTGATGAATCAGCCACTGAAAGAAGGCCATAGAGAATATCAGCCAAAGTGTAATGATAATAAAAAATAAGGATGAAGTTATTAGTTTAAATAACTTGTGAGTGATTGGAAAAAAATTTTTTTTTTTTTGTATTTTTCGTGTAGTGTGATGAAATTTAAAAATTAGTCGTCTTTCTCTAAATTATGAAATAAATTCTGTGTATTCACTCAAGCGTCTTTGTTCTCAGTCTGTGCAAAACATCAACAAAAATGCTTTACATCTTTTTTAACATCCCCTGAAGATTTTTGTTAGTAGTCTTTTTGGGTTTATGAAAAAAAAAAGAAAAGAGAAAAGCTAAAAATCTGCTGGAGAAAATAATGAAAAATAAACGGATAAAAATTTAGGAAAAAGATGGATGATTAATGCTTATAAAGTGAAGGACCACAAATATTTGGTAAAATGCCCATTAGACGAGTATCATTCACAGTGGTGGTACACATTCAACTATGCAATATACATCGACTGCTGGAACGTGGCAAGTTTCCTGTTTCACATTATCATAATATTTATAACGTTATGTAAAAATGAAAATGCGTAAAATCTATCAGTGTTGTTTAATATTATTCTTTTCACATATGTTGATATTACAGAAATACTTGGAACTTGATTGGGAATGACAGCTATGCAGAAATTTGCTTGCTATCTCAACTGAGAGTAATAGTCTGTGGTACATTGGAAAAATATTCTGCCTGTATGCCACATTAAATAATTTGGAAAATAGTGCACTTGACGAATGTCATTGTAAAAAGAAACAAATAATGTTTTTTTGCTGAATCACTTCTGGTTGTGATATATTCTGGGGCTGATAGGTTTGTGGCTCAGGCAACAAGGTCAATTTGAAACAAAGTACAGCTGGTTTGAATTCAGAGTTTTCCTTCTCTTAGACTAGTTACCTTACTAAGGCTAGAAAACTCAGTCTGCCCTACTATTTACCTCTAGCTGAGGAGAGAACAGATGAATGTCCTGCCTTTCTAAAGGGCATTAGTACAAAAGGAAATGCTAACAGTCTCATCCAGAATTTGAAATCAGGTTGATAATTCCAATGATGACCTTAACGCCACCAACACCGGGCTGTAAGCTGGTCAATCTGACATGGGAAATCTGGTCAAGACGATCTATGGGTTTGTCACACCTTCTGTTGCTTTGGCTTGTTTGGTCTCAATATGTCAATTACCTCTCTACCAACATTGCATTCACTTTGATCTGGACAACGTCCTTGATAGGGCTTGATGAAAATTCGCGTTGGATCTATTGACGACTTTTACAAATAAAATGTAGACCACAAAAAGAATTCAATGGAAATGCTAGGTCTATGAATATAATGGTAAATAAAATGTTTATTCTTGCTGCGTGTTACAGGATTTGGTTAACCATTGCCATTTCAATGAAATTACAGTTTTTCAAATTCAGACTCTGTAATTGTCTAAGAAATAACAACCTTCAGTACTCGACGGTTAGTCATGTATGGTAAAAGAGAAAATCATCGACTATGATAAAAGGGTTTGTGTATGATTTACCAAAGGAAAAAATAAATCTTAAGATATTTACCATTTTCAGGATAGTTCAAAATTAGGTCTTTCTTTCTTTTTTTTTTTTTTTTTAAATCCTCCTAGACTGTCACAACAAATTGCAAATTTTGTCTTCTCAAAATCTTTTTTAAATAGCTGGGATTATATTCTGTGGCTTGTGAGCAAAGTTATTCTGTGTGGATTGTGAACTGAATTTCTTTACTAACTTTATTTGAGGCGCAATTATTAACTGACACAACACAACAACAACAACAATGATGAATGGACACATTTATTATTATTATTCAATCTGCCATCTTCTTAGTTGTTGGGTCAATTTCTTTGCTTCAGGAAAATTAATTTTCTCCAAGTGTTCTGACAGAGGTAAGTTGTGAAAGATCCAATGCTGGATCATCTCAAGCTATGAAGACTGTTGGAAAGTCAAATAATAAACAATAATACATAGAATAAGCTTATAAAAAAGTTTTTAGTACCACAAATGACTGATATCAGATCCCAAATCAATAAAGATTGTACAATCCACTTTGGTATTAAATCCAGAAAAATCAAAAGATCCAAATAGGCAAATTCAAACCACAAATCCAGCCTCTATGAAATGTCCCGTTTCCTTTCACGAAACATTGTATTAAATGACCCATATGAATCAGACCTTTTTTTTTTTTTTAAACATGATTACATTGATTTTTTTTTTTTTTTTTTTTTTTTTTTTTTTTGCAGAATTTAATGTCGGTTATTTTATTTCAAATGCAGGTATTTCTGGCTTACAAGAAAATAATCCAATAATGGATTCACCTTGAAGAACTTTCTCCAGCATTTTCACATTGCTAACAAAATTATTTTCAATTATCTGGCTATATCAACAAAATATACATTTCAACAAAGTAAAAAAGACCACCAATGACTTCATCTCCATTGGCATCCAAGGTGAAATATCTGGGACCTCAAATATTTGGGCTTTTCTTTTGGGTTATTTGATCACAGGGACAATGAACTAAATTTTCAGTTCTTTTTACAATGAAAATAATCTTCTTAGAAATAATAAAAGTATGCTTATACAACTCCTCAATTCTTTTAATCCAACCACTCAAGTCGTCCATAGGGATTCGCTCAATGGTCGTTATTTATAATGTCATACAGTTGATGACCATTGCTGTCAGTCTGACATCCTGCAGTTTCTGAGAAGAAAAGAAACATGGTGTGTGTGTGTGTATATATATATAGTTTTAGAAAATTCAATATTTTGTCATGTAATAATGACCAATTCTTGTTGAAATGCACTCGGATTTTAACAGGATGTGTAGAAACAACTTAAAATTTTGTTTTATATTTTTCAGGTCTAGAAATTCCATTCACTAAAAAAAAAAGATGTTTCGACATTTAACAATATTTTAAGCTGTTTTTACACTTGCTGATAAAAATTGTGATAATTTCAATTAGAATTGGTCAAGTTATTAGATTGAAAAATATCAATTTTTCTTAAACATCCTTTACATCTCAAATGATATCAAATTTTTAAAAGACCCTCTGTGAGTGAGTGTTTATATGTGTGTGTGTGTGTGTACACACACACACGCAGTACCACTTATAAATAACTACACTCCTTACAAAAAAAATCAAATTGCATAAATCTATATTATAATTCTGCTTGTTTGTTTGCTTGTATATTACACTCATCCACATATCCTTCCAAGTGTAACATTTTTCCACTTCCCTCTGAATCATCTGGGATATTCTCAAACGTTGCAATTTAGCTTGTTTCAAGGCTTAACTTTGTCGATAAAGACTCTTTTTGGGGGGCGAGAAATTGGGGCTTATTCATTATACAAAGTTTCATTGGACCAGTGTTTGCCAATGGTCCGGGAGACCTGGGTTCAGTCCCAGGTCGAGTTATACTAAAGACTTAAAAAATAGTACTTGATAACTCCTTGCTTAACACTCAGCAATATAAGGTACATATCAAGGGTAAAGTGGAGCAATCCAGAGAAAGAAGTAGTGCCCTACCTTACACCTCGGTGTAGTAGCTATTGAAAAGGGAGCCTTCGGGTCGCCAACTTTATTTACTTATTGTTACTACTCACAGGACTTGAGAAAATTTCATGGATTGAAAAAATCAAGAGGTGTGATTTAATTAAGAAAGGATTATTTGCAGTGACATGTGTATTAAGTATTTTTTATATATATATATATATATATATTTTGGCAGCATTTCTTCATTAATACAAATTTAGTTCAACGTAATAGACATTTTCTGTCTACATATTTTCTTGTTGATCCTTTCATATTGCTGTATTGATTTTATAGTATTTGGCGGGAATTGATTGATGTATTTTCCATAATTATTTATATCCCAAGTACTTTCTGCCTGACTTTGGGCCATCATCAGGGGAGGATCTTTTACAAAAGTGATGTAACTTTTGTATGTACATTACTACTTTGTAAGAAGAAGAGTGTCTGGGTCGATGCAGTGTGTAGTGTTTACTTTTAAAATTGTTCTATAAATAGTGTCAGTAGCTAAAGACATTTAATTAAATTAGCACTGGTTTGAAAATTAATTCTGTTAAGTTTGGGTTGCATGTTCCTAATATGTAGTTCTTCAAGAATATATATATACATCAACCCTTCCACATGCGTTGGATGTGACACAAGGTCATTTTTTTATGCAGAATTTAACAGATTTGAATTCAGAGTTTTCCTTCTCCTAGACCAGTTGCCATACCAAGGTTAAAGAGCCCATCCTGCCCTACTATTTACCTCTAGCTGGAGAAAGAATAATTAGATTCATATGTGAAATGTAAATATCTTCATTTAGGATTTGAACTTGGGTTGTGGTATCCATTTCTTCTAATCGTCACCACTTTGTGTCACCTATCAAGTATTGTATAGATGGTTATTTTATTTTTTTATGAGTTATTTATTGTAAAGGCAACGATAAGTTTTATTTGTAATAAAATCAGAAATCATCCTTTTCTTGCTTAAATAGTTTCTCTTGATTTTGTTTGTATTTATAAAAGATCTGCTTATTTTGCTACTCCTCCATTCACCACATCAACGCTGACAAAACGTAGAGAAAAGGCTAGACAGGAATTGCACAAGAATGCTATGAGCTATAATGAGTAACTCCAGGAAGTAAAATCCCATGAAACAGCAGCTGTCCGGCCACCTACCTCCTATCTCTAAAACAATTCAAATTAGACCAGCAAGACATGCAGGACTCTGCTGAAGAAGCAAGAACGAACTCATAAATGACATTCCCCTATGGACCCCTACACATGGATGTGTCATTGTTGGCCGAATAACTAGAACTTACCTACAACAGCTCGGTACAGATGCAGGATGTAGTCTAGGAGACCTGTTGGGAGCAATGGATAATAGGGACGAACAGTAAGAGAGAGTCAGAAAAATCTATGCTAGCAGTGCGACTTGAAAATGGTGACATTCAATTAAAAAAATAAAAAACCTCACTGGAAAATGCATTTGACAAAGAGTCTAATAAACTCATTACAGATATACCATGATTTTGAAAAATTCAATTTATAAAACTAGGCTGAGTCAAAAGTTTTGCAATATTTTAGTAACATGAAGCACAATTCAGTAGGTGCATAAAGGTGACAAATTGGATTGTGAGATGTTGAGTTCATTTGTTATTATCTCAGTGCCACGTGTTAGATTTGCCTTTATAGCTTGTAGCACGGCCTCGGAATACATGATTTATGTGCATGTCTAGCTACTAAAGATTTCTTTCAGTTCAAAAGAAATGAATTTAAAATTTCTTAGATATTTACAATTTATTATTTTTCCTATTTTTGAACAGATTAGAATTTTTTTTCAAATGAATGAAGCTACAAGGGTGAGTCAAAAGTTTTGCAATATTTTAATGACATAAAGTACAACTTGGTAGCGGTGAATGCTTTTGTTGAGGTCATAAAATGTTGACAAAGCCCACTGGACAGTAAGATCATCGGATACTGACTATGGCTTCAGAATATATGTTCATAGGCCTAGCTAACCTTACCTGATTGCTGAGGTTCTTGTAATCGGAGTGAAATTTCTCCAACTATCTGGTTTATGTACTGTGTTCTTTGCATAACAAATGTTTTTTTTCTTGCTTCTACAATATTATGGCCCAGTTTAAATTTATAAGACATAAATTCTTAAGTTGGGCTACATTACACGTTCATCTGTTAAACATTCAAAGTGATGCTCAGTGTGTCAGCACTCCAATTACTATGATACTACCTACCTCAACAGGCACCTACCACAGTTTGAATAACTTTTTCAGTCATTTGATGTAAGTACTGCAAACTAGTGTGTACTACCAAAATATTGCAAAACTTTTGACTCATTCTTGTACTTTGTTTTATGAAAGATCTAAGTTTGTTTAAGTTTTTTCCTTCTTTACAAAATGTTGTAAATCAAAGAAGCAAGTATTGTTAATGAAGAAAATGTATATTGTTGCAGGGTTGATAGGTGAACATTACTTGTTGTCACTTGTTCCCATGATTCAAAAGCCATGAATCGTCGTGATAACAGTTGATTTAGACCCTTAGAAGCATGTAGATATCATTTGATAGTTTTTATTCCATTTTTAATTTCCTTCTTCACGATCATCCAACTTGAAGTTCTGAAGACAAAAAAAAAGAATTCTCTAATTCATAATTTTTGCAAAAGCTTGTAGAAGATTTTTGTGCAACTTCAATGATTCCACTAGACAGATGAGCCATTTTGTCAAATTAACAGAGGTCATTGGTCTCAGATTGCATGGGTTTAGATTGTACCAAAATAACATAAACTGCTTCTGACCATTCATCATACACCTATGATATCTCTTGAAGCAAAAAAGGATTGATAGAAACACAAAGTGTTGACAGGTGATTGTTTCTTGCTGTCACCTGTTCCTGAGTGGGACTCCTTAGCTGTGAATTGTCATGATGGTAAGAAGTACTCAAACACCATTTTATTCCATTATTCTTATTGGCTTTGATGATGGGTGTGTTTATAAGACCCCTTTTGCAGGCAGTGCAATATTTTTGCTTTTAATTGTTAGCTCAATGTAAGGTATTTTCCAATTAGCTGTTTGTTGACCAATTCAATGATAATGTAGAGAAACATCACTAGGAGGCTCCACTGTGGTGTAGAATTTGTTTAGAAAAATATCATAATTAAAAGTGATTAATTAATATGTTTGAACATAGCCTTTATTTTGCAAATTTTCTTAAAATAATTCCCCCACTTGACAGGGATTTAAAAAATTTGTTGGCCACCACTTGGAAAAGGGTGAAAAATCTCTATTGTCTTTTTAATCTTCTCTCTGACTGTATTTTTTTTTTCTATCATGTGATTTGTATCAGCCAATCACTTTAGTCCTGTCAATGGAAAAGAAGTCAATGTATTTCTTGTTCCAGTTCTCATCATGCAAACTCACATGATGTGAAGGTGTATAAACATTTCTCCTTGACCTTGGGGGGGGGGGGCTTATATATATATATTCATGGCTATGTTTGCACTCAGCAGTACAGCCATCATCCAATGACAACAGATGTTTGAGCATTCCCTACCCCCAAAATCAATAAATAGTCTTCCGATATGTTTATTTACCTCAATGTCAAAGACTGACATTTGTTGTCTGTTGTAGTTGATATAGAATGATAACAATATGACAGTAGCCTCAAGTCACACATTTTCTATCAGTCAGTCTTTTGTAGGTGCTCAAAACATCCTGTAAACCTTTGTACTTGTCCATTAAATAACTTACAAGTGTTGATGTTATATCGTAGTCCGACAGTAAAGTAATGAATACACGCTGGAGACAATGTTGGAAGTCAATGATATGTTTATTTCTTAATATCATTAACAAAATCTATACATTATATATATATGTGTATATATATTATATTATAACAATGTTGGTTGTCACTAAATCACTTTGTGGGTTTGTGTCGAACCATGTGCAATATAATATGGAGAGTACTCAATATCTAGGATAGAGCTATTATATAATAATAATAAAATATATATTAGATATATATATTCAATTCATGGAATTTAGACTGCGACCACTAGGTTTCATGGAGTATTTTGCAAAACAACAATCATCAGGCAGTTAAGAAAATGAAATGAATCGAAAATCGAAAAAATAGTCTAAAAACTGTTAGGATTTTGTATGATTCTTCACGTGGTTGTGGGTATGCATGGGGGGTATGCATGTTTGTATGGGTTATAGTTGCGTAATTATGTGTTGGTGTATGAGTTTAAGTGAAGTTACAATCTGACACAATGAACTAATTTGAAAAGACTATATATAT
The DNA here is from genome assembly GCA_963585895.1 of Sepioteuthis lessoniana. Taxonomy (NCBI): domain Eukaryota; kingdom Metazoa; phylum Mollusca; class Cephalopoda; order Myopsida; family Loliginidae; genus Sepioteuthis; species Sepioteuthis lessoniana. Next base: position 133,780,357 of record OY757908.1, read on the forward strand.
ATATATATATATATATATATATATATATATATATATATATATTGTCATCCACAGACAGACTGTTTCGTTCTATCTAGACTAAGTCTCAGACCGCTCGGCCACCAATCGTACCACGTTTGGCTAAGGGAATTTTTTTAAGGTATTTATGTAGCAACAGCAGCAGCCGTTTGTTTACATTTTTATACCCTATCGGCTACCAGAGTGCTCAATTCTTTCGAAGAGCTTTGCATTATGTGAGCGGCGGCCGAAAATTCCTTCGCCAGAGTGCTCAAGCCCCATGGGGGAGCGTATATATTTTCATCCACAGACAGACTGTTTCGTTCTATCAGAACTCTTCAGTGTGGCTAGACACATAGGATGCTCGAATCCGGGATCGAAACCCATCCAACTTTATGTTAGACTAAGTCTCAGACTGCTCGGCTAGTTTTTTCAAATTAGTTCATTGTGTCAGTGAGGGGTGTTTTCATCACTATGCAACAGTTGCTATACCATAAAACCCAACCAACTTATTTGTTTGAAAATTATTCTATTTGATGGGAATATGTGATGTCATATAACTGCAAATTATTTGTATTAATGAATAGTTACTTGAAATTATAATTGTTAATTAGTTTGCCAATAGTCTGGGAGACAAGGGTTCAATCCCAGGTCGAGTCATACCAAAGACTAAAAAAATGGTACTTGATGCTACCTTGCTTAAAATTCAGCATCATAAGGTATGTATCAAGGGTAAAGAGGAGCTATCCAGGGAATGGAGTAGCGCCCTTCCCTACACCATCAGTGTTGTACCTATTGAAAAGGGAGCCATTGGGTCCCCCTCAACCAAGGTCGCCAACTTAATTTTTACTTTGTAACTAAGAATAATTTTCTTAGTTACTTGAAAGCATTTAATTGCTTAGAAATTATTGGTGTTTGGAATACTTGAAACCGTCTGACTGTATTCAACCAAATTATTAAATTGGAATTTTTACTTTTAACCCAAGAAAAAGTCACCATAACATAATGGTTAAAATGTTGGACTGCTGCCTCAGAGTCAATAAATTTGAACTTCAGTTCCACTATTACATTTACTTTTGGATGAATACCTTTGGGAAAGGCATGAACCCCCACCCCTTAACCACCAGCAACGGGTTAAATAGTATCTCTGCTGTTTTTCAACAAGCATGGCTTTGGCATTGAATAACCCATGAATGTTGATATGCCATTAAGCAAAATAAACCAAACTTTAAACCATATAATTGTGTATAAAATATTAGTATTAGATAGGAATACTTGAAAGCATGCAACGGTGTGCAAATTATTTGGATTAGATAGGAATACTTAAAACCATCAAACTCTGTGCAAATTATTTAGATTAGATAGGAATACTTGAAACCATATTATTGCTTGTGAAATATTGTTGTTAGGAAACTTGATACCATGTAACTGTGCAAAGAAATTATTTTTATTCTCGTAAATAAAAAGATGATTACGATAGAAATTTGAAAGTATAATTATGATTGTTATCAAACATTTAGAAATGATTCAAATTTTGGTATTAAATAATCCATGAAGGGTTGATATGCCATTAAACCAAACCACATACACCTTAAAATAAAGAGACTGAGCCTTTTTGGTGTCTGTGTTTACTGATACTAGAAATCAGAATTCAAGTCTGTGAGGTAAAAAATTTCAGATGTTGATTTTCAAGACCCTTAAGCCTTTTTCGTAGCCTCTGCCAATTGTGAAGATCTTTGAAAATTGATGCCTCATCATTAACTCCTATCTATGTAAGTTTGGGAAAAGTAGACACACATAAATATCTTCATCCTGGATACACAATGATATGATATAATCTGTGGATTGAAGATTCCTCTAACAAATGATGTATCATGTATGTCTTTTATGATGTACAATTGTAGCAACTGGGCAGCTCAAAAAGCAGTTATGGATAAGATGCCTGTCACTGTAAACATCTGAGAATGCTTACTAGACACCAATGGCCAAACAGCCAAATCTCCAACAAGGCTGCATACAAAATGTGCAATATCATTCCCTTATCAACAAGGGCGATGAATCTATCATGTTCCATACTTGATCATGTGTTATAGATGCTCCAAGAAACACCAGCACAAAAATCCCTGGAATTTGCGGTAATACAATCCAACAGCTACCAGGCACAAAGGGGCTATCACTGCACAAATTTTCTTGATAAGCTGTTTGTCAAACTCCAAAATGCAGAACAGGGAACCTGAACATCTGGTAAGTGGCTGAGGGAGCTAAAGACCCTTGTAAAAGGAAAGGATAAAAAGTGACTTTAAATGAAGACTGAATGCTGTAATTGGATGCTGTAATTGGATGTTCTAAACTACTATTGAAGCAGAATGTACACACACACACACACACACACACACACACACACTGCTATAAGCTATAAAACTCATAGCAAAATAGAAAAACTACAAATATTAAAAACCTCTCTCTATACTCTGAAGAGAAAGCTTAGCAGATATTTCAGTGAATTTAAAAAAAAACATCTTGATTTTCCCTCTTGAAAATTTTTGATAATTTTCATATAAAATTGAATCAAATCTAAGAAATTTTATAAGATGACAAAATTATTTAAAATAAACTTATCTGTTGTTTTCAATCAAATATAATCAAGAAAAAAAATTCCAACCATTTTTTGATTTTTTCTTTGTTATTTTTAATTCTAAGTTTTCAGGCCACAGCATTCTTTGGTCTTCATTATTATCAAAACTCTGTGATAAGAAATTGATATTATTCAATCAGTTTTTTGGACTAATATCTTCGTCCTTGTTTTTATCACCATACCTTTTTCTCCTCTTACGGATAGTTTTAGATTTTGGCATAAAAGATTCTGAAAGAGAAATGTTGCATGGAATTTCATCTTCAAGTATTGAATAAAATAACATTATAATGGAGATTATATGTCTTTCTGTCTGTAACTGAAACTATGTTACCACCAATGTTACAATTCCTTTAGTTATTTTCATTATATCGTCAATGATTATTTAATACTCATTATTTAATCTTATTTATTAACAATGTCCTTATCAAAGTTTAGCTGAATTAGATTTGCCACAAAACATCCCATGTTATTTTAATGCTTTTAAAATCCTGCGTTATGCATCACTAAGAAATACAGATTTACATAATGAATGGTGTGGATAATTTGCATACTGGTTTCAACAAAACTGGGTTGAATAGATAATTATTTTGTGTTACCGATTTCTGATATTGTTTTATTCTCAAATATATTAAAATCAGTTCAATTTTGTATAGAACTCAAAACAAAAATGAGTGAATTTTTTATGGGCATCTTATTCAGTTCTGTTAGACTTTCTCATTTAATATAATATTTTATTACATTGACTGACAGAGGGCGCCTAGTTTTGCTAATATGACAATTTTACAAGCCAACACCCCAAAAACTGATGATATTTTTCAACTACAGATGACCCAATGATTATTCATTATTTTTTCATGTGAAGTTTTTCAGTATGGATTCAATAAGTCAAAAGAATTGTCTCCTCTGTGAATGAATCACAAACAACTTTTGTGGAAAAGGATGAGGGGGATTCATTTCAATAACATTTGTGTGCCAAGGATGGCAAGTTCAATCCTTGGGAAGATTAGCATAAACACTCTCCAATTCAATCATCTGAAAAGGAGAAAAGCATGATTTACAAGGATTTCTTTCATCTTAATTTCACTTGCTTTATTTACACAAATTATTATAATATCTTGAATTTCTATTCGACAAAGCATTGTCAACCAATAATATTTTACTAGTATTTCTCTCATCTTAATTTTACTTGTCTAAATCGATAAAATAAAAAAAAACCAAACTAGTCAAAGATTAATAATAGTTGAAAAGATGATAATACTGTTATAGTCACATAACTCTTTTCAAGTCTTTGAATCATCATGCTAAGCAATTTTCTTTCATGGCATCTTTCAAAGCAATGGAGGGTTACTTGGCAGCACCAAATCTCTTCTCCGTGTAATCTGTGACCTTAAAATGTTTTAACTGAATATTACCAACATTTTTTCTTAGTCTTGCGAGATGTCATGATGACGGGGTTAATTTTTAATCAATGTTTTTGGTTTCAAGATTAAAATGTTGACAAAATTATCAATGAAATATTGAATCATATAACAACTCACACCAACAAATACTTGATTTGTTTTTTGTTTCATGGCATATCAACCTTTGTGGGTTATTTAATGCCAAGGTCATCCTTGTAGAAGGACAGTAATAGTATTATTTAACCCATAACCGAGGGAATAAGGGGTCTTATACCTTTCCCAAAGGGGCATTAATTCAAAAGTGAATGCAATAGGATGACTAGAGTTTGAACTTGTATCCTACAATGTTGCAGTTCAGCTCGTTAGCCACAACACCATGTGGACTCCCTCCAATAAATACGTGGCAAAATATTGGAACTGACTTTAGCAAGTGAAGATTATGATCTCTTCAATCAGAGTCGATTTTTTATTTATAAAAATTTCATTTTGATTTTTTATACATTAAAAAATCTGTTACATTGGATAAGAATTCAAATTTCCTGTATTTTAATTTGATTGGACGTTTTTATTATTTTTCTTTATTTTTTGAATTTATTTTTTTATTCTTCTTATTGAATCATCTTTTTTTTCTCTAATTCATAGAAAAAGGAATAATTTAGAATTAAGTAATTTTATGAAATAATTTGTTTTTATTTAAAACTTATTTGAAATTATATTTAATATAATTGTTTTTAAATTTTTTTTTTTTTGTGAAAATCTGCATTATCAACAATGTCAAAATATCCAGATTGTTCAGTTTATTTAAATGACTTGAATGATTTGAACAAGTGATTTGTAAATGGCATATCACAAGTAGCCAACACACCCAATCAGGCTTGCTGTACAATATCTGGCAACTTGTCTATATAATCCAATGATTTTTATTCTCTTATCAGAAAGAGATTTAAAAATACAAACTAGTGAATCCCCCCCCCCCGTGGACCACTATGCTTTTATTAACCCCCATTTGTCTATATGGAACACTTTGAGAAGCGCAGATATAGTGTGAATGGTTAAAGAAGAGATATTTGTATCTGTGACAAGAGTTGTATATTGTCTAGTTGTTATCCTTTGGTGGGGGCAGTTTAATTGAGGTGTTGTCCATGAAAGATAAACTCCTAGGATACAAGATGTAAACTTATGTCAGAATTTACATTTTTATTTCAACTTGATGTTACTTAATTTAATGATCAAAAAGTTTTACTGTAGAAAATAAGGATAAAAAGCAATAATAAATTGAAAAAAAAAACGATTATATTTTCGTATTACTTAAGACAACTTTTCAGATTTAATTTCCGGGAGAAATAAAAACAATAAAAATAATGGCTTATTCATTAATGAACAATTCAGTTTTTTGTAAAAATGTTTTATTAAAAAAAAATGTTCATGTCCTGAGTCTGACACTAAATTGCATCTGATAGTGAGGCTCCAGTTTTGGAGATCATGAGAGTGTAGAATCACTTACTGCCATTACTCCCAAGTCCACTCTGACTAGGAGTAGATGTAATTGTTAGGGTCCCATCTATGGCTCAAATAAATTTGTTTAAAAATTATGTGTATTCAATTGGACTGTGTGCAAAAAAAACCTTCTTAAGAAATAACTACACAAAAAATATAAATATTAATGCACTATGAATGCAATTCCCTAACCTCTAGGAATTAAATAACCTTAGACTGGTTGACATGCCATGAAATCAATTGATCAAATCAAAATGTTTGAATTTTTCAAAATTGTATTTTTTAAAATTACTGCTTTTTTAAAATGTTTCAAAAAACACAATAAATTCTAAAATGTAATTAATTAGTCTATGTAAATTATCATCTAAAACTGTCATTTTAGTAAATGTGGATAGAAAAATGGTGATTATTATTGTTTTGAATACATTGTGTATGAAAAGAGATTCTAATTAAGTACCATGTCATTTTGGTAGCGTAAGTAATATTCATCTAAAACGGTTAATAAGAATTTAAATTATTTCAAAACAATTATTTGTTCATGTTTTTCATTTAAATAAAAATTAGAGTTTATTTTCTTTGAGATATTAATGATTGATGATTGAGTCGGGAATTTTGAAGATTGTTTTTTAAAGTCTTGACTTTGTAGGAAAGAAGAAATTCTAAATTTGCTATTTGCCAAAATTTGTGATTTGGATTTCCATTTGGAAAATGAAAGATATAAATGATACAGTTTGTTTATTTGTGCATTTACAAAAACTGAAGAGAAACAAGAATAAACTCTTGGTAAGACTTGAACTCATATCCTCTTCAGCTTTAGGGATGTCTGCTTCTGTTTTCAAACTGCTATATCAATGAAACTACCAGAGCATGGATGATATAACAATCCATAAAGCCACTTTGTGTCCTTGTCTCTAATTGGTCAGTGGTGGATTTGTTGTCATTTTTTTACTCACTTGTAACATTAAGAAGGTTTGTGTGTGTGTGTGTGTGTACACACACACACTCATGATATAATCATTATCGTCGTAGGAAATGGACATGGTGACTAAAGTTCAAATCCTGGTTGAGGCTATTTGCATTCCAAATTGTGCAAATGCCCTTGTGAAAGGTATGACTCCAACTATTCTCCTTCCAGTTATGAGTAAATAGTAGGGCAGACTAGGCTCTTTAACCTTGGTATGGTAACCAATCTAAGAGAAAGAAAACTTTGAATTCAAACCTGTTAAATTTCACTAAAAAATTTGACCTTGTGTCACATCTTGGTCATTTGGAAGGATTAGGTAAATACACGTATATCTATATATATATATATATATATACACACATGCACATACACACACATACATACATACATACATACATACACACACACACACACACATATATATATATATATATATGCACATAAAGTATTTCAATGATAAAAAATGATAAAAACTCACTACTATGTGTTTCACTAAGTTATTGTACAGTAATTTACAGGTTTAAAATTGTTTTAGCGGTAAATTTTAATTATATATATATATATATTGTTTTTTTTCAAAAAAGATCTTTTCAGAGAAATTTCTGTTAGAAAAATCAACTATGAAAAAAGAAGAAAGTCACCTGTGTGATGGAAAAAAAATGAAAACCCTCTAGAAGGGGAAATGAAAAAGAAAAATCCCACTGAAATGACCCTGGTTCAGATAAGGGCAAACTTGAACCAATACCAAGTTGAAGGTTGTATCTGAATTATTTTTGTTTGCAGAGACTGAGTTTGAGAGATATGTATAATGCTTCTGGTACGACTAGCTGGAAATTAGTGCTTACACGATCAAAGATTGAGAAAATACTAATTTTATAGGACTTAGTTCCCGTTAGCCACTAAGTGTTGGCTTATGACAGAATCCGAGTTTTGATTGAGCTGGCAGGTTGTGTTTGATAATATGACTAATTGGTTGAAGGTATGTTTTTTCTGATAGCAATTTCTCAGACGAGACTTAAATGAAAAATGATCTTTTTAAGCCTGAATCTACAATTAAATATCATGTATACACACACACATACATATATATATATATATACTTTTGACAAGTATCATTGTCTATCTTCCTAATTCTAATGGTCGTTTATTGCATCATCATTTCATGATAAATATTCAAAAAACAATGTCCGGGTGAAAATTGAGAAAAGAAAATGAAACATTTTGTTTTTATTTACCTCACCCCACCATTGCATCCAAAATGTGACACAAGGTCAATTTCGAAGTGGAGTGCAATTGGTTTTAATTCAGAGTTTTTTCTTCTCCAAGATCAGTTACCATTCTCAGGTTAAAGAGTCTTGTCAGCTCTATTATTTACAAATAGCTTGGGAGATTTGGTTTTGTTTATTTGTTTTTAATGACATATCAATCTTTGTGGGTTATTTGATGCCAAAACTATACTTGTAAAATAACAATTGTGGTACTATTTAACCCATAGCTGTGGGGAGGGGGATAAGGGCGTTCATATCTTTCCCAAGGGGCATTAGTCCAAAAGTGATTGTAATAGCACAACTGGAGTTTGAACTCACTTTGATGTCACAATCCAATATGTTAGCCCCTCCACCATGAAGACTTCCCTATAGCTTAGGAGGGAGAATAGTTGGATATTAGCACTATGTTAAATACAAACAGCCTCATCCAGGTTTTGAACTCAGTTTGCCAGCTCCATTTCCAACACCTATGACCATTATGCCACAAGCGTCTCCTATGCTTGGTGTTAAAGAATATATTTAGTTGAGTCCTTATTCTCCAAGGACTCTTATTGACATTAATATATTCATGTTATACTAACACTGAACACAACAGAAAGAAAGTCAAGATAACATCATTTATTCATTAAACCTTTTATATACATAGTATATCTACGAATAATATTCAAAGGGTAAATACGCAAACATGTCTCATAGCAGAATCATGTACATATTATTCCGTGAACAAGCAGTATGTACAAGGCTACAAAATAGAGAAAAAGCTTGTTTGACAAGTGTGCGTAATATAGCCATGTGGCTTTACTATTCCCAGGCAGGGTCAGAAGCAACATTTCTACTGTTCAAAGGACAGATGCAAACAGAGGTAAAGATTAGGTTTCTGGTACCTTCAGGTAACATTCTTTGTGGCCCCAAACAGACTTGCTAATTATCTAAGGGGGATAATAATGGTATTCTTACAAGATTTTTACCATGACAAGATACTATGAGGCTTTCACGCCATCCTCCACCAAAAATGAACGAGTACTGATGCATAAAAAGAAAATAATAATAATTTGCATTTTCTTTTTCCGAAAATGAGAAACTGAATTTGGGGTGTTAGTCTGGGGGTAAAATTTTAACAATAATTTGATCTTGGAAAATCAAATATTTCAAGCTTTCTGAAAAAAGGCCAGTTTTGTATATAATATTTTTTGTTGGGTTTCAGATCAGTCATATTGTCAGAGAGGCTAATGCTGTCAAAAGTTTTTAAAAAAGTAAAAGGTTAGTAACATTTTGGGTCTTTTTTGTTAGACCCTCCACCAAATTAAAATTTTCGTATTTTGTTGAAATAGATATGTTGAGTTTATTTTATTCAAGATTACGTTTTTTATTTTCATGGTGGGAACTTACAAAAAGAAAAAAAAAAAAAGAACTAGAATAGAAAAAAGAAATCTCTTCATTTGACGGTTTATCAGCCAAAAAAATCCAAAAGAAAAACATTGTCTCTTCACATCGTTACAACAATTGGCTATGCATTTTTGACAACAATAAATAAAAGCCCTTCTACCATTCTGGTAAAAACTACTCAAATGGAGGTAACCTAATCTTCCATTGCAACAGAGATGGCATCATTGTTAAGAATATCTTTTCTATGTGTAGTTTGTCTTTCATTGTCTTTATTTTTGCATATCAGCTTTTGACAACTCACAAATAAATAAGTTAGGTTTGGTTAGGCTATTTAGTTTAATGACACATCAACCTTTGTGAATTATTTAATGCCATATCTTGTTTATACCTGTATATATTATACATATGGTTTGTAAGTGAATAATTTGTAGATAGCTTTATTTTTAAACAACTAAGAACTTATATGTTTGTTTGCACACGGTTAAATGATTTCAAGAATTACTAACATTCAATTCTATTTAGTATTAATCATTTATTTTTTCACCGTTAAATGGTTTCAAGTATTGTTATCTCAGGGCAACTGAACCTCAGCCACCACTTTTTGTACTTTTAAGGTAAAATTGGGTCGGGTATAAAATCGGGGAAATGCAATGATCACCTGTCCCTATGGCGTCTGTTATCTTATCTGATTGGTATGTGTTTAGTTCAGGTCATATCACTAACAATCACCTGTGAGTACTGTTAGCAAATTGAATCTCTTATGACAAAATAAGTAAAAAGATTTTTAAATAACAAAATACAAACAAAACTTCTTCGCTGACAGTCAAATCTTAAAAAGCAGATCCTCCTCCAAGTTAAATAAGTTTTATTTATGCCGTTTATATTATGTTGGTGTGAGTACATGTTGTAGAGAAGAGGAAAATCTCGTATTTTGGTTTGGCGCTCAATTTATTTCAACACTTAATTTCACCCAATCAGGATGACTTATCCTATTCAGCCCGGACCTTCATTTCCGGCTTACAAAACGGGTGAGCGGCCAAACCCACTCCCTTTGGCTTGAGACGGCGACCAGAACAGACGTTCTTTTGGCCGTCCCTGCTTAGCAATGCTTTTTAACATAGCAACACCAGCAGTAGCAACATGGACATTCAACGAGGGAACCATCTAATTTATGGATTTCGTACAAGGAATCCCAGTTGAATATGAATTGGATGCATTCAGCATGCCTTCCACAGGCACCACTTCATGTCACCCCAAAAAATGGCTATGTCGATCTGAGCGTAACTCCGCTCTCGACACTAGTTCCCTTTTCACCTCTGGTCCACATTAATGGAGATAACGCAGACTCTCCCCCAAAAATACCAGATACAAAACTACACGGTGACCCTAAAAACAATCCCTCACACGTCCCGCGACACACGCTGCCATATCAACATCCTGCTATGCCATTTCACTCCAACACTAACAAGCCTAAACTCCACGAGTCTTGCAGCACCAAAAGCAAACCATATTCCATGCTGCAAATAAAAACTTTCTTTGTTGTGTTGTTAAAGAAAAGTTTCGTCATTCATTTGTGTTGCCTAAAAAAATATAGTGTTAGAGAAATTAACAATTTCTCGAACAGCTATAATGTTCATGTATAAAACAATTCTCAAATGAAGAAGCAACAAAACTTCTTTTTTACTATTAACAGTTTCTTCCTTTCTTTATTTTTCATGCAGTTTAATGGAAACATAGTTCTTAACATTTTTCGGCATGTTATTTTAGCGAGAAAGAATTGTTACGTTGGTTCCTCACTATATTGGAAGGAAGATAAATAAGTTGAAAAAAGATATATAAAAGGTTTTTCAGAAGGTTTAGTGATAGCCAGGATAAAGGGTACTTTTATGCTGCAAGTCTCGTAGGAAAGAAGAAAATAGTTATTGAGTTGGGAAGGAATTATACCAGCTAAACGCCTGAGTTGAATATGCGTCACTACAGTCAAGGCAATGCTGAATGTCTGAGCTGAATATGCGTCGCTATAGTCAAGGCAATGCTGAATGTCTGAGCTGAATATGCGTCGCTATAGTCAAGGCAATGCTGAATATCTGAGTGGAATATGCACCGCAACAGTCAAGGCAATGCTGAATGTCTGAGAAGAATTTGCGTCGCTATAGTCAAGGCAATGCTGAATGTCTGAGCGGAATATGCATCGCTATAGTCAAGGCAATGCTGAATGTCTGAGAAGAATATCCGTCGCTATAGTCAAGGCAATGCTGAATGTCTGAGCGGAATATGCGTCGCTATAGTCAAGGCAATGCTGAATGTCTGAGCAGAATATGCGTCGCTATAGTCAAGGCAATGCTGAATGTCCAAGCGGAATATGCGTCGCTATAGTCAAGGCAACGCTGAATGTCTGAGGTGAATATGCGTCGCTATAGTCAAGGCAATGCTGAATGTCTGAGCGGAATATCCGTCGCTATAGTCAAGGCAATGCTGAATGTCTGAGCTGAATATGCGTCGCTATAGCCAAGGCAATGCTGAATGTCTTAGCTGAATATGCTTCGCTATAGTCAAGGCAATGGTGAATGTCTAAGCTGAATATGCGTCGCTGTAGTCAAGGCAATGCCGAGTGTCTGAGCGGAATATGCGTCGCTATAGTCAAGGCAATGCCGAATGTCTGAGTGGAATATGCGTCGCTATAGTCAAGGCAATGTTGAATGTCTGAGTGGAATATGCGTAACTATAGTCAAGGCAATGCTGAATGTCTAAGCGGAATATGCATCGCTATAGTCAAGGCAATGCTGAATGTCTGAGCTGAATATGCGTCGCTATAGTCAAGGCAATGCTGAATGTCTGAGCTGAATATGCGTCGCTATAGTCAAGGCAATGCTGAGTGTCTGAGCGTTTTATGCGTCGCTATATTCAAGGCAATGCTGAATGTCTGAGCAGAAAATGCGTCACTATAGTCAAGGCAATGCTGAGTGTCTGAGCGTAATAAGCGTAGCTGTAGTCAAGGCAATGCTGAGTGTGTGAGCGGAATATGCGTCGCTATAGTCAAGGCAATGCTGAATGTATGAGAAGAATTTGCGTCGCTATAGTCAAGGCAATGCTGAATGTCTGAGCTGAATATGCGTCGCTATAGTCAAGGCAATGTTGAATGTCTGAGTGGAATATGCGTCGCGCTAGACAAGGCAATGCTGAATGTCTGAGCGGAATATGCGTCGCTATAGTCAAGGCAATGGTGAATGTCTGAGCTGAATATGCATCGCTATAGTAAAGGCAATGCTGAGTGTCTGAGCTGAATATGAGTCGCTATCGTCAAGGCAATGCTGAATGTCTGAGAAGAATTTGCGTCGCTATAGTCAGGGCAATGCTGAATGTCTAAGCGGAATATGCGTAGCTGTAGTCAAGACAATGCTGAGTGTCTGAGCGGAATATGCGTCGCTAGAGTCAAGGCAATGCTGAATGTATGAGCTGAATATGCGTCGCTATAGTCAAGGCAATGTTCAATGTCTGAGCTGAATATGAGTCGCTATAGTCAAGGCAATGCTGAATGTCTGAGAAGAATTTGCGTTGCTATAGTCAAGGCAATGCTAAATGTCTGAGCTGAATATGCGTCGCTATAGTCAAGGCAATGTTGAATGTCTGAGTGGAATATGCGTCGGGCTAGTCAAGGCAATGCTGAATGTCTGAGCGGAATATGCGTCGCTATAGTCAAGGCAATGCTGAATGTCTGAGCTGAATATGCATCGCTATAGTCAAGGCAATGCTGAATGTCTGAGAAGAATTGCGTCGCTATAGTCAAGGCAACGCTGAATGTCTAGCGGAATATATGTCGCTATAGTCAAGGCAATGCTGAATTTCTGAGTTGAATATGCGTCGCTATAGTCAAGGCAATGCTGAGTGTCTGAGCGTAATATGCGTCGCTGTAGTCAAGTCAATGCTGAATGTCTGAGCTGAATATGCGTCGGTATAGTCAAGGCAATGCTGAATGTCTGAGCGTAATATGTGTCGCTGTAGTCAAGGCAATGCTGAGTGTCTGAGCGTTTTATGCGTCGCTATAGTCAAGGCAATGCTGAATGTCTGAGTGTTTTATGCGTCGCTATAGTAAAGGCAATGCTGAATGTCTGAGCAGAAAATGCGTCGCGATAATCAAGGCAATGCTGAGTGTCTGAGCGAAATATGCATAGCTGTAGTCAAGGCAATGCTGAGTGTCTGAGCGTAATATGCGTCGCTATAGTCAAAGCAATGCTGAATGTCTGAGCTGAATATGTGTCGCTATAGTCAAGGCAATGCTGAATGTATGAGCGGAATATGCGTCGCTATAATCAAGGCAATGCTGAATGTCTGAGCTGAATATGCGTCGCTATAGTAAAGGCAATGTTGAGTGTCTGAGCGGAATATGCGTCGCTATAGTCAAGGCAATGCCGAATGTCTGAGCTGAATATGCGTCGCTATAGTCAAGGCAATGCTGAATGTCTAAGCGGAATATGCGTCGATGTAGTCAAGGCAATGTTGAATGTCTGAGTGGAATATGCGTCGCTATAGTCAAGGCAATGCTGAATGTCTGAGCGGAATATGCGTCGCTATAGTCAAGGCAATGTTGAATGTCTGAGTGGAATATGCGTCGCTATAGTCAAGGCAATGCTGAATGTCTGAGCGGAATATGCGTCGCTATAGTCAAGGCAATGCCGAATGTCTGAGCTGAATATGCGTCGCTATAGTCAAGGCAATGCTGAATATCTGAGTGGAATATAAGCCGCTACAGTCAACGCAATGCTGAATGTCTGAGAAGAATTTGTGTCACGATAGTCAAGGCAAAGCTGAATGTCTGAGAAGAATTTGCGTCGCTATAGTCAAGGCAATGCTGAATGTCTGAGCTGAATATGCATCGCTATAGTCAAGGCAATGCTGAATGTCTGAGCAGAATATGCGTCGCTATAGTCAAGGCAATGCTGAATGTCTGAGCAGAATATGCGTCGCTATAGTCAAGGCAATGCTGAATGTCTGAGCAGAATATCCGCCGCTATAGTCAAGGCAATGCTGAATGTCTGAGCAGAATATGCGTCGCTATAGTCAAGGCAATGCTGAATGTCTGAGCTGAATATGCGTCGCTATAGTCAAGGCAATGCTGAATGTCTGAGCTGAATATGCGTCGCTATAGTCAAGGCAATGCTGAGTGTCTGAGCGTTTTATGCGTCGCTATATTCAAGGCAATGCTGAATGTCTGAGCAGAAAATGCGTCACTATAGTCAAGGCAATGCTGAGTGTCTGAGCGTAATAAGCGTAGCTGTAGTCAAGGCAATGCTGAGTGTGTGAGCGGAATATGCGTCGCTATAGTCAAGGCAATGCTGAATGTATGAGAAGAATTTGCGTCGCTATAGTCAAGGCAATGCTGAATGTCTGAGCTGAATATGCGTCGCTATAGTCAAGGCAATGTTGAATGTCTGAGTGGAATATGCGTCGCGCTAGACAAGGCAATGCTGAATGTCTGAGCGGAATATGCGTCGCTATAGTCAAGGCAATGGTGAATGTCTGAGCTGAATATGCATCGCTATAGTAAAGGCAATGCTGAGTGTCTGAGCTGAATATGAGTCGCTATCGTCAAGGCAATGCTGAATGTCTGAGAAGAATTTGCGTCGCTATAGTCAGGGCAATGCTGAATGTCTAAGCGGAATATGCGTAGCTGTAGTCAAGACAATGCTGAGTGTCTGAGCGGAATATGCGTCGCTAGAGTCAAGGCAATGCTGAATGTATGAGCTGAATATGCGTCGCTATAGTCAAGGCAATGTTCAATGTCTGAGCTGAATATGAGTCGCTATAGTCAAGGCAATGCTGAATGTCTGAGAAGAATTTGCGTTGCTATAGTCAAGGCAATGCTAAATGTCTGAGCTGAATATGCGTCGCTATAGTCAAGGCAATGTTGAATGTCTGAGTGGAATATGCGTCGGGCTAGTCAAGGCAATGCTGAATGTCTGAGCGGAATATGCGTCGCTATAGTCAAGGCAATGCTGAATGTCTGAGCTGAATATGCATCGCTATAGTCAAGGCAATGCTGAATGTCTGAGAAGAATTGCGTCGCTATAGTCAAGGCAACGCTGAATGTCTAGCGGAATATATGTCGCTATAGTCAAGGCAATGCTGAATTTCTGAGTTGAATATGCGTCGCTATAGTCAAGGCAATGCTGAGTGTCTGAGCGTAATATGCGTCGCTGTAGTCAAGTCAATGCTGAATGTCTGAGCTGAATATGCGTCGGTATAGTCAAGGCAATGCTGAATGTCTGAGCGTAATATGTGTCGCTGTAGTCAAGGCAATGCTGAGTGTCTGAGCGTTTTATGCGTCGCTATAGTCAAGGCAATGCTGAATGTCTGAGTGTTTTATGCGTCGCTATAGTAAAGGCAATGCTGAATGTCTGAGCAGAAAATGCGTCGCGATAATCAAGGCAATGCTGAGTGTCTGAGCGAAATATGCATAGCTGTAGTCAAGGCAATGCTGAGTGTCTGAGCGTAATATGCGTCGCTATAGTCAAAGCAATGCTGAATGTCTGAGCTGAATATGTGTCGCTATAGTCAAGGCAATGTTGAATGTCTGAGTGGAATATGCGTCGCTATAATCAAGGCAATGCTGAATGTCTGAGCTGAATATGCGTCGCTATAGTAAAGGCAATGTTGAGTGTCTGAGCGGAATATGCGTCGCTATAGTCAAGGCAATGCCGAATGTCTGAGCTGAATATGCGTCGCTATAGTCAAGGCAATGCTGAATGTCTAAGCGGAATATGCGTCGATGTAGTCAAGGCAATGTTGAATGTCTGAGTGGAATATGCGTCGCTATAGTCAAGGCAATGCTGAATGTCTGAGCGGAATATGCGTCGCTATAGTCAAGGCAATGTTGAATGTCTGAGTGGAATATGCGTCGCTATAGTCAAGGCAATGCTGAATGTCTGAGCGGAATATGCGTCGCTATAGTCAAGGCAATGCCGAATGTCTGAGCTGAATATGCGTCGCTATAGTCAAGGCAATGCTGAATATCTGAGTGGAATATAAGCCGCTACAGTCAACGCAATGCTGAATGTCTGAGCAGAATATCCGCCGCTATAGTCAAGGCAATGCTGAATGTCTGAGCAGAATATCCGCCGCTATAGTCAAGGCAATGCTGAATGTCTGAGCAGAATATGCGTCGCTATAGTCAAGGCAATGCTGAATGTCTGAGCGGAATATCCGCCGCTATAGTCAAGGCAATGCTGAATGTCTGAGCAGAATATCCGCCGCTATAGTCAAGGCAATGCTGAATGTCTGAGCGGAATATGCGTCGCTATAGTCAAGGCAATGCTGAATGTCTGAGCGGAATATCCGCCGCTATAGTCAAGGCAATGCTGAATGTCCAAGCGGAATATGCGTCGCTATAGTCAAGGCAATGCTGAATGTCTGAGCGGAATATCCGCCGCTATAGTCAAGGCAATGCTGAATGTCTGAGCGGAATATCCGCCGCTATAGTCAAGGCAATGCTGAATGTCTGAGCAGAATATCCGCCGCTATAGTCAAGGCAATGCTGAATGTCTGAGCGGAATATCCGCCGCTATAGTCAAGGCAATGCTGAATGTCTGAGCGGAATATCCGCCGCTATAGTCAAGGCAATGCTGAATGTCTGAGCGGAATATCCGCCGCTATAGTCAAGGCAATGCTGAATGTCTGAGCGGAATATCCGCCGCTATAGTCAAGGCAATGCTGAATGTCTGAGCGGAATATCCGCCGCTATAGTCAAGGCAATGCTGAATGTCTGAGCAGAATATCCGCCGCTATAGTCAAGGCAATGCTGAATGTCTGAGCGGAATATCCGCCGCTATAGTCAAGGCAATGCTGAATGTCTGAGCGGAATATCCGCCGCTATAGTCAAGGCAATGCTGAATGTCTGAGCGGAATATCCGCCGCTATAGTCAAGGCAATGCTGAATGTCTGAGCGGAATATCCGCCGCTATAGTCAAGGCAATGCTGAATGTCTGAGCAGAATATCCGCCGCTATAGTCAAGGCAATGCTGAATGTCTGAGCGG
The DNA here is from genome assembly GCA_963585895.1 of Sepioteuthis lessoniana. NCBI lineage: Eukaryota > Metazoa > Mollusca > Cephalopoda > Myopsida > Loliginidae > Sepioteuthis > Sepioteuthis lessoniana. Next base: position 133,797,535 of record OY757908.1, read on the forward strand.
AATATCCGCCGCTATAGTCAAGGCAATGCTGAATGTCTGAGCGGAATATCCGACGCTATAGTCAAGGCAATGCTGAATGTCTGAGCGGAATATCCGCCGCTATAGTCAAGGCAATGCTGAATGTCTGAGCGGAATATCCGCCGCTATAGTCAAGGCAATGCTGAATGTCTGAGCGGAATATCCGCCGCTATAGTCAAGACAATGCTGAATGTCTGAGCTGAATATGCGTCGCTATAGTCAAGGCAATGTTGAATGTCTGAGCTGAATATGCGTCGCTATAGTCAAGACAATGCTGAATGTCTGAGCTGAATATGCGTCGCTATAGTCAAGGCAATGTTGAATGTCTGAGTGGAATATGCGTCGCTATAGTCAAGACAATGCTGAATGTCTGAGCTGAATATGCGTCGCTATAGTCAAGGCAATGTTGAATGTCTGAGCTGAATATGCGTCGCTATAGTCAAGACAATGCTGAATGTCTGAGCTGAATATGTGTCGCTATAGTCAAGGCAATGTTGAATGTCTGAGTGGAATATGCGTCGCTATAGTCAAGGCAATGCTGAGTGTCTGAGCATAATATACGTCGCTGTAGTCAAGGCAATGCTGAATGTCTAAGCGGAATATGCGTCGCTATAGTCAAGGCAATGCTGAGTGTCTGAGCATAATATGCGTCGCTGTAGTCAAGGCAATGCTGAGTGTCTAAGCGGAATAAGCGTCACTGTAGTCAAGGCAATGCTGAGTGTCTAAGCGGAATATGAGTCGCTATAGTCAAAGCAATGTTGAATGTCTAAGTGGAATATGCGTCGCTATAGTTAAGGCAATGCTGAATGTCTGAGAAGAATTTGCATCGCTATATTCAAGGCAATGCTAAATGTCTGAGCTGAATATGAATCGCTATAGTCAAGGCAATGTTGAATGTCTTAGATGAATATGAGTCGCTATAGTCAAGGGAATGCTGAATGTATGAGCTGAATATGAGTCGCTATAGTCAAGGCAATGTTGAATGTCTGAGCTGAATATGAGTCGCTATAGTCAAGGCAATGCTGAATGTCTGAGAAGAATTTGCGTCACTATAGTCAAGGCAATGCTGAATGTCTGACCTGAATATGCGTCGCTATAGTCAAGGCAATGTTGAATGTCTGAGTGGAATATGCGTCGCGCTAGTCAAGGCAACGCTGAATGTCTGAGCGTAAAATATGCGTCGCTATAGTCAAGGCAATGCTGAATGTCTGAGCTGAATATGCGTCGCTATAGTCAAGGCAATGCTGAATGTCTGAGCTGAATATGCCTCGGTATAGTCTAGGCAATGCTGAATGTCTGAGCTGAATATGCATCGCTCGTGTCAAGGCAATATTGAATGGCTGAGTGGAATATGCGTCGCTATAGTTAAGGCAATGCTGAATGTCTGAGAAGAATTAGCGCCGCTATAGTCAAGGCAAGGCTAAATATCTGAGCTGAATATGAGTCACTATAGTCAAGGCAATGTTGAATGTCTCAGCTGAATATGAGTCGCTATAGTCAAGGCAATGTTGAATGTATGAGCGGAATATGCGTCGCTATAGGCAAGGCAATGTTGAATGTCTGAGTGGAATATGCGTCGCAATAGCCAAGGCAATGCTGAATGTCCAAGCGGAATATGCGTCGCTATAGTCAAGTCAATGCTGAATGTCTGACAAGAATTTTTGTCGCTATAGTCAAGGCAATGCTGAATGTCTGAGCTGAATATGCCTCGCTATAGTCAAGGCAATGCTGAATGTCTGAGCTGAATATGCATCGCTAGAGTCAAGGCAATGTTGAATGTCTGAGTGGAATATGCGTCGCTATAGTTAAGGCAATGCTGAATGTCTGAGAATTATTTGTGTCGCTATAGGCAAGGCAATGTTGAATGTCTGAGTGGAATATGCGTCGCAATAGTCAAGGCAATGCTGAATGTCTAAGCAGAATATGCGTCGCTAGAGTCAAGGCAAGGCAGAATGTCTAAGCGGAATATGCGTCGCTATAGTCAAGGCAATGCTGAATGTCTGAGCTGAATATGCGTCGCTATAGTCAAGGCAATGCTGAGTGTCTGAGCGGAATATGCGTCGCTGTAGTCAAGGCAATGCTGAATGTCTGAGCTGAATATGCGTCGCAATAGTCAAGGCAATGCTGAATGTCTGAGAAGAATTTGCATCTCTATAGTCAAGGCAATGCTCAATATCTGAGCTGAATAATGGTTGCTATAGTCAAGGCAATACTGAATGTCTGAGCTGAATATGCGTCGCTATAGTCAAGGCAATGTTGAATGTCTGAGTGGAATATGCGTCGCTATAGTCAAGGCAATGCCGAATGTCTGAGAAAAATGTGCGTCGCTGTAATCAAGGCAATGCTGAATGTCTGAGCTGAATATGCGTCGCTATAGTCAAAGCAATGCTGAATGTCTGAGCTGAATATGTGTCGCTATAGTCAAGGCAATGTTGAATGTCTGAGTGGAATATGCGTCGCTATAGTCAAGGCAATGCTGAATGTCTGAGCTGAATATGCGTCGCTATAGTAAAGGCAATGCTGAGTGTCTGAGCGGAATATGCGTCGCTATAGTCAAGGCAATACTGAATGTCTGAGAAGAATTTGCGTCGCTATAGTCAAGGCAATGCCGAATGTCTGAGCTGAATATGCGTCGCTATAGTCAAGGCAATGCTGAATATCTGAGTGGAATATGCGCCGCTACAGTCAACGCAATGCTGAATGTCTGAGAAGAATTTGCGTCGCTATAGTCAAGGCAATGCTGAATGTCTGAGCTGAATATGCATCGCTATAGTAAAGGCAATGCTGAATGTCTGAGCAGAATATCCGCCGCTATAGTCAAGGCAATGCTGAATGTCTGAGCGGAATATGCGTCGCTATAGTCAAGGCAATGCTGAGTGTCTGAGCATAATATACGTCGCTGTAGTCAAGGCAATGCTGAGTGTCTAAGCGGAATAAGCGTCACTGTAGTCAAGGCAATGCTGAGTGTCTAAGCGGAATATGAGTCGCTATAGTCAAGGCAATGTTGAATGTCTGAGCTGAATATGAGTCGCTATAGTCAAGGCAATGCTGAATGTCTGAGAAGAATTTGCGTCACTATAGTCAAGGCAATGCTGAATGTCTGAGCTGAATATGCGTCGCTATAGTCAAGGCAATGTTGAATGTCTGAGTGGAATATGCGTCGCGCTAGTCAAGGCAACGCTGAATGTCTGAGCGTAAAATATGCGTCGCTATAGTCAAGGCAATGCTGAATGCCTGAGCTGAATATGCGTCGCTATAGTCAAGGCAATGCTGAATGTCTGAGCTGAATATGCATCGCTCGTGTCAAGGCAATATTGAATGGCTGAGTGGAATATGCGTCGCTATAGTTAAGGCAATGCTGAATGTCTGAGAAGAATTAGCGCCGCTATAGTCAAGGCAATGCTAAATATCTGAGCTGAATATGAGTCACTATAGTCAAGGCAATGTTGAATGTCTGAGCTGAATATGAGTCGCTATAGTCAAGGCAATGTTGAATGTATGAGCGGAATATGCGTCGCTATAGGCAAGGCAATGTTGAATGTCTGAGTGGAATATGCGTCGCAATAGCCAAGGCAATGCTGAATGTCCAAGCAGAATATGCGTCGCTATAGTCAAGTCAATGCTGAATGTCTGACAAGAATTTTTGTCGCTATAGTCAAGGCAATGCTGAATGTCTGAGCTGAATATGCCTCGCTATAGTCAAGGCAATGCTGAATGTCTGAGCTGAATATGCATCGCTATAGTCAAGGCAATGTTGAATGTCTGAGTGGAATATGCGTCGCTATAGTTAAGGCAATGCTGAATGTCTGAGAATTATTTGTGTCGCTATAGGCAAGGCAATGTTGAATGTCTGAGTGGAATATGCGTCGCAATAGTCAAGGCAATGCTGAATGTCTAAGCAGAATATGCGTCGCTAGAGTCAAGGCAATGCAGAATGTCTAAGCGGAATATGCGTCGCTATAGTCAAGGCAATGCTGAATGTCTGAGCTGAATATGCGTCGCTATAGTCAAGGCAATGCTGAGTGTCTGAGCGGAATATGCGTCGCTGTAGTCAAGGCAATGCTGAATGTCTGAGCTGAATATGCGTCGCAATAGTCAAGGCAATGCTGAATGTCTGAGAAGAATTTGCATCTCTATAGTCAAGGCAATGCTCAATATCTGAGCTGAATATGCGTTGCTATAGTCAAGGCAATACTGAATGTCTGAGCTGAATATGCGTCGCTATAGTCAAGACAATGCTGAATGTCTGAGCTGAATATGCGTCGCTATAGTCAAGGCAATGTTGAATGTCTGAGTGGAATATGCGTCGCTATAGTCAAGGCAATGCTGAATGTCTGAGAAAAATGTGCGTCGCTGTAATCAAGGCAATGCTGAATGTCTGAGCTGAATATGCGTCGCTATAGTCAAAGCAATGCTGAATGTCTGAGTTGAATATGTGTCGCTATAGTAAAGGCAATGTTGAATGTCTGAGTGGAATATGCGTCACTATAGTCAAGGCAATGCTGAATGTCTGAGCTGAATATGCGTCGCTATAGTAAAGGCAATGCTGAGTGTCTGAGCGGAATATGCGTCGCTATAGTCAAGGCAATACTGAATGTCTGAGAAGAATTTGCGTCGCTATAGTCAAGGCAATGCCGAATGTCTGAGCTGAATATGCGTCGCTATAGTCAAGGCAATGCCGAATGTCTGAGCTGAATATGCGTCGCTATAGTCAAGGTAATGCTGAATGTCTGAGCGAAATATGCGTCGCTATAGTCAAGGCAATACTGAATGTCTGAGCTGAATATACGTCGCTGTAGTCAAGGCAATGCTGAGTGTCTAACGGAATATGCGTCGCTATAGTCAAGGCAATGCTGAGTGTCTGAGCATAATATGCGTCGCTGTAGTCAAGGCAATGCTGAGTGTCTAAGCAGAATAAGCGTCACTGTAGTCAAGGCAATGCTGAGTGTCTAAGCGGAATATGAGTCGCTATAGTCAAGGCAATGTTGAATGTCTAAGTGGAATATGCGTCGCTATAGTCAAGGCAATGTTGAATGTCTGAGAAGAATTTTCGTCGCTATAGTCAAGGCAATGCTGAATGTATGAGCGGAATATGCGTCACTATAGTCAAGGCAATGCTGAATGTCTGAGTGGAATATGCGTCACGCTAGTCAAGGCAATGCTGAATGTCTGAGAATTATTTGTGTCGCTATAGTAAAGGCAATGCTGAATTTCTGAGCGTAAAATATGCGTTGGTATTGATAAGGCAATGCTGATTGTCTTAGTGGAATATGCATCACTATAGTCAAGGCAATGCTGAATGTCTGAGCCGAATATGTTTCGCTCTAGTCAAGGCAATGCTGAATGTCTGAGCGGAATATGCGTTGCTCTAGTCAAGGGAATGCTGAATTTCTGAGCTGAATATGCGTCGCTATAGTCAAGGCAATGCTGAATATCTTAGTTGAATATGCGTTGCTATAGTCAAGGCAATGCTGAATGTCTGAGTGGAATATGCGTCGCTATAGTCAAGCCAATGCTGAGTGTCTTAGGGGAATATGCGTTGCTATAGTCAAGGCAATGCTGAATGTCTGAGTGGAATATGCGTCGCTATAGTCAAGGCAATGCTGAATGTCTGAGTGGAATATGCGTCGCTATAGTCAAGGCAATGCTGAATGTCTTAGTTGAATATCCGTCGCTATAGTCAAGGCAATGCTGAATGTCTTAGTTGAATATATATCGCTATAGTCAAGGCAATGCTGAATTTCTGAGCGTAAAATATGCGTCGCTATTGATAAGGCAATGCTTATTGTCTTAGCGGAATATGCATCATTATAGTCAAGGCAATGCTGAATGTCTGAGAAGAATTTGCGTCGCTATAGTCAAGGTAATGCTGAGTGTCTGAGCGGAATATCCGTCGCTATAGTCAAGGCAATGCTGAATGTGTGAGCGGAATATGCGTCGCTATAGTCAAGGCAATGCTGACTGTCTGAGCGGAATATGCGTAGCTATAGTCAAGGCAATGCTGAATGTCTGTGTGGAATATGTGTCGCTATAGTCAAGGCAATGCTGAATATCTTAGCTGAATATGCGTCGCTATAGTCAAGGAAATGCTGAATGTCTGAGTGGAATATGCGTCGCTATAGTCAAGGCAATGCTGAATGTCTGAGCTGAATATGCGTCGCTATAGTCAAGGCAATGCTGAATGTCTGAGTGGAATATGCGTCGCTATAGTCAAGGCAATGCTGAATGTCTGAGAAGAATTTGCATTGCTATAGTAAAGGCAATGCTGAATGTCTTAGCGGAATATACATCGCTATAGTCAAGGCAAGGCTGAATGTCTGAGCGTAAAATATGCGTCGCTATAGTCAAGGCAATGCTGAATGTCTTAGCGCAATATCCGTCGCTATAGTCAAGGCAATGCTAAATGTCTGAGCGGAATATGCGTCGCTATAGTCAAGGCAATGCTGAATGTCTGAGCGTAAAATATGCGTCGCTATAGTCAAGGCAATGCTGAATGTCTGAGTGGAATATGCGTCGCTATAGTCAAGGCAATGCTGAATGTCTGAGCTGAATATGCGTCGCTATAGTCAAGGCAATGCTGAATATCTTAGCTGAATATGCGTCGCTATAGTCAAGGCAATGCTGAATGTCTGAGTGGAATATGCGTCGCTATAGTCAAGGCATTGCTGAATGTCTGAGCGGAATATCCGTCGCTATAGTCAAGGTAATGCTGAATGTCTGAGTGGAATATGCGTTGCTATAGTCAAGGCATTGCTGAATGTCTGAGTGGAATATCCGTCGCTATAGTCAAGGTAATGCTGAATGTCTGAGCGGAATATGCGTTGCTATAGTCAAGGCAATGCTGAATGTCTGAGCGGAATATGTGTTGCTATAGTCAAGGTAATGCTGAATGTCTGAGTGGAATATGCGTCGCTATAGTCAAGGCATTGCTGAATGTCTGAGTGGAATATCCGTCGCTATAGTCAAGGTAATGCTGAATGTCTGAGCGGAATATGCGTTGCTATAGTCAAGGCAATGCTGAATGTCTGAGCGGAATATGTGTTGCTATAGTCAAGGCAATGCTGAATGTCTGAGCGGAATATGCGTTGCTATAGTCAAGGCAATGCTGAATGTCTGAGCGGAATATCAGTCGCTATAGTCAAGGCAATGCTGAATTTCTGAGCGGAATATGCGTCGCTATAGTCAAGGCAATTCTGAATGTCTCAGCTGAATATGCATCGCTATAGTCAAGGCAATGCTTAATGTCTGAGCGGAATATGCGTCGCTATAGTCAAGGCAATGCTGAATGTCGTAGCTGAATATGCGTCGTTATAGTCAAGAAATGCTGAGTGTCTGAGCGGAACATGCGTCGCTATGGTCAAGGTATTGCTGAATGTCTGAGCGAAAAATATGTTGCTATAATCAAGGCAATGTTGAATTTCTGAGTGGAATATGCGTCGCTATAGTCAAGGCAATGTTGAATTTCTGAGTGGAATATCCGTCGCTATCGTCAAGGCAATGCTGAATTTCTGAGCTAAATATGCGTCGCTATATTAAAGACAATGCTGAATGCCTGAGCAGAATATGCGTCGTTATTTATAAGGCACTGCTGAGTGTCTGAGCTGAATATGTTTCGCTATAGTCAAGACAATGCTGAATGTCTGAGCGGAATATGCATAGTTATTGTCAAGGCAATGCTGAATGTCTTAGCTGAATATGCGTCGTTATAGTCAAGGCAATGCTGAATGTCTGAGCGAAATATGCGTCGCTTTAGTCAAGGCAATGTTGAATTTCTGAGTGGAATATGCGTCGCTATAGTCAAGGCAATGCTGAATGTCTGTGAAGAATTTGCGTCGTTATAGTCAAGGCAATGCTGAATGTCTGAGCTGAATATGCGTCGCTATAGTCAAGGTAATGCTGAATGTCTGAGCGGAATATGTGTCGCTATAGTCAAGGCAATGCTGAATGTATGAGCGGAATATCCGTCGCTATAGTCAAGGCAATGCTGAATGTCTCAGCTGAATATGCGTTGCTATAGTCAAGGCAATGCTGAATGTCTTAGCTGAATATGCGTTGCTATAGTCAAGGCAATGCTGAATGTCTGAGCGGAATATGCGTCGCTATTGATAAGGCAATGCTGAATGTCTGAGCTGAATATGCGTCGCTATAGTCAAGGCAATGCTGAGTGTCTGAGCGGAATATGCGTCGCTATAGTCAAGGCAATGCTGAATGTCTGTGAAGAATTTGCGTCGCTATAGTCAAGGCAATGCTGAATGTCGTAGCTCAATATGCGTCGTTATAGTCAAGGAAATGCTGAGTGTCTGAGCGGAATATGCGTCGCTATAGTCAAGGCAATGCTGAATGTCTGAGCGGAATATGCGTCGCTATAGTCAAGGTAATGCTGAATGTCTGAGCGAAATATATGTTGCTATAGTCAAGGCAATGTTGAATTTCTGAGTGGAATATGCGTCGCTATAGTCAAGGCAATGCTGACTGTCTGAGTGGAATATCCGCCGCTATAGTCAAGGCAATGCTGAATTTCTGAGCTGAATATGCGTCGTATATTAAAGACAATGCTGAATGCCTGAGCAGAATTTGCGTTGTTATTTATAAGGCACTGCTGAGTGTCTGAGCTGAATATGTTTCGCTATAGTCAAGGCAATGCTGAATGTCTGAGCGGAATATGCGTCGCTATTGTCAAGGCAATGCTGAATGTCTGAGCGGAATATGCGTCGCTATAGTCAAGGCAATGCTGAATGTCTGAGCGGAATATGCGTTGCTATTGATAAGGCAATGCTGAATGTCTGAGAAGAATTTGTGTCGCTATAGTCAAGGCAATGCTGAATGTCTGAGCGGAATATCCGTCGCTATAGTCAAGGCAATGCTGAATGTCTGAGCGGAATATCCGTCGCTATAGTCAAGGCGATGCTGAGTGTCTGAGCGGAATATGCGTCGCTCTTGTCAAGGTAATGCTGAATGTCTAAGCGGAATATACGTAGCTATAGTCAAGGCAATGCTGAGTGTCTGAGCGGAATATGCGTTGCTATTGATAAGGCAATGTTGAATGTCTGAGAAGAATTTGTGTCGCTATAGTCAAGGCAATGCTGAATGTCTGAGCGGAATATCCGTCGCTATAGTCAAGGCGATGCTGAGTTTCTAAGCGGAATATACGTAGCTATAGTCAAGGCAATGCTGAGTGTCTGAGCGGAATATGCGTTGCTATTGATAAGGCAATGTTGAATGTCTGAGAAGAATTTGTGTCGCTATAGTCAAGGCAATGCTGAATGTCTGAGCGGAATATCCGTCGCTATAGTCAAGGCAATGCTGAATGTCTGAGCGGAATATGCGTCGCTATTGTCAAGGTAATGCTGAATGTCTAAGCAGAATATACGTAGCTATAGTCAAGGCAATGCTGAGTGTCTGAGCGGAATATGCGTCGCTATAGTCAAGGCAATGCTGAATGTCTGAGCGGAATATCAGTCGCTATAGTCAAGGCAGTTCTGAATGTCTGAGCTGAATATGCATCGCTATAGTCAAGGCAATGCTTAATGTCTGAGCGGAATATGCGTCGCTATAGTCAAGGCAATGCTGAATGTCGTAGCTGAATATGCGTCGTTATAGTCAAGGAAATGCTGAGTGTCTGAGCGTAATATGCGTCGCTATAGTCAAGGCAATGCTGAATGTCTGAGCGGAATATGCGTCGCTATAGTCAAGGTAATGCTGAATGTCTGAGCGGAATATATGTTGTTATAGTCAAGGCAATGTTGAATGTCTGAGTGGAATATGCGTCGCTATAGTCAAGGCAATGCTGAATGTCTGAGTGGAATATGCGTCGCTATAGTCAAGGCAATGCTGAATGTCTGAGCGGAATATTCGCCGCTATAGTCATGGCAATGCTGAAATTCTGAGCTGAATATGCGTCGCTATATTAAAGACAATGCTGAATGCCTGAGAGGAATATGCGTCGTTATTTATAAGGCACTGCTGAGTGTCTGAGCTGAATATGTTTCGCTATAGTCAAGGCAATGCTGAATGTCTGAGCGGAATATGCGTCGCTATTGTCAAGGCAATGCTGAATGTCTGAGCGGAATATGCGTCGCTATAGTCAAGGCAATGCTGAATGTCTGAGCGGAATATGCGTCGCTATAGTCAAGGCAATGCTGAATGTCTGAGCGGAATATGCGACGCTATTGTCAAGGCAATGCTGAATGTCTGAGCGGAATATGCGTCGCTATAGTCAAGGCAATGCTGAATGTCTGAGCTGAATATGCGTCGCTATAGTCCAGGCAATGCTGAATGTCTGAGCTGAATATGCGTCGCTATAGTCAAGACAATGCTGAATGTCTGAGCGGAATATGCATCGTTATTGTCAAGGCAATGCTGAATGTCTTAGCTGAATATGCGTCGTTATAGTCAAGGCAATGCTGAATGTCTGAGCGAAATATGCGTCGCTTTAGTCAAGGCAATGTTGAATTTCTGAGTGGAATATGCGTCGCTATAGTCAAGGCAATGCTGAATGTCTGTGAAGAATTTGCGTCGTTATAGTCAAGGCAATGCTGAATGTCTGAGCTGAATATGCGTCGCTATAGTCAAGGTAATGCTGAATGTCTGAGTGGAATATGTGTCGCTATAGTCAAGGCAATGCTGAATGTATGAGCGGAATATCCGTCGCTATAGTCAAGGCAATGCTGAATGTCTGAGCGGAATATGCGTCGCTATAGTCAAGGCAATGCTGAATGTCTTAGCTGAATATGCGTTGCTATAGTCAAGGCAATGCTGAATGTCTGAGCTGAATATGCGTCGCTATAGTCAAGGCAATGCTGAGTGTCTGAGCGGAATATGCGTCGCTATAGTCAAGGCAATGCTAAATGTCTGTGAAGAATTTGCGTCGCTATAGTCAAGGCAATGCTGAATGTCGTAGCTGAATATGCGTCGTTATAGTCAAGGAAATGCTGAGTGTCTGAGCGGAATATGCGTCGCTATAGTCAAGGCAATACTGAATGTCTGAGCAGAATATGCGTCGCTATAGTAAAGGCAATGCTGAATGTCTGAGCTGAATATGCGTCGCTATAGTAAAGGCAATGCTGAGTGTCTGAGCGGAATATGCGTCGCTATAGTCAAGGCAATACTGAATGTCTGAGAAGAATTTGCGTCGCTATAGTCAAGGCAATGCCGAATGTCTGAGCTGAATATGCGTCGCTATAGTCAAGGTAATGCTGAATGTCTGAGCGAAATATGCGTCGCTATAGTCAAGGCAATGCTGAATGTCTAAGCGGAATATGCGTCGCTATAGTCAAGGCAATGCTGAATGTCTAAGCGGAATATGCGTCGCTATAGTCAAGGCAATGCTGAATGTCTAAGCGGAATATGCGTCGCTATAGTCAAGGCAATGCTGAGTGTCTAAGCGGAATATGCGTCGCTATAGTAAGGGCAATGCTGAATGTATGAGGTGAATATGCGTCGCTATAGTCAAGGCAATGCTGAGTGTCTGAGCATAATATGCGTCGCTGTAGTCAAGGCAATGCTGAGTGTCTAAGCGGAATAAGCGTCACTATAGTCAAGGCAATGCTGAATGTCTAAGCGGAATATGAGTCACTATAGTCAAGGCAATGCTGAATGTCTAAGTGGAATATGCGTCGCTATAGTTAAGGCAATGCTGAATGTCTGAGAAGAATTTGCATCGCTATAGTCAAGGCAATGCTAAATGTCTGAGCTGAATATGAATCGCTATAGTCAAGGCAATGTTGAATGTCTGAGATGAATATGAGTCGCTATAGTCAAGGGAATGCTGAATGTATGAGCTGAATATGAGTCGCTATAGTCAAGGCAATGTTGAATGTCTGAGCTGAATATGAGTCGCTATAGTCAAGGCAATGCTGAATGTCTGAGAAGAATTTGCGTCACTATAGTCAAGGCAATGCTGAATGTCTGAGCTGAATATGCGTCGCTATAGTCAAGGCAATGTTGAATGTCTGAGTGGAATATGCGTCGCGCGAGTCAAGGAAACGCTGAATGTCTGAGCGTAAAATATGCGTCGCTATAGTCAAGGCAATGCTGAATGTCTGAGCTGAATATGCATCGCTATAGTCAAGGCAATGCTGAATGTCTGAGCTGAATATGCCTCGGTATAGTCTAGGCAATGCTGAATGTCTGAGCTGAATATGCATCGCTCGTGTCAAGGCAATATTGAATGGCTGAGTGGAATATGCGTCGCTATAGTTAAGGCAATGCTGAATGTCTGAGAAGAATTAGCGTCGCTATAGTCAAGGCAATGCTAAATATCTGAGATGAATATGAGTCACTATAGTCAAGGCAATGTTGAATGTCTGAGCTGAATATGAGTCGCTATAGTCAAGGCAATGTTGAATGTATGAGCGGAATATGCGTCGCTATAGTCAAGGCAATGTTGAATGTCTGAGTGGAATATGCGTCGCAATAGCCAAGGCAATGCTGAATGTCTGAGCGGAATATCCGTCGCTATAGTCAAGGCAATGCTGAATGTCTGACAAGAATTTTTGTCGCTATAGTCAAGGCAATGCTGAATGTCTGAGCTGAATATGCGTCGCTATAGTCAAGGCAATGCTGAATGTCTGAGCTGAATATGCATCGCTATAGTCAAGGCAATGTTGAATGTCTGAGTGGAATATGCGTCGCTATAGTTAAGGCAATGCTGAATGTCTGAGAATTATTTGTGTCGCTATAGGCAAGGCAATGTTGAATGTCTGAGTGGAATATGCGTCGCTATAGTCAAGGCAATGCTGAATGTCTAAGCAGAATATGCGTCGCTAGAGTCAAGGCAATGCAGAATGTCTAAGCGGAATATCCGCCGCTATAGTCAAGGCAATGCTGAATGTCTGAGCTGAATATGCGTCGCTATAGTCAAGGCAATGCTGAGTGTCTGAGCGGAATATGCGTCGCTGTAGTCAAGGCAATGCTGAATGTCTGAGCTGAATATGCGTCGCAATAGTCAAGGCAATGCTGAATGTCTGAGAAGAATTTGCATCTCTATAGTCAAGGCAATGCTCAATATCTGAGCTGAATATGCGTTGCTATAGTCAAGGCAATGTTGAATGTCTGAGTGGAATATGCGTCGCTATAGTCAAGGCAATGCTGAATGTCTGAGAAAAATGTGCGTCGCTGTAATCAAGGCAATGCTGAATGTCTGAGCTGAATATGCGTCGCTATAGTCAAAGCAATGCTGAATGTCTGAGCTGAATATGTGTCGCTATAGTCAAGGCAATGTTGAATGTCTGAGTGGAATATGCGTCGCTATAGTCAAGGCAATGCTGAATGTCTGAGCTGAATATGCGTCGCTATAGTCAAGGTAATGCTGAATGTCTAAGCGGAATATGCGTCGCTATAGTCAAGGTAATGCTGAATGTCTGAGCTGAATATGCGTCGCTGTAGTCAAGGCAATGCTGAATGTCTAAGCGGAATATGCGTCGCTATAGTCAAGGCAATGCTGAATGTCTAAGCGGAATATGCGTCGCTATAGTCAAGGCAATGCTGAGTGTCTGAGCATAATATGCGTCGCTGTAGTCAAGGCAATGCTGAGTGTCTAAGCGGAATAAGCGTCACTGTAGTCAAGGCAATGCTGAGTGTCTAAGCGGAATATGAGTCGCTATAGTCAAGGCAATGTTGAATGTCTAAGTGGAATATGCGTCGCTATAGTTAAGGCAATGCTGAATGTCTGAGAAGAATTTGCATCGCTATATTCAAGGCAATGCTAAATGTCTGAGCTGAATATGAATCGCTATAGTCAAGGCAATGTTGAATGTCTGAGATGAATATGAGTCGCTATAGTCAAGGGAATGCTGAATGTATGAGCTGAATATGAGTCGCTATAGTCAAGGCAATGTTGAATGTCTGAGCTGAATATGAGTCGCTATAGTCAAGGCAATGCTGAATGTCTGAGAAGAATTTGCGTCACTATAGTCAAGGCAATGTTGAATGTCTGAGTGGAATATGCGTCGCGCTAGTCAAGGCAACGCTGAATGTCTGAGGTGAATATGCGTCGCTATAGTCAAGGCAATGCTGAGTGTCTGAGCATCATATACGTCGCTGTAGTCAAGGCAATGCGGAGTGTCTAAGCGGAATATGCGTCGCTATAGTCAAGGCAATGCTGAATGTCTGAGTGGAATATGCGTCGCTATAGTCAAGGCAATACTGAATGTCTGAGAAGAATTTGCGTCGCTATAGTCAAGGCAATGCCGAATGTCTGAGCTTAATATGCGTCGCTATAGTCAAGGTAATGCTGAATGTCTGAGCGAAATATGCGTCGCTATAGTCAAGGCAATGCTGAATGTCTAAGCGGAATATGCGTCGCTATAGTCAAGGCCATGCTGAATGTCTGAGCTGAATATGCGTCGCTATTGTCAAGGCAATGCTGAGTGTCTGAGCATAATATACGTCGCTGTAGTCAAGGTAATGCTGAGTGTCTAAGCGGAATATGCGTCGCTATAGTCAAGGCAATGCTGAATGTCTGAGCGGAATATGAGTCGCTATAGTCAAGGCAATGTTGAATGTCTAAGTGGAATATGCGTCGCTATAGTTAAGGCAATGCTGAATGTCTGAGAAGAATTTGCATCGCTATATTCAAGGCAATGCTAAATGTCTGAGCTGAATATGAATCGCTATAGTCAAGGCAATGTTGAATGTCTGAGCTGAATATGAGTCGCTATAGTCAAGGCAATGCTGAATGTTTGAGAAGAATTTGCGTCACTATAGTCAAGGCAATGCTGAATGTCTGAGCTGAATATGCGTCGCTATAGTCAAGGCAATGTTGAATGTCTGAGTGGAATATGCGTCGCGCTAGTCAAGGCAACGCTGAATGTCTGAGCTGAATATGCGTCGCTATAGTCAAGGCAATGCTGAATGTCTGAGCTGAATATGCGTCGCTATAGTCAAGGCAATGCTGAATGTCTGAGCTGAATATGCCTCGGTATAGTCTAGGCAATGCTGAATGTCTAAGTGGAATATGCGTCGCTATAGTTAAGGCAATGCTGAATGTCTGAGAAGAATTTGCATCGCTATATTCAAGGCAATGCTAAATGTCTGAGCTGAATATGAATCGCTATAGTCAAGGCAATGTTGAATGTCTGAGATGAATATGAGTCGCTATAGTCAAGGGAATGCTGAATGTATGAGCTGAATATGAGTCGCTATAGTCAAGGCAATGTTGAATGTCTGAGCTGAATATGCGTCGCTATAGGCAAGGCAATGTTGAATGTCTTAGTGGAATATGCGTTGCAATAGCCAAGGCAATGCTGAATGTCCAAGCGGAATATGCGTCGCTATAGTCAAGGCAATGCTGAATGTCTGAGCTGAATATGCATCGCTATAGTCAAGGCAATGTTGAATGTCTGAGTGGAATATGCGTCGCTATAGTTAAGGCAATGCTGAATGTCTGAGAATTATTTGTGTCGCTATAGGCAAGGCAATGTTGAATGTCTGAGTGGAATATGCGTCGCTATAGTCAAGGCAATGCTGAATGTCTGAGCTGAATATGCGTCGCTATAGTCAAGGCAATGCTGAGTGTCTGAGCGGAATATGCGTCGCTGTAGTCAAGGCAATGCTGAATGTCTGAGCTGAATATGCGTCGCAATAGTCAAGGCAATGCTGAATGTCTGAGAAGAATTTGCATCTCTATAGTCAAGGCAATGCTCAATATCTGAGCTGAATATGCGTTGCTATAGTCAAGGCAATACTGAATGTCTGAGCTGAATATGCGTCGCTATAGTCAAGACAATGCTGAATGTCTGAGCTGAATATGCGTCGCTATAGTCAAGGCAATGTTGAATGTCTGAGTGGAATATGCGTCGCTATAGTCAAGGCAATGCTGAATGTCTGAGAAAAATGTGCGTCGCTGTAATCAAGGCAATGCTGAATGTCTGAGCTGAATATGCGTCGCTATAGTCAAAGCAATGCTGAATGTCTGAGCTGAATATGTGTCGCTATAGTCAAGGCAATGTTGAATGTCTGAGTGGAATATGCGTCGCTATAGTCAAGGCAATGCTGAATGTCTGAGCTGAATATGCGTCGCTATAGTAAAGGCAATGCTGAGTGTCTGAGCGGAATATGCGTCGCTATAGTCAAGGCAATACTGAATGTCTGAGAAGAATTTGCGTCGCTATAGTCAAGGCAATGCCGAATGTCTGAGCTGAATATGCGTCGCTATAGTCAAGGTAATGCTGAATGTCTGAGCGAAATATGCGTCGCTATAGTCAAGGCAATGCTGAATGTCTAAGCGGAATATGCGTCGCTATAGTCAAGGCCATGCTGAATGTCTGAGCTGAATATGCGTCGCTATAGTCAAGGCAATGCTGAGTGTCTGAGCATAATATACGTCGCTGTAGTCGAGGCAATGCTGAGTGTCTAACGGAATATGCGTCGCTATAGTCAAGGCAATGCTGAATGTATGGTGATTATCCGTCGCTATAGTCAAGGCAATGCTGAGTGTCTGAGCATAATATGCGTCGCTGTAGTCAAGGCAATGCTGAGTGTCTAAGCGGAATAAGCATCACTGTAGTCAAGGCAATGCTGAGTGTCTAAGCGGAATATGAGTCGCTATAGTCAAGGCAATGTTGAATGTCTAAGTGGAATATGCGTCGCTATAGTTAAGGCAATGCTGAATGTCTGAGAAGAATTTGCATCGCTATATTATAGGCAATGCTAAATGTCTGAGCTGAATATGAATCGCTATAGTCAAGGCAATGTTGAATGTCTGAGATGAATATGAGTCGCTATAGTCAAGGGAATGCTGAATGTATGAGCTGAATATGAGTCGCTATAGTCAAGGCAATGTTGAATGTCTGAGCTGAATATGAGTCGCTATAGTCAAGGCAATGCTGAATGTCTGAGAAGAATTTGCGTCACTATAGTCAAGGCAATGTTGAATGTCTGAGCGAAATATGCGTCGCGCTAGTCAAGGCAACGCTGAATGTCTGAGCGTAAAATATGCGTCGCTATAGTCAAGGCAATGCTGAATGTCTGAGCTGAATATGCGTCGCTATAGTCAAGGCAATGCTGAATGTCTGAGCTGAATATGCCTCGGTATAGTCTAGGCAATGCTGAATGTCTGAGCTGAATATGCATCGCTCGTGTCAAGGCAATATTGAATGGCTGAGTGGAATATGCGTCGCTATAGTTAAGGCAATGCTGAATGTCTGAGAAGAATTAGCGTCGCTATAGTCAAGGCAATGCTAAATATCTGAGCTGAATATGAGTCACTATAGTCAAGGCAATGTTGAATGTCTGAGCTGAATATGAGTCGCAATAGTCAAGGCAATGTTGAATGTATGAGCGGAATATGCGTCGCTATAGGCAAGGCAATGTTGAATGTCTGAGTGGAATATGCGTCGCAATAGCCAAGGCAATGCTGAATGTCCAAGCGGAATATGCGTCGCTATAGTCAAGTCAATGCTGAATGTCTGACAAGAATTTTTGTCACTATAGTCAAGGCAATGCTGAGTGTCTGAGCGGAATATGCGTCGCTATAGTCAAGGCAATGCTGAATGTCTAAGCAGAATATGCGTCGCTAGAGTCAAGGCAATGCAGAATGTCTAAGCGGAATATGCGTCGCTATAGTCAAGGCAATGCTGAATGTCTGAGCTGAATATGCGTCGCTATAGTCAAGGCAATGCTGAGTGTCTGAGCGGAATATGCGTCGCTGTAGTCAAGGCAATGCTGAATGTCTGAGCTGAATATGCGTCGCAATAGTCAAGGCAATGCTGAATGTCTGAGAAGAATTTGCATCTCTATAGTCAAGGCAATGCTCAATATCTGAGCTGAATATGCGTTGCTATAGTCAAGGCAATGCTGAATGTCTGAGCGGAATATGCGTCGCTATAGTCAAGGTAATGCTGAATGTCTGAGCGAAATATATGTTGTTATAGTCAAGGCAATGTTGAATTTCTGAGTGGAATATGCGTCGCTATAGTCAAGGCAATGCTGAGTGTCTTAGCGGCATATGCATCGCTATAGTCAAGGCAATGCTGAATGTCTGAGCGGAATATCCGTCGCTATAGTCAAGGCAATGCTGAATTTCTGAGCTGAATATGCGTTGCTACATTAAAGACAATGCTGAATTCCTGAGCGGAATATGCGTCGTTATTTATAAGGCACTGCTGAGTGTCTGAGCTGAATATGTTTCGCTATAGTCAAGGCAATGCTGAATGTCTGAGCGGAATATGCGTTGCTATTGTCAAGGCAATGCTGAATGTCTGAGCGGAATATGTGTTGCTATAGTCAAGGCAATGCTGAATGTCTGAGCGGAATATGCGTCGCTATAGTCAAGGCAATGCTGAATGTCTGAGCGGAATATCAGTCGCTATAGTCAAGGCAATGCTGAATTTCTGAGCGGAATATGCGTCGCTATAGTCAAGGCAATTCTGAATGTCTCAGCTGAATATGCATCGCTATAGTCAAGGCAATGCTTAATGTCTGAGCGGAATATGCGTCGCTATAGTCAAGGCAATGCTGAATGTCGTAGCTGAATATGCGTCGTTATAGTCAAGAAATGCTGAGTGTCTGAGCGGAATATGCGTCGCTATGGTCAAGGTATTGCTGAATGTCTGAGCGAAAAATATGTTGCTATAGTCAAGGCAATGTTGAATTTCTGAGTGGAATATGCGTCGCTATAGTCAAGGCAATGTTGAGTGTCTGAGCGGAATATGCGTCGCTATAGTCAAGGCATTGCTGAATGTCTGAGCAGAATATCCGTCGCTATAGTCAAGGCAATGCTGAATTTCTGAGCTAAATATGCGTCGCTATATTAAAGACAATGCTGAATGCCTGAGCAGAATATGCGTCGTTATTTATAAGGCACTGCTGAGTGTCTGAGCTGAATATGTTTCGCTATAGTCAAGGCAATGCTGAATGTCTGAGCGGAATATGCGTTGCTATTGTCAAGGCAATGCTGAATGTCTGAGCGGAATATGCGTTGCTATAGTCAAGGCAATGCTGAATGTCTGAGCGGAATATGCGTTGCTATTGATAAGGCAATGCTGAATGTCTGAGCTGAATATGCGTCGCCATAGTCAAGGCAATGCTGAATGTCTGAGCTGAATATGCGTCGCTATAGTCAAGACAATGCTGAATGTCTGAGCGGAATATGCGTCGTTATTGTCAAGGCAATGCTGAATGTCTTAGCTGAATATGCGTCGTTATAGTCAAGGCAATGTTGAATGTCTGAGCGGAATATAGGTCGCTATAGTCAAGGCAATGCTGAGTGTCTGAGCGGAATATGCGTCGCTATAGTCAAGGCAATGCTGAGTGTCTGAGCAGAATATGCGTCGCTATAGTCAAGGCAATGCTGAATGTCTTAGCGGAATATCCGTCGCTATAGTCAAGGCAATGCTGAATGTCTGAGCGGAATATCCCTCGCTATAGTCAAGGCGATGCTGAGTGTCTGAGCTGAATATGCGTCGCTATAGTCAAGGCAATGCTGAATCTCTTATCTGAATAGGCTTCGTTATAGTCAAGGCAATGCTGAATGTCTTAGCTGAATATGCGTCGTTATAGTCAAGGAAATGCTGAGTTTCTGAGCGGAATATTTGTCGCTATAGTCAAGGCAATGCTGAATGTCTGAGCGGAATATTCGTCGCTATTGTCATGGTAATGCTGAATGTCTGAGCGGAATATGCGTCGCTATAGTCAAGGCAATGCTGAGTGTCTGAGCGGAATATGCGTCGCTATAGTCAAGGCAATGCTGAATGTCTTAGCGGAATATCCGTCGCTATATTCAAGGCAATGCTGAATTTCTGAGCAGAATATGCGTCGCTATAGTCAAGGCAATGCTGAATGTCTGAGCGGAATATGCGTCGCTATAGTCAAGGCAATGCTGAATGTCTTAGCGGAATATCCGTCGCTATATTCAAGGCAATGCTGAATTTCTGAGCAGAATATGCGTCGCTATAGTCAAGGCAATGCTGAATGTCTGAGCTGAATATGCATCGCTATAGTCAAGGAAATGCTGAGTGTCTGAGCGGAATATGCGTCGCTATAGTCAAGGCAATGCTGAATGTCTGAGCGGAATATCAGTCGCTATAGTCAAGGCAATGCTGAATTTCTGAGCAGAATATGCGTCGCTATAGTCAAGGCAATTCTGAATGTCTGAGCTAATTATGCATCGCTATAGTCAAGGCAATGCTTAATGTCTTAGCGGAATATGCGTCGCTATAGTCAAGGCAATGCTGAATGTCGTAGCTGAATATGCGTCGTTATAGTCAAGGAAATGCTGAGTGTCTGAGCGGAATATGCGTCGCTATAGTCAAGGCAATGCTGAATGTCTGAGCGGAATATGCGTCGCTATAGTCAAGGTAATGCTGAATGTCTGAGCGAAATATATGTTGCTATAGTCAAGGCAATGTTGAATTTCTGAGTGGAATATGCGTCGCTATAGTCAAGGCAATGCTGACTGTCTGAGCGGAATATGCGTCGCTATAGTCAAGGCAATGCTGAATGTCTGAGCGGAATATCCGTCGCTATAGTCAAGGCAATGCTGAATTTCTGAGCTGAATATGCGTCGCTATATTAAAGACAATGCTGAATGCCTGAGCAGAATTTGCGTTGTTATTTATAAGGCACTGCTGAGTGTCTGAGCTGAATATGTTTCGCTATAGTCAAGGCAATGCTGAATGTCTGAGCGGAATATGCGTCGCTATTGTCAAGGCAATGCTGAATGTCTGAGCGGAATATGCGTCGCTATAGTCAAGGCAATGCTGAATGTCTGAGCGGAATATGCGTTGCTATTGATAAGGCAATGCTGAATGTCTGAGAAGAATTTGTGTCGCTATAGTCAAGGCAATGCTGAATGTCTGAGCGGAATATCCGTCGCTATAGTCAAGGCAATGCTGAATGTCTTAGCGGAATATCCGTCGCTATAGTCAAGGCGATGCTGAGTGTCTGAGCTGAATATGCGTCGCTATAGTCAAGGCAATGCTGAATCTCTTAGCTGAATATGCGTCGTTATAGTCAAGGCAATGCTGAATGTCTTAGCTGAAAATGCGTCGTTATAGTCAAGGAAATGCTGAGTTTCTAAGCGGAATATGCGTCGCTATAGTCAAGGCAATGCTGAATGTCTGAGCGGAATATGCGTCGCTATTGTCAAGGTAATGCTGAATGTCTAAGCGGAATATACGTAGCTATAGTCAAGGCAATGCTGAGTGTCTGAGCGGAATATGCGTCGCTATAGTCAAGGCAATGCTGAATGTCTGAGCGGAATATCAGTCGCTATAGTCAAGGCAATGCTGAATTTGTGAGCGGAATATGCGTCGCTATAGTCAAGGCAGTTCTGAATGTCTGAGCTGAATATGCATCGCTATAGTCAAGGCAATGCTTAATGTCTGAGCGGAATATGCGTCGCTATAGTCAAGGCAATGCTGAATGTCGTAGCTGAATATGTGTCGTTATAGTCAAGGAAATGCTGAGTGTCTGGGCGTAATATGCGTCGCTATAGTCAAGGTAATGCTGAATGTCTGAGCGGAATATATGTTGTTAGAGTCAAGGCAATGTTGAATGTCTGAGTGGAATATGCGTCGCTAAAGTCAAGGCAATGCTGAATGTCTGAGTGGAATATGCGTCGCTATAGTCAAGGCAATGCTGAATGTCTGAGCGGAATATTCGTCGCTATAGTCATGGCAATGCTGAAATTCTGAGCTGAATATGCGTCGCTATATTAAAGACAATGCTGAATGCCTGAGAGGAATATGCATCGTTATTTATAAGGCACTGCTGAGTGTCTGAGCTGAATATGTTTCGCTATAGTCAAGGCAATGCTGAATGTCTGAGCGGAATATGCGTCGCTATTGTCAAGGCAATGCTGAATGTCTGAGCGGAATATGCGTCGCTATAGTCAAGGCAATGCTGAATGTCTGAGCGGAATATGCGTTGCTATTGATAAGGCAATGCTGAATGTCTGAGCTGAATATGCGTCGCTATAGTCCAGGCAATGCTGAATGTCTGAGCTGAATATGCGTCGCTATAGTCAAGACAATGCTGAATGTCTGAGCGGAATATGCATCGTTATTGTCAAGGCAATGCTGAATGTCTTAGCTGAATATGCGTCGTTACAGTCAAGGCAATGCTGAATGTCTGAGCGAAATATGCGTCGCTTTAGTCAAGGCAATGTTGAATTTCTGAGTGGAATATGCGTCGCTATAGTCAAGGCAATGCTGAATGTCTGTGAAGAATTTGCGTCGTTATAGTCAAGGTAATGCTGAATGTCTGAGCGGAATATGTGTCGCTATAGTCAAGGCAATGCTGAATGTATGAGCGGAATATCCGTCGCTATAGTCAAGGCAATGCTGAATGTCTGAGCGGAATATGCGTCGCTATAGTCAAGGCAATGCTGAATGTCTGAGCTGAATATGCGTTGCTATAGTCAAGGCAATGCTGAATGTCTGAGCGGAATATGCGTCGCTATTGATAAGGCAATGCTGAATGTCTGAGCTGAATATGCGTTGCTATAGTCAAGGCAATGCTGAATGTCTGAGCGGAATATGCGTCGCTATTGATAAGGCAATGCTGAATGTCTGAGCTGAATATGCGTCGCTATAGTCAAGGCAATGCTGAATGTCTTAGCTGAATATGCGTTGCTATAGTCAAGGCAATGCTGAATGTCTGAGCGGAATATGCGTCGCTATTGATAAGGCAATGCTGAATGTCTGAGCTGAATATGCGTCGCTATAGTCAAGGCAATGCTGAGTGTCTGAGCGGAATATGCGTCGCTATAGTCAAGGCAATGCTGAATGTCTGTGAAGAATTTGCGTCGCTATAGTCAAGGCAATGCTGAATGTCGTAGCTGAATATGCGTCGTTATAGTCAAGGAAATGCTGAGTGTCTGAGCGGAATATGCGTCGCTATAGTCAAGGCAATGCTGAATGTCTGAGCGGAATATGCGTCGCTATAGTCAAGGTAATGCTGAATGTCTGAGCGAAATATATGTTGCTATAGTCAAGGCAATGTTGAATTTCTGAGTGGAATATGCGTCGCTATAGTCAAGGCAATGCTGACTGTCTGAGCGGAATATGCGTCGCTATAGTCAAGGCAATGCTGAATGTCTGAGCGGAATATCCGTCGCTATAGTCAAGGCAATGCTGAATTTCTGAGCTGAATATGCGTCGCTATATTAAAGACAATGCTGAATGCCTGAGCAGAATTTGCGTTGTTATTTATAAGGCACTGCTGAGTGTCTGAGCTGAATATGTTTCGCTATAGTCAAGGCAATGCTGAATGTCTGAGCGGAATATGCGTCGCTATTGTCAAGGCAATGCTGAATGTCTGAGCGGAATATGCGTCGCTATAGTCAAGGCAATGCTGAATGTCTGAGCGGAATATGCGTTGCTATTGATAAGGCAATGCTGAATGTCTGAGAAGAATTTGTGTCGCTATAGTCAAGGCAATGCTGAATGTCTGAGAGGAATATCCGTCGCTATAGTCAAGGCAATGCTGAATGTCTTAGCGCAATATCCGTCGCTATAGTCAAGGCGATGCTGAGTGTCTGAGCGGAATATGCGTCGCTATTGTCAAGGTAATGCTGAATGTCTAAGCGGAATATACGTAGCTATAGTCAAGGCAATGCTGAGTGTCTGAGCGGAATATGCGTTGCTATTGATAAGGCAATGCTGAATGTCTGAGAAGAATTTGTGTCGCTATAGTCAAGGCAATGCTGAATGTCTGAGCGGAATATCCGTCGCTATAGTCAAGGCGATGCTGAGTTTCTAAGCGGAATATGCGTCGCTATAGTCAAGGCAATGCTGAATGTCTGAGCGAAATATGCGTCGCTATTGTCAAGGTAATGCTGAATGTCTAAGCGGAATATACGTAGCTATAGTCAAGGCAATGCTGAGTGTCTGAGCGGAATATGCGTCGCTATAGTCAAGGCAATGCTGAATGTCTGAGCGGAATATCAGTCGCTATAGTCAAGGCAATGCTGAATTTCTGAGCGGAATATGCGTCGCTATAGTCAAGGCAGTTCTGAATGTCTGAGCTGAATATGCATCGCTATAGTCAAGGCAATGCTTAATGTCTGAGCGTAATATGCGTCGCTATAGTCAAGGCAATGCTGAATGTCGTAGCTGAATATGCGTCGTTATAGTCAAGGAAATGCTGAGTGTCTGAGCGTAATATGCGTCGCTATAGTCAAGGCAATGCTGAATGTCTGAGCGGAATATGCGTCGCTATAGTCAAGGTAATGCTGAATGTCTGAGCGGAATATATGTTGTTATAGTCAAGGCAATGTTGAATGTCTGAGTGGAATATGCGTCGCTATAGTCAAGGCAATGCTGAATGTCTGAGTGGAATATGCGTCGCTATAGTCAAGGCAATGCTGAATGTCTGAGCGGAATATTCGTCGCTATAGTCATGGCAATGCTGAAATTCTGAGCTGAATATGCGTCGCTATATTAAAGACAATGCTGAATGCCTGAGAGGAATATGCGTCGTTATTTATAAGGCACTGCTGAGTGTCTGAGCTGAATATGTTTCGCTATAGTCAAGGCAATGCTAAATGTCTGAGCGGAATATGCGTCGCTATCTTCAAGGCAATGCTGAATGTCTGAGCGGAATATGCGTCGCTATAGTCAAGGCAATGCTGAATGTCTGAGCGGAATATGCGTTGCTATTGATAAGGCAATGCTGAATGTCTGAGCTGAATATGCGTCGCTATAGTCCAGGCAATGCTGAATGTCTGAGCTGAATATGGGTCGCTATAGTCAAGACAATGCTGAATGTCTGAGCGGAATATGCATCGTTATTGTCAAGGCAATGCTGAATGTCTTAGCTGAATATGCGTCGTTATAGTCAAGGCAATGCTGAATGTCTGAGCGAAATATGCGTCGCTTTAGTCAAGGCAATGTTGAATTTCTGAGTGGAATATGCGTCGCTATAGTCAAGGCAATGCTGAATGTCTGTGAAGAATTTGCGTCGTTATAGTCAAGGCAATGCTGAATGTCTGAGCTGAATATGCGTCGCTATAGTCAAGGTAATGCTGAATGTCTGAGCTGAATATGCGTCGCTATAGTCAAGGTAATGCTGAATGTCTGAGCTGAATATGCGTCGCTATAGTCAAGGTAATGCTGAATGTCTGAGCGGAATATGTGTCGCTATAGTCAAGGCAATGCTGAATGTATGAGCGGAGTATCCGTCGCTATAGTCAAGGCAATGCTGAATGTCTGAGCGGAATATGTGTCGCTATAGTCAAGGCAATGCTGAATGTATGAGCGGAGTATCCGTCGCTATAGTCAAGGCAATGCTGAATGTCTTAGCTGAATATGCGTTGCTATAGTCAAGGCAATGCTGAATGTCTGAGCGGAATATGCGTCGCTATTGATAAGGTAATGCTGAATGTCTGAGCTGAATATGCGTCGCTATAGTCAAGGCAATGCTGAATGTCTGAGCGGAATATGCGTCGCTATAGTCAAGGTAATGCTGAATGTCTGTGAAGAATTTGCGTCGCTATAGTCAAGGCAATGCTGAATGTCGTAGCTGAATATGCGTCGTTATAGTCAAGGAAATGCTGAGTGTCTGAGCGGAATATGCGTCGCTATAGTCAAGGCAATGCTGAATGTCTGAGCGGAATATGCGTCGCTATAGTCAAGGTAATGCTGAATGTCTGAGCAAAATATATGTTGCTATAGTCAAGGCAATGTTGAATTTCTGAGTGGAATATGCGTCGCTATAGTCAAGGCAATGCTGACTGTCTGAGCGGAATATGCGTCGCTATAGTCAAGGCAATGCTGAATGTCTGAGCGGAATATCCGTCGCTATAGTCAAGGCAATGCTGAATTTCTGAGCTGAATATGCGTCGCTATATTAAAGACAATGCTGAATTCCTGAGCAGAATTTGCGTTGTTATTTATAAGGCACTGCTGAGTGTCTGAGCTGAATATGTTTCGCTATAGTCAAGGCAATGCTGAATGTCTGAGCGGAATATGCGTCGCTATTGTCAAGGCAATGCTGAATGTCTGAGCGGAATATGCGTCGCTATAGTCAAGGCAATGCTGAATGTCTGAGCGGAATATGCGTTGCTATTGATAAGGCAATGCTGAATGTCTGAGAAGAATTTGTGTCGCTATAGTCAAGGCAATGCTGAATGTCTGAGCGGAATATCCGTCGCTATAGTCAAGGCAATGCTGAATGTCTGAGCGGAATATCCGTCGCTATAGTCAAGGCGATGCTGAGTGTCTGAGCTGAATATGCGTCGCTATAGTCAAGGCAATGCTGAATCTCTTAGCTGAATATGCGTCGTTATAGTCAAGGAAATGCTGAATGTCTTAGCTGAAAATGCGTCGTTATAGTCAAGGAAATGCTGAGTTTCTAAGCGGAATATGCGTCGCTATAGTCAAGGCAATGCTGAATGTCTGAGCGGAATATGCGTCGCTATTGTCAAGGTAATGCTGAATGTCTAAGCGGAATATACGTAGCTATAGTCAAGGCAATGCTGAGTGTCTGAGCGGAATATGCGTCGCTATAGTCAAGGCAATGCTGAATGTCTGAGCGGAATATCAGTCGCTATAGTCAAGGCAATGCTGAATTTCTGAGCGGAATATGCGTCGCTATAGTCAAGGCAGTTCTGAATGTCTTAGCTGAATATGCATCGCTATAGTCAAGGCAATGCTTAATGTCTGAGCGGAATATGCCTCGCTATAGTCAAGGCAATGCTGAATGTCGTAGCTGAATATGCGTCGTTATAGTCAAGGAAATGCTGAGTGTCTGAGCGTAATATGCGTCGCTATAGTCAAGGCAATGCTGAATGTCTGAGCGGAATATGCGTCGCTATAGTCAAGGTAATGCTGAATGTCTGAGCGGAATATATGTTGTTATAGTCAAGGCAATGTTGAATGTCTGAGTGGAATATGCGTCGCTATAGTCAAGGCAATGCTGAATGTCTGAGTGGAATATGCGTCGCTATAGTCAAGGCAATGCTGAATGTCTGAGCGGAATATTCGTCGCTATAGTCATGGCAATGCTGAAATTCTGAGCTGAATATGCGTCGCTATATTAAAGACAATGCTGAATGCCTGAGAGGAATATGCGTCGTTATTTATAAGGCACTGCTGAGTGTCTGAGCTGAATATGTTTCGCTATAGTCAAGGCAATGCTGAATGTCTGAGCGGAATATGCGTCGCTATTGTCAAGGCAATGCTGAATGTCTGAGCGGAATATGCGTCGCTATAGTCAAGGCAATGCTGAATGTCTGAGCGGAATATTCGTTGCTATTGATAAGGCAATGCTGAATGTCTGAGCTGAATATGCGTCGCTATAGTCCAGGCAATGCTGAATGTCTGAGCTGAATATGCGTCGCTATAGTCAAGACAATGCTGAATGTCTGAGCGGAATATGCATCGTTATTGTCAAGGCAATGCTGAATGTCTTAGCTGAATATGCGTCGTTATAGTCAAGGCAATGCTGAATGTCTGAGCGAAATATGCGTCGCTTTAGTCAAGGCAATGTTGAATTTCTGAGTGGAATATGCGTCGCTATAGTCAAGGAAATGCTGAATGTCTGTGAAGAATTTGCGTCGTTATAGTCAAGGCAATGCTGAATGTCTGAGCTGAATATGCGTCGCTATAGTCAAGGTAATGCTGAATGTCTGAGCGGAATATGTGTCGCTATAGTCAAGGCAATGCTGAATGTATGAGCGGAATATCCGTCGCTATAGTCAAGGCAATGCTGAATGTCTTAGCTGAATATGCGTTGCTATAGTCAAGGCAATGCTGAATGTCTGAGCGGAATATGCGTCGCTATAGTCAAGGCAATGCTGAGTGTCTGAGCGGAATATGCGTCGCTATAGTCAAGGCAATGCTGAATGTCTGTGAAGAATTTGCGTCGTTATAGTCAAGGCAATGCTGAATGTCTGAGCTGAATATGCGTCGCTATAGTCAAGGTAATGCTGAATGTCTGAGCGGAATATGTGTCGCTATAGTCAAGGCAATGCTGAATGTGTGAGCGGAATATCAGTCGCTATAGTCAAGGCAATGCTGAATGTCTGAGCGGAATATGCGTCGCTATAGTCAAGGCAATGCTGAATGTCTTAGCTGAATATGCGTTGCTATAGTCAAGGCAATGCTGAATGTCTGAGCGGAATATGCATTGCTATTGATAAGGCAATGCTGAATGTCTGAGCTGAATATGCGTCGCTATAGTCAAGGCAATGCTGAATGTCTTAGCTGAATATGTGTCGCTATAGTCAAGGCAATGCTGAGTGTCTGAGCGGAATATTCGTCGCTCTAGTCAAGGCAATGCTGAATGTCAGAGCGGAATATGCATTGCTATAGTATAGGCAATGCTTAATGTCTGAGCGGAAATATGCGTCGCTATTGTCGAGGCAATGCTGAATGTCTGAGCGGATAATGCGTCGCTGTAGTCAGAGTAATGATGACTGTCTGAGTGGAATATGCATTGCAATAGTGAAGGCAATGCTTAAAATCTGAGAGGAATATGTGATATAGCAAAAGTCAGAGGTGACATAAACATGTTTTTGTATGTGGCGGATTAAATGCATCTAATTCATGTTCAACTGGGAACTCTTGGTCTAAGAGGGTAGACTCAAGAGGTCCATAAATTTGACGGCTTTCCTCTTGGCGATGTGATTCTGCAGCTATGAAGGGAGCTGACAGAAAGTACATCCGTCCTGCTCGAAAGCTTTTGAAGAAGAGGTAGTTTTACGGGCTTTCACTATTTTTATGTTGTCCGGGAAAATGGTCCGGGCTGAATAGGATAAGTAGTCCTCACATGGTGAAAATATGCGACGACCCTAACGGTTAAATTAATTTTGCAATGTCTATGGTGACGCATATTCCGCTCAGACATTCAGCATTGCCTCGACTGTAGCAACACACATTTTGCTCAGGCATTTAGCTGCTATAATTCCTTCTCAATTCAATAACTATTTCCTTCGTCCCTTCCTACGAGACTTGCAGCGTAAACGTACCCTTTATTCTGGCTGCCATTAAACTCTCTTGAAAACCTTACGGCATCTTCGTTCTTCTTCTCCTTTATTTTCCAACAATTTAGCGAGGAACTAACGTAACAAAATTATCATCGCTAAATGTAAAGCTTTGTAAATTTCGAGATAAAATTCAAATTTTGGGCTTTTAACGGTGACTTCAGACCACATAATTTTTACCATATTTCCTTGTAAAACCCTTTTTTTTCCTATTCTTTTAAAGTAAAAAGTTTATTTATCAAATATTCCTGAGTAACAGGAAGATCTTGTCATTTACATTTTTGAAAAAACAAAAACAAGGCAAAAACAAACAATATTCTTTTGATTCTGTTATAAACAAGCATGTGGTTTCAAGAGATAACGGATAAGAAAAATTTAATTTTGTTTATCTTTAAATAAATAAAAGTTATGTCAGAAAAGATACGAGCCTTCTTCTTCCACTAGATAACGGGTCAGGAGGAAAGTGGGTGTAAATCGTTCTTGAGTGGCTGGTTTGATATTGTGGCACAGTGTGTGACGTGGGTCGGTAAGCTCTAAACCGTCTCAGTCCAATGTTGGAATGCGAGCTTGATAGGTAGGGCATCAGAGTTTTTTGTTCTTGTCCAAATACGATGAGTGACGATCTTTTCTTTTGAAGTCTCAGAGTTGACTGACTTTTTGGAACTTTTGTTGACTGTTTTATAATCTCGTTTGGATCGAATCGAGTCTGAAAAACTTTGGAAGGGAAAGTTCCTGATTGGTTGAAGAAAAGGTTCTTTTTAATTGTAAATATAAAGTTACATTTCAACTGGATGGATGCGCGGAGCCTACCTGTGCAGCGACATGTTTGATTCATTTTGGTCTCAGCCATTGTCTAGACAACATCCGGTTAATGTAAACTTTTTCAACTGAAATGTACGCTTGTGGCGTTTTTATTTGTTTGTTTATTTATTCATTTTGCTTGTGATTTAGCTTGGAATCTATTAGTAAATCAGAAGGGATTTGTTTATGACAATTCTAATGCTACCCCCTTTTCTTTTTTTTTTTAATTCGGTGAATAGGGCGCTTGGTATGAATATTGGATAACAGATAGAAACCTCACAGAATATTACAAATGTGCATGTATTTACCCAACCCCTCTGTACGCCTGGGCTGAGAATACACAGATTGTATCTCTGCAGTGGACTAAGCCCCCTCCCCAACTAAAAAAAGGGCATCCTGGCTATGACACTAAACTGCATCTGATGGTGAAGTTCCAGTTCTGGGGAGTATTCATTGCCATTACTCCCAGGTCCACCTGGAGTGATAGTTACTGTTAGGTTCCAATCTATGTATTGTTCAAATAGTTCTGTTTAAAAATTATTTGTATTAGATATGAATATTTGATATCAAATAATTGTTATAAAATAGAAATAATTACTTGGACCCATATAATTATTTGTATTTGTGGGGATTGAATAATAAATAAAAAAAAACAATGACATCAAAAAGATGTCACGTGATAGCCCACGGAGACGATAGAGGTAAGACTAATACTATCCTCCCGTTGAGTTAACAGTATCCAGCCGTCAAACAAGTGACCGTTAGGAAGGAATGTGGGTCACGCAGGGGAGACCAGGTGTTCGCACTTAGTGACCTCAGGTCGCCGGACATCGGAAGGAGAAAGAGAGAGAAGCCAAATGATTGGCTGGGACCCCAAAACGGAAGTGGGGCTCCCTTCCCCTCAGCGGAAGTAAAGGACAAGAAGTCAGTTTTTGAGCAAGGCTCGTGGCAGACGAACCATAGCCATTTTACTCCGGGTTGAAGACAAAAGATTAACTGAGACACGAAGGACTCCAAATCCTTCAAGCCAGTATTAAAAACAAAACAAAGTCGATTGGCCCGTGAAAGAAGAAAATTCTCCAGTGGAACCCCGTCGAAAATAAGATAAGTAACTTTGGGGACATTTTTCCTTTATACCCAAATTTCGTTTACCACTCTCTCTCTCTCAATTTGAAGAAAGACAAAAGTCAGAAAAGATGTTTATATTCGTGGACTGTCCAATTATATGTTTTGACACTCTAAACGTGTATATATAAGTAGTAAAGGAATTTATGTATTTTCATTTTACCATGTGGTCTATGTTGTTACTTCATGCTTTCTTTTCAGCTTCTATTCGCCTTATGTTATCTTGCTTAGAATTGTCCTATTAATTCCTAAAGTATCACACGGGAAACCGGAGTTGCCGACTACTACAATATTAATATTATTACGACTAAAACCTGTAGGCCCATACTCTTCTGTTGTCTAAGGGGAAGAAGTTTAGCGGCCTGGTGGGTGTGTGATAGTGTGAAATTTGGAACCCCTTTGCCAGTGGCGGTCAGTCTGGCCCTAAATTATTCCCTCACGTAATATGCCAGTTCTTATATGCCTGAGAGAAAAACTCTGAACAGGACTTATTCTGTAGGGGATCAAGTGCCAACCTGTCCCGTCTTCACACGTGCGAAAATAAAGTCCCGTTTTGGGATTTTAGTCAATTTGCCGTCACAAAGAAAAGAAAAGAAACGCAAAATAAAATAGATACAAAAACAATGTCAATTTCCTTAGAGGCCTCTGATGGGAAGGGCACTCTGCACATTCCTGAAAATATGGCTTCGTGGTGCCAGAAGGTAACTCCTTCTCAGATTCCTTTAGACTTCTCGACCCAGAGGACGGCAATTTTACTTGTTCGGGGGAAAAACATTTCTCTCCATGAAATAGTTGTAAACCAGGGAATGAAAGTTGAGTTTGAAAGTCTCGCTGTCTTTTTTTTTTTTTTTTTCTGTCATTCATTTCTTTTTCAACCTGAACAAAAGAAGATCATCAGTGAATGTGGATAAGAAGAAAAAGTTTTTGACCTATTTTGTAATCTTTTCTCTACACA
The DNA here is from genome assembly GCA_963585895.1 of Sepioteuthis lessoniana. NCBI lineage: Eukaryota > Metazoa > Mollusca > Cephalopoda > Myopsida > Loliginidae > Sepioteuthis > Sepioteuthis lessoniana. The sequence continues at coordinate 133,829,361 of OY757908.1, forward strand.
CCCAAATCTCTTCTACTCCATCTATTAGATAGGAATACTTGATATCGTATAAGTAAAGTTGTCTCCCTTTAGTCAAGGGTGACTCGAAGGCTCTCTTTTCAATAGCTTCTACGCCAAGGTGTAGGGGAGGATGCTACTTCATTCCCTTGATTGCTCTACTTTACCCTTGATACATACCTTATAATACTGAGTGTTAAGCAAGGCAGCATCAAGTACCATTTTGTAGTCTTTGGTATGACTCAACTGGGGATTGAACCCTGGTCTCCCGGACCATTGGTGAACACTCTACTCATTAGGGCAATGGACCGGTTAATATCATATAAAGTAAAGTAAAGTTGTCTCCCTTTAGTCGAGGGTGACCTGAAGGCTCCCTTTTCGATAGCTATGTAGCAGTCACAGATCTATTTCCTCTCGTGAATCAATGCCCCTGCTAAACGTTTCGACCACTCACTGACCAACCAGGGGCAAAAGCCCATTGATTCCTCCTTCCTCTCCAAAACTATTTTTCCTAGCCTTTTTGGAAGTCATTCCAAGTCAGAGAGCACCTAGTTAGCTGTGAAGACAGACCTTGTTGCGGAGCCGATAAGCATGTCGACTCCGCAAATAAATTAAGTTAAATGCGTGCGAGTGTGGTGTCAGCCAGAGACAATGAAGGAAACATAAGGTAGGATAATAGATACAACAAAAGTGATGATTTTATTGCCGGAATTACAAACGTGTATGTAAATGTCCGAGGCGGTTGTACGTAGTCTTCAGCTAGGATGGGTCACGTCGTTAGCTGGTATAGTCGCGTTGTAGATGTTCGCAGCTGGACGTTCGACGAGGGTAGCTGGCGTAGGTCGAGTTGTGGAGATACAGCTGGGTGTTTGATGCTGGTGAGGTGAGATCGGTCGAGGCGTTGGATACCGTTGGACAGTCGTCGCGGGCAGCCGAGGTCAGTCGAGTCGTGGCCGAAAGCCGAAGTCGGTCGCTGTTAAATCGATGTCCCGGTTTTGACATTTCGTTGGTATGGTCGAGTCGTGGTTGTTAGCTCGTAACAGCGAGTCGTTACGTGAGCTAGTTGTTGCGATGCTAGTGTAGTCCGTAACAGCGAGTCGTTACGTGGACTAGATGCTGCATTGCTAGGGTAGTCCGTAACAGCGAGTCGTTACGTGGACTGCATTGCAGGAGCGTCGTGGTCGGTAGATCGATATCCCGGTTTTGACAGTACGTTGGGTTAACCGGGGGGGGGTCGATCTGGTTTCTGGCTCGTACAGCGGGTCGTACGTGAGCCAGTTGTTGCAGTGGTAGGACAGTCCGTAACAGCGAGTCGTTACGTGGACTGCGTGATACCTTGCAAGAGCGTCGAGGTCGAGTTCGGTTATGGCAGCTTGGTCGTGTAGTGTCGGGCGAGCTAGTGACTAAGACTGAGCTGTGTCTTAGTGTTACGGACCAAGTGAAAGGTCTGAGGCCGTGGTTAAGGTTTGCAGGGCCTTAGTACAGACGAGATCGAGCGAACGAGTCGAGGAAAGGCTAGGGCTTTGTCGTGCCCCCTAGCCGTGCGGACGTTTCGGACGGGAGCGAAGGCTTTGCCGTGTCAAAGCCGTGCAGACGATGACTATGGCTGGGTCGCGCCAAAGCCGTGCGGACGAGCGGACAGGCCAGGAGGCCGAGTCTAAGATGGGCGTTATCTTAGCGCTGCGCAAATATCGAAGCGGTAGCTAAAGGCTGGACCGTGCCATTAGCGCTGTGCAGCTTATCGGACTATCGGAACCGAGCGAGGGTTAAGACCGGCTGGTCTTAGAATCCGTCTTCGTGTTTGCCTCCAGGCCGTCTATTTCGACTGGTCATTACTGACCGCCAGAGATGCACCGACCCGCAGAAGGTGACCTCTCATAGCCCTTAAAAAGGACCGTAAAAAAAAGGTTGTTGAATCCACCACTAGAAGTGGCGGTGAGGTGGGTGCAACCACGATAACGTAGGACCCGAGCCTCGTGGAGCCGAGTGCCCCCTGAGAGCGTCCGTGTAGACCTCTGAATTTCCGTCGCCTGAAGCCTTTTTATATGGAAGAAAGGGAACTCCACCTCTGTCGCGCCACGTGGATTGAACGTTCTTCTACAAAAAATGGACGCAGAAAATAAGTATTTCTTTAGCCCAGTATAGGCTAGCGAAAAGTATTACTTCCATTTTTATAGAATTATTTCTGGCTGAAGTGTTTTGCAAATGTTGATAAATATTAATTTATCCCTTTCTTAGCTGTAACGGCCGGTTAAAATCGAAAAAGGGCTTCATCATTTCCGACCGCGCCCGGATGTTATTTCTCTAGGGCGAAATACAATCCGATCTGTTGACGTTCGTAGGCCGGTCGCGGCAACCTCTCACGTGTCATCTGCTACGGACATTCCACATGGAACACCTTCACTGAAGAACACGCTGCGACTAACTTCACACACAGAAGAACCAGCCTTGCGGTCAGTTACACGAGCTACTTACTACAGTGACACACACTTCCTACAAACTCAAGGACCAACATACTAACCGGCGACACCAAAAGGAACCCTTTCTCACTCTGACTCGTTTACTTCTATGATAATAATAAAACTTTCGTTGTTGTGTTTCCAAAGCAGTTTCGTTATTTATTTGTATTGTCAATTAATCTATAGTGTTATGGAAACTAACCTTCAAACACTAAAGCTACTACACCGAGGTATAAGGGAGGGCATTACTCCTTTCTCTGGATTGCTCCACTTTACTCTTGATTCATCCCTTATAATGGTGAGTGTTAAGTAAGGAGGCACCAAGTACCATTTTTTGAGTTTTTCGTATGACTCGACCTGAGATTGAACTCAAGTCTCCTGGGCCATTGGCGAACACTCAAACCATCATATCATATAGTAAGTTAGCGACCATAGTCGAGGGTGACCCGAAGGCTCCCTTTTCGATAGCTACTACACCAAGGTGTAGGGGAGGGCGCTACTCCATTCCCAGGATTGCTCCACTTTACCCTTGAACCGTACCTTATAATGCTGAGTGTTAAGCAAGGTGGTATCAAGTTCCATTTTTAAAGTCTTTGGTATGACTCGACCTGGGATTGAACCCAGGTCTCCCGGGCCATTGGCGAACACTCTAACCGCTGGGCCAATGTCCCGGTCAATCATATTTATGTTCATATCATATAATGGTAAATAATTATTACAAAATAGAAACAATTACTTGAAACTCAACCATTATTTGTATTAGATAGGAATACTTGATATCAAGTATTCGTATGTGAGCAAAAACATCTCAAGAAACATCACAAAAGCGTAAATATAAATATACAATCTAAGCAATATTCTTAACAAGCCCAGACGTTTTCTTTCTGTGAAATTTATTCGATAAGATCGTTGTTTAGTTGTAAGTGACTTGCAGCTGAACAATGTACAGACCAAAATGTCTTGGGAAAAAGAAAACAAGACATTCAATTGTCCAAATAATTCTTTTTGAACATTTTAATTTTTCAAAAATTCTGAAAGAAAATTTCTCACGTAACGGAATTTTACGCGAGAGGAATATAAAATCGGGCTTCACCAACAGCAAAGAAGTTCAATCTTATATTGGCAAGCAACATGATGATGATATAATTTTTAGCTTTTAACTCGTTGATTCATTCCTGTTAGAGAAATATTAGAAAAATTCCTTTGACAAATTTGGATCTGTTAAAATTTCACCTTTTTATTTCTTTCGTCCTAAAATTGATTTATTTCTTTTAAAAAATCAAGTGTCCGTCTCCGACAGAAAAGAACTTTTTTCAATTTGTTTTGAAACGGAAAGAAAAGGTTTTTTGTTATTTTTTTAGGGTAACGAGAATTGTTCTGTCTTTTTATTTTTTAAATTTGTAACAATGAAGGAATCATTTTAATTCGATTTGTGCGAATTATTTATTAAGGGAGAAAATTGCCATCCAATAACGATCCACTTTTAGTCTACTACGGATGACCAATCGTGTAACAAACATTTTCACCAGCCTCATTTCTCTTATACATCGTCAATATATTATTATTACTCATTTGAGTTTTTCACATCAGCGTAAGCTGATGGTCTTTCACTGGAGATTGAGTGACAGCAAGTCTCCTCAAGTCTCCAGGACTCTTCTCAGTATTCTGGCCGTTTTCAATAATGCTGTTGTTTGGATGGTCTCCACTCGGCCGCCAACTTCCAAATCTTCCAGGCCCTTTAATAATCCTTTAGTTACCGTTCCAAAAGCACCAATTACATCATCATCATCATCATGTCACGCCGCCTGCGCGGATATCCCTGACCGTCTCTCGCCATTTCTCCCTATCATTCATCGCCTCCGGCAGGTCTTCAGGATTACAACCCGTGTCCTCACATAGCTGCTGTATGTAAGTTCGTGCTGGTCGTCCCACTCTTGCACATCCATGAGTGGGGGTCCACAGGAGTACATCGCTTATGAGCTCGTCCTTGCTTCTCCAGCAGTGTCCTGCGTGTCTGGTTCGTCGAACTTGTATAGTTTTTGTGATGGGGGGCAAGTGTCCGTATAGTTGGAGTCTCGTGGGGTGTTGTCGCCAGGACTTGTTTAATACTGCTCTCAACATTCTTGTGTAATTTCCGTCCAGCCTCCTCTCCAGCCGCTTCGTAAGCGTCCATGTGGTGCATCCATATAGCAGTATCGACACAACCGCTGCCTGGAAGAAGCTGCGTTTCATTTTATCTGTTAGGTCCGACTTCCATATGATCGAGAGCCTATCGATAGCTGTCCATGCCTTCGTCAGTCGTGTGTCGATGTCCTTCTCGGTTGATGAGACGCTGCTTCCTAGGTAGGTGAATTTGTCGACTAGTTTCAGAGAGGCTCCGTCTAGTGTGGCAATGTTGCCTGTTTGGTTGTAACACATATATTCGGTTTTGTTTGCATTGACATGTAGGCCAATGCCAGCTGCAGCTCGTTCCAGACTATGTAGTAGTGTCTCTGCTTGATTAGGCGTATTCGCTAGTAACGCCAAGTCATCAGCGTAGTCGGCGTCCGTGATTGTTTTTGCGGGGTACCTTTTGCTTCTTCTCTTAGTCAGCTCAAAGCCATTTTCTCTGATTTTGTCGATCGAAGTCCTAAGCACATAGTCTAGACAGATGATAAAGAGGTACGGGGCTAGTGTGTCTCCTTGTAGTACTCCTGCAACAATGTCGAAGTATTCCGTGTCTCCATCTGGTGAACGTACTTTTACTTTGGTGTTTCTGTAGAGAATCATTATCGCTGCTACGGTTTCTTTTGGTAGGCCGTAAGCTAGTAGGATTTGCTCCATCTTCCCTCTGTGTATGGAATCGAAGGCCTTGGTAAAGTCGACAAATAGTAATGTCGCCTGTAAGTTTTTTGCCCGAACGCCTTCCAGGATTCTACGGATGGTCAGTATTTGTGAGGTTGTGGATCTATTTCTCCGGAAGCCATTTTGGTTTTTCCTAAGGATGTTTTCCATTTTGGGTTCTATGCGGTTTCGTAGTAGGGCATTGTAGATTTTGGCTGCTATGGATGTAAGTGTTATCCCTCGGTAGTTCTTGGCTAGTCCGAGGTCGCCTTTTTTAGGGAATGGAAGGATGCATCCCTTCGTCCATCGTTCTATCCTATTTTGACTATAGACTGCGTTGCATTGGCGGAGCAGTATATCGTCGAATTGTCTCGTCTTCCACACTTCTGGGGGGATCTCGTCTAGCCCCGCCGCTTTCCTATTTTTAATTCTTCTGAGAACCGTGTCGAGTTCTTCTTTGGTGAAAGGACCTAGTTTTACGTCTAATTGCTTACTAATAATTCTGGTGATCGGTTCATCCGTTATTTCCGGTGGGTTTCCTAGTAGATTTTTGAAATGCTGTTCCCACAGTTTTATTCTTTCTTGTTGGCTTGCAGCTTTCAATTTTGCTTTGGCTGTGCTCTTCCTTCCACTTACTTCGTTTATTGTTTGCCAGGCTATCCTGGATTGCCTATCTTCCACCGAGTCTCTAATCTTATCTATCTGATTTTGTACGTATTCTGCCTGTTCTTTTAGGTATATTCCTGTTAATTGATGTTGCGCCTTTTCTAGTTCTCGTGCATTTGTATTTGTTGGGTTCTGTTGATAGTTTTTGGAGGCAGTCTTCACAAGTGCACGTTTTTCTCTAGCTGCTAGCGTTTCCCAAGGGACTCTATATTTAGTTCTAGGTTTTGTTGGAATACACTTTTCTGCCGCCTCCAGGTGTGCTTCTACAAAATTTTCATATTCGTCATTTGGGGTGCCTATTTCTACCTTCTCTTGTAGTGCTTCGAATCTGTTTCTTAATTCTAATGCATATTTATCTCTAATATCTCTGTTGTTGAGTAGGGCCCAGTCATAGTGCTTGGTCGTCGCTTTACGTGTGGCGTTTTTTCTTAGGCTTAGTCGTACTTTGGCCGTAACTATTCGATGATCGGAGGACACACCCTCGAAGGAGGAGTATGCCTCGCAATTCATCGCACTATTCTTCCATTTCCTGTTTATAAGGACGTAGTCTATCTGTGCTTTACTCTTATTCGCGTATGTGTAGGTCCATAATTTCCCCTCCCTTTTTTGAAAGTTTGTATTGAGGCAGGTTAATCTATTTTCTATCATGAAATCTATTAAATGCTGTCCATTCCTGTTAGACGCGTAGTGTAGGCTGTATTTGTTGTGTCTGTTTTTCCCGATTTGTGCATTCATATCTCCGCCAATGACTAGCAGGTTGTGTTTCGGAATGCTACGTACTAGGGAGGATAGATCTTCGTAGAAGGTGGCTATTTCGTTTTCTTCGCTAACATTGGTAGGGCTGTAGCAGGAGATAATTGTTGCTTTGGGGTTGCCATTAAACGTTGCGGCCATCATCCTAGGTTGTATTCTCTCAATGCTGTTCAGTGTTTTTAACGCTCTCGGTCCTAGAAGTATTCCCACCCCTCCTACCGATGCATTGACAGAGTTTTTCCATGCCGATACAGTCACCAGCATCCATCCATTTCCAGTTTCGTGATACTTGATATCTTCGGTGTGCGTGTATCGGTGCTCTTGTATGCAAATTATATCTATCTTATGTTCTACGGCTGATGCAGTTAGCTCTGATAGTTGACCTATTCTATTTAGGGTTCTTACGTTAAATGTCGCTATCTGTATTGTTTGTTTGCATTTTAGTAGTTTTTGTTTGTGTTTGAGCTCTGTAGCTGATGTTCCATAGTTTTTTCAATTCTCTAGCAAGGTCGAGGTACTTATCTCTCTTTTCCCATTCTTTCATTTTTATTCTGTGGCCAGCCGGGATAGCAAAGTCGACAATTTATAATAATAATAATAATAATAATAATAATAATAATAATAATAATAATACTGCTGATAATCGCTTAAAAATGCAAAGATGAAAACATATATAATTAAACATATGTTATGGTATATCATTGAAACATAAATTAAAAATGGCAACCAATCTTGGATAAGGAAAACTCTAAATTCAAACCAACTGTACTCCGATTAACAAAGTGACCTTGTGTTGTATCCTTTTCCTGACAGAGGAGTTGATAAATGCATACAAAAGAACCCATGTGTTGCAATGATTATGTCACCATTTAAAAAAAAAATTCTGATCACAAATGCATGATGTTCACCGCTTCATGCCATCATGCCAGCTGAAATGATATGACTGCTGTTGCTACTCAAAGACATTCCCCCAACACTACTACTCAAGGACATTCCTCCCACTGCTATTTGGACCTGTGGAGTGTGTCATCCTCTGACACTACTACTCCTACTTCCTTAGAAACCAGAAGTTTAGCAAAAAAGAAACCCCTGCGCTGTTGTAACCCCATCTCAGTATAAATAGCAGTAAAAACAATCAAAGTTGGCTGCAAAGTTGCTCTGCTTGGCTTCAGGCCAAGAAGACAAGTATGTGGTTTCCTGCTTCCTAGTTCCTGTCTTTTTCTAGCTGCCCTTAAATGATAAGATGCTATCACCTTTTCTAAGCCACATGCAGTGAAATCAGCAGCCCAGCCTTTTCCTCTTAATTGTCCCTTTCAGGACTACCTCAGAATATCCTTTAAAGACGCAAGTCTTTTCTCTACTCTACTCTCAATTTCAAAACTACAACCAATCTTATCACCTCATTAGTGCCCTTTCAAGGTAATAAACTACATCAACATCACGAGGACGATGACTTATTAGCAGCCAGCCAGATGCAGCCACAACCAGAGTAAAGGAACTGCTCAGACAACTGTTGACTTATCTAGCAGAGCAGTTATGCCTAACAACTCTGACCAAGTGTCCTGGCCTTAGAGTTATTAACTTCATGACTCCAGTCCACATGTAAACAATACGCCTGGACCAACAACATTTCATCAACTCATTTAAAACCAAAGTCAACTAATCCTCAGTTAACTGTGAAATCAACCACTGGGATGTTGATTTGCCTGTTTTTGTGATCCAAAATGTCCAATTTTTCAGCTGTCTGTAGACTATCTGGCCATATAACAGCACCAACAACCTAATCATTTAGACTTGCTGTGGCCAAAGACCATGATACAAATTGAATCCACACTTTTTGACTTAATCACCTCATTTAAATTCTCACTCTTTTCATGTATTTCTTGCCAAATAAAAGTTGGCATTTAAATTTACCCTATTACTTTTGTCATCTTTGCTTTAGTTGTAATACTTGACTCATTTCTAAAAATTTGCAAATTCATATTCATCAACCCTGCAACAAGTTGCCAATTTAAATCTGAGAGATAATTCTGTCCGATTCTCTTTTATTAACTAAATGTATATCAGTTGCTTAAGTAGATAAGTTTATATTTACCCAACCCCTTTGTCATAGGCAGTATGTGATACAAGGTTAATTTTTAAACAGAATATTGTTGGTTTGAATTCAGAGTTTTTCTTCTAGACTAGTTGCCTAATCAAGGCTAAAAAAAAAACAGTATACCCTACTATTTACCCATATCTAGGGGAAGAAGAGAAGGGTTCATGCCTTCTAGAAAGTTATGAAGTCAAATGCAAACAACTTCATCCAAAATTTGAACTTGGGTCATCAATTTTATTTCCTCTGACTGTAACCAATACAATTAGCGCACCTCAATAGAGAAGGACATTTTATTATTTTGATCATTAACAGTTTTTGGACTATTGTCTTCATTTTTATTGTTATTTCCACAACATTTTGGCCAATTTGTCCTCCGGCCTTCTTCAGGTGTTTGTCGAACTCGGGAAATTCAAACAACTGACATTTCATTAATTATGAGATATCAATTAAATTTGATCTTATTTTTTATTTTTATTGTAAAAATTCATTTCCTTTGAAATATATTTGGATTTCAGATTGGATTCAGTTGTAAAGTTCCTCAAAGCAATGGTTGTGTTATTTGGAATAAAATGTCCATTTAGTTTTTGAAGTCCAATTTAGATAAAAGCACAACAAATTGTTGCCTGTAATTTTGTGGCTTTCTTGAATTTTTTTTTAGAATTTTACCTTTTTTTTTCTTGACAGAAACTTTCAATTAAATCATTAAATTATCAATACCTCGAGATTTGCAGACCCTTTATCTACCTTAAAAGAATTTTGATTTTATCGAAACTCTGATATTTTCATTTAGAAACAGAAAAGTCTGTTTTCTTCATCATGCAAGGGTCAGCTGAAACGTTCATAGGCTGACCCAAATTCTATCATGGAATGTTACCAAATAAGATGCAGTTTTCAACATAGTCCCTCTTGTGGTCCACACACTTCTTCAATTGGTGTTGCAGTGCTTGCATCCCATTGACCAAAAACGTCATCAACGGCAGATATGACATCAACATATAAACTTTTCAGCCCATCCTCATATTTCCTAACATCCATCTTTACACACAAACAGGCAATTTTCTCAGTATTTGTCAGTATTATTGTTTGGGTCTAAGTTTATAAGATTTCTTGAATGTTTGAAAAGTTCATACAATTTAAGAATTTTTCATATTTTATATTTGCTTTGTAAGTTGGTAAGAAAATTATCGAAGCAAAGAGGACATTTTGTTCGTCAATCTTCATAAGAATTTGAGAACCTCAATCAAAACTGTAAGAATAATCCTTGATGATCCTTTTTTCAAGAAAACCCTATAAAGTCTGCTTCAATTGTATTGGCAGAGACTTAGATTTTACATATATTCAAATGAAGCACACACACACTGGCCCAGTTGGTTGGAGCTGTAGAATATACAGACAGCATCTCTGCAGAGGGGTAAAACTTTCCAACGAGTGTCCTGATATGACACAAAACCATCTGATGGTGAGGCTCCAGTAATGCTAGAGCTTTGGGGAATACAGAGTACTCCTTCATTGCCATTGCTCCCAGGTCCATTCTGACCCAAAGAGGTAGCACCTGAAAGGGTCCTACCTATGGGTCAAATAGAACTGTTTGACATTTAAACTGTATACTTTGATATTCAAACTGAGTGCGAACAAATGACTTATGCTAAACTGAATTGCTTGAAATAGAACTGTTTAATCATTTAACTGTATGCAAACAAATGAATGATGTTTAATTGAATTGTTGTCATTAAATAGCAGTACTTGGAGACATTTAACTGTGCGCAAATAAATGATTAATAGATAATAGAATTATTTGTATTTGATAGAAATAAGTGAAACCATTTAACTGTATGCCAAGAAAATGAGCTCAGGCTCATTTAAAAATGTTATCAACAAAATGTGTTTATAAATCACATATTCGATATGTATGTATGAAAAGGATTTGGCAATAAATAACCTATAATGTTTGATATGCCATAAAACTAAACCAAACCAAATCACACACACACACAAATTTGAGAGGAAATAAATTTGGACATTGTTGAATTTTATATTGTAGAAATATTATTGGAAGCTGAACGTAATATAAAACGACTAATTTGATTGAATGATACAGAGGAAAATATAAAGTTCATTTTCTTTTTTGTTGTGTTGTGAATTTTTCACCACCCACTTCTGTGTGTGTCTGTGTGTTTCTCTCTCTCTCTCTCTCTCTCTCTCTCTCTCTATATATATATATATATATATATATATATATATATTAGAATTATGGGCACAATAAGCCCATTACCTAAGTTTTATGTATTTTCCACAAATTTCAGATGGTAAAAGGAGCCAGTAGAATTCTTTTCTGGCCAAAACTTTTTTTATTTGCTGTTCTTCTATCCTTATATATATATATATATATATATATATATATATATATATATATATATAGTAGAGAGAGAGAGAGAGAGAGAGAGAGAGAGAGAGAGAGAGAGAGAGAGAGAGAGAGGGGGAGAGGGAGAGGGATTTCATATGATAGTATTTTTTCAACTTATAAATCTTATAGTCATAAGACTGATCTGAAGAGGTGAGAATATAATTCATTTAAGTTTTAAATTGATTTATTGGCCGGTATTTGAGCACTTTTTTTTATTTAAGAAGAAACTTTTTTATAATAATTAATTTATTTCACTTGATAGATAGATAGATAGATAGATAGATAGATAGACCTTATTTATAATGACTCCTCACTCTCTCTTACACCCACATCCACATACTTTTTAACCCTCTAAATGTTCAGAATTCAGATTATAGACAAAAATGAATTATGTTGGCCTGTTAAAATATCTTTTTATTTTTTTCCTTTGCCTAAAGGAACCGTTGTGTTATTTACTCATTAGTGAATTTATTTTAAGGAAACGTAATTTCTTTAATATTAAAGACGATTTGTTGTTTTTGAAAACTTAAGATAATGGTTTTCAAAATTCTTTTCTATTTGTTTACATGGTCATGCCATTCTATGAATTATTCTTATCAATATCTTGATCCTTGTTGTTTTGATCATGTCTCACCTTTTTTATGTGAAAGGTTGAATTTTATTGTTTCTTGATTCGTTCTAAATCTGGATGTCAAAAACCTGTTGAGTTAAGCAAGCAAGTTTTCTATAGGAGTCAGAATAATGTGGATACCTGTGCTCAGGAGGATTGGAAAAATTGTTGTTTGGGTCTGCCATAGCTGAAAACTGATACTGTTTTATATTTAGCATCTGCTGAGAGAACAGCTCTGCATGCAATTTTTGTGCATATAACTTGATTTCTTTTAGATTTCTTTTAGCCAGATTTTTGATATTCAGATTTCACATTGAAAGTTGGAAAAAAATTCCAAATAGATGAATGATGTATGTAAAGAATGTAATGGCTTGAATATTTGGATGAAAGCAAAGGTAATTGCTAATAATTAATTCAATCATGAAGATAATGACTTTTCTTAGATTTGAAATAATATTTACTGTGGTATATTTAATATGGTATATTTAGGGTGGTATATTTAATATGGTATATTTAGGGTGGTATATTTAATGTGGTATACTTAATGTGGCATATTTTTATGTGGCATATTTAATGTTATATTTGATGTGGCACATTGCTACTTGACACTGATTTAAAGGGTTCTTCATTATTTCTAATTCACTTTCAGACTTGGCCATTGGAAGAAAATCCCCATAAAAGTTTTCACTAAATATCTTTGGATTAATTAGAAAGTCAATGGTAGAAATTATATCACTCCATTGAAGTAATGACACTGTTGTTCAGGATTGAAATAAACACAGATGAAGACGTGCTTCAACTTTTGGTGATCTGAAACAATCTTTACAGAAATAGAAAGAAAATATTTTCAAAATATGTCTGTCCAAAACCAGTGCAAAGAATTCGATCAGAGATTTTTGAGGAGGACATTTTTTTTTGACATTCAGGAAGAATTTTTTTTGGCTTTTGTTTGATTTTATGTTTTAGAAGAACAAAAAAAAAAAAATTGTGAGATGGAAACAAAAGTGGCAATACAAAAAAAAGATGGTAGCAGTAGCAGTGGTTCTGAAAAATTTAAGAGTTCCAATCAAAGAAGTAACAAAGCAAAAACCAGTCAGCAAAAATCATTTTATTGTGGAAAGTGCAGATGTAGTTTTTCTGATCATCCCAATATGGAATATCATCTAAGTATACACAACAGTGATAAACCCTTCCATTGTGAGGTTTGTAGGCTACTTTTTTCAAAAAGATCATATTTGAAAATACATGTGCGAATACACACTGTAAAAAAAAAAGGTCCAATGCGAAGTTTGTAACACCAAATTTTCAAATGGTTCAAATCTCCGGAGACACATGAGAACACACACTGGTGAAAAACCATTCATTTGTAACATTTGCGCATCAAAGTTTTCCCAAAATTCATACCTAAAAAGCCACTTATTAATACACGAAGGGAAGAAACCTTATCAGTGTGAAATATGTGAAATAAAATTTTCACAAAGTCATCATTTAAAGATTCACATGCGGAGACACACTGGTGAAAAACCGTTTCAATGCGAAATCTGTCAATCAAAATTCTTAACTAGTTCGAATCTTAAGACACATATGCGGACACACACTGGTGAAAAACCTTTTCACTGCAATGTCTGTGGATTAAATTTTTCCTTGAATTCAACTCTCAAAGATCACATGAGGACACACACTGGTGAAAAACCTTTCCATTGTAACATTTGTGGGTCAAATTTTGCCAAAAGTTCTAATCTTAGAAGTCATATGTTAAAACACACTGGAGAAAAACCTTTCCACTGTGATATATGCGGGTCAGATTTTTCTAAAATTTCAGCTCTTAAAGATCATATACGGACACACAGGTGAAAAACCTTTCCATTGTGATATTTGTGGGTCAGATTTTTCTAAAGGTTCAAGCCTTAAAAGACATGCAGGGATACATTTTTAAAAAAAGTGAAATAGGAGATTCGTTCAACAAGAAAAGAAAAAAATAAATTCAAAGTGCATTTTTGCTGTGATTGATAATGATTATGTTGTTGAAAAGGGTTGTTAGTTATTTTATTTATAGCATTATAGACTGAACATGCTCGTCCGTGTGTGTGTGTGTGTGTGTGTGTGTGTGTGTGTGTGTGTGTGTGTGTGTGTGTGTGTGTCTATAGACTGAACATGCTTGTGTGTGTGTGTGTGTGTGTGTGTGTGTGTGTGTGTATTTATCCAACTCCTCCAGTACAAACAGGATGTGACACTAAGTCAAATTTTTAAATGGAGAAAAGCTGGTTTGAATTCAAAGTTTTTCTTCTCCTAGACTGGTTGCCATTCAGTCTGCCCTACTATTTACTCATAGCTGGGGAAAGAATAGATAGATTCATGCCTTTCCCTTGAGCATAAAGTAAAACACAACTTCATCTAGGATTTGAACTCTTTATTCTATTTCCTTTTCTTTATTCTCTTTTGTTTCTTCAATAAAGAATCACAAAAAGACACAATAAAGAATCACAAAAAAAGACACAATAAAAATTTCCTATGCAAAATTTAAAAATAAAAAATATGTTTGTTGCATTTTTAAAAGTTTGCTATCTTCTGCTGCATCAAATTGATTTCTTTTCTTTTTTCACCTTTTCAGACATTTTTTTGCAGCTCAAATTCAGTGTTTGACCCTCCCCCCTCCCCCAAAAGGAAAAGAAGATGGAACGAAGTTGTGTCTGTTAATAAAGTCAGTAAAGAAGTCTGTATCTCAAATTCAAAGGAAAATTAAAAATTTTGCCTTGTGAGTGAGTGTGAAATCACTTTGTGTTGATTAGAAAATTGGATTTTTGACCCGTATATTTATTTTGTATCTTAGACTTTTGACATTTGACATTTGACTTTTGACTTTTGATCTTGATTTTTGACTTCTTCCTTTCTTTTTGGATTTCTGAATACGGACTACTTTAACTGACATTTTCGTTTGCGCACTTTTTAACAGACATGAAACTGAACCAGTTTTACTGCCACAAATTTTAATGAAAATTTTTTCCTTGTTTATTGTTGTCAAAATTCACTTAGTTATAGAAAAAAAAAACAATTTTTTAAAAAGAAAATTCTCAGAAATACCAAAAAATGAAAAATTTCTTGGATGGATTGTGAGATGAGTGGGTGGTGGCCATGCAGCTGCTGTTTTGTAAGGTGTTGATTCCAGAATTTGTTCAAGACACCATGAAGTATTCTTGTGTACTTCCCATCTAGCTTTTTCTCTCTGTTTTGTTAGCATCCATGTGGTGCCTCCATATAGTAGTATGGACACAGCTACAACTTGAAAGAAATTCAATTTTATTTTATTGCATAGATCAGATTTCCATAGTATTGATCATAGTAAAGTTGGCGACCTTAGTTGAGGGTGACCCGAAAGCTCCTTTTCAGTAGCTACTACACCGAGGTGCAGGGTAGGGCGCTACTCCATTCCCTGGATTGCTCCACTTTACCCTTGATCTTTACTTTATAGTGCTGAGAGCTAAGCAAGGCAGCATCAAGTACCATTTTTTGAGTCTTTGGATGGTACGCACTCTGCTGCTACATCCAAATGGGCCAGAACAAAGTTTTCATATTTGTCATTCAGAGTATATCTTTGAGATTGAAAAGGATTTCAGACGGAGTCGCTTTGATGTATTGACTCTCATGCTGGTCTGCGGCATCGTAGTAAGCATTTTTGAACACCAGTTATACTATTACATTCACTTTTGGACTAATGCCCCCTTTATGAAAGCTATGAAGCTCTTTATCTCCCCATCTATGGGTTAAACAGTACCACAATGTCCTTCTACAAAGTTGACTTGGGCATTAAATAGCTCTCAAAGGTTGATATGCCATTAAACAAAGGAGCCATAAAACTGAAACTTTGAAAAGAATTTTCACCCATTTATTAATTGTTGTCTGTTATGAAAGCTTTTATTGAACATTCAAATCATCAGACCTGCTATTAATCATAGACCTGCTATTAATCGAATGTAAATACAGTTTGGGATCACTTCATATACACATGGCTAATTATATCCCCATCCAAAGAATTTAACCTTGCAAAAAAAATGGTCTACCAAAGACAGACACAAAATTGGCTCAATGAAAAATAGAAGTAGTGAACCATATTCACAAAAAGGATCAATAAAAGTTTTTCCTACTGTTGATTTGCATGTGGGGGTTCTAATTTCATCAAGGCTTTAGTTGCATCATATATATATATATAGTATCACCGATAAGTAAGTTGACTCTTAAAAATCTTTTAAAAAGTTAATTTTCTTTTAAACCAAACATACCAGGACTTTATTATTTCTAGGCGAAGATTATACAGTCAAAACAGATATTATTAGGTATTATCTATTACCAAACTCTATAACATTGAAACTCTGTAACCGAAAATATGAATATATTGTAGTCTTATATATATTTCTGTTATTTATGAGTATATGTGGCTACAAAGCTGTTGTGATATTATATATGCATATATATAATAGAAATATGCAAGACTCCCCCCCACCAAGAAAGTTTCCATCAGATGATAAATCTGGGGTCCATCATGGTTTTGAGGCTAAAGCCCTTCTTACCATTAATCCAGCAGAATCTCAAAATACCACCAAACTTTCTTGGCTATTTTTGCCACATTTTTCTAGAATATCAGATGAAAATGCAACTTTATCACATAATTCTTTGTTGTGTTTACAACTTTACAGCCAATAAAGATGAAACAAGCAAGAAAATTTTAATTCAATAATGGAAGTGGCTATTTTGAGAGAGACGCTTGAAGGAAAAGAAATTGCAGAGATCTCTTGGGTAGCAACTAACACACAAATTGCCCACCCCTTGACAAAGAAAGGAGTGCCTTCATTTAAGATCCTGGGGTTTATATCTGAGCCGAAAGAGTCCTCAGTTTAATGTTGTTACACTCTCCTATTTTCTTTTGTAGAACTTATGCCCTACAGAAATGAAAAGAAAAAGGGGGAAGAACTGTTAAGACATGCAAGTTACCTCCCCTGATACTCTCGAGAAGAGTTTGTTATTCAAGGACCGGAAGTAAACTAACGGCCATATTGGTTTATGTGAGAGTGTAAGAAGAACGGGTGTAAAAAGGCATCTCCGTATGCAGAGTGTTATAGTCTGAGTTCTTTGTATTTAACAGGAAGAATTGAATTAACAGACAAGATGTGAAAAGTCTATGAAATTCACTTGCAAAGTAATGGTTAGAGAGCTCAGTAGATCATTATTTGTGAGTTCAATTCTCACAGATTATTATCCCATAATTCTAACCTTATATCAAAATTAATATAAGTTCAGTAAATATTTATATTATAGCCTCTGATAAAGCAAACAGATGACATGATCATTTTTGAAATTCTAAAAAAATTAATATTTTTTAAAAAATGGATCAAAGTAATTATCGTGTGTGTTTGTCATTTTGACTTGATGGGAAGTCAGAAAAATCCACATATGTGTTTGTGTGTCAGTCATATGAATTTATTTTTTGTTAAATTTACATTTAATTAAACTTTTTAAAATATATTTCCTATTTTGAGTATGAAATTATTGTTTTGATGTGTGTGTGTGTGTGTATATATATATATATATATACTTCAGGCAAAAGTTTGGGGTCATCGTGAGTTTTTTAAAACACTTTAAAATGAGATATCTTTTTATTTTTTAAATAAAAGATAAAATTTCAGTAATTACAGTATATTTGCTTTTATTTTGACAAAAAATAAACACTTAACAATAAAAGTTACAGTACAGCATCATGTTTTGTTTTATCAATAACCCCCCCACCCCCACCATCTCTGCCTTGATTATTGCTTTATAAATTCTTGGTAATCTCTCTGACAGTTTTTGAAAAAAGTAGAAAGCAGAGCTTCCCAAGCAATTTTAAAGCAATAAAAAAATCCCACTCTCACTCTTTGGGTATTCTCTTTGAACTCTTTGATACAATTCATCCCATACTAATTCTATAGGAGTAAGGCAGCCAAGTCATAATTTTGAAAATTTTATTACTTTTTTTTTTTTTTGACTTCAGGTCGAGTAGTTTTGATTATTGTCTTATTGAAGAAAAAAAATGCCATTACAATAGTATTTTCATAGTTTTTTTTTTCTTCAACTAGAGACATCTATGTTCCTTCCGAGTGTTACAAATGTAGTCAGTACTGAATTAAAATTTAGTAGCTGTATTTTACATTTAACTTAGTTGAAAATTTAGGTAATCTTAAAAGATTATTGAGAAGTTAATGGTGAAACTAAAATTTAGTTTCTCATACAAAATATTCAGAGTTTAGAAAAATATATTGTGGACAGATGAACTCAAATTTGAACATTTTGGGATGAAGAGGAGAGTGTATGTGGGAGGAGAGTGTGAGAGGAGAGTGTGTGTGAGAGGAGTGTGTATATAAGAGGAAAGTGTGAGAGGAGAGTGTGAGGGGAGAGTGTATGTGAGAGGAGAGTGTGAGAGGAGAGTGTGAGGGGAGAGTGTATGTGTGAGGAGAGTGTGAGAGGAGAGTGTGAGGGGAGAGTGTATGTGAGAGGAGAGTGTGAGGGGAGAGTGTATGTGTGAGGAGAGTGTGAGAGGAGAGTGTGAGGGGAGAGTGTATGTGAGAGGAGAGTGTGAGGGGAGTGTGAGGGGAGAGTGTGAGGGGAGAGTGTATGTGAGAGGAGGGTGTGAGAGGAGAGGAGAGTGTGAGGGGAGAGTGTATGTGAGAGGAGGGTGTGAGGGGAGAGTGTATCTGTGAAAACCTGGAGAAAGAATAAAAAATAAAAGCAACTACACTTGTTACTGAAATTTAATCTTTTACTTTGAAAAATACAAAAATATCTCATTTTAACATGTTTTTTTTTTAAAGAAATGCAGAGTGGGCCAAATCTTTTTGCTTGTAGGGAATATATATATATATATATATATATATATATTACAAAGATATAAATTGATATCAAAGCGTAGACATATACTTGGCTTGCCATCCGCATGAAGGACAACAGCCCAAAACAAGAAGTCAACTATCATAGAAGGAACATTCAACAAATCAATTTCTTGGTTTGATTTGAAGTCTTTGTGAGTTATTTAATACCAAAGTCATCCTTATAGAAGAACAACAATGGATTAGTTTCTTAGTAAACTGTCAGAACTAAAAAGGAAAAGGAAAACTCTCGTACATTTCTGTTAATAAATTTTTATGCTATTTGTTGATTCTGTTGATTCTATATCGAGTATTACTGATAAGTTCACTCTTAAGAACTTTCATCATTTATTGTGGAGCATTGTGCAATCAAAACGGATATCATTAGTTATTAGGTATGATCAAACTCTATAGCCTTGAAAATCTGTCACCATCAGTGACAAAAAAAGGATATCTCTTATGCAATTTTATTTTTGGTGACAGAATTTCAGTGATATAGAGTTTAATACCTAATAATATCTGTTTTTGATTGTATTATGTTTTACTAGAAATGATAAAATCTTGATATCACTGGTTTAAAAGAAAATGTTTTTATAAAAAGAAAAAAAAATGGTTGCATAGGCTTTTATCTATTCATGTCAGTGGAACAGAAATGGGATTTACCAATAATACTTTCTATAATATTTTCTATATTTTATAGAAAATATTGTTCAGTAAAACATTTCATAAAGTTTTTAATTTAAATGACATATAAGATTTATTAATTCAAACATTTTTGGTTTGTCTAGATTGTTAATTCTAACTAAGCAATAATGCTATATAATTATTTTACATTATCAGGTTTGAAGAGCTTTATACTGATGTAATTCTTAATGTTTAATTAAAATATATTTTAGTAAGACAATTCATTTTTTTTAGAAGTTTGAAAATTTCAGTTCAGCATAATTAGTGATATCTTGCAGCAACATAGCTTCCTTCTGATTATTGTCTATTTTTTAGATATACCCCTCTTGATGAGTGTTAACTCATTTCGAAGAACAAAAAATATATTAAAATCTTTTATTGAACGTATATTGATATAAACAGAATTTGGCGTTAAATAACCTACACAAGTCGATATGCCATAAAACCCCACCAACCAACCAACCAACTGGACCCAATAATAGAAAATTTAGTATTCATAATTATGTCATTCTGCATCAAAGTATTTGGTTATGGAGAGAGACAAACTCTTCCCATTTATTCAGATTCAGATTCAATTTTTATCAGTAAGTTAAAAAGACAAAAGTAGAAACTCTTCCCAGGTATTAATAGATCTGTTTACCCAACCCCTCCACATGAGTAAGATGTGAAACAAGATCATTTTTAAGCAAAGTTCAACAGGTTGGAATTTAGAGTTTTCCTTCTCCTAAAGCAGTTGCCATACCATGATTAAAAAGCCCAATCTGCCTTACTATTTACCATTGCTTAGTCCAGGATTTGAACTTGGCTCACCATGTTCCTTTACATGATAACTATGAGACCATCAACACAAATGTCCAATAACACTGGTTTACAAAGAAATTGAGGCAAGCACAAAAATACTCATTTTTACCTAATTTGAGGGTGCTGAATTCAAATTTGAAATCCGTTTTTACTCATCACCTCTAGTTTTTTAGATATGCATAGTGTGCATTTTGTGCATATACGGTACATAAAGGTGTATAAGAATTCAGGGTTAATTCTAATATTGTGAGACTTATGGCTTATTTTTTAGTTATTATGCACTAAATGTAAGTGATAGCATTACATTATATATATATATATATAATCATATATCCAGATGGATTTTGACAGTTAAGGCAGCAGGTCTCAATCCACACTCTGGCAGTCATTGGAAGAGGTTGTCTCGCAGGCGGCGCAGGAGGTTGATGTCCCTCAACTATCGTGTTACACATCTTTTGGGTTACTAAATATTAGTATTACATTTTCAAATGCACATTTAGTTTTACTTTGTTATATTTTCAGATTCTCCAATGGCTTCAAGCACGTCAAAATGTCGAGGATGCCTCAACAAAGCCAATTCTTTCTGCTGTAGGGATGCTATTATTGTTATTAGTGAGGAAAAGTTGTAATGTGTGTGTGTGTGTGTGTGTGTGTGTTTGGTTACTTCCTCGCTAAGTTTTAAAAGTAAATAAATGAGAAGGTTCAAGATGTTGAAGTCGAAATGTTTTTTTTAGGAATAGTTTTTATTTGCAGCATGGAATATTTAGTTTGTGTTTGTTCTGCAAGTCTCATAGGAAAAGTTGTGAGTAAAGAGACGAAATAGAGTAATGAGAAAGTTTAGAAGGCAGCGCGTATCGTTGGATGTGCGAGGGATTGTGTTTGTCGTAGTTTAGCGAAAGTCTTGTTTGCCGTTGGAGGAAATAAACTTTGGAGTCACTGTGAGTTTTGTGCATCTGGTGGATTTGGGGAGAGGCGTGTGTATCTTCATTAAGGTTGCCCAGAGGTGAAATGAGTGCAAGGTGCCGGGAACAGGATTAGGCATTGCATCGACATAGCCAATTTTGGGGGTGACATGAAGTTGTTCCTGTGTGGGGCGTATTGAATTTATCTAATTCATATTCAACTGGGATTCCTTGGTCTAAGAGAAATAGATGCAAGGAATCCATAAATTAGATAGGTTCCCTCATTGTGTCCATGATGCTGCTGCTGCTATTGAAGAACCGCCAGTGAGACATCTGCACTGGACGGCGTTGTTCAGCCGAAGAGACTGTGTTTGGCAGCTTACCCAATTTCTGCTGCCGAGTCAATATCTTTGGAAGATATTGAGTCTACATATTCAGGAACAAGTGGCAATGAGCCACACTGGATCACGCAAGAAGACCTGAATGATCTTGCTCGTGATTTGTATCTGTCAAAACAGCAGTCAGAGCTCTTGGCTTCTCGGCTTAGACAGTGGAACCTAGTCCAGGAAGATGTAAGGATCACCAGTTTCAGGAATCGGAACAAAGACCTTGCTTCCTTTTTCAACATGGAAAACAAGTTGTGCTACTGCACAAACATACCTGGCTTGTTTACATCCCTTGGTTTGCCACATAATCCTTCAGACTGGCGTCTTTTCATAGACTCTTCCAAGCGAAGTCTCAAGGGTGTTCTTCTGCACAACTGGAATAAATATCCCAGCATTCCCATTGCACACTCTGTCTATCTAAAGGAGTCCTATGACAATATGGAGTTTCTTTTAGAAGCTATTAAGTACAGTGAGTACCAATGGAGTCTGTGTGGGGACCTCAAGGTCATTGGTCTTCTTATGGGTATGCAAGCGGGCTTCACAAAGTACTGTTGTTTTCTCTGTCTCTGGGATAGTCGAGCTGTATCCCAGCATTACAAGCAGAAAGATTGGAGTCTAGAAGCACTTTTGTTCCTGGCAAACACAGCCTCAAGGAGAATCCTCTGGTGGACATGAATAAGGTGCTTCTTCCTCCTCTTCACATCAAGCTTGGTTTGATGAAGAATTTCATGAAGGCGTTGCACAAAAATGGTGCTGCCTTCCAACACGGTGTTCCCAGGTCTTAGTGCTGCTAAGCTCAAAGAGGGCATCTTTGTCAGACCTCAGATCCAAGAAGTGCTGAAGGATATTGATTTTGAGGAGCTTCTTAACTTAAAGGAACTGAGAGCATGGGAAGCATTCAAGTCAGTCTGTAGTGGCTTCCTTGGTAACACATGTGTACCAGATTACCAAGCCTGTATTGAGAAGTTGCTAAAGTCTTACGAGGATATGGAGTGCCGAATGTCACTCAAGATTAATTTTCTCCATTCCCACCTCAACTTCTTCCCGCCAAACCTTGGAGCAGTAAGTGATGAGCATGGAGAAAGATTCCACCTAGACATTACGAAGATGGAGAGCAACTATCAAGGCAAATGGAACCCCGGCATGATGGGAGACTTCTGCTGGATCCTCTTGCGTGACATCCCGGAGGCAAAATACACCAGATCTTCTAAGAAAATACACTTTTGACTGTCTGTGGTACTATGAATTGTGTAATTGTGTCATCCAAGTATATTGAATCAATCAGTGTTCTTTATCCAGTTTTATCTGTTATAAGCTGCTGCAACTCTTGAAATATGCACATATATTCTCTGTTTATACTAAAATGAGACTATTTAAAAGCCAGAAAACTAGAGGTGATAGAGCAAAACTATTTATGAATTTGAATTTAGCACACCCAAATTAACAAAAAACGCCTATCCCCATTCTTGCCTCAGACCAAAAATTTATTTTTGTAAACCATTGTAATTAATATCGATTCAATTTTTTCCATCAAGTGAAAAAGACAAATGTATAAACACAGTATAATATTTACAATGGAATTTATTTGGGGTTAAAAAAAACAAAATTTAAAATTTTATATGAAGAAAAAATTGTTATAAAATAAAATTAGTTGAAATCTTTTTAAAATCTTGAAAACTCCAACAGCCATTCTGACATATTTCATGATCATGCCGATGAGACTTAATTCAAATATTTAGATAGAAAAGAAAACAATTTTTTAGTTAAGTTCTTCTAAATTTTATCTTTTAATTTTGTAGGCTTTCCCATGTCATTTAAGGTTACTATTATCAGTGAGTTTAAAGAAATTTGGCAAATGCATACAAGTCAGTGATTCTAGCACTGATTGTCCCTATATAGTCTTGCACATAGGCTTTATGTTTTTTATAGCACTGACTGTTCCTACAGTCTGGCACATAGACTATGTTGCTTATAGTACTGACTGTTCCTATATAGTCTGGCACATAGACTATGTTGCTTATAGTACTGACTGTTCCTATATAGTCTGGTACATAGGCTTTACATTGCTTATAGTACTGACTGTTCCTATATCGTCTGGTACATAGGCTTTTCCTTGCTTGTAGCACAGACTGTTCCTACATAGTCTGGTACATAGGCTTTACATTGCTTATAGTACTGACTGTTCCTATATAGTCTGGTACATAGGCTTTTCCTTGCTTGTAGCACAGACTGTTCCTACATAGTCTGGTACATAGGCTTTACATTGCTTATAGTACTGACTGTTCCTATATAGTCTGGTACATAGGCTTTTCCTTGCTTGTAGCACTGACTGTTCCTACATAGTCTGGCACATAGACTATGTTGCTTATAGTACTGACTGTTCCTATATAGTGAATCCTCTTAGCATTGACTAGGTTCATCACTGCTTAAGTTTGTTGATCTGGAAGGGATTTTTCCCGTTAATAATTTCAAGTATTGAGAATAGATGACCTTTATCAAGTAACTTTACCTTTTCCTTAGTGATTCCATAAAGAACGAGGTATGTCACTCAAATAAAGTCTGCAATTTTATCCAGTAAGCCTGTCCTAGTAATGCTAGGTTACTTGGAAAAGAAATTGATATCTTTAAGTAAGTCTATGAACTCTCATTATCTGATATTTGTTTCTCGGATTTATGTTTAATGGCATATCAACCTTCATGGGTTATTTAATGCCAAAGCCATTCTCGTAGAAGAAGAGCAATGATACTATTTAATGTACAACTGGGGGGATAAGGGGATTCAATACCTTATCTAAGGGCATTAGTCCAAAAGTGAGTGTAATGACACAAGTCAATTTCAAACTTACTTCACAGTTGCAGTCTAGCATTTTAGCCATTACGTTATAGGGACTTCAACAATCGATAACTTTTATGCATATTAGGTGTCTCTCTCCTTTTTAAAATAAAGTGAAAAGTCTCCTTTTATTATTAGAGAGAAATTTCAAACAATTTCAAATCTATTAAAAAAGAAGATTAAGTTTAATGGCATGTCAACCTGTCTAGCATTATTTTATGCTGAGAGGTTAGGGAATTGTGTACATTGCACATTTATATTTCTTGTGTAGTTGTTTCTTAAGAGTTCTTGGCACATCATTGTATGATTTAAAGTATTCCTATCTAATACAAATAATTATATGGTTTCAAGTAATTATTTCTATTTAAAAATAATCATTTGTTTGCATACAGTTTGTATATGATTTCAAGTAACTCATAATAATTATCCTTAGTAAACAATTATCGCTTCAAGTAAATATTCTTGATATAAATAATTTACAGTTATGTGGTATCAAGTATTTCTATTGTATTTAAATAATCTTTAAAAGGATGTATTTGACCCATAGATGGGACCCTAACAGGTACTACCACTCCAGGTCAGAGTAGACCTGGTAGTAATAGTAATGAAAGGGTAAGTCCATACTACACAGATCTTCCTAATTGGAAACTTACCATCAGATGTGTCTTACCTTGGATACCCACTTTTAGGTGGGGGCTTACCCCTCTGCAGGGAATACAGTCAGCATGTTCTAAACCTCACAGTGAGGGTAGAAGAAAAAAGAGAAAAAAATGTCATTTGAAAGACAGAAAGGCACGATAATTGTTTGGAGTCATGATTGAAGAGATTGCAACACAACATGGAGGAATTCGTTTTGTAATGGATATCAACATAGGAACTGAACACTGTGACACGAGTTCAAATCCCAGATGAGACTGTTCACATTTCACCTTGTGCTAACACTCTTGAGAAAAGTATGAATCCAATTATCCCTCCCCCAAGTTATGGATAAATAGTAGGGAAGATTGGACTCTTTAACCTAGGTATGGAAACTGGCCTAGAAGAAGGAAAAACTTTGAATTAAAACCTATTAAACTCTGCTTAAAAAAATTGGTCTTGTGCCAAAGTCGGCTGATACAGAGGGGTTGGTAAATTTATGCAACACAACATGGAATTAATTTAAACCCTGAAATCAGATGTGGGATTCTTTCCTGTTTCTCATCATCATCATCATCATTAACATGTCATGCCACCAGCATGGATATCCCTGACCCTCTCTCGCCACTCCTCCCTATGATTCAACGCTTCTGGCAGGTCCTCAGGGCTATATCCTGTATCCTCACAGAGCTGCTGTATGTAAGTTCGAGCTGGTTGCACTGCTTTAGCTCAGCCATGTGCGGGGGTCCATAGGAGAACATCACTTATGAGCTCATGAGCTGTTTCTCATACAAAGCATTAATTTACCCAATATCCCTTGTTGCAGGCAGTGTATCATATAAGGTCAATTTTGTTTTAAGCAGGGTAAAGCTGGCTTGAATTTAGATTTTTTTCTAGACTGGTTACTGAACAAAAACTACAGGACCTTGTCTATTTTCTCATAGCTGGGAGAGAATACAGATGGATTCATGCCTTTCCCAAGGGGCATTAGCATAAACTGAAATGCAAACTGCTTTGACCAGGAATTGAACTTGGGTTGCTAACTCCATTTCCTATGATAATAACTATTACACTAAGTGCACCACCAAATTGATCCAAGCTTGTTCAACACAAATTGGAGATCGATACAGATAAGTTTATCCCATTTGCCCAATAAGTGGGCCTTTCCTATTTTGAAAACTTGTGCAATACAGTCTTCCTCTTAATATTTTCCCCAATTTGTCTTTTTAAGCTTAATAAATTGTGTCAAAATATTATTGATTAAAAAATTCTCTGTTATTAAAAACTATGCAGTGGCAAAGCATTAACTTGTCTCCTCCCAAAGTTCACTTGACCTTTGCAAAACAAATCAACCCTCTTTTGTTTGTCTGAATTTTGGGATTGACCAGGACAAATATCGATGGGTGAGAATTTGCATATTCCACCATCAGCAAATTGTCACGTGATGTCCCACTGAGACGATAGAAATAAGATTAATACTATTCCCCGTGTTTGAATTAACAGTAGCAAGCCATCAGAGAGTGACTGTTAAGAAAGAATATGGGTCACAGGGGAGACCAGATGTTCATACTTGGTGACCTCACTCGGGTCGCCTGACATGGGAAGGTAGAAGCCAAACGATTGGCTGGGACCCTAAAACGGAAGTGGGGACTCCTTCCCGTCAGCAGAAATAGAGAGTAAGAAAGTTAGTTATTGGACAGGGCTCGTGGCAGACAGACCCAAAGCCAGTACTCCGGGTGAAGAAGACAAAGAAATATCTCGGACACGAAGGACCCAAGTTCTTCAAGCCAGTGTTGAAAATAGCATAAAGTCTATTAGCCCGTAAAAGAGGAAAGATTCTCCACAGGAATTCCATCAAAGAAAATAAGATAAGTACCCTTGGGACTGTTTCTCCTTATACCAAATTTTATATACCCTCTCTCTCTCTCTCTCTCTCTCAATTTGAAGGAAAACGAAAGAAAAGAAAAGAACAAAGACATTTATGTTCATGGACTGTTCATTTATTATATATTTGACACTTTGAAGGTATATAATTGTAGTAAAAGATTGATATATTTTAATGTTCCCACGTGGTCGAAGTTGTTATTTGCATTGTCTTCTACGAGTCTGTTATGTCATATTTCTTTTCCAGCTTCACGTCGCCGTATGTTATCTTGCTTAAAATTGTCCTATTAATTCCTTAAAAATATCACACGGGAAACCGGAATTGCCGGCTACTATAATTAATATTATTAAGTCTCAACCTAGAGGTCCATATCTTCCATTGTCTAGGGGAGGAAGTCTAGCGGCCTTGGTGGGTGTGTGTATAGTGTGAAATTTGGAACCCCTTGCCAGCGGCGGTCAGTCTGGCCATAAATTAATCCCCCACATAATATGCCAGTTCTTATATGCCTGAGAGAAAAACTCTGAACGAGGACTTATTTTACAGGGGATCAAGTGCCAACCTGCCCCGTTTTGGGATTTTAGAGAATTTGCCGTCGCAAAATCCACCCAGTCTATGCTTTATCTGCTGACAATGCCAGTGTTACAAGATAAAACTTTATTTTTCTGGCATTCAACGATGTGTGCACGCTAACAATAGTCTTTTGTCTTTGAAAGTACACTGCTATTTCCAAATAGTACCGGATAAAAGCCAAGACATTCAATACTGATTTTCAAGGTAGGTAGGCTTTTCTAACTTGACCAACTGGAGGATACACAATCTTCAATTCATAGTGTCAGATGAACATAAATGTCTTGAATAATAATTTAAAAAAAAAAAAAATGACCAACAAAAAATGACAATGCGTATGCATTTACCAAAGCCCTCAGGCAGGGGATGTGACATATAAACTGAACAATCTAGGAGCATGTGTGTGTGTGTGTATGAATGTATGTGTTTGTGCTCTTGCATATGTTCATATATGTGTAAGTATGTGTGTGTGTATGTGTGTGTGAATATATGTGTTTGTGTACTTGCATATGTTCATATATGTGTAGGTATGTGTGTATGTATGTGTGTGTGAATATATTTTTTTGTGTGATCTTCCTGAGAGTTTCTGGCAAATAAAATGTGTGTATGAGTGAATATGTGTGTGTGTGTGTGTGTGCATATATGCATTTACCCAACCCCTCCACAAGCAGGATGTGACATAAGTTCAATTTTTAAGCAAAGTAAAGCTTCTTTGACTTCAGTGTTTTCCTTCTAGACTGGTTGTCTTACCAATGCTAAAGAACTTAGTCTGCCCTACTATTTACTCATTAGTAGGGGAGGTGAAGAATAGATGGATTCATGCTTTTCCCAAAGGCATTAACAGAAAATGAAATACAACCAGCCTCATTCAGGAATTGAACTTAAATTGATAATTTCATTTCCAATGAGCATGACAACGTTTATGCTAAGCTGACAAAAAAAGTGTCAAATGAAAAAGAAAAATCCCATCTTACTGAAGAGGTGGCTACAATTAACCATTGTTATATACAAGCCTGTGGTTGCAAGAAAAATAAGACTGACAAGAAGACTTAGTTTATTTTGATTATTGAATAAATAAAATAAACAAGTGGATGAAATATCTGGTTAAGTGATGGGCGGGTGATCTATTCGGCAACCAGCAGTTGCTTTGATCTGGTTGGATGGTGTTGTTGAGTGACACTCTTAGCACAGCCAACGATTCAACTGCTCGTGTGACCTCTGCTTCGCCTATTTATTATATCTTCCCAACTTCAAACACCAGCTCCAGAAAATACTACTTGTGGAAAAAAAAAATTATTGGTTGAAAAATAAACCTTCTTTTTTATAACTGAGAATTTTCTAGGGATTTTGGAAAGACTATGCATGGAGCCATGTGCACAAGCCATGATTTTCTCAGTTTCACACTGGCTATTGTTGGGTCGACATCCGGTAGATGTTATTTTCTTCTACAGTGTTGATTTCTGTGGCTCTGTGTTTTGTGTGTTTTAGTAGTTAGGTGTGTGAAGAGTTAAATGGGTAAATCAGAAGAGATTTGATGTATTTTACTATAACACCATCAGCAATGCAAAATTAATGGAAACCTTCTCCTGTTTGTGGGTAGCGTTTTTTAAATAAAGAGAATATTTTTGTCTATTTCAACAACTTTTCTTTTTGTGTTTGGTTTTGAGTTGTTGTACCAAAATATGATCCCTTCCCAAGAGAAATTGTATCAACTCCCTTAAAGTCTAACAATGTCACCAAGCTGGTTACAAATTTTCACCTGTTTCACCACTGAGGAGAAAGCAATAAACAACCTCCAGCATTGGACTAATTTTCAAATGTGATTTGTCAAAAAACTTATTTTCCATTTCTGTGGGTTAAATCTGCATCTTACAATTTTTTTTTTTTTGGTTTGTTCTTTTTTAATCTACACTTTTATCGCAACAGTAAAGATTATTTTTATTTTGAAAGATTTTCAAATAAGAAAATGAACACTTTACACTCAACAAACTATGATCAAAGCGAAATTCCACTAATTTTTCTTAATCTTCCATCCACAAGTGAAAAGTTTTCAAATCAATTTTACAACTGTTTTATAATTGAGTTTCAACCGTTTTTGTCTTAGCCGTCAAAATGGATCTGATGGATTTTTCAAATGGAAAAATTCTTGCACTTTTGTCATAACTAAAAAAAAAAATTTTTTTAAAGTCAATGAATAGACTGGGTTTTTACAAACCAAATTTGTACAGTATCTGGTGATACATTAAAAACAAATGAAAAGGAACTTTTTTCTACCTGACATTTAACGGCTTGTCATTTTTTGATTTATTAATTTAAACAACATGTCAACCTGTTGACATGTTGACATTTATGCCAAGAAACTTGCGAATCCTGAAAATTATACTTTTATCTTCACATTTTTTGTGCAGCTGTTTCTAAAGAGTTTTTTGCTCACAGTTGTATGGTTTCAAGTATTCCTATCTAATACTAATAATTTACACACACCATTAAATGGTTTCAAGTATTCCTGTCTAATACTAATAATTTACATATAATTGTATGGTTTCAAGTATTCCTATTGGATGCTAATATCTATTTTAGTCTCAAGTAATTATTTCTATTTTTATAATAATGATAAGCTCTGTTGGTTGGGGCTATAGAATACACTGATGGCGCCTCGACAGAGAAGTAAGATCCCCTCTGCCACAATGAGTGTTCTGGTTATGACACAAAACCATCTGATGGTGAAACTCCAGTCACAGAGCTTTGGCAGACGCAAAGTACCCCTTCACTACCTTTACTCCAGCTCCACTCTCACCTGGACTGGTAGTACCTGTTAATGTCACATCTAAGGGTCAAATAAAAATATTCAATCATTTATTACTCTTGAAACCATTTAACTGTGTGCAAACAAATAAATTATATTGATTTTGTTTGGTTTGATGGCATATCAACCATTTTAAGTTATTCAATGCCAAATCCTCTTTATATATATATATATATATAGGATTTGGTTGGGTTGGGTTTCATGGCATGTCAACCTTTGTAGGTTATTTAATACCAAATCCTCTTTATACATATACGTATATATCAATTATAGAGGATTTTTAAGTGAATAGTTTGTTGGTAACATTTGTAAATGAGTCAGAGCTCATTTGTTTGCACATAGTTAAATTGTTATACGTAAGTCAATAGTTTGTAGATTATCTTATTTTTAAATGAGTCAGAGTAAATTTGTTGGCACACAAGTATTACTATTATGTGCGCACAGTAAAATGGTTCCAAATATTCTAATACAACTAGTTCTATTTTGAATTAAAACTATTTATGTTGAGAGCAACACTTGAAGTCATACAAATCAGTGCAAATAAATGATTATTTGCTCACAGTTAAAGAGTTTCAAGTATTGCTATTTAACACTAATAATTCTAATCAACATTACTCTTTTTTTTTTTTTTTTTTGCCCGCAGTTAAATGGTTTCAAGTATTGCTATATAACAGCCACAATTTAATATCAGTCATTTGTTTGCATACAGTTTGTAGGTAATTTCATTTTTAAATGAGTTAAAACTAATTTTTCGCGCATTACTGCTATTGTTTCTAAACAATAAAATGGTTTCAATTATTTCTATCTAACACTAATAATTCAATTCAATATTAATTATTTGTTTGCACATAGTGAAGTGGTTCCAAGTATTACTATTTAACACTAATAATTCTATTCAACATTACGTATTCGTTTACACACGGTTAAATATTTCCAAATATTGCTACGTATCACTAACAATTCAATTAAACATCAGTCGTTTGTTTACATGCAGTTTAATGATCAAATAGTTCTATTTCTAACAATTCAATTTAGCATAAGTGATTTGTTTACACACAGCTTAAATGTCAAACAATTTTATTTGATCTATAGATAGGACCCTATCAGGTGCTACCACTCTAGGACAGAGTGGACCTGGGAGTAATGGCAATTAAGTGGTACTCTGCATTCCCCAAAGCTTCAGCATTACTGAAGCCTCAACATCAGATTGTTTAATGTCATATCCAGAACACTCATGGGGGGGTCTTAACTCTCTGCAGAGATGCAGTTGGAGTATTCTGCAGCCCTGGCAAACATGGCTGTGTAGCTTTTGGCATAACAAACCCACTCTTAGGATATTTTTCAGATCTATATAAGCACCAGAGTGAACCTGGAAGTAATGGCAATGAAGGATTATTTCATATTCCCCAATGCTCTAGGGCTGGATCCTCACCATCAGATGGTTTAATGTCATATCTAGGACACTTGTCAGTGGGGGTCACTAACTTTTCTGCAGAGATGCAGTTGGTATATTCTACAGCCCCAGTCAACTGGGCTGGAATTATATTAAATAGAATTATTAGTATTTTATAGCAATACTTGAAACCATTTAGTATCCTGAATATGACATTAAACTGAATCAGATGGTGAGGCTCCAGTCTTGGAGTTTGGGGAATGTGAACTATCCCTCCATTATAATTACTCTCAGTCCAACTCTGACCCAGTGTGGTAGTATCTGTTAGGGTCCCATCTAGGGGGAGGGGGTCAAATAGAACTCTTCAATCATTCACTGAGGATTATTATTATTCATTATTTGAAACCATACAACAGGGTACAAACTATCTATTTTATATAGAAATACTAATGTTAAATAGCAATACTTGAAACCATTTAACTGTATGTAAACAAATAAGCTCTATCAACTTGTTGAAAATAAAGTTACCTACAAACAATTTGATTACAATTTATATATATATACATATATATTTATTTTCTTTAAGAAAAAACAAAAACCGGTCACATTAGGATTATAAATTTATTTCCATCCTGTAATGGGTTTTTGATATAAATCAAAAGCACCAAAAATAACAGGACTTCTTCAGATCTTATGGATAAAATAATTCAGAATAGACACCGGAAAGAAAGGTGGGAGGGCTATAACGGGACCAAATAATACTACTCTCTCTCTCTATATATATATATATATATAAAACAGGATTTGGCATTAAATAATCCATGAGGGTTGATATGCCATAAAACATCAACCACCTAACCAATCCTAATAATACTCATTTATTTGTACAAAGTTCTAGGGTTTCAAGTAACAAATAATAATCTTTAGTAAATAATTATAACTTCAAGTAACTATTTTTAATGCAAATTTGCTCACAATTATTTGGAATCAAGTATTCCTATCTAATACAAATAATTTTCAAACAGATCTTTTTGACCCATAGATGGGACCCTAACAGGTACTACCATGCCAGATGAGAGTGGACCTGGGAGTAATAGTAATGAAGGAGTATGCCACACTCCCCAGAATTGGAGTCTCACCATCAGATACAGTTTAGTGTTACACTTCAGACCCCCCCCTTTTTAGGTGGGCTTACTCCTCTGCAGTGGATACAGTCAGTATATTTTAAGCTACAACTACTAGACTTATTGTCATTTTTGTTTCTATGCATGTCTCATATGAAAGATTTCTTTCCTTTCAAAAGAAATGAATCTAAAATTTCTTAATAAATGATTGCAGTCAGTAAACATTTTACAAAATTACGTTACAAACCTTTTTATAAGTGAAAATTAATTTTCTGAATAATCTTAAAACATTTACAATTTTTCCTATTTTTGAATGGATTAGAATTTTTTTTCAAATGAATGAAGCTACAAGGCTGAGTCTAAAGTTTTGCAATAGTTTAGTAACATGAAGTACAAATAGCGGTGAATGCTTTTGTTGTGGTCATAAAATATTGACAAAGCCCACTGGACTGTAAGATCATCGTATACTGAGTATGGCTTCAGAATATATGTTTTTAGGCCTAACTAACCTTACCTGATTGCTGAGGTTCTTGTAATCTGTGTGAAATTTCTTCAACCATCTGGTTGATGTACTGTGTTCTTTGCACAACAAATGTTTTTTCTTGCTTCTGTATTGTCAAGTACAGGTTCCTGAATTAGATGATATTGCATGTATTGAATATTGATTTGAAGACCCCTTTTAATATGCCACATAAGTTGCGTGGGTGGCATGCTAGGCAGACACTAGGAACAAAAAATAACAGGATATGCACCTGTTTCCTAAAGTAAACAGGACACCAGTGCCCCAGTGGAAATGCCGCATAAATTGCGTGGGTGGCATACTAGAAGGAGGTGTGTCTACATACCATGTGGAAGTAGCATGTTGGAGGATATGTGATCACAAGAATTTGTACAGGCATCTAGAATATTATATAACCAGGAACATTTTCAACCTGAGAACACCGAAAAAGAAAAGCAGAAAGATTTCACAGAAGAACCATACCATTGCCTCTCTATGTGCGTGTGCCAACTCAGCCATCTTTGAATCTTTCTCTCACTTGACCTATATGTTCATTTTGGTTTAGAAAAACAAAAGAAGATACAGATTTTTATACATCAGCATTTGTTATCTTTCTTTGTTATACATGTTCTCATTTGTGTGCCTTTCAAATTATGCACAGGTTGAAGCAATTTCAGCACCCCAACTACAACAATACAACCAACCACACCAGGTACCAATCATGCTTTGAACTGTTTCAGTCATGTGACATATACACCACAAGCTAGCACATACCAAAATACTGCAAAACTTCTGACTCAGTCTAGTATTTTCTTTAAAAAACTGATGTGGGAGTCCCTGTGGTGTAATGGCTAATATGAATGGAGACATCGTAGTGAGTGAGTTTAAACTCCACTTGTACTATTACATTCACTTTTGGACTAATGCCCAAGAGAAAGGTATTGAATCCTCTTATCCCCCCCCGTTGCTGTGGGTGGGGGGTAAATAGTATCATTGCTGTTCTTCTGCAATGATGGCTTTGGCATGAATTCACCCTGGAAGGTTGTCATTGAAAAAACAAAGAAACCAAAAAATGATTTATAAAAATTATTCATTTTGTTTATGGATCTTTTTAGAATTTTCCTGTTGATGAAATAATCCTTTCTTTTTTTTATACATGACTCAAAATGATTCTATTTTCTTCTTTTTAGTCTGTTTTATTTTTTCAGCCGATACTGAATTAATTTTTCATGTCATTAGATGTATTTACCCAGTTCCTCTGTTATAAGCATAATTGGTTTGAAATAATAGTTTTCCTTCTCCTAGACTGGTTGCCCTAACAAGGCTAAGAAACTCAATCTGCACTAATATTTATCCATAACTTGAAAGAGATGAAGTTATGCCTTTCTTAAGAACATTTGTGCTTGATGAAACACCGCTTTGTCCCAGATTTGGACTCAGATTGCTCATAATAACGGTTACATTAAACGTGGCTCCAACTGACAATTATGTAAACAGTTTGATTCTGTATAGATGCCCCATTCTTATGGCCTTGAGCCAACCTAAGCTAAACTTAGTAAATACTAGACAACATATTGGATTTTCATTATTACAACATTCCATAATGACATTGACACTTCTCTTTTGGAAGGAGTGAAAGATTCTAATTGATATTTCATAGTTAAGAGTTGGTTGGTTTGGTTTAGTTTTTATGGCATGCCAACCATTGCAGGTTATTTAATGCCACATCCATTTTTATACAAATGGACAGTTCTATTTCAAACAATTCAATTTAGCATAAGTACACAGTTTAGTTCTATTTGACCCATAGATAGGACCCTATCAGATGCTACCACTTCAAGCCAAAGTGGATGTGGGAGTTGTAGAGTTATCCCCCTTGTACAACTTACTGACTTCCGGTATGATATTAATATATAGGCAAGCTGCCACCGTGTACATATCATACCGGAAGTCAGTAAGTTGTACAAGGGGGATAACTCCACAGGAGTGATAGCAATGAAGGGGTACTCCACATTCACCAAAGCTCCAGCATTACTGGAGCCCCACCATCAGTTTGTTTAATGTAATATATAGGTGTCTTACTCTTCTGCAGAGATGCAGTCGGAGTATTCTACAACCCCAGCCGACTGGGCCAAGTTAACACTAGACCATGACGATATTGATACCCCTATTTAAGAAATAATGAAAGATTCAAATTAATATTTCATAGTTATCTTGAGAAAATTTGGGTGAGAATAAGAAATGATGTTTAACTTTATATGCAGACCCAACAAAATTCTTATTTAGTTGCATCTTAATAACACTGTTTGCGTTTACACTCACTAAATTATTATAATTTCTCAAGGTAAAAGTTGCTCTTAAATTCTAATTAAGAAATACTTTTCCTGATTTATTTGCAATTAAATATAAATTCTTTATAGCGTGTGATTTGAAGGTAGATTTTAAGTGAGTTTTCTTAAAATGAAAAACATGATAATTAAAACTTAAACAATGAAAATCAATTTTCTTGTATTTAACATTGTCTCATAAATCATTTCTGCTTGATTCGGATATTGTCTAGGGTAGGGCATCTCAAAGTTGTCCCTACAGACCCCCGGGGGGGGGGGATTAAAATCAGACATTTACAGGGGGTAGATTTACTAGTTTGCGTTCATAAATTAGATATTATTGGATGAAGGAAAAAAATGCTGTAAAGTATCCTAAGTTTTGTGCAACTGATGAGCCTTTTTCATTTGCCTTTTCAGGTTTAAATATGGTAGAATCTCGGCTTAGTCACATGCATTGTTTACAAAACAAATAAAGAAGCACTTTGGATATAGAACATGCTAATTTGCCGCACCAGGTCACAAACACTAACCTATATTACTGATCTCCTTCGTGCCCACCAAACCCATCCATCCCATTAAAAAATAATTCACAAATTAAGTGGTTGGATTTATAGTTTATTGATTCTTTTCTCATGTAAATTGTATTAAATAGGTCGTGAATTTGTGATGTTTTGTAGTTTGATATCAAATTAATTTCTTTGGGAGTGAATGAAAATTAAATTTGGTCACAAAGGTGGGTCATCAAGTAAAATGTTTAATGAATGCGTATTAATTACTTCCCTTTATAGATGGACGCTAAACACCAAACTTTTTTGTTTAAAAAATATCTAACTTTAGATTAGTAAAATAAACAAGTGATAATGACAGTCAAGAAGTAAGTTGTTATTATTGTTGTTGTTGTCATCGTCTTTTTTTATTTTTTATTTTTACAAAAGATAAAAATTCTATTTTATTTACTTTTTTGAGCTTTTTTATCTTCTTCTTCTTCTTCTTCTTCTTCTTATTATTATTATTATTATTATTATCAACAACAACAACAACAACAAGACCAACAACTACAATAATAATAATGATGATTATGATGATATCTATTTATTTATTTTTTCAATTTTATTTTTCAAATAATGTTTACGATTGTTCGAAACAACTACTTTTTTCCTATATTGGGAATTTCTTCTCTTTTAATAACAAAATAAAGGTAAAAATATTACAGACTGGTATCGATAATATATTTTGGTCTTTTCCTCAGCACGAAAACATTTCTCTTTTTGAAAGGAAAAAAACAAAGTCTCAAAAGAAGAAAAAAGGAAGTGGACGGTGTTGTATTAAAAATTCCCCTATCAATTAAAAGCTTAACCCCAAAAAATTACTGAACTTTTCATTTTCAAAAGTTTTTCTTTCATAGCCTCGCACACATAACGTTCTTTTATTTTGAATGTGTAAGTTTAATCAATAATTTACAATTACTATTACATTTTCAATTGTTGGCTAATGACCCTAGGTCAACTTTTTGGATAAATGGTATCAATGAACTTTTAAATTCTTATTGCTCAACTTATGTGTAATTTGGTACTTGTTCCTCCCGCTGAGAATATATATATATATATATATATATATATATATATATATATATATATATATATATATATATATACACTCCCTTCCGATAAGAGTAAGTTTCATTATTTCTTTCATGTTTTTAATTAAATCGTTACATTTATTTTAGTCTATCAGCAATCATATGTCGTCAAAAGGAAAGACTTAAAACAAATCTAGCAGATGAGTGAATTGGATTGAGTTGAGGACATGGTGAATTTTTTTTTTCAAACTAAGATAATGGATAATTTTCTGAATGGGGAAATGTAAGTATTACTTTTTTGTTCATTTTCTCAGCGGGCTATTCTGGAAAAATACCCGAAATTTATGTGTTAATTACTTCTTTCATGACTTTCCGTACAAATACGGTTTTTATTTCTTTAAGTTATCTCCTAATGTTTTGAAATTACTTGAAGGTACGTATTTTGAGTTTGAAAGATAAAGATACCCCTGTCAAAAAAAAAAAAAAAATCCACTCGGTACTAAAAAAAATTAAGAATAGAAAAGCAGCAGGGCTTGATGAAATACCCCCAGAAGTATGGAAGACCAGACAATTCAACGACAAAACCCAATAGACAGATGGACGAAAGGATGTGTCCTCCCCTTCCCTATAAAAGGCAACCTCGGATTAGCCAAGAACTACCGAGGTATAACCCTTACATCCATAGTGGCCAAGATATACAATGCTCTGCTACACAACCACATAGAACCCAAAATTGAGAACATACTTATGAAGAACCAAAATGGCTTTCTGAGAAATAGATCCACAACATCACAAATTTTGACTATCCATCGAATTCTTGATGGTGTACGTGCAAAAAACCTACAGGCAACAATGTTATTTGTCGACTTCGCCAAGGCCTTTAACTCCATACATAGAGGAAAGATGGAGCAAATTCTACTCGCCTACAGCCTACCCAAAGAAACCATCGCAACCATAATGATGCTGTATAGAAATACAAAAGTAAAAGTCTGTTCCCCAGATGATGACACAGACTACTTCAACATTGTAGCAGGTGTGCTTCAAGGAGACACATTAGCCCCATACTTCTTTATCATCTGTCTAGACTATGTGCTTAGAACATCTATTGATAAAATGAAAGAAAACGGTTTCAAGTTAACAAAGGAAAGAAGCAGAAGATATCTCACACAAACAATAACCAAAGCGGACTACGCCGATGACATAGTGCTTCTGGCAAATACACCCGTCCAAGCCGAAACCCTGCTACATAGTCTGGAATGAGTAGCTGTAGGCATAGACCTCCATGTCAATACACACAAGATGGAATATATATGCTTTAATCAAAGAGGCGATATCTCCACACTAAACAGTAGCTCTCTGAAACTAGTAGACAAGTTCATCTACCTAGAAAGCAGTGTCTCATCAACCAAGACAGACATCAACATGCGACTAGCAAAGGCATGGACAGCTATTGATAGGCTATTGGTCATATGGAAGTCAGACTTGACTGATAAAATGAAATGTAGTTTCTTCCAAGCAGCGGTCAAGTCGATACTGCTGTATAGATGCACTACATGGACGCTAACTAAATGGATGGAGAAAAAGCTTGATGGCAATTACACAAGAATGCTGCGAGCAATATTGAACAAGTCCTAGAAGCAGCCCTCCACAAAGCAGCAGCTGTACGGCCACCTACCACCCATCTGGAAAACTATCAAAATTAGACAAACCAGATATGCGGGACACTGCTTATAAGTGACATACTCCTGTGGACCCCTTCACATGGACAAACAAAGGCAGGATGACCAGCTAGAACCTACATACAGCAGCTCTGTGCCAATACAGGATGTAGCCTTGAAGACCTAGTGTGAGCGATGGACAATAGAGAAGGGTGGTGAGAAAGGGTCAGGGAGATCGATGCTGCTGATGATGATGATGATATATATGTGTGTGTTTGTGTTTCTCTCTACAATGTTTGTTGCAGATTTTTCCTTTTGATTTTCACAGTATGATAAAAGGTACAAAATGTGTTTGAATCAAAAGCCACAAAATTTCAATTAACAAAAATAGGCTTGTTGCGGGGCCAATAAGAATGTTGACCCTGCAAATTATTTTTTGTTGTTCATGTGAGTAAATTGACAGTCGGAAGACAATGAAGAGAATAAAGGCGAGAGATAACAATAATGATAAATTACAATTGATTTTTGTCATAGGTTACAGAATTATGGTCGTATAGACAATGGAAACAGTAGAGACGGCTAGCGGAATAGTCGCCAAAGGTAGAGACAGCTGGTGGTCATTATTGTTGGTAGAGACAGCTGGTGGTCGTTATTGTTGGTAGCTGGATGATTGCTGTCCCGTTTGTGCAGTACTTTGGTTTAACTGGGGGTGTGAAGATGTGGTCTCAAGTGTTGATGCTAGTCCGAGCTGTGAGTCATTTGCGGACTAGATGCAGCAATGCTGGAGCTGGCCTGCAGTTGGTGTTGGTAGCTTGGTTGTGCAAGATCAAATGAGTGGGATAAGACTGCCGTGTCTTAGCTCTATGTAGGTGAGGAATGAATGAACGAACAAGTGACTATGATTACTGTGTCTTAACATTGCGGTGCTGAAGAACGAACAAACGAGTGAGATGGCTAAGACTACCATGCCTTAGTATTGTGGAGCCAGAGAACAAGTGTCATGGCTAAGACTACTGTGTCTTAGTTCTGCGTAGCCAAGGAATAAGCAAGTGAGTGGCGTAGCTAAGACTACTGTGTCTTAGCACTGCGAAGCCAAGAAACAAGCGAATGAGTGTCATGACTAAGACTACTGTGTCTTAGCTCTGGGCAAGCAGGAAACGACCGAAATGGTTAAGACCGGATGGTCTTAATATCCTCTTTGTATTTGTCTCCAGGCTGTCTACTTTGACAAGTTCATGAGAACTGTCAGAGATACTCCAACACTAGGGATGGAGACCTCTAATGGTCCTTAAAAGGAACTTTTCGCATATCTACATAGGTGTAAGGTGGATGCAATCATTAGATGTAGGGTCATGCCTTGAGTCTGGATTCTAAAGAATCATACCAATGGGCGAGCTGTCTGACTGTTGAAAAGGCTTGTCTATATATAGAATGAAAGTGATATCATGCTACCGGGGCTGCATGGACAGAAAATTCATCCATAAAAAATATCAGTGGTAATACAATCCTTCCTTAGCTTGAAGTAGGCTTCTGAAGATTATTCATTTTATTTTGATAGAGTGACTTTCGTGAGACTTGCACTGTTAATGTTGTAAACAGATTTTTTTCTTTCTTCGCTGTTGCTGCTAGTCAGGACTACGGATGAGTCCATCATTTCCGGTCGTAACCGGACGTATTGTTTTTGAAGAGATTGGAGTGGTCTGGTTTGTTTACATTTTAAACTGGGCATGACAGGCTCAACAATTTACAATTTAGAAATATTAAAATATAGCACAAGATACTATTTTGTGCTCCCAGAAAATATTGTTTTTTTTATTAAAGCTATATAAGGCAAATATTATTAGGTCAGGTAATGTTCAAAACATTTGCATTTAAGTCAAGTTTCAATTTTGTAGTGTGATAAAGTTAGAAAATGATGAGAATCTTTGGAAATGGTTGAAGAGTTTAATTAAAGAAGATTTTCTTCTGAAAATCCAAACTAGAAAGTCCAACAGTTGAAATGGTGAAGTCAATTAAAATGAGCTGAAAATGTTGAATCAAAACCAGAGAAATAAGTAAAGTTCTAAAATTGAGAACAAAAAGACATTCTTTTACCTGCAGAATCTTCTTTATTATTATTATTATTATTGTTGTTGAAAAAATTAAATTCCTTCGTTAAAAGAATTTCTTTCTCAAATTGCATAAGATGTAGTTGGTTCTTTGGAAGAATTTGTCATTTTTAAATTGCTTAAAGTTATTTGCGAAAGGCTGGTGACAATTTTCTTGTTGATGGATATTTGGTTGACTTGTTCTGATTGAAACTTTTCAAATTTTTTTTACCCTTTTATGCCTGACAAAATAAAGAGGACTTTCTTGGTGGATTCCTCATGGGGAAGTGGTTAATGTGCTGGTCTGCAACATCACATTATGTGAGTTTAAACTCTAAATGCACTATTACGTACACTTTCAGACTATTATCTTTGGGAAAAATATAAAGAAAGGATACTTTTCCTTAAAGCAAAACTAACTTCTTTTTCTTGTCATTATCTCGATTTGAATTGTTGCTTCAGTTACGACTTTTGTCAATTTCTCTTTTGGTTTTAGTTTGTGTCTACTACAAACAACATTGTATATCCTTGTGTAAAATATCGAAAATGTTTCAACCCAACTTTAAAGTATTACCCAAAATTTTATGGATGCTGTTGTCGTGTTTTTAGAAATTTGAAATTCATGTATAAATGAAAATTACAGTATTGCTCATAAATAAATGGCCATGTGCTTGACTAAGTATTATAGATACAATATCTTTCTCAGATAAGTGCACTTCTAACAATTTCTTAAAAGTTAATTTTCCTCTCAACCAAACATATCAGGATATATTTTTCTTGTGGAACATTATGCAATCAGAACAGATATTATTTAATACCAAACTCTACATCATTGAAATGTTGTAACCAAAAATAAAATTGCCTTAATATATTTTAAAGACGGACTTGGACAGCTACATATTCATGTTTTGGGATATAAAGTTTTAATTTTGTAGAGTTTGGTAATAAATAAGACCTAATAATATCTGTTTTGATTGTATAATGCACCTTTAGAAATTATAGAATCCTGATATCTTTGGTTTAGAAGACATTTTGTAAAAATTTTTAAAAGACGACTTATTCATTGGTGATTCTGTCATAGCATCTAAATATATCTTCTTTACCAAAGATATATATATATATATATATATATATATATATATATATATATATATATATATATATAATTCATTAAATGTTGGGGGGGTATATTACACACTATTGGATAGAGTATGCAAGTTGTGTAGTTTGTTACTTTTCCAACCTTGTTTTAAAATTACAGCAAAACAGCATGTCAATTCATTTGGGGTTATTTTATGCTTTCAGGTTAGAGAATTGTTTTCATTGTCCATTTGTGTTAACTTTTTTGTATGTAATTGTTTCTTGAAAGTTTTCTGCACAGTTATATGATATCAAGTATTCCTATCCAATACAAGTATTTTGGTTCAATTATTTCTATTTAATAAGTCATTTGTTTGCACACAGTTATATAGTTTCAAATAACAAATAATAATCCTTAATAAAGAATTTCATCTTCAAGTAACTATTCTTAATCCAACCAATTTATAGTTATATGGTATTTAGTATTCCTTTCTAATACAAATAATTTAGACACACTATGTTTTAAAGTAGGTATTTATACAAATTATTGTTTATGTGGCCGTGATGGTTGATTATTTTATTACCCAGTTTGGTTAGGCTGCGAGTTTTTCAGTTAGCTGTTAAGTTAGTTAAAATCTTTGAGCAGAAATGGAAGTCAAATTGGAAAAGTTCAAATGTGTACATAATGAACAACACAGGGGTGGGGGGGCAAAATGTAAACAAAATGGATTCATATCTTTTCTGTCACAGGTTTGATGAGAGAAATCAAAACAGTGAATTTGGGACATGTGAGAGATGACACAATAATTTAACAAGATGATATCACCCCCACCGATATCCTGAATTTAAATATATAGAAATTAGCAAATTCTGAAAAAGTAGTCTGTTGGTCAGTTGGAAGTTGTCAGTTTGCATTCAGAGAGTTTGGTCGGGTTGGGGGGAGGGCATGTGTCTTTGGTGTTTGTTCATAGACCCTTACAGATTTTCCCTCTCTCTTTCTCTTTCTCCTCTCTCCCTCTCTTTTGTGCTACTGTATGCAGTCTGAACATCGAACAAAAAATGATTGTTAATTGTTGATGGAGAGTTCTT
The DNA here is from genome assembly GCA_963585895.1 of Sepioteuthis lessoniana. Classification (NCBI taxonomy): domain Eukaryota; kingdom Metazoa; phylum Mollusca; class Cephalopoda; order Myopsida; family Loliginidae; genus Sepioteuthis; species Sepioteuthis lessoniana. The sequence goes on from OY757908.1 coordinate 133,872,400, forward strand.
CTTGTTTTTGAGTTGTCAGCACCTGGGCAACTTTGTTTTGACGGATCACCCCGACTGACAGAAGTTCTGGATAGATTGTGTCATTTCTTGTCTGTGGATTTTTCAAACACATCGTGGGCACAGATAGGATTGATAAACGAACTATCTGAAAATGCATTTGGCACTGTTATCAGGATTCGACTCTGAAAATCCACTACACAGACAGATGCAGGATTCGACCCTAAAAACCCACGACACAGCCATAAACAGTATTCGACCCTGAAAACCCACAGCCAAGCGATGGTACTACATTGTGGTCAGTTGGTAAACTATAGTATTACATTTGATGCTGTGACCAGCCTACTATTATATATGGCTTCAAGTATTCCTTTCAAATATGAATATATTTTGAATTGATCTATTTGACACTTTGGTGGGACTCTAATATGAAGTACGACTCTGAGTTTGAGTAAACCCAGGTGTAATGGCAATGAAGGGCTGACTCCACGCAACCCAGATCTCCAGAAATGGAACTAGATGTAGTTTAATGACATAACCAGGATACTTCTAGTTTGGAGGTGAGCTTATCTCTCTGCAAGGATTACAGTCAGCCAATTCTAAAATTAATTTTGGAGAACAACTATTATGTAGTATCAAATATGCTCACTACTTGTTGGATGTGGCTGATAAGGTTGGGAAATCATCCAGATGGACGTATTCTATTCTTATCAGGGATGTGGCAAGCAAGAAACTTGGGCTTGAAATTTTCTTAATGCTGAAGACCAATGAGTTCCATCTGTAGTTGTAATGGTACTGCTTCAATCAACATCAAAAATCAAAGAAAATTTTGAAAGTTGTTTGAAGGGCTGCTGGCCATGGGTTGAGAACCCGTTTTAAAGTATTGAGAGACACCAGCAATTATATTGTGAAGTTTTTATGACAACCTTAATTCTTTCAGGACTGGATTTCACTGATTTAAAACAATATTCTTTATCAAAGTGATTCTGACGTTCCTGGATAGCAGTTAATAGATCTTTGATGGATGGAGCCTTCCCATGGGACATTTTTAAGAAAAATTTCCACTATGAATTTTCGAATGGGTTTAAATGTGGACTATTTTGCAAGGACATTTCTTCATTGTCTATTCCTTTTGTAAAGAAAAATGTTTAATTTAAACTAAATCTTGAAACTTGTTCCCTATTAGAATGAAACAATATCACATCAATGTCGGCCAACAGCACATATTCCCTCGACTCTTTCTTGCCAGCCATCCATACTCTAAGTCCTCTTGCTGTTATCCAGTGTCTACACAGAGATAATAAATATGTTTTACTGGTCGTTCAACACTTGTGTGTGTGTGTATGTATGTGTTGGAGTTCATTCAAGAATGTTGCTTATGAATTTGTCCTTGCTTCTCCAGAAGTCTTGCCTGGAGGGTTTGTGAGATGGGAGGTAAGTGGCCACACAGCTGCTTTTTTGTAGATTACCTTTTCCCGGATTTGTTCAAAACAACTCACGGCATCCTTTGTAATTCCTATCTAGTTCTTTCTCCAAGCATTTTGTTAAAGTCCAAGTGGTGCAACCATGCAGTAGTACTAACACAGTGACAGCTTGGAAGAATTTGTTTTATCAATCAGATTTCCATAGGATTGTTAACCTGTCAATTACAAAAAAGGTGTCATCTCCTCATTAGATGGCAAACCTCTGAAAGTAGTTGGCCTGTTCACATATCTTGGTAGTAATATCTCATCTACTGGAAGTAATGTTAACATACACATAGGTAAAGCATGGACAATAAGAACAAACAATGAGAATTAATGGAAAATATTTTATTCTGCTAAACAAAACATTTGTGAAAGTATAAAAATGATCATTCAGGTTCCAGACAAACATTTTAATTAAAAGAATTTAAAAAAACAAATAAAAAAAACAAGTTTTCTGGAGGGAAAATGTCCGAGTTTTTAATGGAAGGATTTTTTAATCTTTTGGAAGGATTAGGATTCAAATAGTTTAAAAAACAAATTATCCTGTTGAAACTAAAATATTTGAAAAGTATATTATAAAAAGCTGAATTATTAATGAAAAACAAAAATGTATTTTAAAATTTGTTGTTTTTGGTTCAGACTGAAAAGCTGTCAGTGTATAAAATTATGGGAGATGATTTCCGATTTTGTTGATGATGGGCAGGAGAAGTATAAAACAAATTATATCAAAAGTAAAAGTTATGAAGCTTAGTCTGACACAAGGCCATGGGTAGAGCACTTGGTGATGATAAAACTTATTTACAGTGGCTTATAAGAGTACCTGGTAAACTGCTCTACAGCAGGAATACCAGTAGAAAATAAGCAAACTTGGCTTAGTCAAGTAAAAGGCTACAAAAGTTGAATTCTTAGATTGATCCTGAATGAATTTTCTACTTTTGTAACCTTGTGTGAGACTAATTTCTAGGGATTTAAAAAAAAATTTTTTTTTTCCTCTTTATAAAACAATACTTGTAATTTCTCCATTTCTTTAGATTCCTCTTGGCAATTGTAGCTGTGTTACCTTGGATAATATCTAAGATGAGTGGCTGATACAGAAAAAACAGCAGTTGAAATATAAGTGATAGTTTCCTGAATAAGAATGGCAGTTATCTCAAAAATATTGGACTAGAAAAATGCATGATTTGTGAGAAACATATATACCCATAACTGGGTTGAGAGAGGGAGAGAGAGAGAGAGAAGAGATGGATTTATGCCTTTCCCAAGGGCATTAGCACAAAATGAAATGCTAACAGCTTCATCCAGGAATTGAAATCAGATTGTAGATTCCATTTCCTATGATGATGATGACTGTGTAGTATTACAGATGTTCTCTGCACCCCAACAAATGACCCCATCAAACTCAGATAAAGCATCACTTCCCCGCCAGATAGTGGGGTTGAGGGTTGCTGACTGCAGATATCATTTCAGTGATGAGATCACAAGATAATTTCTTCTTAGGAAAAAAAACCTTGTTTGAATGTCCAGCTTGTAAAGGCAGTCAATCATAACCAGTAGTTTAGAAGCACAAGCCGAGAGAGTAAGTTCAATGAGCTTTTGTGCCAGACCAGTGCAGTAAGAATGACAAGATCATTGGATGACGTAATGCTATAATACTTTAAAGGTGACGTCAGTGAATTCATTTGATTAACTGCGATTGATTAGCTCAGACTTGAAGCTGTTGAACTCTTGGCTGATTGTTGTGGCCACTGCCAGTAGGCAGGCAGTAAGGTCTAAGATGAGAGATTCAGCAGGCTTACTAAGAGTCGCATCGTCTAGGTGTCATATGTTAAAAAAGGGAGAGAGAGGGCCTTGCATTTCTAGCAACATTATCCACCCTGTGGGCCAAGAGCAAAATACTTAAAAGGTCACCTTGTTAAACATCAGATTCACAGTTATTAATTGTACATTTGCATATTTTGAAGAAAAAGAATACGCAAAGTGCACAATAGTATAAGCAGAAAGTGCATTGCAATGTATGGAGTAGGTAACTATGATGGATGGCATTAAACGTGATCCTCATATCTATCTTGACCATGATGTGTAACACCAATATTATATGGTTAATTTGTGACCTAGGCATGAGGTTGCATGTATGGCACTCTCACATATTTTGACATCTAAAATGACCATGATCGAGATCGACTCCTGGGCAAAGCAAGGAATAATCTGTTGTGTCGCATATCTTGGCTGCTAATTATTCAAAGATATAACTCACAGTAAAAGGATCGATACCACCATCCTTCTTGCTAAAAGCAGTCAGGTTTGCAAATAACCACTTTGGCCAGGGTACAACTTATCTTCTCACTATGTGGTAAAGAGCTGGATGAGAGCTGAAAAAAGGCCCTGGCCTTTGCAGTGACAGGGTTGAGATCATGCTGATGTTCAGGATACAGTCTATCTATGTTGCTAGTTGCAAAAGAAAATATGGCAGTTTTGATATTTCCAGTAGAGACCTGCAGGGCACTCATTGCTAGGGGTCAGTTGTGGGATAAGTTTCTAGTATGAGGAGCTTGCAACATTTAATAAATGTGCCAACAATAAAGAAGTTTGTATTGCATGACTCAATTCACAAATTCGAAGCAAAAGAATGAAATTAAATAATTCAGAATCACAAGGCCAATGGACAAATAAATAATTCAGAATCACAAGTCCAATGGACAAATAAATAAAGAAAAAAAAGGGAGTAAAAAAATCCAACTTTCTAATCAAAACAGTGATTTCACGTTTGATCTTGAACCAAAAAAATCCATGCTATCAGCCATTAAAAAAAAAGCAACAGCTTTTATTGAGAAGACAGAATTTAAGATTGGTGGTGAAAGTCATATTACCATATTTTAAATTATACTGAAAATGATAAGTATCTAAGATTTATTTTTTTCCTTCAGCAGATTACACTCAAGGCACAAACACTTTTTTGAGGTAGATCATTATCTCCTCATTTGGGCCAAATAAAGTATCACTGAATACAACAGTTCAGTCAGTCACATCACCAACCATGAACTAATTTACTTAGTTTTGAAATTTTAATTTAGGCATCTCAGTGTTTAGATTTCACTACTAAATGTACCAAATGTACCGTCAGCCAGAGAAAACCATCCCTGTGGATAAATGAGATATTTAATTTTATACTCAAAGTCCTGAATTCTTGATGGTATGAAAAGGAAAAAAAGCTTTGTCTAGTTAGCTCTATCATGCAAGTTGATGACGAGGCAAGAGAGGATATCAGCAGCTTTGAGCCTGATATTCTTTGGTATTTTAACAGGGATGAATCTCCCAGGTCTTGCTGAGATAACTTCTAGAAGAAAAGAATTCATAGTAGTTCTGGTGGAGGAGGATTTCAAAGAGACATTCTCTAAATTGATTAACAATATTGGAAGCAGACATTGTCAATAAGATTATTTCTCATGGCTTGGTGCAGGTTGATATACAACTGAACAAATGGAAGAAGTTGTTGCAAGTCCCACAAAAGTGTCCGTTTTTTTTTTCTGGTTAATTAATTGACTGACAGGTGATATAGCAATGATGCAGGTATGATGACAGGCTCTACAAGAATATTATTAGATCAATGTGTTGTTTGTGTAAATCAAATCAGTCTAATTGTCTAAGCATACAACAATAACAGGAGTCATCAAATTCAGTTTAAAATCTACTCTACAGTATTGAACAAAAAAGTGAACTATTCTTTATTCTTGTCACAAATTTCAATGAGATTTCAATGGTTTTGACACACATGCAGTGATTATTTCACGATCAAAAAAAAAAAAAAAGGAAATTTAAAAAAATTTTCTTTTCATTTGATATTCTGAATTGTGATTAATCCTTTGCAAATGATTATTAAGCAAAATTGTCCGAGTTTGAAAAAAGGTCAAATTGTGGCATACAATGAATAGGACCTGTTATGTCATGATAAAGAAAATGAATCAGCATCATTCTTCATGAACATTGTCATTCATTTATTGAAAACATAACTGGATGCTGTCAGCCAGTAAGTGATACAAATGGATAACCTTCCAAATATTAAGAAGGTCATAAATTGTTCTACCTTCTCATTGATTATCTTAATATCATTTTTTTTTGTCCTGTAAGTATTAAAAAAAGTAATAATTAGCTGGACTAATTCATTATGATAAGTAACAATATTTATAAAAAGGTTTTTGTCTGGTACGAGGTCATAAATAAAAGAGACCCTGACTGGACGGATCCCCCCACCCCTGGATATACACGATTTTCTTTTGAACACAAGTTGTATTAAGTCTGAATTTCAAAGATTGCACATGGATATTTCAGGATTAGAATATTTGTAATGTTAACCCTTTTGGTGCTCACATATATTTAATGGATGAAGGCAAGATGTAACGTTCATCCACATTATTTAAAAAATTTTCATCTTGTGTAATATACGCCTGAAATAACTCAACTTAGAAATTAAAAAAGAAAAACTTTTATTTCTTCTAAAACTTTAGTAAAACACTCATTTATATACCTTTTCCAGTTCAAAATGGAAAAATTATTATAAGTATAAATATAAAAAATATTTTATGAATTATTTTAGCAATAAAATTGTTAACATTTTATAATATAAAAAAAATTCTTCAAGTCATTTATTAGAACACAACATCTTCTAATGCTACAGCTGCAGGAATTTTAGATTGAATTCCAGCTATGAAACGATTGCATACTTCTGGTGTAACTCTTCCCAATTCTTCCTCAATTAATGAAATCAAAGCTCTTGCCCTTTGTTCAGTAATTGACAAGCCATCTCTTCTCTCCATTGCAAGAATACTCACAATTTTAGCAGCCAATTCCTGCTTGACGTAAGCTTTGATTAAAGACCATACTTGTTCAATCGGATTAAACATTGGACTGTATGGTCCCAACCTAAGCACTTCACATCCTAGAAATTCTTCTTCTCTAAAAACTTCTTCAATGTTTGAGTGACATGGGGCATTGTTAACAACCATCACAACTGGACCCCCATATTGTCTCTTTGCAGCTCTCAAACATTCTCGCATCCAGGACTGTGCGCTTTCCTTTCGAAAAGATCCTCTTTGAATTTCATGGTACACGAGGCCATGGGGACCAATACATCCAATAACATGAATATTGGCACCCTGAGTACCGGCTGAAACTACGTTACATCGCCTACCCTTTAGAGAACGCCCATCTCTCCTGGAAACATGAAGATTAAAGTTCGTTTCATCCATAAATAAAATGGGTTTTCCAGTTGATTGGTAATTCAATAATTTTGAACAAAATAAACTACGTTTATTTTTATTCTCAATTGAATTTGCCCTCTCGGGCACAAATCTTACAGCTTTAAGCGTATAAGTCATCACATCTAGATGCTTCGCTACTGTAGATTTGGACAATTTAAACCCAAACTGGGCTTCAATCCTTTCACTGATCACCTTTAATGTGATCCTAGGATTTTCATCCACTAGTGCTTGAATAAAATCCAAATGCACCTGTTTGACCTTACAATTTCTAGGCCCTCCTCTTGTATCAGGTTGATTTCCCTTACTAATCCAGCGATAGAGGGTGGTTTTCGGAATAGAAAGATTTTCCGCTAGGGGTTTCCAATTTCCATCCATCTCATATACCTCCAAGATACGTGCTTTCACACTTCTCCTGTTATCGCGGTTTTCAATTGACCTAACCATTAGGCTAAAAAAATTTAACAAATCAATACCTTGTTGTAGCACCAAAGATATTTATAAATTTAATTTTTCTTATTTTAAATTTCTCATTTTGAACTGAACTATTTCCATTTTGAACTGAACTACTCCCATTTTGAACTGGAAAATGTATAGAATTGTATCAGTGAATAAAAATTCACTCACAAATACATCTATATGATATACCCTCCATCCCTGTGGATATCGATAATCTATTCGATTGTAATTATGAAACTCCAATAAATTTTTTTTTACAAGATTTTTTTTATTTTCTGGTCAAAAGTGAATTCTTCCAACCATTAGATTTGTTGCCAAATGTGCCACACCAAAAGGATTAAATAAAAAAAAATTAGGCACAGAAAAACAAAAACAAAAAGCAAAACAGATTGTATTTAATGGTTAAAAAAATAAAAATGTCATAAAAATATAAAACTGAACCCTGAATTGACAATGGTTAATGAGGATTAAGATTCTAACATGAATGTCAGTATTTCAAATTCAAGTTAAAAATGTCAACAAGCCATAAAAATCCCATTAACAATGGTTGCTTTTGATATGGGGAAACAAAGTGTAGATGTTTGTTGATCATTACAAATAATTATTATAAAAAATTCTGATCAATGTTTTATTTGGCAAGTTATTTTTTGAAATTTTTTTCTTTTTAAATGATTCTAATGGAAATTACTTTGAGTTTAAACTCAAATTTCACTTTCCTTTGGAAAATCCCCAAAACGAGTTTGGTTCTTGTGGTTTTTAGTGAATCAGAATAGTTAACAACTTTGGCTCAAAGCTTTTTTGATCTCTGGTCAATTTTAAAAGAGGACCTCCTAAATAGACAGGTGGACAAGGCCAAAAATAACCTTTGTTTGCAAAATCTGTATCTGATTTTTTTTTTTCCAATTTAAAATCTGCTACTCATTTTTTTATCATTAAGGTTTTGCGGACGATTGTCTTCTTCTTTATTGTTATTTCCACAAAGTTTCGGTCAATATGTCCTCTGGCCTTCTTCAGGTGTTTGTTGAACTTGGGAACCTACACGGAACTTCGAACTACGTCCTTTATTCAATCCACGGGGGTCGCCTGTTCTGATTCCATTAGCCATAACTGGGTACAAGTGTTAAGTATTCCTGTATTGTTACTCGCCTGTAGTATGCTTCTCAGGAGACAATCATCTGAAGGTTGCAGGTTCAATCCTCACTACAGGTGAGTAATAATACAGGAATACTTAACACTTGTACCTGGTTATGGCTAACGGAATCAGAACAGGCGACCCCTGTGGTTTCAATGAAGGACATAGTTCGAAGTTCCGTGAAGGTTCCCAAGTTCGACAAACACCTGAAGAAGGCCGGAGGACATATCGGCCGAAGCGTTCTGGAAATAATAAAGCTGAAGACAATAGTCCGAAAAACCTTAATGATAAAAATCAACAAGCTTCGTCTCAGATATTTAGACAACTGCTACTCATTGTTAGCACACTTTAGACAAACACTACGGATGCTTTCAATATAAGCGGTATGTACCGGCAAGTTTCATCTCATCCAAGCCATATTGCACGTGTAAAGCCTTGAGAAGGATTTCTGGCTGATTTGTACTCATTATCTGGGTAAAATCCAGCTCGTTGACAGCTGCAGCACACACTGGCTGTATAGGCTCTACCTCCTACCATATAGTACTGAACCAACACTGAGTCACCCTGGTGAGATGATTGGCCCGGTTTGTGCTGGATTTGACTAAGACAACATCGATGGTTAGGCCATATTCTTTAGCAAGCCTCTCAAGATTGCTGTGCTGATGCCATATTAGCACCTCCATAACCGCTTTAGTGCTAAGTCTGCCTTACCAGTCAAAGTGACACAGATCCATTGGTGCACGCATGCAGCACTACTATTTCCCATTAGAGTACCAGATAGACATCTTTCAGCACCATATCCAGCTCAACAAGACTTGTATGCTGCCTGTCTCCATCTGAACACAGCTGACATGCATTTTTAACAAGGTCCCTGTCAACTTCTAATACTGCAGGTATTGATTGACTTGACTTTGCACATAGTCAGTCTTGACATGAAGTCATTTTATAGTGTGAGGCCATGCACAAATCAAGACTTGGGCATGGCTATCACAAAAAATGTTTGATTTCCTAGCATACTTCTTTTGAGGCACCTCAGCAAGTATTAGCTGGTGGGAAGGCCCCCTTGGGACGAGGCAATCAACTTAATACAACCCCCTAGTGCAAATGCCAGGTGAGCCCTACCGAAAGCAAGTAAGTTTTCTCAGTACAGGTAGAATATTTCTTAGGTTAAATCTTGGAACTTAAAAAGATTTAAGGTCATTTATTTTTAAACTTGAGAGTGACCCATGATGATGTGGCAGTCAATACAATTCCAATCGTAACCCTACACAGGTGGATTAAATGTCCCAGTACACAATATGGCTACCTTTACTGGCTCAAAACTTACAACAGTCGGGTAGAGATATATTTTGCTACATGAAAATGTAAAAAAGGCTAAAATCAGGTTGTAAAGATTTTAATAGAATATTTTATATTTGAAATTGAAGCGAAGATGAATATTTTTGTACAATGAAGGGATAAAAAAATATTTTTAAGTGGGTAAGTTAGCACCCACTCCCAAAACAAAAAAACTTTCCAGAATAAATAAAATTTTAGCCAAAAATAAAGCTACTATATTTTTAAAAAATTATTTTGTTGTTATTCACAACTTTTTGTATTTATTTGTTTTTACTGCCAGATGAAGTAAATGGAAATTTGGGAATTTTTATATTTGAAGATTTTTTTAAATTGCAAATAATTTTTTTGATTCTGAAAAAATTAAGTAAAAATCGAGCTGTAATGTGCTACATAACACACACACACACACACACAAAAGAACAGAATAAAAAGAAAAGACAACTAATATTTCGAGATAAGAAATACTAAAAGATTTCGCCTATGTTAATGTAAAAAAAAGAAAAAATGCCAAAGATTTTGTTAATGAACAACTGATTCAATACGACTATTAACTAAAAATCTTATTAGATAACAAAAAATACATTTCTTACAAATTCTACCTCATATAATACAATGAAATCTTTTTAGTTTTTTTAATTAGTCTGGCACAAGGCTAATCTTTTTAGTAATTGAAAAATGAATATTAAACATTTTCATTCAGAATGCTGCTTAAGAATCATGCACAGAAAATCTAAACTTTAGGTAATTATTCCAAATTTTATTATCAAGCGTTAGCAATCATTAAATTTCATGTCTACTTTATTTTTCATTTTAGTCAAACTCTTACTCTACAGCTGTTAGTAAACAGTATGTGAATCAGAAATTAAAAAAAAAAAAACGGACACTCAGTGAGACATAAATTCACATCTGTCTGTTTTTGATAACTGCTTTGCGATTTGAGCTTTATCACTCACAGACAGATATGAACTAACGGTGCAGTAGCTTAAACTTAACCATATAGACTTACTTTTTATTTTTCCCAAATGCTCAGCAATTTACTAGTAGTATTAATGATCAAATTATCTTGAGTTTTATTACTGTTAGTTAAATAAATGTCAATTATTATTGTCATCTGGGTTTGATAACATCTCTAAGTTAAGCTTGAAAGAAATAGAAAATACTTTCATTATATTATTTAGTCAAAGTGATCTGAACAGATTTTGCTATGAATGAATGAATGAAAATCAGTTGTCATAGCAGAATTAGCGTTCAAAGGGGAATTTAATGATTTAACTAGTAAATTAAAAAAAAAAAATTTTTTAACCTAAAATCAATTGTAGCATTTTTTGTGCATTAAATTAATGAAAGCATTACTGATAGAATAATGGGAGAAAATGATGATTTTACTGTAGAAATACAAAGGTGATTATTAATGGTCAAGAACAAATGCAAGCATTACTGATAGATTAGGGAAATTCTATCTATAATGTAAATGCATTGCCAACGATTTTACAATAGAAATGCATTGGAAATCCGAAAAAAATGGATTGTCAGTGGTCAGGAATTAATAGAAACATTCCCAAGAGAATACGGCTATTATATGTATAATTTATACATAATGGCACTTGTTTTAAGATGTGAATGCTGAAAAAGAAAAATACAATAAGAATAACAAGATCTTTTTATCTTCCTGAATGAGACATTTTCTATTGGAAATGATTTTCAATTCTTTGTCGAAATTTATGGAAAAAAAAGTTTAGCAAAATTGCCAACTTGAATATTTGCAGTAAAATATATTTTGGATATTATCCACTGACAACTGAGAAGTCACCATTTTTGGGAAATGTGGGAAGCTGTGATCCTAAAAAATGGAGGATTGGATTATCATTTAAATATGTTCTTTCTCTTGACTTGGTAACAAATAAACCTGCGATATTCACTTTGAGAATTGAACTTGTTTGCTGGATTGGATTACGGTGACTTATAGAAGTTTTCCTATTATTACATGTCTCAACAAACAATTGTTCATAAAGAAACCAAAAACTTTTGAAGGTAAATAAACTTGGTTGTTGTCATAAGAAATGGATTTTGTGCTGCTCTGCTGAGAGGATAGCAACAGAGTTATGGCTAACAATGGCCAGTGAGATGTGTTACATCAGCCGTTTCCTTCACGAGGCTTAGTTTTTAGATGAGAAGCCTTTATACAAGTCTCTTGAAGTCGAATGGGTGGTGCATAGGCCAATAACCCCTATAGAATTTCAACCATGAGCCTGTCTGAAGAAGATGTGTATTAAGCCAATTTGTGATCCTTGACATCCTGGCTGGCTGATCCAAGGTTACGACAATATTACAACTGTAGAAAGTATCATTGAACATGGAATCCTATAGTAGCAACTTGCCACACGAGTGATGTAGGGTTCAAGTCTTGGCTCGAGCCTGACAACTCCCTTACCCCCCCCACTATAATCGACCTTTGGGTCATTGACCTTGTGTCAAGTCCTGTTTGGTGGGAGGAAGAGACAAACAAAGAACTTGCCACCCTAGAAAGAGAAAAGCTTAATTCCATCAGATCACTTGCCATCTTTGCAATCCAGGCTTAAGGGATTCAATTTGAAATGAAAAACCAGCAGCATTGAGTCCTCTTCTTACAACACATCATTTAATCTGACATGTCAGGAGAGAAACAATCTCCATTACGATGGTAGTCAAGTGAACAGTGCCAAATATCAATGAGGAATGGATTAATACTTTGTACCTTGTCAAACAATTGAAGATTTAGCAAAAGTCTTGTGCTAATTACCAAGCCAATACAGGGAGACTTGTTTCGTGTCCTCAAATTAACAAATGCTGAGACTTGCGTTCCTCCTTTACAAACAAAATCTACTTTCTTCGATAACATTCATTTTATTATTCTCTCTCACAAAAGGTCTGTTCAATGAATGCCAACCGAATATCACTCACTTTGCTTCTGCCTTGTCTCCTCAAGACTGTTGTTTATGTACACACTAACTTTTAAATATGTGTAGTCAATGGCCACATGACTGACTCAAACATGTGCATATATAAATGCTACCTTGCCCTGGAGGTGCCCGTGGTGTAATGCTTATCATTGATGGAAATGGACATAGCGACATGAGTTCAAATCCTGGACGAGACTGATTACATTTCACATAGCACTAATACCCTTGGGAAAAGTATGAATCCAATTATTCTCCCTCCAGCTATGGGTAAATAGTAGGATAGACTAGGTTCTTCAGCCTTGGTGAGGCAACTAGTCTAGGAGAAGGAAAACTGAATTCAAACGTGTTAAACTCTGCTTAAAAATTGACCTTGAGTCATATCCTGCCCGAGCGGAGGGATTGGTAAATATATATAAATGCTACCTTTCAAATTGCCTACATTCAAAGCAGCACAATGTTTTTGTTTCAGGTAAGTGCCAATCATCACAGTAAGGGGATATAAGCTTGAACTTGTCGACTATCGCTCCTCACCTAAATCTGTAATGCCCACATGGTATTGTTGGCCTGACAAATAACAACTCCAATATGCATGCACTCAGAGGATATTGGCAAAGGTAAATGGCATTACATTAAACCAGCCAGCAAATAGGTGAGATGATGCTGGTTGAAGGCTGGTTTTATCCTTTTGAATAGCATTACACTTATTCTATTGTTCTATTTCCATTGTTTTGATTGGTCATGCAGGATAGTTGTGAATTTATTGTGCAACCAGACATCATGTACTTGCTTGTAAGCACAATTAACATTTGAATCAAATATACTACCAAGAACTTTGTGGAGGAATGTGCAACAGAAAACCAAGGTTAATAGGTCAGCTGGAAAAGTTAAGTCAGTCAATGATTGGAGGCCAAGGCAACCGCACTTCAGGAGAAGCTTCACCAATCTCCAGTCTGGATAATCAAAATTAATGTTGGAAGTATGTTTTGTGCATTGAGCTTGTTTATATTTTCTGGTTTGAGGTAATAGTTGCTGTCCATTATATCTCATGATGATGTCCTGCAGATTTTTTTCTCCAGAATTTTTTATTTTTGGACGGGTATTGCCGGTTGTCAGAAGAGATATTCATGACCCCCCCCCCACTCCCAGGTGTCTTTTGATGATGTTCTTGTACCTGAGTTTTGGTCTACCTGTTTAAATGTGAGCGTTCTCTAAGTTGAGAATACAGGATCTATTTTAACAGTCTGCTGTCCTCAAGTCTGTTCAAGTGGCCAGCTCATCTTGGGATTTCAAATTACTGATTAAAAAAATTGAGATGATTCAGACGAGAGAAATCTCAGAAAATTTGTTACATTAAAAGTTGATTCTTTTCTTTTGATTCAAAAACTTAATCATTGCGAATTCTCAGCAACTGGCAAAGTTTCTGATAACAGAAAATAAAAAATGTCACTGGAGAGAAACTGCCCTGGCTTTTATATCACCTGTCTGGCTGAACCATTCAAATTAAGAGAGGTGATAGATCTATAAGAAATGGAAAAAAGAAAAAAAGAAATAAAACTAGGAAGTCTCTTTTTGGTGCGGGTGAATGAAGACTGAAAAGTTGAAGAAAAAGATGATGTAGGTGAGGATAAAATGAAGAGGCAGAACCAGGTTCTCCAAATTGGTTATACTAATATTCTTGTCCCTATCAAATACTCAGGTAGACATGGACTTCTCAGAAGTGTGACTATTTTAGTGAAGAAAAATCAGTTGAATTTGTCTCATGTTGTGATCGGTTAGTGACATGAACCACGAATGCAACATTTGACTGGAGAAAATCAGCAATGTGCTTCAATATAAATTCAATCTTGTGAAAAAAAAAAAAAAAATTCACAGTAGGTAAAAATGCTCTTCTTTTTGGAATTCATGAAGATTTTTAAGATGACTTTCTATTTTTCCTGTGTCAGATTTACTGTGAGAATATTTCTAAATACCAGCAGCACTGCTAAAATCAGTGAAGATACTTAGAAAAGTCCTGAGGAGCTGAAATCTCTCAGACTCCATTAAAAAGCCATCAGAGCTGGTGTGAAAAAACTAGCATAATAATAATTTGATAATTATATATCAGAAATTAACTATACAGTGGAACCTCGACTTATAAAAACCCCATTATACAAAAAATTCAGAATACGAAATGGGCTTCAAAGAAATTTCCATCCCATTTAATGAAAAGATAGAAAAACAAAAATTGAAAGTGCTGCCCAACAGCAGCGAACTTCCCAGAATTCATTTTGTAGCATCATGTGAATGCTTTGTTGTGCTCTTATCTTTTTTAAGATTTATGTAAATGACCATGTTCCTTTGGGGGGGGGTATAATATTTACACTTTATACCACTGCTTTTCAGGGCTGGAGTGAATTATGCCATTTATAGGGTAAATCTTGTTATAATACAAAAACAGCAAGATACAAAATCCCCTTCAGAATGAATTAATTTTGTATCTCGAAGTATCACTGTATATAAAATAATCTTAATTTTGTATCTTGAGGTATTACTCTATATAAGATATATTAATCTTAATGTCATATCTTGAGATATCACTCTATATAAAATCTGTTAATCTTAATTTCATATCTTGAGATATCACTCTATATAAAATATATTAATCTTAATTTCATACCTTGAGATATCACTGTATATGAAAAATATATCAATCATAGATTGCCTATTTCTATCTAATAATTTGCAGGCATTTATACAACTTACAATAATTATTCCAAATGCAAATAGTTTGTACTCAATTATATGGTTTCAAATATTCCTATCAAGCATTTTAAACATTACGCAAACCAGTAGAATTATTATTCTGCACTTCATTCACACTAGCATCCTTATCTTTGTTGTTTTGATTACTAAATTTTTGTAGGCTTATTCTCTTGCCTCACTTTGTATTGTTCCAAATGTTGACCAAATTCCTGTAGTAATCATGATGATTTATCTGAATTAGTTTCCTCATCATTATTGTTTTAATCACAGTTTTAGATAATGTAATCTTAAGTCATCTGAATATGCATTAGATGTCTCATTTATAGAATGTTTTATCCTCTAATGACAAAACAATTCATTAATGATATTCAATAAAATTAATTCTTTACCTTTTGAAATTTCTGAGTGTGTTTGAAAATTCAAGACAGACATCTGGAAACTGAAATCATAAGTTTTGTCCATCTGATCTCTACGCCTCAGGTGAGTCAAAAGTTTTGCAATATTTTAGTAGTATATGCTAGTTTGCAGTGCATCTATCATATGTCCGAGGCAGTTCAAGAGTCATGGCAGGTACCCATTATGGTTAGTAGTATCACGGTAGTTGGTGTGTTGAAATGTGCATTACTTTGCTATATGCAACATAGCCTCATTCAGGAACTCATGTTTATGAGTTCAGAACTTCAGTAAAAGCATCCAGAGTTGCTGAATTGTGCCTCTTATTACAAAAATATGGCAAAACTTTAGACTCACCCAAGTATTTCCTGATGAAAGCCTTTAAAATCATATAGCAATGTACTGTTAAAAAGCAACAATGAAGAGAATATTAGTCTGAATGATAAGTAGAATTATTAGATTTTTCTTTCATTCCAGGACACCATTCTTTTGGATTTAAGATTTGGAATGAAATACTACTAAAAGCAGCATTCAGATTATTATTTGTTGTTTTAATTTCATCCATTGTTTACCATATTCCCTGACCTAATGGGTCATTTCGTGTCGTTGTCGAATACTATTTTCTGAAAAAGCTTTTCCACAAATCTTACACTTGTATGGTTTCTCTCCTGTGTGTGTTCTCATATGTCTATTTTGAGTACTTTTATCAAAATATGATTTTCCACACACTCCACACTTGTATGGCTTTTCGCCTGTGTGAGTTCTCATGTGTCCATGCAAATTAGTTGTCCGTGAGAAAGCTTTTCCACACAGCTCACACACCTTCGTTTTCTCTCCTGTATGTGTTCTCACATGCCGGTGTAAATGACTATTATCAGAAAATGCTCTCCCACAAATTTCACATTCATATGGTTTCTCTCCTGTGTGTGTCCTCAAGTGTCTATTCCAAGTACTCCTATCAGAATAAGCCTTTTCACAAATTTCACACTTGTAAGGCTTTTCTCCCGTGTGAGTCCGCATGTGGATTATCAGATTTCCTTTCAAAGAGAAAGCTTTTCCACAAATGACACACACATATGGTTTCTCTCCTGTATGAGTTCGCATATGCTTTACTAAATTACTATTTAAAGAAAAGGATTTTTCACAAACTTCACATTTGTGATGTTTTACATTCAACTCATTGTTAAGCAAGGAAATATTCCATGATGAATTCTTCAGATCTACTTTGTTTTGTAAAGATTCCATTTCACTATGAATCATTTCATGTGTTTTTAAAGAAGATTCATCAGAGAAAAATCTCCCACATATTTTGCAGAATTTCCCAGAGTAATCTTCCTCATCCAAATTTGGGATTGAACTTTTAGCTTTAGGATTACTCTCCATGTGAGATTTCTGATGGACCAGCAAGTGATATTGACAAAAGAAATTTTCTCCACACAAATCACATACATATAATGTATCTTTCATATGAGTCTGCATATGTTCATTGTATCGAAACCTACGAGAAAATGTTTTTCTACAAATCTCGCAAGTGTGTGGCTTTTCTCCAGTATGTATTCTCAAATGCCTGTTCAAATGGCTATTATCAGAGAAAGCCTTTTCACAGATATCACACTGGTATGGTTTTTCTCCAGTATGTATTCTTATGTGTCTTCTCAAAGATCCATTTTCTGAGAAAGCTTTCCCACATATTTCACATGAGTATGGTTTCTCTCCTGTGTGTGTTCTGATATGACTTTCCAATTCTCTACTTTGTGGGAAGGATTTTCCACACACTTCACAAGTGTAAGGTTTCTCTCCTTGAAATCTACACTTGTGTAATAGAAGCAAATTCTCAGGAGAAGTTTTTCCACAAATTTTACATTGATGGAGATTTTCCTTTGTGTGCAATTTAAGCGGTTCTTGGGAGTTTTCATTTTCTTGCAAAACTTTCTCATCCAATTCAAAATGAATCTGTTCTTCTGTAGGTGTAGTCATTTTTTTCTCCATAAGGTTAGCTGGTTGGAGTCTGAAAATATAAAAACATTACAAGATTTAATTTCTTCATTGGAGTTTTATTAATAACCTCACATATCACTTTAATAACATCTCTCATCAATTTCATTTTTGTGGGGGGAAAAAAGGATAAAAGCCACCTACTTTGAAAAGAGTTTTATGCTCTATGTGTGATCTGCCGAAGGAAAAAAAATTTGTTACTTACCAACCATCAGACTTAGAGTATAGCTTGAAATATGGTCATTATTATATCCTTCCTGTCACAACCAATCATAAATTTTCTTTACTTAATAAAAGTCATTACTTTATAACAGCTGGCAGTGACTTTTTGGCTCATGAGCGAGTGTGAGGTCTGTGTGAATGAGAAAGTTCATTTTTTATGCCTTTATTCATTGGACCAGTGATTCTTGATTTTTCACTTCATTCTTTTCCTTTGGCTTTGTGAACCTGGACTTGAGATACAGACCTTCTTTATTGACCTTATTATTGGCCCACTTATTACCAGACACAATCTTAAATTCAACTCTATAGAGTTCATGATTTTAAAGATAAAGACAACAAGTTATAACTGAAAAAAAAAAAATCAAAGCTGCTAAAGAAATTTTAAGTAGAAATTTAAGAACTAAAAGAATTATACATACTGTGGAAATTCTATAAAATGAAAAAAAAATTGAGGAGCTATTTAAACAAGAAAGAATGATTTGCAATTTGATTACATATAAATCTGTTGCCTTTGCAATAAATACAAAAATATACAATAACAATCTATATAATACTTTATACACAAATCATTTGTTTGTATTTAATTCTACTGGAATTTCAAGATCAATATAGAGTTGCATATTCTAACTTATGAATAATGATATTGCTGGTACTGAGGAATTTTTGGAGCAATTATTCTTTTTCAGTTTTCAACACCACGTTTTTGGAGCTTATCAGAACTTCAACATAGCAATATGCAATAATTTATATTTACTATGCTATTTAGTGAGGATAGATGAAGTTAGTCCAAGGCAATTCCATTGGAGTTAAACACAGTGTTTGATAGGAAGAAGAAGAAACATCTATTCAGAAGAAGAATAAGTGTTGATATTTATAGACTGTCTTACTATGTTACTTAGTGAGGATAGATGAAGAAGCAACATCTGTTTAGAAGAATATCCCAATTGACTGAGGGTAAGATTAAAAAATATCCCACTTGGCTATGGGGAGATGTAGAAGAATATCTTATGTAATTGGAGGGAAGTATATCCCACTTGGCTGTGGGGAGGGTATGTGAATTAGCGTAATGTACAAAGGAACACACACAAGCAGAATTATTATACACAGGCTTATCTAAATAGCAAAATCAAATGCACCGATGAAAAAAATTGCTATACTAAATGTTTCTCAAGGTTAAATGTACAGTTGATATAGCTATTTTACAGTAAATAATCATATATGCAGACTAATATGTGCACAGGTACCAAAATAAGAGATGTATCAATTGTACTCAGATGCCATATTAACATAAAGTATGTTATAAACACAAATTCTTCCTTTTCCTTTAACTCACAATGGCAATAACTGCTATGCTGGAGAAAGAGGAGAGCCATTTGAGGAACACCAGCCCTCAAAAAAAAAAAAAAAAGAAAAAAAGAAAGTACTGGAAAAAAAGCCCATTTTAGGGACTGTACAAAGGAGTGGTTGTCAAGGTGGGACACAGAAGAGATAGCTCTACAGAAAGTTTAAAACCAAAGGAACTGTACCCACACTTATGCATTACTGAACTTTGTTGGGGTTTTTGTTCTGCCTTTTTTTTTTAATTGTATAACATTTTCTTTTGGACTTTTTAAACTTATGTCTGTGTTGTTTCTTTATTTTTTAACTACTACTGGTAGCCTTTTAGACTATCAGAGAGTTCAGCCATTTTTTAAATAAAATCAGGGAGGTTTATTTCCTTCCAGTTCTTAAGTTTTATTTTTCTGGTCTCCATGTTTTTATTGCTGCTCATCATTGCTCTTAATTTTGCTTGCTCAATTTCTTGTTATAAAATTCAGCTGCAGCTATAATCAACACCTGGCATCAAAATCAGTAAGCAATGTGGCTTTGGAAGGCGGCTTAGCAAAAGAAATGGTTTGTAACAAGTATATGCTCTTTGGGCATTACTGCATGCCTGGAATCTAGGCTACTGGACCATTATTATATATATATATATATATATATATATATATATGTGTGTGTGTGTGTGTGTGTGTGTGCGAAGAAAAATTGACAAGTAATCCAAATAGAAAGGGGGAATTTATAGAGAAACAAAGTCGACACTATAGCGTTTCGGTTCTGCTGAACCATCATCAGGACTATGAGGGGTTATATTAGTGAGGTTAAGTATAGATGGATGTATAAAAAGTGTAAAAATATATAAAAATTTTGAAAAGTTGTATAACAAGAAAAATTGGCTGTTTATGACGAGAAAAATTGGCCGTTTGATCAATGAATCAGTGTTCGTTTCTTTAAAATACATCACCTGACATTAGAAACATTGTGCAGAATCCATGTTCCGTTAGTTCATTGAGAGATTTTGAATCATTCCTCATTTTCAACAAAATTCAAATCATATAAATCTGTAATATATATATATATATATATATATATATATATATATATGGAATTATTGTGTCTGTTTTGGTATGAATATGTTGACTTATAATTCAAAAAAGGGGCTATCATTGAGCATTAAAAGTGTGTATATACTTTGATAAGATTTTATAAGGAAAAGTACAGAATTTAATTTTTTATTTTTACCAATAAAATGAAATAATTCAAAATCAATTGATTTATGGAACTGTTCACAATTCTTCATGAGTAAGTAGAAAGAACTCTTCAGTTCTTCTCAAGTTCAGCCATGTTCTAATATCACACACAGAATTTCATAGGTGAAATTTGAATTTAATGCTTTTACAAGTAATGATTTCACAAGGTAATCTCAACAACAGTCAGCATTTGAAAAAGTTAAGAAAGAGATCTGAAGAACCAGAAAACTCAAATACTTTGAGCTGAAAGAATCAACTGTGATACAAGTTGACTCATCGACAGCAAGTGTTGTGCAGCTTTTCTTAAAAAATGAGATGCTAGTTGAGTTTGCAAGCAAGACATTGAGAACATCAGAGAAGAAACGTTAACAGACCCAGTTCTGAAAGAACTTAAATTCACAGGAAAATGTCTGGTTGGCCAGCTGCTCGATCTAGCAGCACAAGTTGCCTCTTACTCTTTTGGAACTTAAGAGATGAAATAGAAGTCTAAGATGGTGTTTTGCCCAAGAGTGACATGATCATAATACTTTGCAGTGAGGCATACTGCGGGAACTCCATACATCACACAAAGAATAGTTAAGAAAAAACTAGATAGACAGTAGTCTATGTATACTGGGGAGGGATGAATATGGAAATCGAGGAAATTATCACCAATTGCCCCAACTGCCAAAAGTATCAAGTAAGTACTTCAGCTGAATCTATGCACCAACATGAAACCCCTACCTACTCTTGGCAATATGTCAGTGCTGATCTGTTCACAGTAACAGGAAATGAATACTTGCTAATAACATATCAATACAGCAGAAGCCAATCCATAAGATGCCACTACTCCATCAACAGCTGTTTTTAAGAATATGAAGGCAATATTCAAGGAAGGATGTTTACCAGAGATTCTTTATATGGACAAAGGTCCACAATTTGCAAGTAGATAATTAGCAGATTTCTCTGTAAAGTTCATTTTTCTGCACAAAACATCTCCATATTATCCACAGACTATCAGATTTGCAGAAAGGAGTGTGCAAAAGAATACAATTGAAGGCACAGGAGACTGTACATGACTACCACTTGGCAATGATGTCATATAGAGTGAACCGAACCTTAAGTTTCCAGCAGAAATCCTCAATGGGAGATATGGACACTGCTTGTATCAACACTGCAGCTTGGTAATAAACAGAACAGACTGATGATACAACAGTATAAGGACAAATCAATGGGTCACTATGACAAACAGAGAAACCAACATGTACCCTTATATGCTGGTCAAAAAGTATATATACAACATGAAAAGACAAAGCAGTGGGAACCTGGAACAATTTGACATTCTGCTACTGAATCAAGATCATACATAGATGGTAACATCCACCAAAGAAATAGGCAATTCCTCAAACTAGAAGTGATCCACCATGTGGGTGATGCAAATACATCACAAACAGAATGACCACACCCTAGAAGTGTTAATGTTCCCTCATCTCGTCGCAGCTCATTAACTGATCCCAGCGAGGTAGTAATGCCTGTAACACAAACACCACCCATTCTTGTAAAAAAAAAAAAAATCAGCCCCTGAATCACACACCAGTGGATCAACTAACCCTACCCCCTGAAACACAGTGATCTCGGCAATGCATAAAGACTTCCTCTGAAGTCTTCCAAACAGTTCCTATGAATAAAATGTAAAAATGATAAAAAGAAAAAATGACTACACTTAATTAAGAAGGGGAGATATATTAGTTAAGTCCCTTAGCTAATTGCTGAAGCCCCAATATTAGCCTGTTTATCTGCCCCTGATTTTTATGTATTTCTGTAATAGTTTCTTATCAATAGACATCCTTTTAACACAGTTCCTTGTTTCATTTATCAATTCAAGTCATCTTTGGAAATTACCCCATAGAACATAACAATAATCGAAACAAATACATTGATATATTTGAAACATCAAAAATACAAGAGAAGATAAAAGTAGACAACAATATTCAGTTGAATGATTATATTCACTTGGGAAAAGCATGAACCCCCTTATCCCCCCACCAGCTATAGGTCAAATAGTAGCATTACTTTACTTCTAAATTGATATGCCATTAAGCAAAGAAAAAAAAGCAACCAGTGACTTATAAAGGACAAATCTACTGTCTGACAAGTGATTTGGTTATAGTCATTTGTTTAATGGCATATCAACTCCTTAAGGGTTATTTAATGCTGAAATTTGATTTGCAATTGTTTGATTGTAATCCTAATTATTTTTATTTGGTTCATCTGTTTAATGGCATATCAACTCTTTATGGGTTATTTAATGCTGAAATTTGATTTACATGTAAATATTTGCTTGCAATAGATCTGGCAAGAAGGCAGGCCAAGCAAAACCAACATGGGAGATTTGAGCACATTGAAGTATGGTCTGCATACGTTCGTAATTATGTTCAGGTGTCCTTCTCTTCCTCTTCTGAGGCAAAATTGTAGCCATTGAATCTGTCTTCCTTCCACTGGTCAACAGTCTTTGAATCTATGAATTCCTTCCTTCCTTTATACATTTACCTCTCTTACACCAGTCACAAATTGCTCGCACAACTGAAGAATCCACAGCTTTTTTTATGCTTTTTGACAATTACATCAGATACATTCACTTCATACAGGCACTTTTTCCGCATTACATATGGTGGATCAGACATCGCTGCCTCTTTGTCACTGTAATTATAATTTTGTTTGGTTTGCTTCAGTTTGTTTATTGGCACATCAAATCCTTATGAGTTATTCAAAGCTGAAAGTTGATTCATTTCTAAATATTTGATTGTAATCAGAACTATTAGTATTTTCAATCATTTTTGAAGATTGCACAATCAAGTATTTCTATTGGTTTGGTTTTATGGCATATCAACCTTTGTAGGTTATTTAATGCCAAATCCATTTTTAGGTAAATAATCTGTTCTATTTCAAACAATTCGGTTTAGCATGAGTACACAGTTTAATTGTCAAAAACATTTCTATTTCAAACTATTCAGGTATATATAACAATTCAGTTTAGTGTAAGGACAGTTTCAGTGTCAAAAATAGTTCAATTTAAAGCAATTCAGTTTAGCAAAAACACGCAGTTTAAATGTAAGTACAGTTTAATTGTAAAAAGAAAAAACATTTTTATTTCGAGCTATTCAGTTTAGTTCTAACAATTCATTTTAGCATAAGTATACTGTTAGTTCTATTTAACCCATAGATAGGACCCTTATCAGGTACTACCACTCTGGGCCAGAGTGGACCTGGGAGCGATGGCAATAAAGGGGTACTCCACATTCCCCAAAGCTTCAGCATTGCTGGAACCTCACCATCAGATTGTTTAGTGTCATATCCAGGACACTCATTGGGGGTTCTTACCCCTCTGCAGAGAAGCAGTCGGTGTATTCTACAGCCCCAGCCGACTGGGCAAAAGTATTTCTATCTAACAAATGAAATACTAAAAATCTACACACAATGATTTAAAGTAACTCTTCCGATTGAATGATAATCATTTGCTTTGGCAGTTATATGCCATTAAGTCGTCCTAACACCAATAACTTGCAAGCAATTAAATAGATTCAAGTAATTAATAATAATCCTTAGAAAACAATAATAATGTGATTTGAATTACCATAAGCAGAAAATCCAGCAAACACTTATGCATGACATACGGAAACACTGGACAGCTGTTTTGACCTTATTAGGTCTCATCAGCAGTGTATACCATGATCTCTACCATTGGAGATCAAACCAGTGACCACAGATTGCAGAGCCGAAACTCTACAACTGAGCCAGCAATCCATATCACACTCAAGTGACGCCAAATTAACTAGTCATGGTAATTGCACAGCCAATTAACCTGAATGTGTCTTGCAACTTACATCCGTACTCTTTACAAAGGACACGGTCGCCTCCAGGGCTACGTCTTCCCAAGATGATTAGAAATACATATCCGCATAATTATTATGACCTTAAGGGCAAGGATATAGATGTACATTTTCTTTTTTAAGTAGAGGAATTATATTGTGAATTGAATACTTAAAAAAGAAAATGTAGATCTATATCCTTGCCCTTAAGGTCATAATGATTACGTGGATGCATAGTTCTAATCCTCTTGGGAAGACATGGTGAAGATCATGGTATACACTGTTGATGAGACCTTATAAGGTCGAAATAGCTGTCCAGTGTTTCCATATGTCATGTGTAAAGTGTTTTCTAGATTTTCTGTTCATGGTAATTCAATTCACAATAAGATTCCTCTATTAAAAAGAAAAATGTAGAAACAATAATAACTTCAAGTAACTATTCTCAATATAAATAATTTGCACACAATTATATGCTATCAAGTATTCCTATCAAATACAAATGATTTTTAAACAGATCTATTTGTCTCTTAAATGGGAACCTAACCACTGTGTCAGAGAGGACCTCAAAACAATGACAACAAAGAAGTACCTACATACTCCCCAGAACTGGAGCCTCACCACCAGATGCAATTTAGCATCATACTCAAGATATACCCTTTTTTGGAAGGGATCCGCAGAGGATGCAGTCAGCGTATTCAATCCCTATTGGAATTCGAGTGCGGTTTAGACTTAACTCTCAAATGAAGATCATGGAAACAATTCTCAGAATTTCTAAGGAGAAATTATTCTTGTTGAGTCCTTCCAACTATGAGGTACCCTTCTGGTTGCTAATTTGAACCTCTTTCTAGATGACAATTAGACCTAAAGAAAGAATTGGTAAATCCAGGTTCTTTTCTCAAGAGATTTCCTAACCCATTTTGCTTCCTTCCATTTCACTGATTTGGTCACAATAGACTGTCAAGTCTCAAATGCAAACACTTGAGGATTGTAGAAAAACTTGATTTGTCAGGTTTTAGGTTACACAAATCGAGACAGACTGTTAAGTCTGTTATTTCCTCCTGTAACTTCTGTATCATTTAAGAATCGCAAAGTCACTAATCTGCCTAAACACAGAGTAACTTTTGTTACTCCCTCTCTTTTCTTTTCATTTTTCTCTCCCCTCTCTCTTCTCATACAACCCCATGTAGCAGAGATGTAGGCCTTTTGCCACAGTTGCTGCAGACCATTTGAATGGATTACTTCTATAGAAGAAGAACATTCCATTCAAAATACCAGGTAAGTAAAGGAAACACTAAATAATTTACATAATAATACAATTTGTTTCAATCTAAAAGCTATACATGTTGGGACCAAAAATGGCTTTTCAGTGCAATTATTTGCCAAGGTTTTCAACTCAGCAATGAAAACTCCTCTCCTTTCAGTAACAAAAAAAAAAACCAAAAAAAAACGAAAAACAAAACATTTGAATTTTGAGAAGGAAAGAATATCATCTTTATTTACAGTAATTTATATTGAAGCAATTGGCTTTAATAATTTTACAATTTTTATTAAAGTTATTTTGTTATCTTTAAGTTCGTTAATTTCTAGCATGAAAACATTTTTGAAGCTTGCTCAAATCATTGTAAAAATAAATTGTCTTAAACTTATAAGGTCTAAGTTGTTTTATTTGTTTCAACTGTTTTTAGTTCTCCTTCACCCCGCCCCGCTTCTTCTTTTTTTTTCGAAATAGTTATCTACATGGTAACCTCCCTTAGACCGATTTATGACTTATGATGTTATAAAATCCTTCAAGCAGTAAACCCGGTCTTCCACTTTTTTTTTTAGACGAAGGGGGAACGTTTTGCCTTGGCATGAATGAGCCCTTATTTGCTAAGCTGATGAGTTTATTCCCCCATCACAAATGTCCCATGTGCGGATATGACATTGCCAATTTATTTTCTACTTAGTGGAAAGGGAATTTTGTTGAAATTATTTCACATAAAAACTCTTTTTTCCCCCCAACAATCCTTTATCTGATAATGAACAATTTCCTTGTAATTTACCCCATCAATTCTGAATAATATTTCTTCAATTTCCCTCAATCCTAACTTTACATGTCGAAGATTTTTTTCTTTAAAATCCGTTTTGATTTTTTTTTTTTTTTTTTTTTTTTTGGAAATAACGCTTTAAAAAAAAGTTAATTATAAACAACACGGGGAACTAAAACAAAGTCAAATGATATAAATTACAGTTCATATTACAAAGATCCCATATAAATCATTTTTCTGAACTGACAATAAGAGGTGAAAATACTAAGTAAGAAGAAACAATGACAACGACTAGAAAACATTAATGGAATTCACGAAGGATGTCATAATTTGAAAAACTTTTTTTTTAAGTATTCGTCGTACAGGAAAACAGTTTCAAGTCGAAGAAAGTTGAACGGTTTCTTAACTTTGTGGGTACAAATTAGGGGTCAGCTTCATTGTCACCCTGTCATTTCCTTGTTGCAGGAGAACAAATTTGCTAAACTTATTTGCTTAAGCGTTTATTTTATTTTATTAATGTTTTTTTTTGTTGTTTCTTTTTTGTTTTTTTTTTACAATCAATCGAAGAGAATATCTAAAAACATTAGGTTGATGAATTTTTAAAAACAATTCTGAGTAAACAAAATTTCAATTCTTACTTAAACTTGATATAACAAGAAAAAAAAATTCAGTATTTCAAAAATCTTTCAAAAAGTGGATTAAATTATAAACAAATTTTACTTCTTTCTTTATACTGACAAATCAGAACCAAAATTAATTTTTTAAGGGTTATGTTTCTTTCTTTTTAAATTTAAATGAGAGTTTTGAATTATTTTCCGTCCACCAAAGTGAAGTGTCAAACTTAAAGACTCTTTTGGAGAAAAATATATAATTTCTGAAAACAATTTCTTAAATATTAATTTAGAATTTTATTTCGTATTTTAGATATTTTTCTTTCTTGTCATTTCAAAATCAGAAAAAGAAAAACAACTTTAAAATCAAAATTAAACACTTACTTGTACTTTTTAAAGATTCTTTTTCAAAATATGTCGACTTTTTTGGAATGCAGGACAAATAAATGATGAGTGGATCTTTTTCTAATTTTTTTTTTTTCGGCAAAAAGTCAACAAAATTTTTACAAGATCAAATCGACAAATATCAGAAATGTTGAAATATCAAAGTTTAAATGTCATAATTTGTTGACTATTAGTTGGGAGTTTTGTGTGCGTGTGTGACGGCAGACGACAAAGACCAGAAATGGCGGCATGATCCCAGCCCCATTAGATAAAACAGTTAGAAAATAAAATGACCGGATTAAATAATCTTATGCTTCATCCAAAACAAATTGATGGAAAAGGTACGAATTTACAAAATCTTCAATCAACTATTTTAAAATCTTGACTGTTAATTTTGCCAGGATATATTTGTAAAATAAAAAAAATAAAAAAAGACAACAAACCCAAACTATTTAGGTATTTCTTTTTATTAGGGATTTTACAATATGTTTACCGTCTACTTCCGAAGATTTGGCAATTCGTTGCTTCAAGGTACGAAAAATATGGGGACTTATTTGGAGTGATGGGAGGTGTTAATTGTATGAATTTGAACATTTCTATATTGTTCAGTTTCTACTCTTTTTCTCTACAAAGACTGTGAGTTGTGAGTTGAATTGTTAAATTTCTGTTGACACTTATGTGAATCATTTCCCACCGGTAAATCTCTCCCCCATCATTGTCTAATTTATATCTTTAACTTATAGCTTTAACATTATTAAAATTATTGAAATAATTACATATTTGTTTTCTAGGCCCTTTTTACCGCTTTGGTTTTTAAACACGTAATGTAAGTTTAAACATTAAAAAAATAATAAATAAAACAACCCTATTTTGACACTTGAACTAATCCGTAATTATTAACCACTGAATTTTGTATTAGAACAAGTTTTGTTATCTTCCATGTTTTCAAGTTTTTGGAGTAATCGATTGAACCCTCTCTTAATTGAGGGAAATAAATCAGCACACAAGAAAAAAGAATTCGCATACAAACTTTTTAATAAAATTTAATTTCATTTTCATAATCATTGCGTTGTTTGGAAGATAAAAGAAAATACGGCATTTTTATTTATTCATTCTTACTATTTTACCCTTTTCTCGCCGGTTTAAAGTTAATGGTTTTTTATGTGTTCTGAACAAATCTGATCTTCAAACAGTCAGAAAGGACTCGATTTTTTTTAGTTACAGCCTCACTGCAGACGTCACTAAGCGGGGACCCAGTTGGGAAACCACAGAGAATAAATAATTTTGACAGTTTTGAGGGTCGGGTTCGTTAAAAAAACAAAACAAACCTAACCCTAATTAAATTGAGGAAATGAAAAACGCAGATCTGATAGAAAAACAAGTCCAGTCGTCGTGGGATTAGCAATGCACGAACACAGATTTATCAGAGAGACAAACTGCA
The DNA here is from genome assembly GCA_963585895.1 of Sepioteuthis lessoniana. Taxonomy (NCBI): domain Eukaryota; kingdom Metazoa; phylum Mollusca; class Cephalopoda; order Myopsida; family Loliginidae; genus Sepioteuthis; species Sepioteuthis lessoniana. Next base: position 133,901,216 of record OY757908.1, read on the forward strand.
ACAGGAAAAATACGACTAAAGATTTATAGAAAAAAAAAAATGAATATCTCAGAAGCAGTTTATTTATGATGATTGATGTATATAAGAGAAAATGTTAGAACATCAAGGTCTACTTAATTGTGAGATAAAAATCACATGTGACTCCTCTAAGTTGAGATAACAGAAGCAAAAATCGTAAAGAGTTGTTAAACAATTAAATAACAGTAGAAAAATAAATAAGTAATTGTAGTCGTTTTGGATGAAAGACATTCCAATTTTAAAAATCTATGAATATGTTTCTCAATGAGTATTTGAAAAAAAAAAAAAAGGATAAATTATAACCTGCATACACACACACTCATATATATATAAAGTTAGGAGTGCATAGACATATACTGTCTATCAATGATATTGATCCCGCTTTATAGATATAAGTTAGTGATTTACTTGAGGATGGCCTGAAGGCTTTCTTTTCAATAACTACTCAAACAAACTTTAGGAGAAGGCACAACTCCTTTCCCTGGATTGTTCCGCTTTACCCTTGATACGTCCCTTATAATGGTAAATGTTAAGTAAAGAGGCATCAAGTACAATTTTTTTTATGTGTGTGTTATAATTCTTTTTTTTACTCTATCTATATATCTATCCACAAAAGAGGGTCATTCAAGAAATAAGGGGAATTTTTTTAAAAAACAAAATATTTTTTTCCATAAATGTGAACTCTACAGTGTTTGGTTTATAGCAAAAATTATTTTAATCGTGCAAAAATATTTGTTTTGAGGCTATTCAAAATGGTAGTAAATCAAACAGCCTTCCAGTTATGAATAGAAATCTGTCATGAAATTTCTGGTAGCTGAAGAATGCAAACAATGTGAAAATTACATAAGAATGTATGATATGTGCAAAGAAGCATGTTTATATTGGAAAAATGTTTCCAAATGGGCTAAATATGGTTTTGCCACAATGAACCTGAGTGAAAATGACAGTTCATGAAGTGAAAATACATTTTCTAGTAAAGAAAAACTTTGGAGTACAGTGGTTTGTAAAGAAATGTACTGACAATGTTCTGCTATATGAAAGGAACCATCACTATTGATTTTCTTGAAAAAGGTACAACTGTAAACGGTCCTTCCTATTGACTACTCCTTAGGCAAAATTCACCTTTGTTATTGAATAACCCTTTTATATAATTCTGGAAACCCCATATTCTTGTACCAGACATGGGTACTCTATAAACCTACTAATATAAATGATTTGACTGAGAAAACTTTAATGTTCACAAATAAAAATTAACTTTTAAGTAACCCTCTAAAATTGAGTTGTATGAAATTTGATGAGTCCATAAATAATTTGAATTGGGATTTTTTGTTATTTTGGTCGAAATCTAACAACTAAAATCCCTCATCTCAGAATTTCTGGAAATAAATATGATTAATTTTGGAGAAAAAAAAAGAAAATCAAAAAGCTTCCTATTTTAACATTGAGCGTATAATAGATTTGGTTGTCTTAATTCCTGACCACTCACAATCCCTTTCTGATTTTGGATGTATTTCAATGGAAAACGCAGTGGATGCTATATTTCACAACAAATATATATCTTAAAACCTAAAAATTTTATAGCTATATAGTAGTTTCACCTGGCGATTGTATCCACATTTATACTGGATACTTAAGTAATGACTATTATCAAAAGGGATTTTAATTTGAGTTTTTATCCTGTTCTGCTGGCCAGCATTTGAGCACTTTTGATTTACCAAACATTTTTGAACAATTTTTTTTTCTTTTCACATACACACACACACACACACACACACACACACACACACACACACATATATATATATATATATATATATATATATATATATATATATATATATATATATATAATCGACTTGCCACTTATTCTCATCATTTCATCTGATGATTGTATAAACTACCTGAAACTTTAAATCACAATTTCAACGAGGACATAATTTGAATATTTTAGGTTTTCGATCTGCTGCTCTGTTATAGTAGCATTGAATATCTACTTATTGAATTTAATATGTGAGAGTTATCCCCCTTGCTAGTTCACCTCTCAATGGAGTAGGCAGGCACTATTATATTGTTTGGTTTTTCTAAATTCTTTTCATGTGAAACCTTTAGAGAAGACATCAGTGGCCACCTCAGAAGGTCATTAAAATAAGAATTTAACAATTAGCAGAATATAGTTTAAGAAATTGAACTGATATGTGTCAAGAGTGTTTTAATTTGAAATGTATTTGTGTACATTGTTCCTTGGCAAACAAATTTATTTGCAAGTAGAAATAGCCTGATCAACCCGAAATAACCGTGAATCCTAATGAATATGATTTCTGGAGGAAAGAAATAAAATTTTACAAAATTGTCAGAAATGTGGAAGAGACGAAGAAGGACTCCTACAGTATTTTTTTTTTTTGTCTTTAACAGGAAAGGCGTATGTTGAAATCTTGGAAATGAATCCAGAAATATTGAATAATGAAGAGGATATGACAGTCTTGTTTAGAAAACTGTACCATTTCCTGTAAAATTGATAATAATTTGGCTGCTTTGATGAATTATGAATTATTTGAAAAATCTGAAAGACCAGAAGATTCTTCAATTGAGTAAACGTGTTTTGCACGATTGTCATAAAAAATAAAATTGGCAACTTGGGTTCAAATCCTTGATGAGGCTGTGTTTTACTTTGTACTAATGTCCCTGAGATAAGCATGAATATATCTGTTCAATCTCCAACTATGAGTAAATACGAGGGTAGACTGGGCTCTTTAGCCTTGAAATGGTAACCAGTATAGGAGAATGAGAATTCTGAATTCAAACTAGTTGTACTTATAAAATTGACCTTGTGTTACATCCTGTTTGTGGCAAAGGGGTTTTGGCCAATAAATGATTATATTATTAAATTAGATCATCTTGTTGCAAAGTTAAAGGAATACATACTAATACCTTGCCAGAACCAGTTTTGACAGAGACGAGTTCTGAAAAGTACAAACCTCTTTAATGAAAATGAGAAATTTGTGAAAGTTATTGTTTAGGACTTAACATTAAATGTCATGTCAGAACAGTTGTGAAAGATTATGATAAAAGTATGAAGTGTTTCTTAGGGTTCTCGTACAATGTCTGTTCAGATTAGTGTAATACTATCTTAGCGTTACAAGTTGACTGGTGATATTAAATTAAATACTTAGGACTAGTTGGATAATTTGTTGAAGATTAGATATAGTCTTTTGGTAAGGTAGTGTAGAAAAATATAATAATAATGTATTCACACCTGGCAACACCTTGTGTGAAAGTGGGTCAAGGTGACAAGGACACCAGGATTGTTTACTGAAGGGATGAAACAGCCAATCTGGGTTTTGATTGATGGGTTAGAAAAAAAACAAAATTTTATTTCATATTCTAATGTCAGCAGAGTGCGAATCTACAGAAAATTATGGCTCAACGCCTGACACAAGGCCATTAAAACAATATTAGAATCTTATCAGGTGGTTCACCCATCAAAGAAAAGTGGGGTAGAGCTTTCCTCCCCTGCCCAAGATGTGCAATGCAGGGCCATAGTTTTGGATTGGCTGTCCGGTTAAACACAGGCCTCGGGGTGAGGTTTCTGTACCCCACCCCAATGATTGCGCTCTGGGGCCATTGTTCCAGCGTTTCTATTGGCTGGTAAATCACAGTCATGTATTCAGTGGTCTAGACCTCCATAAAAGAAGATTCTGAAAAGGGAATAGACAGATTAAAAGCTGGTTCTGTAGATGAAAGGCTCAAAGCCCTTGCCACCCTCTTCGCCACCACTGCCACTTTACCCAGAGTCTTCAACTTGACCGTCCATAGCAACATTAGTTTGCTCAAAACAGACTTGAGGCTAACTGTTATCGCCAGTTAACTTATCTCCGAACTAAAAGCCCTTGTTGTTGTACATGATTTTTTTTTATCATAGTATAATGAATAAATGTTATTTACAACTTTTAACAAGCGTTCCTGACGTATTGAAATAGTTGACCAGCTAAGAGCACTGGTAAAGTTGGCTGTCTTCCGACCCAGCCAGAACCCAGAAAAATCCGAATCAGCTTTTTCCCAATTTTCCCGTGGGTCGAACAACGCAACGTGGACACGGAAATCTGGACAAGCAGTTCCACCAGAAACTTCAACCTATAAGTGGCTTGCAGCACGACATGTACATATAGGACCACATTAGAAAAGGACCAGATGTTGCTTTTAGAGATAGCAATGAATTTAAAGATCAATGCAAATTGACAGTTCATAAGAATGAATCAGATGGGACATTGTGAAATTCAGAAAAGGTAGAAGTGATTAAGAGTACCTTGCATATTATCACCACCCTTTTCATCATCAAAATGTGTACCAACCACAGAGATTCCTTTCACTCTGTCTTGCCATTGCTCTTGGTAAGTGATCTAGATGACACCCAGTATCCACACAGAGCTGATGAATGTAAGTTTTTGCTGATCGACAAACACTGGTGTGTCAGTGTGTAGGAATTCATCGAAGAACATTACTAATGAGTTTGTCCTTACTTTCACAGCTCTTTCCTTGATGCTTATGGAAATGGGAGAAAAGTGGCTTGTACGCCTGTTGTTTTGTAGAGTACTGTTTCTAGGATTTGTTCAAAACAAGTGCGGCATCCTTGTATAGTTCCAATCTAGCTTTTTCTTCAAGCATTTCATTAACATCCAGGTAGTGCAACCATACAATAGTACTGCCACAGTTACGGCTTGGAAGACTTCCTGTTTTATTTTATCTGGGATCAGATTTCAATGATGGTCATTAACCTATCAATACAGGTTCATCTTGTTTACATTACTTTCAGTAGATGAGATATTGCTACCAGGGTATAAAAAATTGGCCTACCAATTTCAGAGGCTTTCCATTTAATGTAGACATGACACCATCTTAATTAAAACACATGAACTCAGTTTTACCCAAGTTCACATAGATATTAATGCTTCAAGACTTTGCGGCAGAGATTTTGCTTGAGTCAGTGTATTTTCAAGAAGTGCTTGATCATCTGCATAGTCTGCAACAGTATTAGTTTCTTCTTGATATTGTCTACTTCTTGTCTTTTTTAGTGTGAAACCCTTGTTTTCTTTAAGACTTTTGTATGTGAGAATTATTCCACTGTTAGAATGACAATATATTTAGAATAGCAACAAACTACAGATGAGAAGTTGATAGAGTAGGAAATAAAAACGCTCTGCCTTTATGCTGTAAAATATTATTATTCTAGTTTTCTGTATGTAATAATGGATTATTTCCCCTTCATAGAAAAGTTTTAAAATTGCCATTTTTGTGTGTCCTTTTAAGTTGAATAAAACCTTAAATTGCCCAACAGTATTTTCTTGTCTTGTCATTTGCTGCAATTTATTTAACTCAAAATTATTCAAAATGGACAATGTGTTAAAACCAGAAAAATTCACCAATTGCCATTAAAGAGTGGAAATTTTGGTACCAGACATTTGACAATTACTTGGAGGCTATTCAGACACTTGGTATAACACAGAATAAATTCTATGTCTTGTTAAGATGCATAAACTGAACAGTGTATGATTACATAGAAAGCCGTAATACATAGAAAGAAGCCATACAAACACAAGAAAATATTTATGTTAAGCCAACAAATGAGATTTTTGTGCATCACCTCCTACAAGTTGTTGCCAGAAACCTGATGAATCAGTTGGCTAATTCGTACAGGCATTGTGCAAGTTGTTTTAAGACTGCAACTATAAACCAGTAACTGCAGAAACCTACAGAGAAGAACCCATTTGTAATGCATTCATTAACCGTCTGGACTCTCGGACATGCAGAATGCTTATAGTCTGACTCGATCCCTTGACCTTGCACAAAAAAATTACCAGGTCTGTATTTATTGTGAAGGAATAGAGTAACATTTAAAATATCATCCGTACGACAGATTCATTTCCCTAATAAAACAGTTGTATTTGCTGATTGGATTTATATCCTTATTTTCCTTATAATGAATTATATAATTCAATTCTGCAGACATTCCTTGTTCTTGATATTATTTTTCTTGAATTTTACAGGCCCCCATCAATCCACAAGTTTCCTTGGCAAATTCTTCAACTCAACCATCTCATCCCAAAATTGATTTTGATTTTTGCAAATGTGTACATTTAAATAAATATATATATATGATTTGTAAGGGAATAATTTGTAGGTAATTTCATTTTAAAATCAGAACTAATTTGTTTACACATTAGTATTGCTATTTTTCTACACAGGAATAATTGAAACTATTTAACTATCTAACAGTAATAATTCTATTCAATATTTATCATTTGTCTGCACACAGTTAAGTGCTTACAAGTATTGCTTTTTAACACTAATCATTCTATTCAACTTTACTCATTTGTTTGCACACAGTTAAATGGTTCCAAGTACTTTTATGTATCACTAACAATTCAATTAAACATTAATCCTTTGTTTACACACAATTACATGATCAAACAGTTATATTTCAAGCAATCCAATATTGTATATGTCATTTGTTTGCACTTGGTTGAAATGTCAACTAGTTCTATTTGACTCATAAGTAGGACCCTATCAGGTGCTATCACTCTGGGTCAGAGTGGACCTGGGAGCAATGGCAATGAAGTGGTACTTAACTTTCACCAAAGCTCCAGGACTTGAGACTCACCATCAGATGATTTAATGTCATATCCAGGACACTTGTTGGCAGGGGGTGTTCTTAACCCTCTGCAAAGGTGCAGTCAGTGTATTCTCTAGCTCCAAATGAATGGGCCACAGGACACTTGTTAGGGAGAGGGGGGTCTTACTCCTCTGCAGAGATGCAGTTGGTATATTCTACAGTCCCTCCCAATCACCTGGGCTCATAGTAGTCACTCTTTCCTTACTTTGATGGACATAAACAACCGAAGGTATTTATAGCAAATATATTCAGCACAAGAAAGGCTTGTAAAAATTTCCAGAAGGCAGATACGATTCTATTGTATATCTCTGGAGCTATTATTTTTGATACAAAGGCCATCATGGCTTAGGTGGATCAGGATAATGTCAAAAGAAAAGTTCAGGCTGTGACGGAAGTTGTTGCTAATAGAAGTAATAATGAGATGATTCTTGTTCTTAACAACTTATGATGATGGTGATGATTGTGTTAAATGTATAAGCATCATCTTGAGGATGATGCTTAGGAAGTCTTGTAAGAAAACAAAGTATCCAAACTTGAACAGGTGTTGTATCATCATCAGCAGCAGCAGCATTTTGTGCGGGCTTATATGTAGCTGCCTCCACCTCACCCAAAAAGGAAGGTCCCTTCGGTTAAGGTTCGACGACTTGAACAATTGTGCTGCTGCCCAAGGTTCTAGCAAATCAGTCTGTAACTGACAACGAATCTGAATGTCATAGACATATGATAGAGTCTTCAGAGCATGCCATTGCCTGCCTCCATCCTGATACATGTCACGGCTCTCAGGAATCAAATATAAATGCTGCTGATTTGTCTAGAATCAGTCCAGGCAAATTTTACAATTCTGAAAAGTCAAAAATCTGTGTCAAAGCCAGACTTTGACAAATTATCAAACAAAGATTTGCATTAACAAACAATGGTACTTGAAAGGTTGCAGTTAGTAAAAGGTAAAAGATTTATCCACTATTGGTGGCTGGAAACTAAATAAAACATGCTGGAAACTAAATAAAACATACAAATAAATAAAAAGTGTATTTGCTCACTAGATCAGGAGACTTGGTTAAACAAGAGGCAATGGATCTCCTAGAAGCAAACCTACAGTATGCCCACATCAGGAAATTAGATGGTAGCAAAGCTACTGTCTCACTTAATCGTCTAGTCCCAAAAGGACCTGGGGAAAGCAAACTTGTATTACCTCTAGTTATTATTCCCATAAAGTTACCAATGTGGGGTAAGATCAAGTAGGCTTTGGTATCGATGGCTTGAAGGTTTCTCTTTATATATTTGTCGTATCTGAGTACCAAAACTGACTGCCATAATTATTAGAGAATGAGGAACACAATTTGAACACTTGTAGCAGATGAAATGTATTATGTATATATGTATTTATCAACCTCTCTGCATGAGCTGGATGTCACACAAGGTCAATTTTAGGTGGAGGTTTGAAATCAGAGTTTTTCTTCTCCTTGACTGGTTGCCACACTAAGATTAAAGAATCTAGTCTTACTTATTATCTATTCATAGCTGGAGGGAGAATAATGGGATTCATACTTTTCCCAAGGGTAATAGCACTATGTGAAGTGCAGTCCAGGATTTGAACTCGGGTCATTGTGTCCATTTCCTATGATGGTAACCATTACACCCTGAACACTTCCAGAAGAAATGGATTATGGTTTAACATTTCTTTGTGCCAAACAATATAAAACAATTCCTGACAAATTAACAATAAAACACATACTCATAATAGAATGATGGAGGAGTTTCATGAAATCCTTAGTGTACAGTTTTGTTGTTGAAGAGTTCTTTATTGAATGGAAATTGTTGTAAGAAGACATACGTCAAAGCATGGTACCGTACGTGGTACGATATGAAGTTTGTTGGGATGGAAGACACACATTTGTGCGTGCTTTTTGACTGTTGAGGCAGTAACGAAGGGAGAGCTTTCGACTTTACCTTGCGTTCTATAAAGCTACTTTGGTCACGCCACCTAGCGGCTAATAAAAGTACTGTTCTAGAAAGTAAGGGATGTAACCCCTACACCAATATCAACTTAGCCAAGAAATCAGTCTCCCAAAGATAATGATCGTAAACTGGCAATATAATAAACATTTGAGTTGAATAAGGTAGTTTAAAATTATTTAGAAGAAAAAATGTAATCAGTTCAAACTTACTTCAAAACAATTTATTTTAATTTAAGCCTTTGATTTGGGATGTTTTAAAAATAAAATAGTTTGAAGCCAAATGTAATAAGTTAGTTATGTTGAAATCCAAATAGAAATTCCTGTTTATGTAAAATGCATTTGGGAAATAAAAGGAATAATGATCCATTTCCAGAACAAATATTCACCCCCCCACTCGCCAACCCCTGGAAGTAAAAAAAAAATACAAGAATTAGTCATTATTTCAAAAAGAATAAATAAATGAAACATCAAACGAACAATACAAATAGCGACATTTAACGTTAGAACCTTAAATAAAATAGGAAAACTACTGGAGTTGACTACATCGGCCATAGATCATAACATAGACATAATATGCATTCAAGAACATAGATACACACATAGCGAGGATATTAAATATCACGATTCTGGCAATGGATAAGCGCTAGCCACTGCATCAGCATGGAAAAACTCTGTCAATGCCACGATAGGAGGTGTAAGTATGCTTATAGGACCACGAGCCCTAAAATCCCTAAATAGCATAGAGAAAATACAACCTAGAATGATTGTAGCTACTTTAATGGCAACCTCAGTGCAACGATCATTTGCTACAGCCCTACTAATGTTAGTGAAGAAACTGAACTCATCGCCTTTTATAATGAGTTTATCCTCTCTTGTTCGTAGCATCCCGAAACACAACGATCTCGTCATTGGCGGAGATATGAATGCTCAAATTGGTAAAAACGGAAACCACAAATTCAGCCTCCACAACTCGTCAAACAGAAATGGACAACATCTAACAGATTTCACGATAGAAAATAAATTAACATGCCACAATACAAACTTTCAAAAAAGGGAGGGAAAACTATAGACCTACACATACGCAAACAAAACGAAAGCACAGATAGACTAGGTCTTTATAAACAAGAAATGGAATAATAGCGCATTGAACAGTAAGGTTTACTCCTCATTTGAGGGTGTGTCCTCCGATCACCAAATTGTCCTGGCAAAAATACGACTGAGCCAACGAAAGAATGCGACCCGAACAACGACCACCGTATACAATGACCGGTCCCTGCTTCATAACAGGGATATTAGCGATAAATACGCATTAGTACTAAGGAACAAATTGGATGCACTACAAGAGAAGACGGAAACACCAACTCCGAATGAAGAATGTGAGAATTTCGTCAATGCGCAATTAGAAGTGGCAGCAGAATGCATACCAACTAAACAAAGAACTAAATCTAGAGTCCCATGACAGATATTAGCGGTTAGGGAAAAGCGTGCAGACGAGAAAACTGCCTACAAATGCTATAGGAAGAACTCAACCAATACCAATGCCCTGAAACTTAAAAAGGCACAAAATGAATTAACTGGCATATACCTAAAAGAACAGACAGAAAACATACAAAATCAGACCCATAAGATTAGAGACTCGGTTGAAGATAGACAATCTAGGATAGCATGGCAAACGATAAACGAAGTGAGCATGAAGAGCCCTGCGAAAGTTAAACTGAAAGCTACCAGCCAACAAGAATGAATACACCTGTGGAAACAGCATTTGGAGAATTTACTCGGAAACCCTCCGATAGTTACACATGAACCTATCACGAGAATTATAAGTAAGCAATAAGACATCAAACTAGGACCGTTTACTCAAGAAGAACTTGACTCGTACTGAGAAAAATTAAAAATAGAAAAGCAGCAGAGCTTGATGAAATACCCCCAGAAGTATGGGAGACCAGACAATTCGACGGCATACTGCTCCGACACTGTAATGTCGTATATAATCAAAACCCTATAGACAGATGGATGAAGGGATGCATCCTCCTATTCCCTAAAAAGGGTGGCCGAGGTATAACACTTACATCCATAGCGGCCAAAATATACAATGCTCTATTACACAACTGCATTGAACCCAAAATTGACAACATACTTTGGAAGAACCAATTTGACTTCTGGAGGAATAGATCCATGACGTCACAAACTTTGACTATCCGTCAAATTCTTGAAGGTGTACGTGCAAAAAAACTACAGGCAACAATATTATTCGTCAACTTTACCAAGGCCTTTGACTCCATTCACAGAGGAAAGATGGAGCAAATTCTACCCGCCTACGGCCTACCCAAAGAAACCGTCGCAGCCATTATGATGCTGTATAGAAACACCAAAGTAAAAGTCTATTCTCCAGATGGAGACACAAACTACTTCAACATTGTAGCAGGTGTACTGCAAGGAGACACATTAGCCCCATACCTCTTTATCATCTGTCTAGACTACATGCTTAGAACATCTATTGATAAAATCAAAGAAAATTGTTTCAAGCTTACAAAAGAAAGAAGCAGAAGATATCCCACACAAACAATTATCGATGCCGACTACACTGATGACATAGTGCTTCTGGCAAATACATCCGCAAAAGCCGAAAACCAGCTACAAAGTCTGGAACGAGCCGCTGCAGGCATTGGCCTCCATGTCAATGCACACAAAACGGAATATATGTGCTTTAATCAAACAGGCGACATTTCCATACTAAACGGTAGCTCTCTGAAACTAGTTGACAAGTTCACCTACCTAGGAAGCAGTGTCTTATCAACCAAGACAGACATCAACACACGACTAGCAAAGGCATGGACAACTATCGATAGGCTATCGGTCATAAGGAAGTCAGACCTGACCGATAAAATAAAACGCAGTTTCTTCCAAGCAGCGGTCGTATCGATACTGCTATATGGATCCATTACATGGACGCTAACCAAACGTATGGAGAAAAGGCTTGACGGCAACTACACAAGAATGGAGCGAGCAATATTGAACAAGTCCTGAAGGCAGCACTCCACAAAGCAGCAGCTGTACGGCCACCTACCACCCATCCGGAAAACTATCAAAATTAGACGAACCAGACATGTGGGACACTACTGGAGAAGTAGGGACGAGCTCATAAATGATGTACTCCTGTGGACCCCTTCACATGGCCTAGCAAAGGCGGGCCGACCAGCTCGAACCTACATACAGCAACTCTGTACCGATACGGGATGTAGCCCTGAAGACCTGCCGGAAGCAAGGAATGATTAGGAGGGGTGGCGAGAGAGAGAGTCAGGGATATCCACGCTGATGGGGCGACATGATGATGATGATAATTTACTATTTTTCAAATTATTTAAAATTACAAATTTAAAGTTCGGAATTTGGAGTTTCAAAATCAAGAATACTTCCTTTATCATCTTACTTGGACAATTTTATTTGGATTTGGTTTTTGCGTAAACAAATTTTTATGGCATATGTTTTTTGTTTGATATCGTTTCATTAAAAACAACAAAAAAAAAACCCCATCTCAAATGAAGATCTGAAACAAAAATTGTTTTGAATTAAATTTGAACAAATTACAACTTTAATTTTCTTCTAAATAATTTTAAACTAGTTTATTCAACTCTTCCCAATAAACTATGAATGTGTCACGTCTGTTCAAAATGTAAATCCACCAGACCTCTCTAATTGCTAAAAAAAAAAACCAACCTGCATCCGGTTATGACCGGAAATGATGAAATCATTCGTAACCCTGACTAGCAGTACCAGCAAAGAAAAAAATCTGTTTACAATACTAACAGTGCTAGTTTCGCGAAAGTCACTCTATCAAAATAAAGTGGAGAATCTTCAGAAGTCTATTCCAGGCTAATGTAGGATTGTATTAAGAATGATATTTGGACGAACTTTCTGCCTATGCAGCCCCGGTAGTGTGACATCACTTTCGCTCTATTTATAGACAAATATTTTCAGCAGTCAGATAGCTAACCCGTTGGTACGATTCTTTAGAATCCAGACTCTTAAGCGAAGCTCTTAAGGCGTGATCCTACATCTAATAGTCGCATCTGCCTTACACCTACGTAGATATGCGAAAAAGTACTTTTAAGGACCATTAGAGGTCTCTATCCCTAGTGTTGTAGTATCTCTTACAGTTCTCATGAACCTATCGAAGCAGACAGCTTGGAGGCAAACACGAAGATGATAATAAGATGGTCTTTACCATTTCGGTCGATTCCCGCTTGCGCCATGTGAGCACGGTAGTCTTAGCCACGGTTTCCTTATCCCTTCCTCGGTTATGCAGAGCTAAGACACGGTAGTCTTAGCCTCGACACTTGTTTGCTTGTTCCTCGGTCCCGCAATGCTAAGACACGGTAGTCTTGGCCATGCCACTTGTTTGTTCGTTCTTCGGTACCGCAACGCTAAGACACGGTAGTCTTAGTCACTCGTCCGTCCATCCGTTCGTTCGTTCCTCAGCTACATAGAGCTAAGACACAAGAGTCTTAGCCCACTCGTTCGATCCTATGCGACCAAGCTACCAGCACCAACTGCAGACCAGCTCCAACATTACAGCATCTAGTCCATAAACGACATTGTCTTCTGGCTGTCAATTCACTCACGTGAACAACAAAAATAATTTGCTGGGTCCCGCAACAAATTATTCTGTGAAACAACATGTAAGTAATTCACAAATATTGTGTCACTCTAGCCCCGCACCATCAATCCCTCAGACCTTTGAGGACACAACTTTATTTGTATTTTTTATCACAGTCTGTTACATCCTTTTTTTCCTTATTCCGATATCGCGATGATTGCAGCAAAATAGTATAATCATTCTAGTTGTCTGTCTTTATTAATGGATTATGTCCCCTTCAAAAAAGTTTTAAAATCTTCATTTACATCTCGTGTGTTTTTGGATTTGAGTAAAACATAAATCACCCCAAAATATTTTCTTTTGTCATTTGCTATTTTATTAGCAATAACAACAGAAAATAAGGAGATCAATATAGAAGTTTATGGCTCGTTCATTGGGAATATCAGTTAGCCAATAATACTCAGCGCTTCCAACCCGAACAGATAATAAAAGAAAAATCACTTTGAGAAATCAATTGAATCCTTTAAATCTTCTGGTAATGAAGTGTCGCTTATTTTGACAGTTGTGGATCCTTTTTTCTCGGATTAAAATTTTTTTGGCCATGTCATCTCAAGTCAGCTATCTCCCCCATCAACTCCTACTCCCACTTTTGTTTTATTTATGTAATGGCATATCAACTCCTTATGGAATATCTAACGCTGGAATTTGATTAGTTTTCAAATGTTTGATAACCATCATAACTGTATTTTCAATGTTTCGTTTAAGTTGTATTTTTTAAATTTATCTATCTTATCTATTAAGTATTCTTATTTCTACGAAAAACAGGAAATAAATCTGACAGTCTGAAAATAATGTATTGTGGTAAAAAAAAAAGCACAAGAACATTAGAGGGTGATTTTATATGTAGAAATATTTGCCAACGGCAAACATTCTGGTCTTTAGACCTTCATTAGGATGTGGAAGTTATTAAATAAAACAAAAAAAAAAAAAAGATGAGAAAGTTTTAAAACATTCTATTTCCGTTGGTAGCATTCTGTTGCAAATTTGTGTCATGTGATTAGCGTTCCAAAATTTATTCATAAAAAAAATCCATTATGAGGGAAATAATTGATAAAGCCAACAAGTTGTGTTTCGTATACAATCTTCCCCCGATTACCATGAGTTCAAAAAGTAAGTATTCAGTGCTAGATGCATTCAAGGAAATGCTAGTACTAATATTAACTCGTAGAAAAATTGACAACTATGTCTCTTACAACAAAACAAGTTTTCCCATAAAAAGTAATTCATTTCCAGAGAAATAAACCATTACATATGAAAGTTAACACCAGCAAAATTGCATCTGTTTCCATATGCGGGTTGAGTTTGTGGAGATTTAGGAATTAACAGTAAAACTCCCAACCGGATATTGACTCGTCGGCTGCCAGATACAAAATGTATAAACGCGTCGCCACGCATAAGGCTCCACGCATCCATCCGGTTAAAAATCAGAAAAAAGAAAAATAATAAAAAGTAAAGTAGCCAATGGGAAGCAGTCGCGCCAAAATTAGAAGGATTTTGGAGTAGCGAATTTGGAGCCGGTGGAGAGATAAATACCCAGGTTTTCTGTGAACCAGATGAGTGAGAACAAAAGGAGACACAAGAAAGAACGAAGACGCGATAACCAGGAGAGAAGTGACGTCCGCCCTCGAGTTAAGAGCCGAAACTACCTCTCTGCTAGTTCCACTACCTGACCATAAAAGAAAGAAAGAAAGAAAGAAAAGAAAAGAAAAAAGGAATAAGTACTCTTTAAAAACATTCTCTTCCTTTACCCTGTTTCTTTCCACCACTTCGAAAATTTACTACTCACAAAGGAGAACTTTTGAACATTCAAATCCAAGTTGACGTTTTTGTTTTATAAAAATTGTTTAATTATTAGATGTTCCTCGTTTGTCTTGTGTTAAATGAAGCTTTTTCTCATTGTATGTTGTAACACTCCAAACCCAACCAACAAGGCGATAAGTTATAGACTGTTTTTGAACGCAAAACAAAATATAAAAAATATGCAACGAAATGAAACAAAGAATGTAAGGAAAAATACGGAAAAGCAATTGGAATTTTACCATGACTTGTCGTTGAACATAAACCTTTGAAAAGCTGTTTTATATTTTTTTAAAGTAAATACCTTCACTGGTTATTACAGTTCGAAAGTTCCTTTTCTCTTTCTTTTTCAAATGGTCTTTTCCTTTTGGGGCCGCTTCTGCCTTCAAAAAATCTGCTAATTCATCTAGTAAACACTGTATTTTCAGCTGAATAATTCCTTCTTTCTGTAGACTTTCTCAAACACTTTGGGAGACTCTGGTGTCTAAGCAGGTTTTCAAATCTTCTCGCTGGATTTCGTTTTGAATTCTTCATTTTAACAACATCGAAAGATGCTTATACTCTCTCAGAGTAAGCACGTGGTATCAATACATTCGTTACTTTTCAAAGTGGAGAAAACGAAATGAGGTTTTTCTCTACGACTTTTAAATACTTTTCTTTTACTCTTTAAGGACTTCAAGTGACGTAAAGAGAATAATGACCCGACGATTTGATTTACTTTGCATTCGCTGAATGGTCGAATTTTCCCATAGCTAAATGGCCTCGCATAGGTATTCTATTAGCCCCTGGCTAAGACCTAAACTGCCCGAAGGCAAAAGGAAAGAGGAAGCGAAAAAGAGGCCAGACTGCCCCAGGTGAATAATTATATACTGGAAGTCGGGGGGGGGGGGTAACAGTTCAACTCGGAAATAAGCCAATGGAATTCGAGCTGTTATTCACTACTGAATTAACAAAATTCCGACACTCTATCACATTATAGGATTTACACTTCTATATTTTTAAAATGGTCGGGATACAAGAAAATTCTAGAAAATAGGATACGGATTCACGTGGACGTCGGTAAACTAATTAGTTTCGAGAACCTATTGGTCAGGAAAGTCACGTGATTTATGTTCCCAACTATATCCGCACATTTGATTTTGTCCCGCGCGAAATAAACGGTGTGTTTGGAGCCGATCATATGACAAGGATTAGCCATATATACTCATGACTTCCAATAACTCATTCTCTTATATTTTGACTTCGAGAGATAGCTTGGCTTTGCCAGCTAGTGACACACAGCTCAATACACGTAACGTGGGTGCGTATATACTCTGCGACCTTTTTCTTTCCTGTTCTGCCTTTTTGGCTGAACTAGTTCCGGTCTTACGCACAGCCTCTGACATTTCGTCAAATCCCGAAAGAGACAAACGACCAACAGGGGAGAAAACCCGTTCACCTCGATTACATTGCTATATTTCTGTGTATTGATACCTCGCGTGAAATACTTAGTCAACATACATTTATAGTCTACAGGACACTTTTCACCATAATATTCGTGTTAGTCACATACACACACGCACACATAGAGAGGAATATTTAACAAACCATATTAGAATATTCATAATGTTTTGTAATGTCTCCTTTTTACGTACTCGTTGATATATAATTTTTTTTGTTTCTATTGCTTTTTTTAATGTTCTTTTGTCCGCGTCGTTTACATCGTTTGCTTTTCTATAATGAGCCAACATAAATTGTGGGAGTAAAATATCCAGCAAACAAACCCCACAACATCTTCTGTTTTTGTTATTTCGTTCTTTTCTACCGATTATAAACATTCCATAGTATGTCTATGTCTTTATCAGTGTTAACCTTGTTTTTTCTATCTGTTTAATTCGATTATCTGTTTATCTCTTTAAATAAACGATGAAGCCGAGTTATTTTAAATAAGAGATTTTGTAACTTTTCAGTACTAGTCTGGCCAAATAAGCAGACAAATTGAAAAAAAAAACTCCTTGTTTGATAGTATTGTGGTTTGAAACAAGATTCAATTATTTTCCAGCTTGGAAATTTAAAAATAAAAATTGTAATTAGTTTCTAAATTATGTTTGACCAAACAATTATTTATGTCTGCTCTTTTAAAAACTTTTTTGTACACATAAATTCTTTAATATATATTGCAGGAAGTTTCACCCACAAAGTTTTTTTTAAATTACAATCCAGGCATAGAATTTCACAAACCACTACTCTGAATTCGATGTAGGTATTATTATTTACTCATTAGAATTTTTCACATCAGCATTAGCTGATGGTCTTTCACTGGAGTTTGAGTGACAGCAAGTCTCCTCAAGTCACCAGAACTCTTCTCAGTATTCTGGCCGTTCTCAATAATGCTGTAGTTTGGAAGGTCTCCACTCGTCCGCCAACTTCCAAGTCCCTCAGTCTCTTTAATAATCCTTTAGTTACTGTACCAAAAGTACCAATCACAATTGGTATAATTGTCATCTATTATTATTATTATTACTACTACTATTATTATGATAATAATTATTATTAATTTATCAATCAAATTCCTAATTGTCTTCGAATAACTAATGACTTTTACTTCTAAGGCTGTTTAGTTATTTTGGGTTTGTTTCTATGATGTTTGTGGTTAAATTATTGGGTCAAATGATATATCTATGTTATGTATTATTATTTGATAAAGTATTTTTAATTTCTAGGGAACATTTATGTTTGTGAATTTTGAGACCGTCTATTTTGGCATTTTGTATAAAAGATTTAGAGTATTGAAGTTGAGAGAAGGAATTTTCTATTCAGACAAATTTTTAGTGTTTTGGAAATGGTTAGTTTCAATAACACTATAAATCATTTGACAACACAAATGAATAACGAAACTTCTTTTAAAAACACAACAACGAAAGGTTTATTATAGTAGCAGGTGTAAAAGAGCAAGAGTGAGAAAGTGTCCCTTTTGGTGTCGCCGGTTAGTATGTTGGTCCTTGAATTTGTAGGAAGTGTGTGTGAAGCTAGTAGCAGTGTGTTCTTCAGCGAAGGGGTTCCAAGTGGAATCCATAGCAGTTGATGTGACAGAGATCTGTCTGGGCTGCTGGCTAGTTGCTTTCTAAAGTTGTCGGCTGACTACCAAAAGGACTAGAAAAAATAATTCTAGAGAGGAAGAAGGAATCAATGCGCTCTGCTAGGTGATTGGTTGGTTATAGCCGAATTGCTTGGTGGGGGCATTGATTCGCGAAAGGAAATGGATCTGTGGCTGCTACAAATTCATTCCTTAAAAATTTGGGGGTCCGAATCCTTAAAGCCCTAAGGTAAAAGCCGATCATTTATTAAAAGAGTGCTATACAAGTCTGATTATTCCTACTATTATCTCCTTTTTGTTTAGTTTTTTTTTTGTTTTATCTATCCCATAAGCTCTTAATAAAGTTTTCTCCTCTCTACGTAATGCACGTGTGTTGTTTTTCTTCTGTTCGAGTTTGTCAATTCCACAGCTGAATGTCAACTTTAAAAGGTTATAGGCCCAGAAGTCGCTGGAACAGACTTCTGTTCGACTGTAATGTAGAAAGATATGACATTTAGGAAACTAAGTTCTTAGGTCATTTACAATCACTCGACCTAAAAGACGCCATCTCAGCCGTAAACCTCACTGGAGACGATGAAGAAAATGAGAGGAATGAAGAAGCCTCTGTGGAACTTGTACAGTTCCTAGATGACAAAAGCTTGTAATTAATAATAAGAAAAGCTGCAGACAACGGAAGAAAAGCTTTCAACATATTACACGGACACTTGCCGCGACCGGCCGACAAACCATTGCCGCGACCTGCCGATAAACCTAAACATATCAAATTACACGCCCGAGTTAGGACGATTATATCCGAGTACGACCGGAACTGACTAAGCCCTTTTTTCTTTCTAACGACCTTGACATCTAGTTATAGCTAAAAGAAAAGGGAGAATTAAAATTAATAACATTCACAAAACACTTCGGCCAAAAATTACCTGATAAGACTTGAACTAATAGTCGTCGCCAGCCTATAGCAGGTTAGGAAAATACTTTACGGCTACACTCATTTTTTATCAAAGAATTTTATATCCACGCGGCTGAGCTGTGTGTCACAGCACTTCCGTGATATCAACAGGCCCTTTTCAACCCTCGTTGGCGCGCTCCTGGCGAAGCTCATTAAGGAGGAATCCCGCATTCTGTGCGGTCGCATTCACCTTAACTTACGGCGTTGGTCCCACTTCTCGTGGTAGACCTGCCTTTCTCCCACCTACATAGGTATGCACAAAGGTCCTTTTTAGGACCATAAGAGGTCTCTGTCTGCGGGTCAGAGCATCTCTGACTGGTCAGTAATGATCAGTCGAAGTAGACGGCCAGGCGGCAAACACGAAGACGGATTCTAAGACCAACCGGTCTTAACTCTCACTCGGTTCCGATAGTCCGATAAGCTGCGCAGTGCTAATGGCACGGACCAGCCTTTAGCTACGGCTTCACTATCTGCGCAGCGCTAAGATAACGCCCATCTTAGCCTCGGCCTCATGGCCTGTCCGCTCGTTCGCACGGCTTTGACACGGCAAAGCCTTCGCTCTCGTCCGCTCGCCCGCACGGCTTTATACCCGACAAAGCCTTCGCTCTCGTCCGCTCGCCCGCACGGCTTTTGACCCGACTAAGCCTTCGTTCCCGTCAGCTCATCCGCACGGCTTTGACCCGACAAAGCCTTCGCTGCTGTCCGCTCGCCCGCACGGCTTTGACCCGACAAAGCCTTCGTTCCCGTCAGCTCGCCCGCACGGCTTCGACTCGACAAAGCCTTCGCTCTCGTCCGTACGGCTTTGGACCCGACAAAGCCTTCGCTCTCGTCCGCTCGTCCGCACGGCTTTGGCGCGAACCTAGCCATAGCCATTGTCTGCACGGCTTTGACACGGCAAAGCTTTCGTTCCCGTCCGATACGTCCGCACGGCTAGGGGGCCCAGCAAGGCCCTAGCCTTTCCTCGACACTCTTGCAAGGTACAACGCAGTCCACGTAACGACTCGCTGTTACGGACTGTTCTACCACTGCAACAACCGGCTCACGTACGACCCGCTGTACGAGCCAGGAACCCGATCGACACACCCCCGGTTAACCACAACATACCGTCACAACCAGGGATATCGATCTACCAACCTCGATCGACCATTTAGCTGTACTCAACGACCAGCACCGACCATCTAGCTGTACTCAACGACCAGCATCGACCATCTAGCTGTACTCAACGACCAGCACCGACCATCTAGCTGTACTCAACGACCAGCACCGACCATCTAGCTGTACTCAACGACCAGCACCGACCATCTAGCTGAACTCAACGACTCGACCGACCTCAGCTTACCAGCACCCAACATCTAGCTGAACTCAACGACCAGCACCGGCCATCTAGCTGTACTCAACGACCAGCACCGACCATCTAGCTGTACCCAACGACCAGCACCGACCATCTAGCTGAACTCAACGACTCGACCGACCTCAGCTTACCAGCATCCTACATCTAGCTGTACTCAACGACTCGACCTACGTCAGCGACCCTCGTCGAACGCCCAGCTGCGAACACATACAACCGCCACGGACATTTACATTCACGATTGTAAATACGACGAAATAAATTGTCATTTGTAATTATCATTATCTCACCTTTGTTCCTTCATATTGCTTTGGCTGTTCTCATTCACATAAATTCATTTGCGGGGTCGACATACTTATAGGCCCCGCAACACACTCCACATGGAAAGGAAAACCGAGAGTTATCTCGTCGTACATTTAATCAACTTCTCTCAAAAAGGACATTAACGAAAGCGTAACGGACGACGTAATGACAGAAACCATTTAAATAGCCCTGAGAAATACCGGACAAACAGTGGACGGTGGTTTAATCATCGCAATCCTATTGAAAGGCTTGCTAAGACACTGACCCCTTTTCCGTCCACGTGACTCACAGCCTCAAGGAGTTAACGCTCGGGAAATTCAAAACCAAACTCCACAGCTTCGAGAAAACGCTAAAACACAGAGATCACTCTAGTAGTGACGAAGTCATAAAATTAACTCCCTCGTTTTCAAAGGCTATGGAAAATGAGAGCCGCGACAGACGAGTGTCTCATGCTTTAAATGTGGCGGAAAGAGGCACCAGACTAAAATTTGTCCCAACAACTACAACAAAGGACGAAAACCGTGGTGCAGCTATTGTAAAAGCACCACCAACAAAAGAGAATCTCGTCACTATAAACGAAGGGACACTATGAAAAAGGCAGCAGATGTTGAAGAAAGCTCAATCGCATTAAAAATAGAGGACTACTACCCTCCCCCAAAGACAACAATACCTACGGGACTGATGGTAGGAGCTATCTCATCAAGAGAGACGCGAAGAGTTTTAACAATTATGACCAAACATTCCAGCCAGAGAACCACTACTTAGGGGTAGCTAATGGGAGAAACATCAGCGGTGTAGCGTTGAAAAGAGTAGAAGCCGAAGTGTGATTACGTGGTGTGAATGGAAATTACGAGGTGGTTACTCTCAAAAAAGTACTACCATCCCCTCCGATCCGCAGGACATATTTTCTGTAAAAGTCGCCACTACAAATGGAGCGACATTTATTTCTTTTAAGAAAATATAAACTAACTCATTTTAAGATACACGTTCATAAAAGACTTAATGACCGCGAAGGACAATAAGAATAGAGAGGACAGTTGCCGATAATACTCCACACGTAGCATAGAATACTGGGTCATTGCAACTACGACGACATCGTTAATTTACCCGACGTAATTAATGGAAAGAAAATCAAAGGAAGAGGTACCAGCAACAGAAATTGCGAAATCTGCACCAAAGAAAGATTCTCCCAAAGTAGAAACAAGCAGCCCGATACGCGAACGACATCCATATATTGCAGTTAGTCCATACGGACCCAGCTGGATCCATAGAACCAACAGATTTAAACAGATACGTCGTTTCATTTACCGATGATTTCTCTGGCGCTGTGTTCGTATGTTTTATCCAAAATAAAGGTGATGCAGCGTTAGCCACGGAAAAATTGATCGTGGATTCATCTCCCCCCTCCCCGAAATCGGGCAATGGTAAAGAGTTCCAGTCAAACGATTTTCTATGATTACTCCGCCGAAATAGCCTACTTGCCGCATTAGAATGGAACAGCCGAAAGAAATTGGTGAACCCTATTCGAAATAAAGATGAATGATCGTAGAAAGCAATCAACCAAAAACTCCGTGAACCTGTGCTGTTATAACATATGTAGTAGTCCCAAACAGATGCTTTAACAACCGCTTGAAACAGACCTCCCACTACGCAGTTAAAAGAAGGAAACCCAACCTTTCAAAAATAAATATTTTCGGGATTGCGTGTTTTGCTTACAAACACTTGAAAAAGAAATTAGATACAAGATGCGAAAAAACAATATTCGTCGGATCCGACAGAAGCAGCTCAGCTATTATAATTTATTTCTAACAAAGAAATAAACCGACCACGTGCAGCACTTGATTTGGCCAGAGTGGAAAAGGCAGATGTAATCCCAGACAAAATGGCACCAAAAAGCTACCTCCTACTATTTGTCGAAAACTACTATTGAGCCCTCAGTACGAACTTGGGGACCAGACTATCAAGACTGGAAAAAATAGCCAGCAGAAAGGTTTCGTCACTCGCTTCTTGAATAGCCAATAAGTATTTTAAACAGGCCAGAAGCTTCCCAAGAAATAAAACTAAAATTAAACGAAAGTCGACTACTGAAATTCTACGAAGATTAAATAACTAAAATAAAACCCAACATGAGAATTCTGCTGAAAAAAACAACCTTTCAGAAGACTCAAAATTAAATGAAAACTGAAATATTTCGACAAAACTAAAAAGAAAAAATACTCAAATTCAAAGAACTTTGTTTTCCAGACACACTTTCAGATAAGTCCCCGCAAATTACACTAAAATTTGCAAAACTTTATCTTTTCTATCCCTTTCCTTCTTGTTTCTTTTGTATAAAATTCCTTTCTAAAACTTTATTGTATATGTTAACTTTTTGAATTAGTATCTGGACTAGAAAGCCACGAAACTTGCCGTTTAAAATTACACGCTAAAGACCCTAAAAACATACCCAGTTAAATGCTAAATTTGGCTTTAGTGTCATTCTCTTCATATTAAAATTTTACCTTAAATTCTTTTATATTGAATTTTGCACTCTAAATTCTTTTACTGCATATCTAGTCTACTACCCTGAAAATAGTTAAGTCCCCAAGTCAAATTCATCAATAATGTCGCCAAATAGAAAACTGAAACCTACAAATGATGATGACGACGACGACGATGATCTTCCGCCAAAAGATCCGATGAAAAACCCTAAATCGGAAGAACCTTCTAACTAGCCACCTGGCGTCAGCAAACAAACTAAAACTGAATAGGATAGCATTATTCAAACAAACTCAAAACAGGAACGAAACGTTCCTCGCTATGATTGAGGAGTATCTCATGAGTTGATGATGGAGCCTGAAATGTCATGCAAGGACACATGAGCCAGTGAAGAAATCATTTGATTGGAAAGTGCTTTTCAGTGACATCATCTGGAGGTTGTAGGTTCAATCCCAACAACAGGTCTAAAAACCGAACAATTTATCAATGATAAATATTTCTACAAATAAAATCATTCTCTGAAGACTTTGTTTTCTCATCTCTGTAAGTATTCTTATCAAATATAAATAATTTGCACACAGCTGTATAGTTTCAAGTATTCTTATCAATCACAAATAATTTACACACATATATATGGTTTCAGGTAACTATTCCTATTTAATAATCATTTGTATGTACAGTTATATAAAGTATTCCTATCTTAAACAAAATGTTAGGAATACAAACGAAGGAATTACCACAAAATAGTGGTTATATTCAACATAAAGAAAATTTTGACCTGACAAGCACCAAGGCCACGTGTTAGCTGTCTGGTCCCCATTTTCAGGTATTTAACTGACTTCCCTCCAAACCAGGATGTGACATAAAATCATTTTATAACGAAGAGCGATGTACGAATCCAGGATTATACGTGGCTATTTCAAAAAATGTTTGGTCCATTCGGCATTCTTTGTACTTAAATGCGTCAGGTGCCAAGCTATTATCCCAGTTTTGCAAAGCAGATATTGCTTTGGGATAAGGCCTTCTGGGATCAGACAAACAGGTCAATACCACCCATCAGAATTGAGCCCGAGTGAGTGTTAGCCTAAGTAGACCTCAGCCAGTAGAAAGTTTGTTAAAAGAGGGATAACTTGTGGAAGTTGCACACGGTTGTATGGTTTCAAGTATTCCAATATGATACAAATTAATGCACAATTATATTATTTCAAGTAATTATTAATAATGATTAATTATCGTTCATCATCATCATCATCATCAACAAGTCAGGCTGAGAGTACAGAGTTCCTCTGATTCTCTCTCAACATTCATCCCTATCAGCCATCGCTCTTGGTAGGTCTTCAAGGCTACATCCTTTGTAAGTTTTTGCTGGTGTGTCCATGTGTTGGAGTTCATAAGAGAATGTCATTTATGAGTTTGTCCTTGCTTCTCCTGCAGTGCTCTGCATACCTTCTTTGTCTTACTTGTATGGTTTGTGAGATGGGGGACAGATGGCCGTACAGCTGCTGTTGTGTAGGGTGTTATTCCAGGATTTGTTCCAGACAGCATACAGTATTCTTGTGTAATTCCCATCTAGTTTTTTTCCATTTGTTTTATTAGCACCTATGTGGTGCTGAGTATCACAAACAGTTCAATTAAACACCAGTCATTCATTTCTACAGCCCCTGCTGGATGGGCAATGTAAGGGAGGAGAGAAAGAAAGAAGAGAAGAGAAGAGAAGAGAAGAGAAGAGAGGGTTGATTTGACAAGTTCAGTAGTGTATCACTCACCTTTAATGATTAAGTTGAAAGTTTGCAATGTGCGTTAGTGGTTGTCAGTATGTTAGCTGATGCTGCTATAAGAAAGGGACACCATGCTGTGTGGCTAGGCCTGGGGACCTTGTCAGTAGTTTGTCTTGTCTGTAGAAAAAAGGGAGGTAATTCTGGTGTACTTATTTTACTTTAAAGGTACTGTTTGTGATGCTGTCTAATGGGGCAAAAGGGGTTACATGACCTGCCCACCACTACGTCTATAGCATAAGCAATCAGCAGCAGGTATTCTGTGCAGTCATTTATCATTCCAATTTTTGATCTTGATGAAAGAGTCATGAATCATAATGAGGTTTGACTTGCAGTTCATGAACTGATCCCCTCATAACCATTCTCACTAACATAGCAATTCTAGCTAAAAGGGAAGTAAGAAGGAGCAGTTGTAACAATATCTTAAGTAAAATGTAATATTTTTCAAAATCCACTGAAATAAATGATTTTAATTTTTCATCCAACTCAATATTTCTTTGAGAGTTACTTTTGTATCATGATCTTCTTTTCTTCCGCGCAAGTCGTTGTTCCATCCATATTTCCTCTTGATCCAATGCTATTTGATCTTCCTTGTTAGGATGAATGATAAAAACATTTTCTGTGAGAACATTTTTATTTGTTCTTGATAACGTAACCGGTCTGTACGACAATCAGGAATTTACCTTCTTAGACCCTAGATAGGAATTGTTTGGCACAATTCAACAGCTCTCAACTAATTAATTTAAAGCTGAAATCTAACTCCTAACTTGTGAGATTTTCATCACATGACTTTACAATCTTCCAAAGACAGCCAAGCTTTTAATAGCTCTTAAAGGTCATTACCTGTCAATTAAGATAAGTTGACATTAACAGTTTCCATTATTGGGATAAATATTTAAATCTATTTCAAATTATCAACACTTCATACCAAATAAAAGATTCAGCCAATCTATTATCTAACCCTAATTTATCACTGGAAAATTTTGAATAACAAATTTAAAATTCTTCTATTGATAAATATCAATCATTGTATCATCATTGTTCATTTTGGTTGATCAAAATTCACTTTAATGTCAACTGACTAAAACTTGTGCTTTAAGTCAGCAAAAGTTGTATTTCTTATATCTAACTTTCTGCTATTTGTTGTGTAAGGAGTAAAAGACACTCACTGACAGTTAAACCTGTAAAGAAAGGGGAAACCATCCAGCTGGGGGAAGGGGTAGGGAATGTCTATTGTGAAGAAAAGAAAAAAAAGAAAATTTCTTTGATTTTGCCTCTTTTCTTTATTGTTCTTTTTTTTTTCTTTATGTAAACAATAAAAAATATCAGGAAAATTCCAGCTGGTGAATTTTAGTTTTATTTATTCTATTTTGTTGCAGTTAAAACTAAAATTAAAACTCAAAAGAATTTACTTGCATCATTGAAATACAATTTTCTACTTAGAAAAAACCACTCGGAAAATTTGTAATGTTTTTGATATCTGCTGACTTGAAAGGAAAAACAATTTATACAATTTTATTTGGATACATTTTGGGTTAAGGTAGGCAAAATATGAAAAGTGCATCTGGTTGACTCTCTTGGCTGGTATTATGGCATCACATCTTTTATTGGGTTATTTATTGCTGAAGTATTGTTTTGCAGTATAGTCTCCATTTATATATGGTATAAAAAATATATCCTCACAATCATTTTAAACTGGATCTATTTGATTAATAGGTAGGACTTTCACAAACATTAAACCTCCAGGTCAGATGAAGAACTACTCCATACTCCACAGATCTCTTCAACTTGAGACTCATCAACCGATGCAATTTAGTTTCATAGCCAGGACACCTATCCTCTTTTTTTTCAAGTGGGGGTTTTATTCCTCTGCACAGGGTGCAGTCAGAATATTCTAAGCCCTACCAACATTGTACTGTGAAGGAAACACATTAGCGTTGTATGAAGAGATGAGTAAAGGAGAACTAAAAAGAACTGAGTCCTGATTATGTAGCCTATAAAAAGTTGCAAAGATGAGGTAAACTGGCAACCAAGTCGCTGTCTATGCTATTGAAATTAATTTGGATTTAAAGGAGGAGGGCTTGAGAGACTGGTTTTAAAAGAGGAGGGCTTGAGGGACTGGATTTAAAGGGGGAGGGCTTGAGAGACTGGATTTAAAGGAGGAAGGTTTGAGGGACTGGATTTAAAGGAGGAGGGCTTGAGGGACTGGATTTAAAGGGGGAGGGCTTAAGAGACTGGATTTAAAGGAGGAGGGCTTGAGAGACTGGTTTTAAAAGAGGAGGGCTTAAGAGACTGGATTTAAAGGAGGAGGGCATGAGAGACTGGATTTAAAGGAGGAGGGCTTGAGGGATTGGATTTAAAGGGGAGGGCTTGAGAGACTGGTTTTAAAAGAGGAGGGCTTGAGAGACTGGATTTAAAAGGGGAGGGCTTGAGGGACTGGATTTAAAGGGGGAGGGCTTGAGGGACTGGATTTAAAGGGGGAGGGCTAGAGAGACTGGATTTAAAGGAGGAGGGCTTGAGGGACTGGATTTAAAGGAGGAGGGCTTGAGGGACTGAATTTAAATGGGGAGGGCTTGAGAGACTGGACTTAAAGGAGGAGGGCTTGAGAGACTGGATTTAAAGGAGGAGGGCTTGAGGGACTGGATTTAAAGGGGGAGGGCTTGAGGGACTAGATTTAAAGGGGGAGGGCTTGAGAGACTGGATTTAAAGGAGGAGGGCTTGAGAGACTGGATTAAAAGGGGGAGGGCCGGAGAGACTGGATTTAAAGGAGGAGGGCTTGAGAGACTGGATTTAAAGGAGGAGGGCTTGAGAGACTGGATTTAAAGGGGGAGGGCTTGAGAGACTGGATTTAAAGGAGGAGGGCTTGAGGGACTGAATTTAAAGGAGGAGGGCTTGAGGGACTGGATTAAAAGGGGGAGGGCCGGAGAGACTGGATTTAAAGGAGGAGGGCTTGAGAGACTGGATTTAAAGGAGGAGGGCTTGAGAGACTGGATTTAAAGGGGGAGGGCTTGAGAGACTGGATTTAAAGGAGGGGGGCTTGAGGGACTGGATTTAAAGGAGGAGGGCTTGAGAGACTGGATTTAAAGGGGGAGGGCTTGAGAGACTGGATTTAAAGGAGGAGGGCTTGAGGGACTGAATTTAAAGGAGGAGGGCTTGAGGGACTGGATTTAAAGGAGGAGGGCTTGAGAGACTGGATTTAAAGGAGGAGGGCTTGAGAGACTGGATTAAAAGGGGGAGGGCTGGAGAGACTGGATTTAAAGGGGGAGGGCTTGACAAACTGGTTTTAAAGGAAGAGGGCTTGAGACTGGATTTAAAGGGGGGAGGGCTTGAGGGACTGGATTTAAAGGAGGAGGGCTTGAGAGACTGGTTTTAAAAGAGGAGTGCTTGAGGGACTGGATTTAAAGGAGGAGGGCTTGAGGGACTGGATTTAAAGCGGGAGGCCTTGAGAGACTCGATTTAAAGGGGGAAGGCTTGATTGACTGGATTTAAAGGAGGAGGGGTTGAGGGACTGGATTTAAAGGGGGAAGGCTTGAGAGACTGGATTTAAAGGAGGAGGGCTTGAGGGACTGGATGTAAAGGGGGAGGGCTTGAGAGACTGGATTTAAAGGAGGAGGGCTTGAGAGACAGGATTAAAAGGAGGAGGGCTTGAGGGACTGGATTTAAAGGGGGAGGGCTTGAGGGACTGGATTTAAAGGGGGAGGGCTTGAGAGACTGGATTTAAAGGAGGAGGGCTTGAGGGACTGGATTTAAAGGAGGAGGGCTTGAGAGACTGGATTTAAAGGGGGAGGTCTTGAGAGACTGGATTTAAAGGAGGAGGGCTTGAGGGACTGGATTTAAAGGGGGAGGGCTTGAGAGACTGGATTTAAAGGAGGAGGGCTTGAGGGACTGGATTTAAAGGAGGAGGGCTTAAGGGACTGGATTTAAAGAAGGAGGGCTTGAGAGACTGGATTTAAAGGGGGGTCTTGAGAGACTGGATTTAAAGGGGGAGGGCTTGAGGGACTGGATTTAAAGGGGGAGGGCTTGAGGGACTGGATTTAAAGGGGGAGGGCTTGAGAGACTGGATTTAAAGGGGGAGGGCTTGTGGGACTGGATTTAAAGGGGGAGGGCTTGAGAGACTGGATTTAAAGGGGGAGGGCTAGAGGGACTTGATTTAAAGGGGGAGGGCTTGAGAGACTGGATTTAAAGGAGGAGGGCTTGAGAGACTGGATTTAAACGAGGAGGGCTTGAGAGACTGGATTTAAAGGAGGAGGGCTTAAGAGACTGGATTAATTTGTGAGGGTAGAAATTTTTTTTTAAATCAAAAGTATATAAAAATAACAACAATTTTATTCTTGACTGTCTAATTTAGTTAAATTAGGAATATTTGATAATGAGAGCTGGGAGTAATGGAAAGAGCTAGCATCCAAGCTGTTCTTATTTTTGTTACACTCCCTCTGTTTCAAATAAGTTTAATGTAAAAATTTAATTTTGAATAATATTAAATGTTATCTCTTTATTTTATTGATTTTTTTTATATGGTCAATATTTTTGTCCAATTTTTTTGTATATAGTGATGAAAACATAAAGTCAAGTTTCCAGTTTGGAGTGTGATAAACTTCAAATAATGAAGAAGATCTTTTGGAAATGGTTGAAGAGTTTAAGTTGGAGGATTTCTTTTAAAAATACAATGCATGATGTCCAACAGGTAAAGTTGAAAAGTGTGTTGAAATGGTCAAATCAAAGTTGAAATGGTGAGGTCAAAGTATTTTGAAAATGTTGGGTTGATGAATCCAGTTGTAATCAAATTGAGAAAAGAAAAATTATTGTTCTTCTTTGATCAAAGAATTTATTTTGAGAAAATTGAATTCCTCCCTTTTTTCCCCCTTTTTTTTAAATCACATATATGTAAGTTGGATTTTAGAGAAAATCTAATTTCTCTATTTCATATGGCCAAAATAAAATTAGGTATTTGTGAAAGACAGGTAACAGGGAACTTCTACATTCTCTTCCAGCCCAGTCGACTGGGGCTGTAGAATACGTCAGCTGCATCTCTGCAGAGGGGTAAGACTCCCCTGCTTACGTGTATCCTGGATGTGACACTAAACAATCTGATAGTGAGGCTCCAATAATACTGGAGCTTTGGGGAATATGGAGTACTCCTTCCTTGCCATCGCTCCCAGGTCTACTTTGGTCTGGAGAGGTAGCACCTGATAGGGTCCTATCTATCAGTCAAATAGAACTGTTTCACATTTAAACTGAGTGCAAACAAATGACTTATGTTAAACTGAATTGTGAGAAATAGAACTCTATGACCATTTGTGTGTAAACAAATGACAAATGTTTGATTGAATTGTTAGTGATAGCAATATTTTGATCCATTTAACTTTGTTGACTTATGCTAAATTGAATTGTTAGAAATAGAACTGTTTGATCCTTTAACTGTGTGTATTTAAAAAATTTTATAAATAAAAATGTAAATGTTTGTTACTAACCGATAATCTCCAGTTTTATACCATTTGAATTCAGGAGTGGTTTTATATACTTGTTATCTAAAAATATTACAATAATTAAAAAAAATATTTTTGATAAGTTGTTTTTCTCCAAGAAAAGCTGAATGCGAATTATGAAGGTAAACATTACTTCTGTTTTCCAAGAATTTTACACGTGATTTTTTTTTCTGCTTTATCACTTTTCTTTCTTTTTTGGTTAACTTAAACAGAGACACTAAACTTTAAACCATATTTCGTTGGTTGAGTAGTAAGTAAATTTTTTTTTATTCTAACGAATTGTTTACAAAATATTTTCTCTTATTTTTTCAACATTCTTCAACGAAAGACATCCATTAAAAAGTTTTCTTTCTTAAACCATATTTCGTCAGTTCAGTAGTAACGAGTTGTTTACTAAATATTTTATTTTCTTTTTTGTTGTTTAACTTCAACGAAAGACATTCCTTAAAAAGTTTTCTTTCGTTAATAAACTTTAAACCATATTTCGTTGGTCCAGTTGTAAGTAAATTTCTTTTTATTCTAAAAACTTATTCTTAAATTTTTTCTTCATTATTGATATCCCATTTATTTTGTTGTTTAATAGATATTTTATGGTGTGCCAATTATCATGTTGCGAAATATTAACCAGCCCAAGCATTGTAATGGTACTCGTCTTTCAGTAAAAAAATTAATGACCAACATCATAGAAGCAAAAATTTTGACAGCGCCTTTCAAAGGTGAAGATGTCCTCAACCGCGAATTCCTATGATTCCAATAGATATGTCATTTCAATTTAAGAGATTGCAATTCCCAATTCGATTGGCATTTGCAATCATGATCAACAAAGCACAG
The DNA here is from genome assembly GCA_963585895.1 of Sepioteuthis lessoniana. Taxonomy (NCBI): domain Eukaryota; kingdom Metazoa; phylum Mollusca; class Cephalopoda; order Myopsida; family Loliginidae; genus Sepioteuthis; species Sepioteuthis lessoniana. The sequence goes on from OY757908.1 coordinate 133,932,556, forward strand.
AATTGTGTGGCTTATATTTACACCCTGATTGCTTCTTACATGGGCAATTATATGTTGCCTGTTTCAGAGTTGGCAATCCAGACAATTTCTTTATCTACACAGAAACTGGAACTACCAAGAATATTGTGTATCCACAAGTATTTGAAAATTAAACATATTAGAAACATGCATTTTCTTCTTTTTTTCCCATTTAAACAAACTGAGCCATAGCAACGTGTGGCTGGGTACAGCTAGTATTAGATATATATGTAAAAACAGGATTTAGCATTGAATTACCAACAATGGTTGATATGTAGAGAAGAGGAAAATCTCGTATTTTGGTTTGGCGCGCAATTTAATTCAACACTGAATTTCACCCAATCAGGATGACTTATCCTATTCAGCCCGGACCTTCTTTTCCGGCTAGCAAAACGGGTGAGCGGCCAAACCCACTCTCTTCGGCGTGAGACGGCAACCAGAACAGACGATCGTCTGACTGTCCCTGCTTAGCGATGCTTTTTAACATAGCAACACCAGCAGCAGCAGCAATATGGAAACACAACGAGGGAACCATCTAATTTATGGATTCTTTATGAGGAATCCCAGTTGAACATAAATTAGAAACATTCAGCATGCCTTCCACAGGCACCACTTCACGTCACCCCAAAATTTGGCTATGTCGATCCGAGCGTAACTCCGCTCTCGACACACTAGCTCATATTTCACTTCTGGTCCACATTAATGGAGATAACGCATGCTCTCCCCCAAATACCAGATACAAAACTACACGGTGACTCTAAACACAATCCCTCACACGTCCAGCAACACGCTGCCATCTCAACATCTCGCTAAGCCATTTCGTCTCCAACACTAACAAGCCTAAACTCCACGAGTCTTGCAGCACCAAAAGCAAACCAAATATTCAAAGCTGCAAATAAAAAACTTTCGTTGTTGTGTTGTTAAAGAAAAGTTTCATAATTCACTTGTGTTGCCTTAAAAAAATATAGTGTTAGAGAAATTAACAATTTCCCGAAACGCAATAGATATGCCATAAAACCAAACCAAACCAAACCTTCTTCCTCTCATCTGATAACAGTTTTTTAATTTTTTCTGTGAACTAAATTAAAATTACTTTTTATTTTTAGCTTTATTTTATTTGCTAGATGAATATTTAAGTTTTAATTCTTTCCATGACGAAGATTAAAATTACTTTTTATTTTATTTTTTCATTTAATTTTTTTTTTCTGGATAAATATTTAAATTAAAATGACACTGTGACAACAGGTGAATATAATCAAGAACATTATAAATTTTATTTAAAATTGAATAAATCATATTATCTTGGACACCTCACATGGTGGACTTGTTAGCATGGTTAGCAAGCTAGATAGGCAGAGAACTGTTAGTGAATTTGATTCTCACTGAGTGTCTCTTTTGGCATAGTGTTGCAATTAAGCTAAGCTTAGTAAATAGGTAGGCATGTTGGACACATCGGGCAGTTAGCAAAAGTCGGCTAGCAACTTATTGTTAGTGAGTTGATTTCTCACTGGGTTCCTCATACATGTGGCCTTGTGCCAAAACTAAGTTTAATAAAGTCGGCATTTTACACATCATTTTTTCGAATGAAATTATTTTTTACGAACTGAAGAGACAAAACAAAATTTATTTCTGGTCTATTGTTTCGGAAGAACTAATAGTATGGAGCACCGGCTATTTCCTGTGTTTATTTACTTCCTTTCAAAATTCGAAAAATTGTTTTTTTTTCCTTTGCCAGACGAAAATTCCTTTTAACGTCAACAGAAAAGGTAAAATCATTTTCTATTTCAGAAATGTTCGATTGACTGTGTTTATTTAAAATATTTTGTCTCCGAACAATAATTTCAAATAGATTTTTAATGCTTAAATTTTTAAGTTCAAAATGTTTTTGCTTATTGTTTTGGATTGTTTTTACGTAATCAAATGAACGTGTTTATTTATTTTTAAAAATTTCTCTTGATATTTTTCTTTTGTAAATTTAACTGTTTTTTTTTCTTTTCTTTTATTCATTTAACTTAAACGTGCTTGTGCAGAATTGCAAAATAAACAAGTTTTCTGTTATTTCTGCTGTAATGCACGAAAAATTGATAAAAAATATAATTTCACCCCTTCACAATCGGGGGATTTAAAATATTTCATTCATTTCCTTCAATTTTTACGAAACGATATCTAAGTCCCAAAAATTATATATCAACAATTTCCTGTAATTCGACATCTTCTTGGTTGAAGGAGAGAAAGACTTATGAAATATGGCAGATGGGTGAATTGTAGATAGTTGAAGGTGTTATTTTTAAATGTAACTGCAGTAAAAAAATAAAATATAAGTGCGGAAATGACTGAAAGTTGTTTTTTTTCTAGGTAGTAAAAGTAAATATTATATATTGGGGGGGGGTCTTACTCCTTTGGAGAGATGCAGTTGGTGTACTCTACAGCCCCAGCTGACTGGGGCAAAAAATGTTTTCTGTTATTGATATTGTTGGCCTTATCTACATAATAACATGCAATTATATATATATATATATATATATATATAATATATATATATATATAAATAGCTGTTTACAAGATGAATAGGAAAGTTAATTTGCAATTGATCATAGAAATTTGATTTTAATAAATATTTGCATGGTATTGTTGATTTCTAATTGTTTGGTTTTATTTTAATGAATATAAGTAAAAATCCTGTCAATAAATCTTTAAAGAAACCATTGGAAAAAAGAAAGAACTATAATTCTATTCTTTATTATTTAATTTAGTTGAATTTGGAAAATTTAGTAATGAAAGGTGGGAGTGATGAGAAGAGCTAGCATCCAAGCTGTTCTTATGTTTGGTTGTACCCTCTCTGTTTCAAATAAATTCAATGTAATAATTCAATTTTAAATAATATTAAATGCAGTTTTTTTTATTTTATAGACTTTTTTGGCTTTGTCGAATATCAATATTTTTTCATTATTTTCACACACATAAATTAATCCTTTATATGAAAATAAAAATAAGTGAAATCTTTTTCTTTGCTTTCTTATGTACTTTCATTTGTCTTTCTAATTTAATGTAATATTTTATTATCTGAAATTTTACTCTTGTGTGTTTATATATATATATATATATATATATATATATATATATATATATAAGGGTTGGTTGAAAAGTCCATAGGCTGATGTCATATCTACTTTTGATGAAGTTTATTTTTTTTATCTAAGCACTGTAACACTAATGGAAGAAGTGTGTGGACCACAAAGGGGACTTTGTTGAATAATAAACCCTAATTGGTCATATTCCATGAGAGTATCTTGGTCAGCCTATTTTCATATATATATATATAATTTTTGATGAATTAGTGTTAAAGTATAGTATAAAAACTTATATAAATATATTTTTAAAAATTAGGCCCTTAGGGTGTTTGGTTCTAAGCTATAGGTTATTTTAGCTTATAGGTGAATTCAGTTCTGCGATTTCTTCAGATTATTATTCCTTAAACCGCAAAAATTCAGATTCTAAAAAATTTGCAGGTTATTTCATTAAATTTTACAAGTGGAAACACAATTTGCAATACACGTTCATAGTAAAACAGCCCCATCTTTCAGTGTCAGATTTTAGTATTTCCTTTGAAACTTGCAGTCCACCTACTTGTTTTAGCAGGTGTGCAGTTACACCCTCTTGAACTTATTTTTTGAAATAGTTTTTTATCATTTGAATCTTCACAGTTTAAGAAATAATAATCTAAAAAATAACTTAGGAAAAAGCTCAATAACATGAATTTTAGATGGTGTAGTTCTTGATCCTTAAATAAAATAGAAAAGGATAAAAATACTTGTCTCACAAAAAGAAAATGTGTAGAGTATTTATTAATTTTATTGCAGGTCTTAGTAGATTTGTCACAATTTTGATCTTTTTTCTTTTTAATCAATTATGAGTACAACCAACCCTCACTGTGTAGCAATACTTTTTAGGCTTGTCTTTTAAATCATTAGTCCAGCAAGTTAACCCTTGCTTTAATATTTTGGCCTTTGGTCAGATAAGTCCCAGTTTAAATTTAAATACTCTCAAACAAATACTGTCTTAAGAAATAACCACTCTGACCTGAAGTAATAGTACCTGATGGGGTCCCATCTATGTGGGTCAAATAAACTGGCTGTCTAAAACTTATTCCTAATCAATAGGACGATGTACAAAAAAAATCTTCAGAAACAACTTTACAAAAAATGTAGATATAAATGTACAATGAATGTGATTCTGTAACCACCAGGCATGAAATAACCTTAAATAGGTTGACATGCCATTAAAATCAAATCTCACATATTTGAAAGAAACACTTGATGACTGTAAATTATTTGTATTTTAAGACAAGTTACTTGAAACTCTAATTCTTTACTAAGGATTATTATTATTAGTAACGTGAAACCATATAACTGTGTACTAATTATTTGTATTTGGTAGGAATACTTGAAAGTTTATGACTGCAGATTATTTGCATTAGATAGGAATACGTGAAACCATATAACTGTGCACAGATTATTTGTATTAGATAGGAATACTTGATATACGCGGATCATTAAATAAGTTTGCAGACTTTTTTCATATGGGCACTTTTATTGGTAGTACATACATGAAACTCTAGTCCCCTTTGAAGTAATCTCCTCTGGCTGCAATGCACTTGTTGTACCGTTCCAACAACTTCTTCAAGGCCCCATGGAAGTCCTCTTGTGTGAGCGTGTCAATGACCTTCATTACAGCCTCTTTCATCTCCTCAATTGTCTCATAACGACAGCCTCTGACCTTAGAGAATAACCAAAAGTCACAGAGAGCAAGGTCTGGACTATAGTGATGGTGAGGAACTGTCTTGATGCCCATCTTAGTCAAATAGTCTGTGACAAGGATGGAATTGTGGACTGGTGCTTTATCCTGGTGGAAATGCTACTGAGGCGATTTGAAGAGTGCTGGCCTCTTCCCTAGGAATCTCTTCCTGAACTCCCTTAAAACCTCAATATAGTAACCCTAATCCTAACCCTTTGGCCAATCAACTTTGGTGTATTGACTTCCTTACTCCTCCCACACTTCTCATCATCCCTCACAGACTCCCTGCCTTCCTTGAATTTCTTATGCCACTCAAAAACTGATGCTCAATTCATGCAAGATGCTCCAAAAGCAGTCTGAAGCATTCCATACATTTCTGTGGCATTTTTTCCAAGTTTAAAACAGAATTTTATTGCATATCGTTCTTCTAAAGTGTCAGATTGCATATTTGAAATTTACCAGCTGTGATAATCAGGCTTTAGTAGGGTGTATTCCAATTGCTGCTGTAGCTGTTCATTTGAAGCTGAAATCATAAAAATTGATCAGTCATCTCATAAGATGTATAGCAATAATATACTGAATTTTCAAGAGTCTACGACAATTTTAAATATCTGTACAAAAAAGTCTGGAAACTTATTGAATGCCCCACATATAACTGAGCAAAAAACTCTTAAGGATCAACTACATAAAAATAGGACTGTGATTCCCTAACCACTTGGCATAAAATAACACTAGAGGGTTTGACATGCCATCAAAAACATTCCCAGAATAGGGAGGTAAAAGAACAGACCAAAAGATTTAGAATAAAATAGCTTGGATAAGTGGCTGAATTTGATATATATTAAAATTTTTTTTAATACATTTTTATGGTTTTATATTTTCAGACGTGAATTCTTGTGTGTTGTGAAATAGAAAAGAATGACTGAAGAGAAAAGGAAGAAAATAGGAGATGGCAAAGATAATTTTTCTGAAGAGAAAAATCCACCCTCAACCCGAAAAAGATTTGCCTGTGAAATGTGCTCCAAGAGCTTTACTCAAAAGAATAAAATGCAAATCCACATGCGGATACACACGGGTGAAAGGCCATATAAGTGTGGAGTGTGTGCAAAGACATTTGCTCGAAAGGACAACTTAAAAGGTCATGTAAAGACTCACATGGGAGAGAAAATCTCTCACTGTGAAATCTGCAACAAAGGGTTTTTAGGGAGTGCCAAGTTAAAGGATCACATGAGAACTCATGTCGATGCGACACCCTACAGTTGCGAGGTGTGTGGGAAAAACTTCTCATTTGAAGCGGACTTGAAAAGCCATCAGAGATCTCACTTGGGTGACAATCCTCTTACTTGTGAAAAATGTGGCAAAGCCTTCTCTGAAAATAGCACTTTAAAAAGACATGTGAGAAACCATGTGAGGGAACTACGATACAGGTGCGAAGTGTGTGGCAAAGCTTTCTCACGTAACCGTGACCTACGGAATCACACACGAATTCACACGGGAATATCTCCCTTCCCTTGTAGTATATGCCAGAAGGCTTTCTCCAGTAACTTTCATTTGCAGGCTCATATAAGAACGCATACAGGGGAGAAACCATTTCAGTGTAAGATTTGTGAACGAGGCTTTGCACAGAATTCCAAACTAAAAACTCACATCCGAACCCACACAGGTGAGAAGCCTTATCAATGTGATACGTGCCAAAAAGCTTTCTCTCAGAGTAGCAGCCTAAATACTCATAAAAGAATACACACGGGAGAGAAGCCTTATGCATGTGAAGTGTGTAAGAAGACTTTTGCTAAGAGCAGTAATTTAAAGAGACACATCAGAAGTCACTCTAAAGAAAACCCCAACATGTCATTAGAGACAAAAAAGTCGAAAACTTAATCTTTTCTCAACTCTGGGGTTAGAAATAAAGAAAACATTGACTGGCATCAACATCCACAAAATCATATACAAGGGATTTTTAAGTAAACATTAGACTGAGCTTTCGGACTAAAATTCAGACTTTTTGAAATTACATTTTTAGCTTCTATCTTTTTTTCTGTTTAGATGAAAATATTTTTTTTGAAGTTATCTAAAATGTTTCATGTAATACAGTCTCAGACTTTTTGGAAATCAGCAAAATATCCATTCTCTGAATGGGAATGCATGTAGTGTAACAGTTATTGTCATACGAAATGGACATAATGCTCTAAGTTCCACTCCAAGATATTTCCCATAGTGCCAATGCCCTTAGGAAAGTTATATATTCAACCATTCTCCTTCCAGTCATAGGTGAATAGTAGGGCAGACAAGGCTCTTCAACCTTGGTATGACAACCAGTCTAAGAGAAGGAAAACTCTGAATTCAAAATTGTTAAACATTGCTTAAAAATTAACCTTGTGTCACATCCTGTTTATGGTAGAGGGGTTGGCTTAATACATATGCATAATGTGATGGTAATCTTCAAAGGCCACAAGATTTCACTTCATTATCTTCTACTACATAAACAATTGACAACTTCATGAATCTGAAAGCAAGTGGAATAAATTTTGAAGCTCCCTAAAGCATCCATTTTTATGGATTGAACACATTCTTCAAGTTTCTGTGTGTCCATTTCATCATCCCAGGCATTTTTTGACATATTTTTTCAGTGTTACAGATTTAGCTTTCTTCTAAACAAATGCATTTAACTGTTCTTCTTGAAATTTTTTTGCTTCTTCTAAACCAAAAAGATTTCTTTCATCATTATCATCTTCCTCATCTGTTTGAGGCTTTTTAAAATTTTTTTTTTATTAGCACAATGCATGATTCACTTGTATTATCTCCACTTCGATTCTTTTTCAAGGAAGCCAGAATTTTGCATGTCTAAAATCTTTGAAAGCCTGATTTCACTGAAGGTTTTTTTTTGCAGTTGTCATTGCAGAACATGACAATACATGAAATTAAAACTGTCAATTAATGATCAGAATAAACGAGAGTCGCTAATCACTGTTGGGCTTGGCAAACACTCATTAACCTTCGATTTATCCTGGAACCTGGTTTGGTCTTGGGTCCTACTTGTGTAGTTGGTCTTTTAGGTAAGAATAACCCGATGGAGCCCAACACTCTCCAGGTCTGGTTTGAATTCAGAGTTTTCCTTCTCCTAGAAGTTAAAGTGCTCAGTTTTCCCAACTGTTTACCCATAGCTGGAGGAGGAATAGTTGGATTCATGCCTTTCCCTAGGGTATTAGCACTATGTGATATACAAATAGCTTTGTCCAAAATTTGAACTTGAGTCACCGTGTCCACTTCCTATGACTCCACATAACCTACTGAGTACTCAAAGTTAAATGTTTTTATAAGAAAGCAATACCACACAGAGAATTTTTACTCTGTAAATTTAACAAATACACATATAGATCTTGGATGAATTTGGAGATACAGTATAAAAGTCTTTGTGCCAATATTTTTTAGATTTATACTTCATTTTTTTTTTCTCATGTGTAGATCAAGAACAATGATAATTCCTCTGAGACTAAATAACATCACTGGAAAGTAGTGTGTGGAGGATAAAATCAAGACAAGGAATGGATTTACAAAAGGGGGATGTTTATGTAGTCACTGTTCTTTTGCACTTCATGATTCCAACTTATTTAATATTCTTATTTGAAATAAATCAATCCAGTTATCATCCATATTTTACAAGTGTCGATATATATAATGATTCTTGGTTTTGTCATTGAAATTTCAGTATTGAGGCAGGAAGACTGATTTCAAAGTTTAACAAGAACAAACTGGTACATTTGAGATAAGGTTTATTAATTCTTTTTGCTCAAACTAGAATCTTAGTCTCAATACATTTTTTTATTGAAATTTCATTTCGTTTTTTTGTTTCTCTTCTCAATAGAAATATATTTTTTTAGACATAAGTTAAAAGTTTTTATTCTTTACAATTTATGAAAAATGATTTTCCAGCATCTTAAGTCGATTTGACCAACCGAGTAAATTTTGCCAAAGAAAATCAACTACAAATTAAGATGAAAGAAATTACAAATCAAAATTGACAATATTTCATCTAAAATTACAAGGATGAATCAAAAGTTTTGCAATATTTTGGCAGTATGCAAAGCAAAATTCAACTACACTAGATACTTTTGCTGACATCATGAAGGTGATGAATAACATTGGACTGTGAAATGCTCATCTTGCCTGATACTCACCAAATACTACTCACTGGATTTACCTCTATGACTTGGAGCACAGCTTTGGAATCCACAGTTTTAGGCTTAGCTGACCTTGCCTGATTGTTGAGGTTCTTGCAACCCAAGCAAAATTTCTTGAACCATCTGGTTACTGCGATCAACTCTGCCTTCAACTTTCACAGCACAACAAACGTTTTTGGTTGCTTCCACAGTGGCATTACCGTCCAGTTTGAACTCATAAAGCAAAAGTTCTTGAATTAGACAACATTGTACATTCATTTGTGTGGTTTTCAAATCACACAAAGAATGAAGCACCGAACATGGCTAGAACTGCCTTGGTCACATGATATACTCCCTGCAAACGAGCCTGTACCAAAATATTGCAAAACTTTTGACTCAGCCTAATACAACCGAGATTTTACTAATTTTACTAGTATACAAATGACACCAGATACAAATCCGTGAAAGATTGAGAAAGAACGTCAAAGATTTGTTTTGAAAGATTTATGTTTGGACATTTATCAAGCAATGGATTCTTCTAGTTGAGATTAGATCAATAAAAGAGATGTGAGTTCAAATCACGCCAAGAGCTTTCTTTTTCTCAGTCGTCAATATTTCTTGTTATCATGATGATGATAGCCAGAGTGAGTTTCCATCAAACATGTGGTTAAAGAGAAGATGAAGTGAATTGTACTGCCCAGTACAGGGATTGAAATCACAATCTTCAGGTTATGAGTACAGTCTTTTTTATAAGCATTTTGTCAGCAATGCAGTTTCTTTTACAGAGACTCTTTTTTTTCTGTTGCCTGGAGAACCTTTGCTACTTATCTTTAACCTCACTACTCCCACCTTTTGTTGCCAGTTGTGAGAGAGTAGAGACTGGTTTGGTTTAGTTTGTTGGGTTTTATGGTATATCAACCTTTGTAGGTTGATTCAATTTATTTAATGCCAAATCAATTTTTATGAAAATAATCTGTTCTATTTAAAACAATTCAGTTTAGCGTAAGTACACAGTTTAATTGTCAAAAACAGTTCTATTTCAAACTATTCAAGCAGTTCTATGTAACAATTCAGTAAAGTGTAAATACAGTTTTAATGTCGAAAAACAGTTCTATTTCAAATAATTCAGTTCAGCATAAGCACGCAGTTTAAATGTAAGTACAGTTCAAGTCTCAAAAACATTTCTATTTCAAGCTATTCAGTTTAATCAAACAATTCAGTTTAGCATAAGTATGTTGTTAGTTCTATTTAACCTAGATAGGGCCCTATCAGGTGCTACCACTCCAGGCCAGAGTGGACCTGGGAGCGATGGCAATGTAGGGGTACTCCGCATTCTCCAAAGCTCCAGCACTGCTGGAACCTCACCATCAGATTGTTTAGTGTCATATCCAGGACACTTGTTAGGGGTGTCTTACCCCTCTGCAGAGGTGCAGTCAGTGTATTCTACAGCCCCAGCCGACTGGGCAAGTAGAGACTGGAATAGAAAAACACTATTCGGGAATTTAAACTACAAAAAACAAACTAAAAGTTAATATGAAAGATATACTCACCAAATATGGATGATTGTTAACTGAAGAAATTATATATATATATATATATATATTTGGCACTTTGCAAGTCGGGTGCATAATGGTAATTGTTTAGGGTTTATAAAAAGTATTATCTTCGAAGAAAGGAGGGGTAAAAATCAAGCTCCAATGCCAGTGTTTAAGTGAAAAGCCTCCCCAAAAGCCAGCCAGCCAACTGGTATATATAATGCTAAGTACATCTATTCTTGACCTCAAAACATTACATATCTGGCCTTTTCAATTCAGATTATAGTTTTGGAGTTATGTTGGTGATTACTGTAATCTACTCCCCTGTTACAGTGCTATTTTGAAATGGCTTAAGATGATTGGTTTATTCTTTTTCTTAAATGAAATACGCCTAATTAATTAACTTTGTTCATTCCTTATTTAAAATAGGCCTCATTACATCTGAATTCTGCATTTGGGTTGATGAATATGAGTTGCTGTAATTTGTGGTTGGATAGATTTCAGGACTGAGACAGGGAATGACGTGATGAAGGATTTCAAAACAAAAACCAATTTCTTTCTGGCTGAGACATTAGTGATAAGAAAGATCTGGGAACCACGCAAAATGTCTCCCCACCCCCCACGAGTAATTAACATTCATTTCTTCTTTGCTTTTCACTATTTCAAAAATCAAAGCTGTAAATTTGTAACTTTTTATTTTTATTTTTTGATAAAATAATGAAAAAGTGACCAGTGAACTTTTGAAAACTAGGGAATATATGGATTTTTTTTCTTAGACTAGAATTTTTATTTTGAAATGTTTTCACGGATATTCTTCAACCTTTCTTAAGTAAAGACTTATTTCTTGATAAGAACGGAACTGCTTTTAGATTAACATGACTATTATTGTATCAAATATTCCTATGTGATTCTAATTATTTTCAAAGAGATCCATTAGACTCATAGATAGGACCTGATCATTTATTACTACTCCAAGTTAGAGTGGACCTGAGAATCATGGCAATGAAGGCATACTCCACACTCCCCAGACCTCCAGAAATGGAACCTCACCATCAGATGTAGATTAGTGTCATACCCAAACCAATGTTCTCTCAAGTTTAAATGCTGTGATGAAATCTCTAGAATCAATTCGGCTATGTTTTTAGAGAATGCAAAACAAAATTTTACTTTTTTCACAAGTTCTGAGATGAAATGTTTTCATTATTTTAAGGCTATTATATTCACTTGTATATTTGTTGTTTTTCTGATAATTCTTCAGCCAATATATTTTCAACTTTTCTTGTCTGAAGGTTTAAAAGTTTCTTTTTACTTTATTCCCTCAATTTTTAAACTAATATTCTCATCGTTTGTTATATAAATCCATTGTTTCCATTGATACATTTATCTAGATTTTCTGGATGGATATTTCATATGATGATGCTTAAAAATGACGTTTTTTCTAGGAAAAAAATCATTGGGAGAAAAAAAATAAAGACAATCAAATTTTATAAAAATCCCTTGCAAGGAATTTCCTTATGCAATATGGTAGCATTCAAATAACAATCTTTCAAATGAATTTATTTTCTATGTATAAAATGAATTGCACTGTTTTTATTTAGTTGAAAATCAGTCATACATTTGTTTAACTCTATATTTAAAATTTTCTGATTTCTTACCTCAAATATTTGCACTTGAGAATTAGATTTCTTCCATGTATTGTCCATTAAGATGAATGCCTTGAACCTTAAGGAATTCATAATATATTTCCTGACATTAAAAGTGCCTCCTTAATTTTGAAGAAAAAAAAATGAAAATAATCAGATACTCAGATGAAATGATTATGCAATTTAACATGAAAGTCATTAAATAAATTTCAAAACAAAAACTGAAGCATCTAAAGATGCTTTGAAGTATAGCATTTGAAATTATGAGAAGTATTGGCTACAACAGTGGGTCATATCTTCAAATGAGGACAATTATCTTAGGATGTTCAGTGTAGAAGAACTTAAAAAAACTCAAAAAGAATATTTTTCAGTCCAAATTGAGATAGGGCCAGCCATTTATATGTGGTACCTCTGATTTTAAGAAAAAAGGTCTTTAAAAAATCAATTAATTTAAAATTTGTCATTGATCTAAACAAATTTTCTTTTTTTGAAACTATTTGTTGGTTATTAGAATACTGGGAGAAAATTTGTTTCAGTAGTTTACTAAACTTATATAAAAGATGAGGATTTACTTGCCTAGTTGAAGTAAATCCTTTATTTTTTAAAATTGAAAATGTTTTGTTTTTTTTTTTTTGGTTGGAGGGTCTTTTTTTTCTATAAATGACTTCTAATCAAAATTTCATTAGTACTAATAATTAATATAAATAATTATCTCTAGATTATCCTAGATTAACAAAACTATTAAGAATTCGTAGTTCTTTTCATTGTTCAATAAATTTTTAGATTAAAAATAGTTTTGAAATTTTTTCAAACTGTAAAATCAATTTATTTATTTAGTCTGTCTGTTATCATCATTATTATCAAGTTCTACTAAAAGCACATATTCTCTTAACTCTCTCTCACTATCTTTCCCTATTGGGCATCACTGTTAGTAAGTCCTCTAGTGGGCATCAAATGTCTGCACTGGAGCAAAAATGTGGCTTTTTAATAATAAGCCAGATTTTGCTTTTCAGTTTTATTTGTTCATTTGGCACAAGCCTAGATGTCTCTCAGAACCTATTTCTGTGATCGAGTCTTCTTCAACACACCAATCTCTGATACGCACCTCCTACTACATGTTAATTAGTATAAAGTGGTATTCATAGAAAATATATGAAATTTGACCTTCTGGGGCTTCCAAATAGGCTTGCCACCCACCCACATATGGTTAATGTCAAGGGTAGTATGCACCAACCCTGTCAGTTTCCTTAAAAGGATAAGGACTTATTGTTTTATTTGTTCAACATGAATGTGTCATAATCTCTGAGTTTCAGTCTGAATCAAAAAATAATAATTGCTGTATATTTTTGTGTAATGAACAACCCCTAATTTTTTTTTGCCACAAAAACATGTTTTTATCGTATATTGCATGTAATGAATGACCCCTAACTTTTGGCTATGCTATCCTGCAAAGATATTTCTGGGGGTGTCCTCATGGTGTTGTGGTTAAAGTGATGGACTACGGAATGGTAGAAAGTGAGTTCAAACTCCAGTTGCACTATTACATTAACTTTCGGACAAATTCCTTTGAGAAAGGTATGAATCCCCTTATCTCCCCAGCTACGGGTCAAATAGTACAACTACTGTTCTTCTTATAGGAGGGCTTTGGCATTAAATAACCTACAAAGGTTGATATGCCATTAAACAAAGAAACCAAAGCAAAGATATTTCTTCAACATCTAATGACACAAAGAGAAAATATTCAACCACTTTTTATACTTTCAAAACTACTGTCATATTATCAAAGTCAATGCAATACCAAAAATAATGTAGTCTAGACCTTGATGTAGTTCACTGTGTTTACTTGGATATTCTTAGAAACAAGGTAAACTTTAAGGTTTTTGTATCTCATGTAATGAACAAGCCCTTGTTTTTCAAGTGACAAATTGGTCTTAAAATATTGGTCTTAAATATATTCTATTACAACTAGCTGGACTTTGGGGGAAATCCATGGGTATTGATAACTAAGATCCTCCCAAATGTCATGCCACTGCTCTTTGCACTTTACCTGTATCTTCTTATTCTCTCCCTCATCCATTCCAATTTTCATTACTCATTCTTATTTTTATTTAAATGCCATAAAGATATGGATTTGTTTTCATATGCATAAAAGAACAAAAATGGACAAATATTTTCTTCTGCATTCTTTCTTTGATTTGGTCTTTGCTCTTTCACCAAAGAACTTTAATGTTTTTATGTTTTTCCGTCTCTAATTCAATCTTAATATCCAGCCAACCAGTATGTCCTTTCATGCCTTTTTTTTTTTCATCTTACTTCTTCACCACACTGTATGTGGGTAGAAAAAAAGGTGTTGTGTATTCAAATTATATCGGGTCACCAATACTTTGTAGAGGAAAATGGGTAAATGATTAAATAAATCACAGAATTTACAAATTCAATAAATTTCATTTCTTTAACTTGAGTGAAAAGTTTATTGAAAAGCAATAAAATTTATGGTTGTAAGCAAAAGTCATATTAGTTAATACATTAATATGCCCCAATATGGTATTAATAAGCAACTTGTGAATACGTTTACATTGTTTTAAAATTAGATGATATATATTTGTGTATGTGTGTGTGTGTGTGTGTGTGTGTCACTATGTAGAGGCAAAGTATGTTTATAGGCTGATATGTATGTGTAATGTTAAGCTTAATCATCAATAGGAAGCAATGTTATATCAGTACCAGCAGCTCTATCAAAAGGAAAACAAAGAAGATATATTTTCGCTTATAGAAATAATTAAACAATATTGAAATTAGATACATTCTGAAGGAATTGAATGTTGGAAAGTAATAGAAATTCACTCAACAGAAATAATGACTAAATGAGCAGTGAAAGAAATTCTTTATTGCATTCTAAAGTTAGTCTATCCCTTTATTTATAATATTTTAATAAGTTCCAAATTAGATAAAAAGTAGATTAATTTATCTATGATTCTAATTCATTAGAAAATGTATTTTTAATAATCTTGGAGGGTAAATATTTCTTAGATTATTTTTACTTTTAATCCTACAAATTTTGCAAAGCAAATCAAATATTTACATTTGCAATCTCAAAGAAAAAGTTGTTCTGAATGAAGAACCACAATGAATTCAAAAATGCAGATTTCAATTTTAAAGCTTCTGGGAGCTTCCTTTTTTTTTTTTTTCATCAAAATTAATTCTTGCTTTGCATGGAAATCAATTGATTTTCCATTTGTGTATATTTATTTTTTCCTTTCACCTGGTTTTCTTTTTCTTACTCTAGCTTTATTACCTCCAAGCTTTTTCGTTAACATTTCTCTTTCCTTTTCCTCCTTACTTCTCCATTCCTTCTCACAATATTATTAAATTGTATTCTCTGTCAAAAAATGGGACTTATTCCTGCTCGAAAGAGCCAGAGATCAGACAGATACTATACTCTAATTCTAGGGGAAAAACATAACTGTGGTAGATGCAAACAAGCTGAATTATTGTATAGAATATTTAATTGAATAATATGATTTGCTATGCTTGACTTTGTTGCTTTTCTTTGAATTTTTAATGCCCAAGTTTTTTCAATCTTTTTGTTGTTTCTCTTTTATCTGGCTGGTTATCATCATAGGAAATGGACTCGATTCAAAGGAGGAAGTCTTCATGGTGCCAGTGGCTAAAATGCTGGACCATGACATTGTAGCAAGCAAGTTCAAACTCTAGTGATGCTATTACATTCACTTTCAGACTAATGCCCCTTGGGAAAGGCATATGAATCACCTTATCTCCCCCCAGTGTGTGTGATGGGTTAAATAGTACCAGTACTATTCTTGTACAAAAAATGACTTTGCCATTAAATAAGCCAAGAAAGTTGAAATGCTCTTAAAAAGAAAAAAGGTCCAAACATTGAATGAGGCTGTTTGCATTTCACATAGCATTAATCTTGCAGTGGAGTAGGTTTTGCTATTGATGACTTTAAGGTTTATCTTCATATATATATATATATATATATATATATAAAAATGATATGAAATACTAAAAGTAATTATACAGAAAAGTCCTAGCATGTAGTTTAAGAGTCTTTCGATATAAGTTAAGAGTCTTTGATAGAATGAAAGTAGTTGTGTGAAGACTTAAGTCAAAGCATGGTATTGTGGGCCATATGACGAGGTTTGTTGGAGCAAACGCCCCATCTAACGAGGAAATGCACACACACACACATACGTGCTTCTTATTGTTGAGGCAGGACCAAAGAGATTTGACTTTGGTGGGCTACTTTGTTCATGTCACCTAGCAGTCATTAGAAGTATTATTTGGCAGACAAGGGTTCTAATACCTACAAAACCCTTGGAAAAAGTATAAATCAAACTATTCTTCCTCAAGCTATTGGTAAATAATAGGGCAGACTGGGCTCTTTAACCTTAGTATCGCAACCAGTCTAGAAGGAAAATCTAAACACAAACCTGTTGTAGACTTGGAGAGAGATGGGCCCTGTCAGGTTATTCCTACCCAAGACATGCTACATGAATATGAGGGGGTTAAATAAATAAAAATGATAACAATATAATAATAGAATAAAACCAGACAAAAAACATGACTAATTAACATTATTATTCTTTTATTTTTGCTATATTCTCTCACACTGACAAAAAAGAAAATAATAGATATCTTGCTCCCAGGAAACATTTTTATTGATTTTTTTTCTTCTCGTTGCCTGGTCACAAATAATTATAATGGAATTTTAATAGCGACTGAGTCGATCAAAATCTCAGGTTTCATGCATGTGGCAGTGGAGGTCGATTTTCTATTTGTGAAGCACAGTTCGAATTAAGACATATCTCAAATAAAAATACCAGATTCTATCAGATCTTGTCAGTCCTTCTTCCCAAATTGATATCCAAACTACCGTCAACTATCATAACCCCACCAAAATTTACGGAACTAAAGGACACTATAGTGGTGTATAATTGGGGGATCCAATGAAACTCGAACTCACTCGTGAAGGTTTGCTTGCCTAGCTTGCTAAGTAATACACCACCTGATGCAGCACCCACAGAGTAGTAAGAAGATGGCTCATGTCATGTGAATGATTTTTGTGAAAACCCTACTAAAGCCTGATTATCACAGCTGGTGAATTTCAAATATGCAATCTGATATATTAATGATATAGTGTGACAAAAGGTCATTTAAATGTGAGGATAAAAATCATACAAAATGCAATACTTGATCTTTCCTATAAATAACATGAGCTTTTCAAAGTATTAGAGACAAAGTATCTCATTTCAAACATCAACATGTTCCCTAATCTTCTTTCTATAGAGAAGGGAGGTGCTGTTTGAGTAAAGGATCTCCACTCCCCAGGCAACAATTCGAAAGAAAAGATTTTATTTTAAAAATCCTGAATGAAGTCAATACTTCTCTTTTGGTATTTGCTGGTAGGAAAAATATTTTAGTTGAGCCACCACTCTCCAAGGACCAATAGTAGGGTTAGTACATCCATAATATATTAACACTAAACACATCGGAAGGGAAGAAAAAAAAGACTCAGTTACACATACGAGGGTGGGTTGAAAAGTTCATCGGCCAAAAAGTTCATATGATTGTATCATATTTGGTGCTGATGACTTTTTTGACCTATGGGACCCAAGCATTGCAACACCGATGGAAGAAGTTTGTGAGCCGAAAAGAGGACTATGTTGAAAAATAAACTTCATTTGATCACATTCCATGAAAGTATCTTCGTCAGCCTATGAATTTTTTTGTCAACCCTCGTACAATTTTATTTTCCGTTTCTTTAGTGTCATCTGAAGATCAAAATAGTAAGTTTTAGTGAAGTACATTTATTCATAATTCGAAAGAAAAGATTTTATTTTAAAAATCCTGAATGAAGTCAATCTCAGCTTTCATGCATGCGGCATCGTACAATGTCCAAAAATGTTTTATATCTACAGGGGCCCGACAATATTTTTCGGACACTTTAGTATTCGACTTTCCGAGTACCATAGAGTGGCGAAATTCCTTCAATAGAATAGCATAAACATATAAAGACAATACCTGTAATAAAAATGGAAGAAAATCGATTAGGTAAGGAAAAATATTTAATTTTCATCATTTTTTACAAAACACATGCGACATTATTTTTCGGACATCGTTGAAAAACTGTTAATAGTCTGTAATATCACCTTTCTTCTCAATAACTTTTATCAATCTCTCTTCATAATGATCAAACATATGCACAATAACATCTCTACGTGTTTCTATTAGTTGTTTTTTGGCTCCTAGTATTCGTTCCCATAGTTGAGCCTCTTTCGTTATTTCAGGTCCATCATAGACAAGTTGCGCAAGCATTTCCCAAACATTTTCTATTAAATTTAGATCTGGGCTTCTTGCAGGCCATTCCAAAGTAGTCATATTCACTTTAGCCATCCATTCTTTCATGAGTTTTTACACATGGATGCTGCAATTGTCTTGCTGTAGAACGAAATCATTCCCCATCTCTCTTCTTATCCTTGGTAGGGCTTTCTCGTCCAGCAACTGTTTGTAGCTTTCGCTGTTCTGTCATCCTTTCAGCCACTCCAACCATATATTTCCATTAGCAAAGATCATACCCCAAACCATAACTCCTCCTCCTCCCATCTGTCGTTTGTTCAGTACAACAGGCTCACCCCTTCTCGACCGAGTACACCATCCATCGGGCCCATCAAACTTGAAACGCTTCTCATCAGTAAATATAACCTTCTTAAAGTCAACATGCTTTGTTAACCACCTTTTAGCACACTCCAGTCTTGCTCCTTTGTGTTTCTTTGTTAGTGTAATTTTTTTCTTAGCCTTTGCATACTTCAAACCAATCCTATGCAGCGTTCTTTGTACTGTTCGGATGTTTACATCCAATTCACATTTCTCCTTCACTTTTCTTGCTGTAACTTTTTCTCCAGATGTCAAAAGCTGTGTCACAGTCCTCTTCATTCTCCTTTCAGTCTTCTTGCCAACTGATCTTTTCCACCCTCTCTTCTTTTTCCACTCGGAGTTTGTCTTCAGCATGTATTCGACCGTTGATTTCGACAGCTTCAAATCCATGGCGATCCTTCTGATGCTTAGTCCATCTTCCTGCTTCTTCCGTGCCAAACAAACGACTTCTTTTGAATGCATTTTACCTCATTAAACTTAATTGTTTTGCCAAGAAATGTCTGGACTATTTATGCTGTTAGATTGTCCTATGTTAACATAGTAGTAGGGGTGCCAGTGCCACAGAACAGTGTACAAGCAGAAAATTTGCATGCAGCAACATATACATGAACATAGCTCTTAATAAAATAGGATTTTTGTCATGTCCGAAAAATAGTGTCACGCAAGTTTTCGCAAAAATCACAGAAAACTAAAATTATCAGAGCCAAACTAAAAAAAATGATTCCACTAGTAGTGGATACGTACTTACAATCTCAAAAGTTTTTGGCACTAGTGACCACCTTGAAGTACCTTTTTTCAAAGTGTCCGAAAAATATTGTTGGGCCCCAGTACAATATACAAGTAGGTTTTGTATATATTATATCCTCTTCTTTCCCAAATAGTACTTCTAATGTTTGCTAGGTGGTGTGACCAAAGTAGCATCATAAAATGCACAGCAAATTTGACTCTCTCTTTATTCTTTCCAGCTTTGACAAGAAGAAGCATGCACAAGTGTGAACGTCTCCAGATAGGGAAAAGAAACTTTTGCCTTAACAAACCTTATAGTCATACCACAAACGGTGCAATGCTTTCACATAGATCTTTACACCACAACTTTTGCCATAATCTACTTTTTCTATTTCATGTCATTCTTCTGTTTTTCCTATTATATTTGTCCAGCGAATAAATTAGTCGTCTAAATTTCTGGGATGAAGCTTGGTGATTTTTATCATTAAGGGTTTTTGGACTATTGTCTTCATCTTTATTGTTATTTCCACAACATTTATTAGCCATAACCGGGTACAATTGTTAAGTATTCCTGTATTGTTACTTGCCTGCAGTCAGGATTGAACCTGCAACCTCCAGATGATTGTCTCCGGTTATGGCTAACAGAACCAGAACAGGTGACCCCCGTTAATTCAATAATAGAAGTAGTTTGAAGTTTTGTGAAGATTCCCAAGTTTGACAAACACCTGAAGAAGGCCGAAGGACATATCGGCCGAAACGTTGTGGAAATAACAATAAAGATGAAGACAATAGTCCGAAAACCCTTAATGATAAAAATCAGGGAATAAATGTGAATCGTTTTACATTGTTTGACACGAAGAAATATTAAACAATAATACATTTCATCTGCTATAAATTGTGTTCTTCATTCTCTAATAATTGTGGCAGTGAGTTTTGGTACTCAGATACGACAACTGTATGAAAGCCAATTTTCAAGTCGTCGATACCAAGGCTGACTTGATTCATTACAAAGAAAGAATCCACAAACACGTCATCCTAACAGTTAGAACATATTTTTCCATCAACACATATTTTTCCATCAACAAGTATTATGCAGAAAGGATACAAAATGAAAAAAGGCTTACTTGACGAGCATGGGTCTATAGTCATGGGGCTTTATCATGGCCTGGCAAGAGTCAGTGACAATGTCTCAACTGTTCAAAGAATAAAGGCAAATAGAGAACAAGGGATTTCTGTGATTAACATGTGGCCCACTATGGGGCACTTATTGGACATGTAAATTATCCAAGGGAGATAATTATTTATTGAAAACCTAAGCTTCAGAGTTGGATATAGTTAGTATTCCTATAAACTTATTTTTTTAAACCTTGCTCTAAAACTGATTTCTCATTCCTTTCTTCTCTTACTTCATAATTCTGGGGCTGTATTACCAGCTCATTAGCATAATGGTTAAAGTGCTTGCCAATGATCCAGGAGACTGGGGTTGAATGGCTGGTTGAGTCATACCAAAGACTCAAAAATAGTACTTGATGCCTCCTTGCTTAACACTCAGCATTGTAAGATACAGATCAAGGATAAGTAGAGCAATCAAGGGAAAGGAGAAGAGCCATCCCCTACACATTGGTGTAGTAGCCATTGAAAAGGGAGCCGCCGGGTTGCCATCAACGATGTTCAGCCAACTTACTTATGCTCCTTAAGTAATTTTTGTTTTTTGTTTCAAATATTGTTTTTAAATAAATCTTCTCTAACCTCATAATGGAGTCAATGCTTTCAGCGCCAACTCAATAATTCGGAGAAGGATTAGCTGTTAATCTCTTAACCATACATAAGTATACCTAAACAATACACAACACACACACACACACTTAACCACACTGAAGAGTTGTGATACAACGAAACAGTTTGTCATTGAATGAGAATATATATATGTATATGAGAGAGAGAGCGATTTTCCATATTTTGTCGATATCTAAAACATTGTAAATTAAAATCGAAAAGGTTTCAACTCTAGTTACATCATGTCTTTGTCTTATTGATTTTAAGATTTTTAATAAGTTAATTTAAAGTAAGAGTTCATAATTAGCCTAAACAATTTTAAAGATAATTTTTTTTTCATGTGATCAGAAATCATCACAATTTAACAGAACGATTTCCAAAGCCGACGACGCGTCAAGTGACGCATTTTAATTCGTTAGTTATTTTTCATTTCTTCAATAAAATCTACATTTTGTTTAGCTATCTAATTGAATTTTTAACAGTTGATGACTCATTCCATAGACCATCTAATATTCTTGTCTCTCGTCAGTTTTAGAATCTTGCGAATTTTAGAAACAGACAATTAGCTGCTTATTCACCAATAAAATTAAAAGGTACACTACTATCTTAATCCGAAAACATGCTGTATTTCAAGTAAAAACGCATCGGGAGATTAATTTTCTTATACACCGGCAGCTTCCGGTACTTATTTTCTAAAGTTGTCTTCCAAGGTGTGAACGGAAGTGTTGTTAAAGGCCTGAAAAAGTAAGTTGATGATATTCTTAAGTTTTCTTTTTTTAATTTAATTTCTTTTGTAATTTTGCATTTTTCACGGAAAAGTCAATCTCTGTTGTGCACATTGCGTTTTATGTTTTTTTGTTTTTTTTTAATAATTTCTAATAAACATATATTTTTAAAAACTTTAAGAATTGGAATTGCAATAATTTTAAAATTATTATTTCCCGCAATTGCCTAATTTCTTTGATAGTTTTATTTATATTCATTTATTTACTTTTTTCCGAAAAAGAGTTAAGAATCACAGATTGTAATTTTTGCACGATTGAAATTTGAATTACTTAGCTTATCAGTTGACTTGAAATAGGTTTTTTTTTTGCTTGTTTGTTTTTTCTTTCTTTCTTTTTTTTTCTCTCCCTGTTTTATACGTTTCTTTTTTTTTTCTTTTTCTTTTTGAACAGACATTATGTTTCATACAGTTGAAATCCTTATTTTCTAATGTGGTAAATAATAATTTGTACATCGGGATGACCCAAAAATTTTGGCGGGAAATCGACATACTACTTTAAAAATAGGTATAAAAAATCGTTCTTGGTTTTACTCCTAAGAAAGAAGTTCAAATTTTAGTTAAAGAAAAGAAAAATGTTAATTCAACGTATTAAAAAGTTATTTAAAAGTTAAGACTTTTATCGATAAAAAAAAACGTCAATTTTACGTCATATTATTTAACTGCAAGTTTATTTTAAAAATAATTTTTAAAAAGTATCAAAATGGTAATAAACTTGGTTTCATGAAAAATACTTAGTTTTAACATTCTTCAATAACTATTCAAAAATGTTCCAACTGTTTGCCCTATGAAAATACCTTCTCTCGTTTTTTTTCTTAAGCTCAAACCAAGGTCGCGAGCTTCTTGATCTTTTTAAATGGCGTCTAATGTCTGTAAATATAAGTTAAGAGGGGATTTTCTTCTAACGACAGTACATATTCCGATTACAAGGACTATAATGATGTGCAGTGTGTCTCTGGGCTAATTTTCAAAGATACTCCCTTTAAAAAAATTTTATTGTTTTTATTGGTAATCACAAAAAGAAGGGAAATTGCTTTCAGAAACTTCTGGAAATCAACTAAAAAATATTGACATTAAATAATCTTTCACACAACATCAAATGTCAATTTTTTTTTTTTTTTCACAAATAATGAAATGAATTATTTTGTTTCAATGTTTAATTGAAGTTTAAAAACCGTGAATGGAAAAAAAAAAGTATTACAGTAATAAACCCTTGATATTTTATGTACAGTTTCATGAATTATATTGATAATGATTAGTTTAAAAATTTTACCTGGATCTCCATACGAAAAATAGCTTCTGATATATTACAATAAGAAAAAAAAAACCCTTCATCAGTGCTTTTAATTATTCCGCATTTTATCATTCAAATAAAATTTCAGTCTGTTAATTTGTATTTCCCTCTCCAGTTTTTGATAATTTTAATTGTACATTTTATCTTATACTTGTCTCAAAATTTTTATACAGATTTAGTGAAAAGTATAATTTGATTTTAAAGTTGTATTAAGCAAGTCTTAAGAGACTTTTCTTCAACCTATAAATCTAACCTCAGATCCTAATATAGAATGACTGAGGATCATTCAATTTTCTCCCTGAAGTTGTTATATATATAATCATCTTGAATTAATGATCTGTTTGCCTTGCAAGAATTTCTGTTACTGCCATCAAAAACTTTCAAAATAATAAAACTTCTGTGCTTTATGAAATAAATTTGTCTGCATATTTTGTGTTTAAAGAAAAAAAAAACAACCTTCATTTTCAGAAAAAGCATTGGTGTGCCTATTCAACTCTTTCAACCCTTAAAAAATTGTTTTTTTGTCTTGTGAAGGTCTGATCTGTAAGGAGTGATATTTTCTTTTGAAAATATTTAAGATATATTTGGAGTAATGAATCTCTGATGTTTATTTCACCCATCTGATATTGTGGTGGAAAAACACATCTTTGCAAAAAGAGGCCTAGACTTGGGTTTGTTTGGTGTGGTAAGCACTCTCTTTGAAATTGGCACTTTTTCTATGAAGAGTTATGTCCCCCTTATCAATTGAATGTTTAAAGAGGAAATTCGGTAACAATAGGTAGAGCTATTAAAATCTGCATGGCAGTCATCATACTAATTTCCATAGTAGTGGTACTAGTAGGATATTGCTTAATAGTGAGTGTGGGGTTGAAGTGAGACTTGCCATAAAGGACTGAGATTTTTTCTCAACTGAAGAGAAGGATGCTTGACTTGTGAACAATGTGAAAAAGAATTGGATCTTTGGATTCAAAGATTGGCAGTATTGACATTTTTTGGGGGTTATCCTTACCTCCTTTTTGCAATTGAGAGGTACTAATATTTAGATGTTAGAATGAAATAGGAAGTCCTATGTTTATTTTTATGGTAAAAGGAAATTAACAAAAGTCTGATCAATTTGTTAACATTTTTTAGTTAATCTTACCTTGTTCTTTTATATTAAGCAATGTTTATAACTTCAGCTAATTTCTATCAGATATCAAAAAGTAGCACATTAACAAAATATCTGGAAGTAAACTTGTAAATTTCTTTCTTTCAATTATCTATTGACGTTTTTTGCAGTTATGTGTCAAATCTTTTGCGAACTTATATTAATGGAATTACATTTTAAGATTTTCCTGTTATACATCTGGATAATTTGTTATTTAACTTTGTAATTTAATGCATTTCATTTTAACCATTTTCAGCCACATTGTAATCTGTGGATTGGACATTATTAATGCTTTATTTTGACATTGCATCACATAAAAATAAATGTTTATTTGATGGAACAAGAAACTAAAGAATGTTAAAATAAAAGAAAAAATTGTAAACTAACAGTGCCTTTAAAGCCAAAAACATTTTTATTTCACCAAAATATACAGAATAATAAAAATTCCCTGTAAAATTTCAATCATTTTACCTTTTAATTAATGTTAAGGCAAAATTTTTAATTTCCTGCTGTGAAAAGATTTTCATAATATTGAATTGTTTGGCTAATAAGGCAACTTGAATTTCTTTATTTTCAGTTTTTCTCACTTTCTTTTTATTTTAGTCTTGAAGTTTGTCAAAGATTTCTGTGATTTTGGTGATTGTTGAGTACTATATTAGAATAAGGACTTTGCCTTTTTTTTTTTTTTTTTTTTTTTTTTTTTTTTTTTTCATCAATGAATTTATCTTAATCCCAAATCTCAAGACACCCCTAATTTCTCTCTGCAACACCTGAATTGAAAATCTATCATACAAAACTTAATAGATAATTTTTTGCTGTGAAAATTTACCTGTCTGCAAATAAATGAAAAAAAGGATCCTATTTTAAACATTTAAATTTGATAACTCAAAGTTTTAATTCTAATCCATATTTTTCAACAAAAATATTTTTTTTTTAAATAGATTTAAAAAAAAGGTTTGTTTTTATTTTCTTTGAGTAAATTAGATCCAAACTATAATTGCGACAGTTAGTGATATATCATTTCTCATTAAGGAAGTCCTATCCTGAATACCCATTCTGTTGATGATGCTTATCTCCCCTTGCAGAGGGGTAAATTCTTTTAGTCAAAAACTCATTCACAGAAAAGGGTGGTGAGAAAGTGATTTTAAAAACAAAATTTTTTTTATTAACGACTGAAAATCAACAGCATATATAGCAGAATCACCTAATGATTATACATATAGCAGAACCATCTAGCTATGATATATATTACAAATAGCAAAATCACTCAACTATGATGCACATGTCATATTGGAGAAACACCCAATAATCATGCAAATAGCAGAGTGCAGAATCACTCAATTATGAAGCAGAAAGCAGATAATAAAATTACCCAACTATGATGCATATAGCCGAATCAACCAATTATGATGAATGTAGCATATAGCAGAAACACTAAATGAATATGGATCTTACAGATAGCAAAATCACCCAGTTATGATGAATAGAACATATGGCAGAATTAACCAATTATAATATATAATGAAATCACTCAACGATGATGCAGAAAGTAGTATTAGCTAACTATGATGCAGAAAGCAGTATTAGCTAACTATGATGCAGAAAGCAGTATTAGCTAACTATGATGCGTATAGCATATCACAGAATCGCCCAGATATGACACATATAGCATGTAGTAGAATTGCCTAGGATGCACACGGTAGAAAGTGGAATCACCCAGCAATGATACATACAGTAATTATTCTCGCCATCAAATGACAATACTGACTTTTGTCATATTTTCCTCTGTTTATGAAGTGACCAATCAACTAAAATGAGGGTTTTGTCTTCTACAGTCTCTAATGAAATGTTTTGTGCCTCCTAAAAATCTTTACTTATGATAAATTTAATCTGCATAAGATCCCCCCCTCCAAGTTGTCCTGGATAGGACGCTAAACTGCATCTGATAATGAGACTCCAGTTCTGGAGCCTCTCTTTATTGTTATTACTCCCTGGTCCACTCTGACCGGGAGTAGTAGTACTTTGGGGGTCAAATAGATCTATTTGAAAATTATATTCAGTAGTACTATATGAAGGTACAATGGAATTAACCGTTTGGTGTAAAATAACCCATGATGGGTGGGCATGCCATTAAAATCAATTATCTCTTGTGGATGGCAACAGCCAGGTAATACTACATCTATCTTGTCATGGTTATTTATATGCAAAGTTCACTCATAAAATGGAACAACTCTTATCGGATAAAAATAGTAGAATACATATTTAAGAAATGGGTCTCTTTTGTGTACCTTTCAAAAAATCGAATTGTATCATGAAAATTTTAGGAAGAGTTCAAGAGTTGCTTTTAATAACCTTTTATATATGTCATTTGAAAAACTGTCGACTTATACAAGCGTGTTTATATCAGAAACTATTTTAGCACCAAATCCACTTAGTCGGTTTCTCATATAGCATCTACTTTATGGGATTTTAAGCTTAATAAATAAATAAAAAATAATTTGGTTTAAAGTTATTTTTTCAAAAAAAGTAATCACTTGATTTTTTTAATCAATCTTTGAACAAGACATTTTAAAAGCTTCTTTTTATTCAACTTCAAAAATTTGATGTTTTATTATTAAGAGTGTGCAAAAGTTCCCTGTACCTTTTTATTATTTTTGGCCTTTTTTTAAATTAGAGCCAGTATATACACAAGAAAGCTTTTTTTTAATTGCTGGAAACTTTTACTCTTCTAATTTTTGTCCAACAAATTTTAAAGTTTTTTTTCTTTTTGAAGTCTCAACTGTTTACAATTTGACAGAAAAATTTTAAAGTTTTATTTTAAATATTTTCTAATCTTTTTAAATATTTATATTTTCAGGTAAGAAACAAAAACTATAAGACCTATTATTGGCAGCAGAAAAAAAGAAGACAAATGAATTCACCGACAGGATATAGAAAAAATCAGTGCAAAATTTGTGGGAAGACTTTTCCCAAAAAATCTGCATTTGAAGTGCATCTTCGAACACATACCAAAGAAAAACCCTACCATTGTGATATGTGCGGGAAGAGATTTTCTCAAAATAGTCACTTAAAAACTCATATGAGAACTCATACTGGAGAAACTCCTTTTCACTGTCAAGTGTGTGGAAAGTCTTATTCTAGAAATAGTTATTTACAAAATCATATCAGATCACATACAGGAGAGACTCCTTTTTACTGTGAAGTGTGTAAAAAAGGCTTCTCTCGAAATTACTTATTGCAAAACCACCTGAGAACACACTCAGATGGAAAACTTAAACCCTGTAAAATATGTGGTAAAGAATTTGCATTTAATACAGATTTACAAAAACACTTAAGAGTTCACTTGGGAGAAAAACCTTATCAGTGTGAAGTATGTGGCAAAGCTTACTTTGATAATTGTACTTTAAGATATCATAAGAAAATTCATACAGATGATGTTTATCATTGTGAAGTATGTGGAAAAGTTTTCAATCAAAGTAATCACTTGAAAATGCATGTGAAAACACACACTGGAACTGCTCCACTTCAGTGTGAAGTTTGCAAAAAAACGTTCTGGATGAATTGTCATTTGAAAGCACACATGCGTTCACACACAGGTGAAACTCCTTTTCATTGTGAAGTGTGTAAAAAAGGTTTTTCTCAAAATGAACACCTTAAAAGACACATGAGGACCCACACAAAAGAGACACCATACCGATGTGATGTATGTGGAAAAGCTTTTGCTCTTAATTCTAGTTTAAGAAGCCATATGAGGATTCATACTGGAGAAAGACCTTATCACTGTGAAAAATGTGGGAAAAAATTTTCTGAAAATAGTAATTTTAAAATTCATATGCGAATTCACACTAGGGATATTCGTTATCACTGTGGTGTATGTGGTAGGGGCTTTATTCAAAATTCTACATTGAAAAGACACGTTAAAATTCATGCAGAAGAAAGTTTTTATTCCTGTGAAGTTTGTGGGAAAACCTTTTTAGAAAAGGGAGATTTAAAAAAGCATATGCGAATACACACAGGAGAGACCCCTTATCATTGTGAAGTATGTGGAAAAGATTTTGCTCATAGTAACTCGTTAAAGGGTCATATGAGAACACATACAGGTGAAAAACCCTACCACTGTGAGATATGTGGGAAAAGTTTTGCTCTGAATTCTACGCTAAAAAGACACTTAAGAACTCACACTGGAGAGATGCCCTTTCATTGTAAAGTATGTGGAAAATCTTTTGCTCAAGATGGTAACTTTAAACGACACATTCAAAAACATGATGGTAAAATTGCTTCTTGAATTCTACTGCAAAGCCTTTTAACAACACCTATGCTAAGTAAACATTGTTCTGATGTTTAATAATACTAATAGTTTTATTTCTTTAAAAAGATTATTTTATAAAATATTAAAACAATCCAACTCCAGTCATGCTATTACATTCCCTTTTCAGTCTAATATCTTTGGGAAAGGTATGAACCCACTTTGAGTTATGGATTAAATAGTATCCCTAATAAACCATAAAGGTTGTAAACTCTAATAACCACCCCAATAGGATTATCATTGAATTGATCAGAGAAGAAAAGATAAAAAGTTAAAATATCAAACTACTTGATTACATTTTGGCCAAGTGAATATAAGAATTGTGGTTCACCTGTTGCTTATGAGTTCAATGTTTTAATCAGACTGTGATATTGAGCGAATATTATGACATTACACACAACATATTATCCTTTATCCTACCGTTAAAATTTAGGATTTTGACAATCATATGACATGTTCTTAGTTTTAGTGTATAAAGCATCAAGTAATCACAAAAAAATTTCTCTGAGAAAATTATCAGTTGGAAAATATTCATGTCTCAGTCATTGATGAATGTCAAAAAATGTCTGAACTTGTACTGATTCATATCACTAGAGAAGTTTGTTTCAAATGAAAATGCAGTCAAAAGGCTCAAACATATTCAGTTCTGGGCATGATCAATTGGATTTATAGATTTAAAAAAACTTAGAGAAACAACAAATGGTTGCTATGTGAGATAAACAAGAGGATTCACCAATGAAAATATTTGCAGTTTATCTATAAATTTTGGGTTAAAAGGACAATTAACATTTCAGTTATCAGAATGAAAACAATTTCTTGTAAGTTTAATAAAGTCTTCACTGTGAAACTTAAAGAATGAAAAAAGCCAGAGAATATGACAGCCAAAACATGACTGACAATCAGGGAAAGTATTGTAGAAACTAATCTAAAATTCTCGGGTGAGTTAAAAGTTTTGCAATATTTTGGTAACATAATGCATAATTTGTGAACTCCAGATATTTTTGTTGAAGTGAAGATGATGAACGATACTTGTTGATGAGATGCTGAGCTTGTTTGATACTCTTTTAATGCATCTCAGTTGAGTTGCCTCTATTGCTTTCAGCATGGCTTTGGAATCCATGGTTTTAGGCCTACCTGACATTGCCTGATTGCCAAGGTTCTTGCAGTCCTAGTGAAATTTTTTGAACCATCTGGTTGTTTTATTGTGGTCAACTGCACTTTCACCTTTCATACAACAAATGATTTTGGCTGCTTCTGTGGTGTTATGGCCCTGTTCAAACTTTGACTTCATGGCACACTGATCTGTGCAGCTTACAAATCACACTTGGAGTGCAGCAATGCACAACATGTCAGTACAACAACCACAGCAAGAACCTTGCACAGTTTGAATTGCTCCAGTCATGTGATATACTTGCCAGAAACTTCCACATAGCAAAATATTGCAAAAACTTTTACTCGCTCGATTAATGAAATGGAAAAGCCAAAAGAGATTTTAGTTAATAGAAGTGATTATTATATTTTTAGGTTACCATATTTTGAGACCTACAAGATATGGTGATTTTTTTTTTTTAAAGTGATGGATAAACAGAGGCATAAAAGGTAGAGGTTAAAAATTTTCTTGTTGAATCATCTGTTGGTGATCAGATAGAAGTTAGATTATACTACAAGATTTTCAGAAAAATATTTTTCTATTTTATATTGTTGTTGTTATGAAATCTGCCATGTTAATTAAAAACATGTTAATTCATAATGTTAATTAATTGGTAAAAATGAAATCATCAGAGTTGAACAAAATGTTTTTCTCTAATATTTGTTAAATTAAAAGAAATTCAAACTTCTAATCTATTTTGTTTTTCACTTCAAATTCTTGGAATTAAATTTTGAAAAGTTTATTTTAAATATCAATAAAAAAAAAACTAATGAAATCTCATCATTTTCCAACATTATTTGAAAAACGCAATTTTTTGAATTTTCCATACATATGTGTGAACTAGTGTGTTTGTATACATGTATCTAAGTATAGGTAGGAATATGCACATATAAATAAATACATATTGGTATTAATATATGCATAAAACTGCATATATTTCTATCCGAACGTATAAGGATATATGTATACATTTGTAGTTGAATATATATATATATATATATATATATATGTGCGTACATGGATGTGTGTATATGTACATATATATATATATATACATACATACACGTGTATGATGTTTTTATATATATATATATATATATATGTGTATACAGATATATTATTGCTCTAATATTGTGTTTTTAATAAAAAATTTCCAATATTCATTTGTAAAGCAGAAATGTTTTTTAGACATTAGGCGATTGAACTGGTGTCAGTGAAAAGCCACCTCAAAAATGACAGGTTCTTGAAGCACTACACATTGGACACAAACATCCAAAACTCACTAGAATTAATTTTGAATCCAGTGCTAAAATACTCAAACGTTTTTATTTGCTGCTGGTATTTATAGAATTAAATTTTCGGAATAAATGCTATAATAATACACCAATATAAACAATAAATGCACCGTCCTAACAAAGAAATTATGTACATGGAAAGATTACATCACTTTTGCAATATACACATTACAAATGATGGCTTAAGATCAAGCAAAAGTACGAAAAAACAAATCCACAATGGAAGGTTTATTAACCAATTCATGCTGGATATCAAAACATTGATATGTTAACTTGGTGTGTGTGTGTATATATATATATATATATATATATATATATATATATACACGCATATGTATATACATATATATGTTAATGCGTGTACATATGTGTGTATATATATATGCATATACATATATATATACATATATATTTAATAAAATATACGTAAATATATATACATCTATATATACATATGTAAATATATATATATATATACAAATATATATATATATATATATATATATATATATATATATATATATATACTTATACAGATGTGTGTGTATATATAAATATATATATATATTGATAAATGTATATAGATATGCACATCTATATACATATGTATATATATATATATATACATATACATGTATATATATATATATATATATATATATATATATATATATACATATACAAATATATGTGTGCCTATATATGTATACATAGGTATACATATATATATATATTTGAATATTTATATATACGTATATATGTATTTACATATATGTACACACACACATATATATATATATATACATGTATACATATATATATATATATACTTATACATACACATATACTCATCTATACATATATATATATATGCATGTATAAATATTTTTATATATATTTACATATGTATACAAATGTGTACATATGTATTTATACATATATATATATGTATATAATTATACATATGCATATGTGTGCACTTATATTTATACACATACATATATGTACCTATCATCATCATGTCACACCACCAGCACAGAACTCCCTGAACCTTTCCCACCACCCTTCTCTATTGTCCATCACTTTGGCTGGTCTTCCAGGCTACATCCTGTATCGGCACAGTGCTTTTGTATGTAAGTTGTAATTGGTCCTCCTGCCTTTGCTCGTCCCTGTGAAGAGGTCCACTGGAGTATGTCACGTGTTCGTCCCTACTTCCCTAGCAGTGTCCAGCATGTCTGGTTCTTCTAACATGGATAGTTTTCGTGATCGGTGGTAAGTGGCCGTACAGCTGCTGCTTTGTAAGGTGCAGCCTCCAGGACTTGTTCAATATTGCTCGCAGCATTCTTATATAGTTGCCGTCAAGCCTTTTCTCCATATGTTTAGTTAGCATCCATATAGTGCATCCATACAGCAGTATTGACCAGACCACTGTTTGGAAAAAACTGTGTTTCATTTAATTGGTCTGGTCTGACTTCCATATGACTGATAGCCTATTAATAGCTGTCTATGCCTTTGCTGGTGGCATGTTTATGTCTGTCTCGGTTGATGAGACACTGCTTCCTAGTAGGTGAACATGTCTACTAGTTTCAGAGAACTACCGTTTAGTGTGGAAATGTCGCCTCTTTGATTAAAGCATATGTATTCCGTCTTGTGTGCGTTGACATGGAGGCCTATGCCTGAAGCTGCTCGTTCCACACTCCGACAATGTAGCAGCTTGGGCTGGTGTATTTGACAGAAGCGCTATGTCATCAGTTGACCGCATCCATAAATGTTTATGCAGGGTACCTTCTGCTTCTTTACTTTGTCAGCTTGAAACCGTTGTCTTACATTTTATTACCAGGCGTTCTAAGCACGTAGTCTAGACAGATGATAAAGAGGTATGGGGCTAATGTGTCTCCTTGCAGCACATCTGCTACAATGTCAAAGTAGTCTGTGTCTCCATCCGGGAACAGACTTTTACTTTAATGTTTCTATATAGCATCATTATGGCTGCGATGGTCTCTTTGGGTCGCCCGTAGGCAAGATGTATTTGCTCCATCTTTCTTCTGTGTATAGAGTCAAAAGCGTTAGCGAAGGCGACAAATATTGTTGCCTCTAGGTTTTTTTGTATGTACAACTTCAAGAGTTGGATGGATAGTCAAAATTTGTGACGTTGTGGATCTGTTTCTCTGAAAGCCATTTTGATTCTTCCTCAGTATCTTTTCAGTTTTGGGTTTTATGCAGTTGCGTAGTAGAGCATTGTAGGTCTTGGCTGCTATGGATGTAAGGGTTTTACCTCGGTAGTTCTAGGCTAATCTGATGTCGCCTTTCTAAGGGGAGAGGAGGATGCATCCCTTTGTCCATCTGTCTATTGCCTTTTGATTATGTACAGGATTACAGTGTCGGAGCAGGAAATGTCGTCAAATTCCCTTGTCTTCCATACTTCTGGGAGTATTTCATCAAGCTCTGTTACTTTTCTGTTTTTAATTTTTCTTAGTATTGAGCCAAGTTCTTTTTGCGTAAACTGTCCTTGTTTGAGGTCTAATTGTTTACTAATAATTCTCGTGATTGGTTCATGTGAAACTTTCTGAGGGTTTCCAAGTGAATTCTGGAAATGTTGTTTCTATAGTTGTATTCGTTCTTGTTGACTGGTAGCTTCCAGTTTAACTTTCGCAGTGCTCTTCCTTCTGCTCACTTCGTTTACTGTTTCCCATGCTATCCTACATTGTTTATTTTCAACCGAGTCTCTAATCTTATTGATCTGATTTTGTATGTTCTGTTTGTTTTTTTTAGGTATATGTTAGCTAATTCAATTTCTGTCTTTTTAAGTTTCAGGGTATTGGTATTATTTGGGTTCTTCTTATTGCATTTGGGGGGCAGTTTTCACGTCTGCACGTTTTTTTAATGTCTCCCATGGGACTCTAGGTTTAGCTCTTTGTTTTATTGGCATGGGTTCTGTTGCCGCTTCTAAATGAGCATTGACGAAATGCTCATATTCGTCATTTGGAGTATGTGTTTCTGTCTTCTCCTGTTGTGCATCGAATTTATTTCTTAGTGTTAATGCACATCTATCTCTAATATCCCTGTTATTAAGCAGGGACCAGTCATTGTACACGGTGGTCGTTGTTCGGGTCGCATTCTTTCGTTGGCTTAGTCGTATTTTTGCCAGGACAATTCGGTGATCGGAGGACACACTCTCAAAAGAGGAATATACCTCGCAATTCAATGTGCTATTATTCCATTTCTTATTTATAAAGACGTAGTCTATCTGTGTTTTAGTATTATTTGCATAGGTGTAGGTCCATAGTTTTCCTTCCTTTTCTGAAATTTTGTATTGATGCATACTAATCTATTTTCTAGCGTGAAATCTGTTAGATGTTGCCCATTTCTGTTGGACGAGTTGTGTTAGCTGAATTTGTGGGTTAAGTTTTTACCAATTTGGGTATTCGTGTCTCCACCAATGACAAGAACGTTGTATTTCGGGATGCTACGAACAAGGGAGGATAACTCATTATAGAAGGTGATGAGATCAGTTTCTTCACTAACATTGGTAGGGCTGTAGCAGGAGATGATTGTTGTGCTAGGGTTGCCATTAAAATTATCTACCTTACCTAGGTTGTATTTTCTCTATGCTAATTAGTGATTTTAGGGATCGTGGTCCTATAAGCATACCACACCTCCTATTGTGGTATTTCCATGCACATACAGTGGCTAGCGTCCATCCATTTGCAGTAACATGATATTTAATATCCTCGCTATGAGTGTACCAGTGTATGTATATTATGTCTATATTATGAAATCAGCTCCGGTTGTTGTCCTATTCTATTTAAGGTTCTAATGTTGAATGCTGCTATTTGTATTGGGCTTTTGCATTTTATTAAATACAACTTTACGAGATATTACTTACCAAATATCAGGCAAAATGGCGATCATAAACTAGAGTTATAACAGAAAATGACATGCATCCAATAGTTATGCGTATCACTGTATATGTACGAGGATCATTAAATAAGTTTGCAGACTTTTTTTTGTATGAGCACTTTTATTGATAGTACACACATGAAATTCTAGTCCCCTTCGAAGTATTCTCCTCCGGTTGCAATGCACTTGTACCGTTCCAACAACTTCTGGAAGGCCCCATGGAAGTCCTCTTGTGTGAGCATGTCAATGACTTTCATCTCCTCAATTGTCTCATAATGACAGTCACAGGGAGCAAGGTCTGGACTATAGAGAGGATGAGGAACTGTCTTGATGCCCATCTTGGTCAAATAGTCTGTGACAAGGATGGAGTTGTGGACTGGTGCATTGTCCTGGTGGAAATGCCACTGACCCGATTTGAAGAGTGCTGGCCTCTTCCGACGGAATCTCTTCCTGAACTCCCTTAAAACCTCAACATAGTATTCCTTGTTGACTGTTTGTCCAGTGGGAACCCAGTGCATGTAGATCATGCCAGTGCTGTAAAAAAATGGGATCATCAAAAGTTTGTGTGTGGATTTGCTCTGTCTGGCCTTCTTGGGTCTGGGAGAGCCAGCATACTTCCGCTGGGAACTCTGTCTCTTGGTCTCTGGGTCATAGCAGTGGATCCAGCTTTCATCGCATGGCATTTTTTCCAAGTTTAAAACAGAATCTTATTGCATATCGTTCTTCTAAAGTCCAGATTGCATTTTTGAAATTCACCAGCTGTGACAATCAGGCTTTAGTAGGGTGTATTCCAATTCCTGCTGTAGCTGTTCCTTTGAACCTGAAATCATAAAAATTGGTCAGTCATCTCATAAGATGTATAGCAATAACATACTGAATTTTCAAGAGTCTACGACAATTTTAAATGCCAGTACAAAAAATTCTGAATGTACCACGTATATATATATATATATATATATACTGTAGGGTTGAGCTCTCTAGCGAGGGAAGTAAATGTGTTGCCATTAGCGTAATGCAAGGCTCTTCATATGAATCGAGCTCTCGGTAGCCGTTAAGCGGATATATGTAAACAAAAACAATTGTGATACATAACCGTTTAAATTTCCTTCGCTTGCGCTGGTTTCCTCGTGGCTGAGTGGTAGAAACTTGGATTGGCGTTTGAGTCAAACGAGTTTCAATCCCAGCTTCTGGAATTTAGCCTGTCTAATCATACTGAAGAATTCTGATAGAACGAAACAGATCTGTCTGTGGATGACAATATATATACGTTTGCTCAGCTTAGTTTTTTTTACATATGTTTACGTCTTTTAAATTATAACACGAGGGCAGATGATATTGCCATTTAAACATAAATGGCAGTTGACGTTGTTGAGTTCTGTTGCCTCTTGTTATATTAAAAGAAAGAAAATAAATAATGAAGGCGTTGGTATTGGTGGTTTTCAATTTTGTAGTTTAATGGCAGCTTATGAAGAAGTTTTTCCTTGTGCCGTGAGTCGAAGAAGATAGTAAGACAGTTGTAAATGGCTGTGCGGGAATTTAGTACTTAGCCAGATGCTTCGGAGTCTATTTGGTTTAGGAGGGAGGAATAATTGACCAGGAAATGGTCTCCTAAAGGAAGCAGAGGAACAAATGTTGAAATGTGCTCTCTCGAGATGAAAGGTACCTCTGTCTGCTGTTGAAATCGCCCCGGAATTGAGAGAGAAATGTTATCTCCCATGTCGGCTGATCTTACCTTGCTACCAGCCAGGAGGAAAGGAAAAGAGAAAGAGCATGGTTAACGTTGTCTTTTATGGTGCCCGAGGGTGGTGGTGCCCGGGCAGAGTAACATCAGTCATTCTCATTGGATGAAATGTATAATTTCAAAATCCCAACGGCAAAAACAATTCCTGCTCTAAAAAATAATTTGATATTCTTTCTGCTACAAAGTAACCCTGCATTGAGCCATCTTTTTTTGATTATTCTTTTTAGTCTATTTTCAAATTTAATTCAAATGATGTATATGTAAAAATGTTTTTCGTTGTATCTATAAAAAGAGAAAAAACTAAAATATTTCAAAATGATTTGGTCTAATTAGAGATTTGTTTTTTGAAGGATTATTTTTTTGTTCTTACACGTGTTTATGTTTCCAACTCCTTGCTTTCGTTAGAAAACATATGTGACTGTAGTCCATGTGAATGGGGCACCCAATGAGACTCGAACTCACTCGTAAAGTTTTGTTGGAATGTTTTTTAAGTTTTTTTTTTGGTTCATAAAGAGGTCACTATTGGGTGTTAAATTTCTCCTCCTCCTCCTCTTGGGTCATTTTGTGTGTGTGTATATGTGTGCGTGTGTGTATATGTGTGTGTGTATAGTTTGGGCTTGATTTTTTTCTCTTTTGAAGCAGTGTCGTTTGAAATTTACTGGCAATCACTTTTTACAATTCATCCTACGTGTGTGTATATATTGCAGCAGAAAGAACTTCGACCGTTATGGTCGTCGCATATTTTCACCCAATGAGGATGATTTATCCTATTCAGCCCGGACCATTTTCCCGGGCAACATAAAAATGGTGAAAGCTCCCCAAACTACCTCTTCCTTAGCTACTTTCGAGCAGGACGGACGTACTTTCTGTCCGTTCCTTCATAGCAGCAGAATCGCAATACCATGAGGAAAGCCATCTAATTTATGGACCTCTTGATTCTACCCTCTTAGACCAAGGGTTCCCAGTTGAACATGAATTAGATGCATTTAATCCGCCACTTACAGGAACACCTTTATGTCACCTTTAACTTTTGCTATGTCTACAGTGACGCGCAATTCCCTCAGACATCCAGCTACCTCATTCCTGGGCAACCATTTCTGGAGACCTTCATGCTTCTATCCTACAGCGACCAGGACCATACATTTATGGGTGACTACATCATTCCTGTCCTTAAACAGCAAACACGACTTTTGCTATGTCTATCGCGACACATAATCCGCTCAGGCATTCAGCATTGCCTTGACTGTAGCGATGCACATTCCACTCAGGCATTTAGCTACTATAATTCCTTCTCAACTCAATAACTATTTCCTTCCTTCCTTCCTTCCTACGAGACTTGCAGCTAAAAGGTACCCTTTATTCTGGCTGTCATTAAACCTTCTTGAAAACTTTTCTATGTCTTGGTTCAACTCATTTATTTTCCTTCGAAATAGCGAGAAGATAACGTAACAATTCTTCATCGCTAAAATATATGAAAAATATTTGTATGTTTCCAATTGTGTGTGTGTGTATTTTATGTTTCATTCAACGTGGGTTTGAGGTCACGAGGGTTTGGAAATTCTATATATTCAGATTTTGGGGTTTCTCCATTTTTTTCTTTGTTGGGACTTGTGAATTTTTGGCTGTGCGTAAAAATTACTAGTTCGGGCGATACACTTTGTTGAGAAGTCTTTTTCTTTTTGACTTAGTGACTTAGTGTGTATTTTGCAGAATTTTGTGATTTTTTATAAGATATCATAGTCAATATTTGTATCTATTACTTTGTAGTTAGTTTCATCTTTTAATATCTCTTGGATTTTTCCTTTGTAATGTTTTTTTCTAAAATAACTACAGCGCTTCCCTTGTCTACATCTTTTGTGATTATGCTTTCATTTTCCTGTATATTTTTGAAGGCGTGTTTTTGGTTTTGTAAGAGGTTGTTTTTTCTTTTAGGTTGATCTTCCATAATGGATATATATATATATGTGTGTGTGTGTGTGTGTGTGTGTGTGTATGTTTTTATATGTATAAATATAGGTATGTATATGTATGAATATGCGTATATATATATATATATACGCATATATATGCTCATAAAAATGTATATATATATGTAAATGTATACATATATATACATATATATATATGTAAATGTATACATATATATATATATATGTATGTATGCATGTGTATATATATATGAATATATTTAAGCATGTTTGATTAAATAATAAAGACACATTTTGTCTATATAATTTCATTAGGATCCTTTCAAGTTTCCAGATAAGTGTCTTGGTTTCAGGTTGGAATTGATGGATGAATTTACGAAAATTGTCCAGAGAACTTTCGGACCTTTCATATGCCATCATCAGGGGTTGCTTGCATGTGTAAAGAGTGTTTTTTTAAAGAGTTTTGAAAGTTTTTAGGTTTATTATCACATAAGAAAATTACGTAAACACAGAGTTGGATAAAACTCGGATGCTGATGAATTTAAAAACAGAATGCTATCAACGGAAATAGAATATTATCAAGAAATATGGAATATTTGAAAAAAAACAACAAAAACATAAAAACTAATGGCATTTCAAAACATTGTCGTTATTTTCAAAATAATTTCTATTGATTTTAGATTTTTTGTTTTTATATGTAGGGCTTCTTGGATTTGTAGTGATAGCTTATTTATTTCGTGTGCAATCATAGTGGTGTTTTCAACAAGAATTTTTCGAAATTTGGATTTGGGAATAGAATGGGTTTTAAGATGATGTAAGGCTTTGGAGCAGGAATCATTAAGGTGCATTGTACGCCGTTCAGAAAGAGTTGTAATGGTAAGATCAACATACGTATTATTTTCTTTGGATACATCGTCTCCCAAGGGACATTTGAAGATACATACGACGTTTGTTCAATCAAGAAGTTCAATGGAGGGGGAAGTGTTATTGGAAATAATTTGTTTAGAGGTTTTAAATTTGTTGTAGTAAATGATAAGTCTTACTTTTTTGGTAGGATCAGTAGCGAGAACATTTTTTGGATAAGGATTTTTAGTATATGTTTGTTGCGGAGCCGATAAGCGCATCGACTCCGCAAATAATTTAAGTGTAATGCGTGTGAGTATAGTGTGACAGCCAGAGGCAATGAAGGAAGACAGAAGGCGAGATAATAGATACAACAAAAGTGACGATTTTATTGGCCGGAATTTACAAACGTGTATGTGAACGTCCGTGGCAGTTGTAATGTGGTCTTCAGCTAGGATGGGTTACGTCGTTAGCTGGTATGGTAGAGTTGTAGTTGTGCGCTGCAGGACGTTCAAGGAGGGTAGCTGGCGTAGGTCGAGTCGTGGAGATACAGCTAGATGTTTGATGCTGGTAAGCTGAGATCGGTCGGGTCGTTGGATACAGCTGGATGGTCGTTACGAGCAGCTGAGGTCGGTCGGTCGTTGGTAAATCGATGTCCCGGTTTTTGACATTTCATTGGTATGGTCGAGTCGTAGTTGCTAACCCGTAACAGAGAGTCGTTACGTGGGCTAGTTGTTGCAATGCTAGGGCAGTCCATAACAGCGAGTCGTTACGTGGACTGAATGCTGCAATGCTAGTGTAGTCCGTAACAGCGAGTCGTCACGTGAACTAGATGCTGCATTGCTGGGGCGTCGTGGTCGGTAGCTATGGCTTTGTCGTGCCAGATAGCTGTGCGGGCGTATCGGTTACGGTAGCTATGGCTTTGTCGTGCCAGATAGCTGTGCGGGCATATCGTTTATGGTTGCTATGGCTTTGTCGTGCCAGATAGCTGTGCGGGCGTATCGTTTACAGTAGCTATGGCTTTGTCGTGTCAGATATTAGTGCGGGCGTATTGTTTACGGTAGTTATGGCTTTGTCGCGCCAAGGCTGTGCGTACGAGTCAGGGCGGTAGTTATGGCTGTTTCGCGCCAAAGCTGTGCGGACGCATCGAGGCAATAGCTAAGTCTGTTTTGCGCCAAAGCTGTGCGGACGTGTCGAGGCGGTAGCTAAGGCTTACATGCCAAAGTGGTGCGGACGTATCGAGGCGGTAGCTAAGGCTTGCGCACCAAAGCTGTGCAGACATATCGAGGCGATAGCTAAGGCTTGCGTGCCAAAGCTCTGCACTGTCGAGCGAACAGGCCAGGAGGCTGAGGCTAAGATTGGCGTTATCTTAGCGCTGCGCGTATAGTGGAGCGGTAGCTAAAAGCTAACCCTTGCATTTAGCGCTGCGCTGCCAAATGGACGAGCGGAACCGACCGATGGTTAAAACTGGCTGGTCTTAGTGAGTCCTCTTTGTGTTTGCCTCCAGGCCGTCTATTTCGACTGGTCATTAATGACCGCCAGATATGCTCCGACGTGCAGAAGGTGACCTCTCATAGCCCTTAAAAAGGACCGTAACAAAAAGGTTGTTGAATCTACCACTAGAAGTGGCGGTGAGGTGGGTGCAACCATGATAACGTAGGACCCGAGCCTTGTGGACCCAAGTAGCTCCTGAGAGCGTTCGCGTAGACCTTTGAATTTTTGCCGCCTGAAGCCTTTTTCATATGGAAGAAAGGGAACTCCACTTCTGTCGCGCCACGTGCATAGAAAGTTCTTCTACAAAAAATGAACGCAGAAAATAAGTACTTCTATAGTCCGGTATGGGCTAGTGAAGAGTATTGCCTCCATTTTTATAGAATTATTTCTGGCAGAAGTGTTTTGCAAATGTTGATAAACGTTAATTTATCCCTTTCTTAGCTGTAACGGCCGGTTAGAGTCGAAAAAGGGCTTCATCATTTCCGGCCGTACCCGGATGTTATTTCTCTAGGGCGAAGGTGTAATCCGATATGTTTACATTCGTAGGCCGGTCGCGGCATGTCCATCTATTTTATAATTAATATGAAATTGGTTTTTGCAGGAAAGTTTTATTTTCTATGTTATGTTGTTCAGTTTTATTAATATATATTGTAGGAGGAGATATTGTATTTTTGATATTTAATTTCTATTTTGTAGTGGTATATTTAATTTGTTTTTTATATGTGGTTGCGTGTTCTCACGAGTCGGAAGGTCGCCATTTACAGCGCTGGGGGATAACATTATTATCATTATTATTGGGTTTTTGTTTTAAGGTTTAAGTCGGTTTTGTTGGTATTACGTTGGTTGCGTTGGTAGCGTTGGTATTTCATTGGTTGTTATCCCTTCGCTAAATGTTGGTGGAAAATAAAGGTAGTGGAGAAGAACGAAGACGTTGATAGGTTTTGTATCAAGGTTTTAATGGCAGCATGAAGTAAGGGGTTTACGCTGGTATGCTGCGAGGTCTCGTAGTAAGGAAAGAAGGTAGGAAGTTGTTAGAGTGTATCATCTAATTTGTTTTTAACTAGGATCCCTTGGTCTAGAAGAATAGATCATAGTGTATGATGCTACTACTGCTATTCAGGAGCAGACGAATAGACGTCCGTTCCTATTGAGGATTTTCTGAGGGAGCAAGAGTTTTGCGGGCTTTCTTCAATTTTGGTGCTGCTAGTAAATATGGTTTAGGCTGAATAGGATAGGTCATCCTCATTCGATGAAAATGTTCGGCGACTCTAACGGTCAAAATAAATTATGCGCCAAACAAAAATTCAAGTTTCTCTCTGCTACAATATATATATATATGTATACAATGTATATGTAGATTCATACAGTAATAGATGTTTGAATAGAAACATTGTTTTCAACAAATCCTTCAGCAGTAGATGATGGTTTTTGTGATGGTTTCAGGCCTAAGCATCATTACCACGAGCCCAGAGCGCCTATGCATGAAACCACCAAACTTTGCTGGATGTTATCATTGTGTGAGAGACAACACACACACACATGCACACACACACACACACACACATATATGCATATATATATATATATGAATGTGTACACATGTATGTATGTAGCACATTTCTATATACTGTAGAGAAGAGGAAAATCTCGTATATTGTTTTGGCGCGCTATTTAATTCAACACTGAATTTCACCCAATCAGGATGACTTATCCCATTCAGCCCGGACCTTCATTTCCGGCTAGCAAAACGGGTGAGCGGCCAAACACACTCTCTTCGGCTTGAGACGGCGACCAGCACGGACGTGTCTCTGGTCGCCCCTGCTTAGCGATGCCCTTTAGCTAAACAAGCCACCCAGTGCGGACATATCACTGTGGCTTTAACCCTAGCAGCAGCAACATGGACACACAGCGAGGGAACCTTCTAATTTATGGATTCTTTGCGTCTAATATACTTTAGACCAAGGAATCCCAGTTGAATATGAATTAGATACGTTCAGCATGCCTTCCACAAGCACCACAAAAATTTACTATGTCGATCCGAGCGCCACTCCGCTCTCGACACAAAACTACACTGTGACTTTGAATACTCCCCTCACACGTCCAACGACACGCTGCCATTTCCAGCATCCCGCTAAGCTATTTCGTCTCAAACATCCAGCAAGCCTAAACACCACGAGTCTTGTAGCACCAAGAACAAACCTCCACAAAGCTGCAAATAAAAACTTTCGCTGTTGTGTGTTGTTAAAGAAAAGTCTCGTAATTCATATTTGTGTGCCTTAAAAAATATAGCGTTAAACAATAACCTTTTCACCTCACCTGTGTTGTCTTCAAAACCGCTATAATACATAGGTAGGTGTCATCATATGTTACCATCAGTGTATTGGGGTAATCTTTTGTTGTATGGAACATCAGAAATTGGTTTCATTTCTAATGTAGATTTTTTTTATCTTCTATATGAATAGTTGTTGTAGACTATCTTTACCTTATAGAGGAATTGTTGTGGTTGAATATCTATGATATATAGGAATGTGTATATATATGTGTGTTTGCGTGTGTGTGTGTTTATGTCTGTGTGTGTGTGTGTC
This sequence comes from Sepioteuthis lessoniana, assembly GCA_963585895.1. Taxonomy (NCBI): domain Eukaryota; kingdom Metazoa; phylum Mollusca; class Cephalopoda; order Myopsida; family Loliginidae; genus Sepioteuthis; species Sepioteuthis lessoniana. Next base: position 133,976,347 of record OY757908.1, read on the forward strand.
TATAGGCGCATGTATATATATGTATATACATAGGCATACATATGTAGGTATATATGTACATACATACATAAGTTTATATGTACACACACACACACATATGTATATGTATATATATATATGTATGAATGAACTGAAATTTCATTGATCAGCTCTTCTGGACAAACACTAATTCTTTTTTTTTTTTATAGTTTCAGGCAATTATTACTCGGTACATTGAGGCATAAAGTTGGGAAGCAGCATCTCCTTGGCACATCTCATGACACTCTATAAATGTAATTGTAAATTTTATCTTTTTATTATTTTATGAAAGCTTCTTTCAGGATTGATCATAATCCTGTCTGGAAATCTTAGTTTGTACTATGTCTCATGTCAATATCTCTGGGCGAGTGTCATTTTAGTTTTAAAATAAATAAAAATAGGATGAATAATTCTTTTTTAAGTTCATAATAGTACTTTTGTGATGAATAATTATAGTAATAAGTAAATAAATAAATACATTCTTAAATAATAATTATGAAAAAATTAGAATGATTTTTTAAATTTATAATTCTTTTGAATAAAGTATATATATATATGTATATTGTAACAGTGTAGGTTGTCACTATCTCACTTATGCTATTAAATATATGTAAAAACTAATATGTATTTAATAATGATAATAATAATGATAATTATATATATATATATATATATATATATATATATATATATATATATATTATTTTAAATTATTTTTCTATATGATAATAGTGGCAATAACAATTGTACATGCAATTGAAAAACATTAAAAAGAAGAGTAAAAAATAACAAAACCATATGTATAGAATTGAATATAAGACATAGATTAATCTTTGATCATTTGTAGTGAGTGAGATAAATCTCATATTTATTTAAACGAATAATAAAAAAGGGTTACCGGATGTTGACGGTGTTAGGTGAAAACTGTTCTTACAACACTCTAATAGACATGATGGGTTTCATTTAAAACATTTTTTTTCTTCCTTATTCATCGGGGTATTTTGGTGAACTCAGAATGTCGAACTTTATTTTTCGGTGATTATATTTCCTTTATTGTTAGTGCTTTTTTTTAGTCAAAAATATAATTTCCAGGATCCAATTTTTGTTGTCTTTCTCATAAACAGAAGAAGAAAACGTCGTTGAAAAAAAAAGTAAGTTGTATTGTCACAGTCTTTTCCCATTCAACAAACTTTCATTCATTTTTTTTTTTTTTAACATTCCTTTGTTGATAGTAAATTTGGTGTTTGCCCAGAATATCTGACGAAAGAAATGTCTGTTGTAATGTGCACAAAATTATAAAATTTAACTCACCACGCAAAGTCTCAGCCATTATCTTTATTTTTTAAAAATACTGTACAGTTATATTTGAGCCTCCGCCTCATTGTGTGTGTACGTATATATATATATATATATATATATATATATATACCTGGAATTCAACATTGTTTTTAGTGCTTGTAAAGAGAAAAACTGAAATATATTTATTTTATTTATTTGTTCTCTACTCTCAATTGAAGAAAAATCTGCCAAACATTACTTAATTTTAAAAAGACGAATGCAACGGCGCTTAGCGTATTATTATTTCCAAGTTTTTTTTCCTTTCTCAAAAATCGAACTATAAAAACCCGATCTGTTGTTATGAAGTAAAACGGTTCCTTTAATTTAATGAAAATAATATTCCTCAAAATATATTTTATGGATTTTTTAATAAAAGTACCTTGCTTCAAGGAGGGTGAGGGTTCTCCTGGTGAAATGGCTAACGTGCTGGACTGTGCGACATGGTAGGAAGCGAGTTCGAATTCTAGTCGTGTTATGTTCACTTTTGGACTAATGACCCGCCGACAACTTCCCAGATAGATGTTAATTAGAACCACTGCTGTTCTTCAACAAGGATGGCGTTGGCATTAAATAAATCATGAAGGTTGATAGGCCTTTAATTAAAGAAAGCCAAACTTTCACCAAGTGTGACACTCTCAATGACTTTAATTAAAGTTGTTTATTATCTGTGCGTGAGTTAATAAAATTACCGTATTTGAGAATATAGGATAGGCCTTGGATTTACATTTAATATTCTAGTTATCCGATATCCAAGTCTGGGCAGATTATCCGTCTACCGATCAACTTCACATAAGACCTTTTTTTCTTAAAAGGAGTTGAAGAAGCTAGTCTAAAATTATTTGAAAGAAAATGGATATTTTAATTAGTTCAAATTTCATTCAGAACAATTTCATTTTGCTTAAGCTCATGGTTTATAATGGTTTATTTATCTTTATTTTTTTCAAAGAAAACAGTATGTAATAAAAATAGGTTTAAAAAATTGGTTAGGTGCCCCCCTCTTATTATGACTGGGGTTTTCCAGAGGATAAAGGGAAGTAATCTGGACATTTTTATCTGAATTTCAGAATTTTAATTTTTTTCAATATTTTTTTTCTAATTATAATTTTTTGACATTTTAAAAAATTGTCATTTCTTAAAAAATGACGATTTTTTGTAATATATATATAAAAAAAAAGTGGAACATTTTTAATAATTTGAAAATGGTAGATTGTAAAAAAATGAGTTTTGTTTTTTAAATAAGTTATTTTTTTAATAATCATTTGAATTTTACCTCTAGAATTTCAATCTTGAAATTGTAAGAAAACTGGGGGAAATTATAAAGTGTAATTTTAGTTTTTTTTTTTTTTTTTATAAGAATAAAAAAAAAAGATGCTACATAAAAGAACATGAAAATACATGCAAAATGCAGCTTAATATTTTCCAAAATTTATTTTGCCCCACCCTCTGTTTCCACAAAAATATAGCATGGAGAAAATTGTTCCTACAATGACAGCAAAGTTTTCTCTTTGTTTTCATCAAAGTGTTTTTTATCAATTGAGTATTTACTTGAATATCAAGATAAACAAAATTTCTTTCTCGTACAGCAACATCCTCCTTATAAAGTCCATCATCAATACATTCTGTATTGGTATCAGCTGCCCATCCATTTGATATAATTCTGCTTCCATGTAAAATCCAATTGTCATCCTTTATTGCTGGATTTTTTTTTTTGTTGACAGAAGGCGAGGCAAAATAAATTCACGGAAATCCTAGTCTGCATTTTTCATTTATATTTTATTATTTAAGTTTTATTGAAAATTTATTTTGAATTTTCTTTTCGTGTTGCATTATTTATTTATCTGTTTATTAAAAAAAAAAAATGAAAATGAAATGAAACTTTACAATTTCTTTTCTTTTTTTCTATTTCAAGGTTCAAATTTTATTAAAATTATTTAATTATGGAAAATATTGTCATTATTAGAAAAAAATATGAAAATTAATAATTTTTTAAAAATCATTTATGATTTTTTTTTTTCCTTTTTTTTTTTTCTTCTCCATTGCAAGAAATTGTCATTACTTTAAAATATTAAGAATAATTCTTAGAAAAAAAATTAGAAAAAAAGTTTAAAAAATAAAAAAATTAAAGTTCAGAAAGTGGCTAATTAAGTCAGAAGTAAAAGTCAAGGCTACTTCCCTTCATCATTTGATATAAATCTCATCAATTTTTGGTTTTCAATGTAACTGAGTTTTTTTTTTTTTTTTTTTTACATACTGTTTTTCTATTAAAAAAAAATCATTGATCATGAGCTTAAAGAAAAGGCAGTTGTTTCAATCTAAATTTGACTAATTGCGGCATTCACTTCCTTCTAAATAATTTTAGACTGCCTTCTTCAACTCTACCTTTTTTTGTTGCTGTCAAATAAGGTATTTGATCAAATGATGTTTTGTTTTCTAAAGGAAAATAAAACTTGTTTTTATTGTATTATTTAATTGTATCTGGATGAAAACAAACAAAAGCAGTTGAATTTTTTGTTTCAGGAATAATAGACTGAACTCTGATAAAGAGGGCTCTGATATTGTTCTAGATATCAGCAAAAAAAATAAGCCTACAAATGATTATTTTAAAAATTTTTTTCTTAATAAAATTCATTTTGTGTCTCCACATGAAATTTAAATAGTTTCTATTCACTGCCTGTTGGGTCACAGTAGAGCAGATTTGTAATATATGAGTTATACACTTAATCAAAATTTATTGTAGACTTAACACCAACGTCCATGTTCACTAATGTCAGACTACCCTGACCTGCCATTATTGGTGGAATGGAGGAGGTACTAGTACAAATTTGGAACCTTGTACTCGCCTTGTGCAGTTGCCATGTCTTTTTTAAAGGCAAGAATATGAATGAGGGAGATGAACAGATACTACACTTTAAACCCAGTTTAATGGTCAAGTTAAGAGATTTTTGTAGTCACCCCACATATATAACCAAAAATCTCATTGTTGGTGAATGTTCTTTTTGTTTTAGAATCCTTAGTTTTTATTTTATTTAAGATTTAGTTTTTAAGGGTCATTTTCTGACTGAAGGCTCTTGGGCTGAAGCCACAAAAGTATGGTTTCTCTCCAGTGTTGATCCGTTTAGTTTCTTATTTTTGGCATGCCAGTTTATTCTAATTAATGAAGACCGAGTTTCTTTCAAGCCATTTACACCCTTTTAAATAGAGTTTACTAAATTTGTTATTCAGTGTAAATTCTCTCTCTCACATATGGTTTATTGAACATTTAAATGTTTCCTGAGATGAAATATTTTCATAGACATAATTTTTGTTGGATTTTTATCAAAATATTTTTGTTGACTTCGGCTATTCAATAGTAAATTTCCTTATTTTCGGTTTATCTAAACTTTTTTCCTTATTATACATCTTTTTATTTGTTTTCCTTTTAATTCAATTTTTTTTTTTTTTTTGCAAAATTGTAATGTTATCAGTTGGAGATTTTTTTTTTTTTTCATTTGCTTGGCAAAAAGGCATAGAAACACAGGTAGAATTTATTCAGTTGAAAGTTACTAAAGACAGACATCTGATAGCCGAGTTAACTTGGGCTGCAGAATACACTGACTGCATCTCTGCAGATGGGTAAGACTCCTCCTCCAAGTATCCTGGATATGATACTAAACTATCTGATGGTGAGGCTCCTGTAATTCTGGAGTTTTGGGGAATGGGGAGTACCCCTTCATTGCCTTCACTCCCAGGTCTGCTCTAGCCCAGAGTGTTAGTACCTGATAGGGTCTTATCTTTGGATCAAATAGAACTGTTTGGCATTTAAACTGTGTACTTATGCTAAACTGAATTGTTTGAACAAGAACTGTTTTTACATTTAACAGTGTGTAAACAAATGACTTATGTTTAATGGAATTTTTTGTGTTAAATAACAATACTTGAAAACATTTAACTGTGTGCAAACAAATGATTAATTGTAAATAGAATTATTTATATTTGATAGAAATGAGTGAAACCATTTAACAATGTGAAAAAAAATGAGCTCAAGCACATTTAAAAATGTTCTCTACAAAATGTGTTTAGAAATCATAAAAAGATAAAAGTATAAAAAGATTTGGCATAAAACCAAACCAGACCTCTGAAAAAGCTCACACAATTTAATGGCAGAAATGTTGGGATGATAATAATAATCTAGGCAAGGACAGTAGTCCAAGTACATCAGCATATGATATTGATATCTGGGTTTTCTGTGATTATTCATCAGTTCTGTATGCTTTTACTAATTGTGATTTCTGATAGGTTAAACCATTTTAGTACACCAACCTAATTCAATAAGAATAATCACAATGTAGTACAATAAATATTAATACACACGAACAGTCTAAAAGTCTGTCAGCCTGAAACATTACAATTGAATGTATAAAAGTGTAAAACACTATAAATACAAATTATGCTCTTTTTCTTAGTAAATTAAAAAGTTAGACAAGCATATAGAATTTAAGAATACTTCCATATATTCAGTCATTGCTACAGTCCTTTTGTAATGGTACCGCCTAATGGTATCAAATTGAAAGTTGTAATGCTAACTACTTTAAATATACGCCTTAATAATTTTAGTGCCGGAGGGTGTTGTCAGTGATGTTTTGCTTGGTTCTTTGAGGAGTTTCGGGTCCTCCAACATCATACTCCCCTCCCCCAGCAGACCCTATCAGAGATGATCAGTCTCTGATACACCCTCCAGTTCATGCAACATTGGAGAAAAAAAAAGAAAAATTAAATTGACTTTTTATTTATTTTGACGATTATAGACTGCTCATCCATGCATCTGATTGGTTGCAAACAACCGATCAAATATACGGATCTGTCTATTTTAGTGATCTGCGAGGACTCTATATCACTTTTTTAACACATGGATTGTTCAAAATTATTCGTTTACACTGCGAGTCAAACACAACATGACTGTGTTGGTTTTGTAGATACAAAATTTATTTTTGGTGGACCATTTATAATGGTTGCCAAAAATAGATCGAAGTGTGTCAGAAAGAAGATTGGCAGACACAGTTGTACGGGGTGGGGGAGACACAAAAAAGAAGAGTCAGGCAACTTATCTTTTTGCTAGCTTGTCGTTTTGTACATGTGTGACTTCTGCCATTGTCTGCCCCTCATCTTCTGCGTCTTCTTTGTCGAGACCCCTACATCGTTTGTTGTGTGTCTGCTGGCGGTCTCCTCCTTGTCTTCAAATTAATTCTTATATGCACATCCCTAAAATTAATAATTTCATAATACTTTTGTGACACGTCACTACTAAATCCCAAATATCATCTGATTCTTCACTGTTGTTTATCTTGGAATATTCTAAACAACTGAATTCACTTATTACATGCTTGACATCCCCCTGTAAAAAAACAAAATGCCTACTCCTCCAGCCTTGTCCTGGATCACAGATGATACCCCACAACTTTAAATTCCAAGCTTAAGTAAAAAAAAAAAAAAAAATTGCTAAAATAATTAAGTGAAAGTTATTTCACACTTTTAAATGTTAATTTTTGAAGGAAATTTGTTGAATATTGTAGCCTCATGTATTTTATTGAAATGTTGATTCAGTTCAACAATAAATTTGAAGAGGCTAAAGACAATAAATTGTAAAAAAAAAAAATATTCCCCCAAAAGATCATTCATATTATTATACAAATATTAAAAAAAGAATATTCTCAAAGATGAACTTATTAACCAATAAATTCTATTTGCTTCTTCCTACATATAAAGACAATACACTGCAAATATTCAAGAAAGAAGATAAAATTTATTGTGACTATTATTTTTAATGATATCAATGATGTTTTAGTTGTTTGAATATTGCTTTTTTTTTTTTTTTTTTTTTTTCATACATTTTCTGGATTTGACCTCTTTGAATTTATTGTTTTACTAAATTATCATTTAAAACTGGGTTTTTAAACATACTTGATACACTCCTTGTTACTAAATTTAATTTTTATTCAAACTTCCAAATAAATTGAATATTAAGTTACACAACTAATTTATCAATATTTAAAATTATTTACATGAGAAAAGAATCAGTAAATCATGAATGCAAATGCAACATTAATTCTTGAATTATTTTTTTTAAAGGGCAAGATGGGTTTGGTGTTCACTGAAGATATCACAACTATTAGGTTGAGATTAGTGAATTTGAGCCATGAATCACAATGTTTGATGTTCAAAGTGGTTCTTGGTTTGCTTACTAATTAATGCACATTCTGGCTGGTTGTCACTTTTTTGGGGGAAATTCAATATGATTTTGAGGCAAAGCTTGGATTTGGTGTTATGAGAACTGACATAGAAAATTAGATTCCTTACTTTAAAATTCAGTTGAGCATTTAATTTTAAAGATAGCAAAAATATACAGAAATACCTCATTTCCACTGAATTTTGCAGACAAACTGACTTCAAAATTTTATTATTTCAATGATAAATCCAGATGAAATTGATATTTTTCATTGGATACAATGAATGGAAAATAAATACGATGTTTTAAATCTGCATTGTTTATTGAACATTGCACCAAAACCGACTGCACTATACGAGATCATGTAACAATAGAACTAAATTCTTCAGTGAATTTTCCTTTTGATGAAAATGCAGGTTTTATTTGGTGGCACAATGATTTGGTTACAATGTGCTGTGCCTTGCTTCCTGCCCATACTCAATCTGTAAAGCTTCTGTTGTTAATTTAATAGCTCTTTCCCCTTCTTGTGAGGAGGCAGGTAAATGTGGAAATTTCAATTCTGTTCCATTCAATAGAGATTCTAGGAGTTTATTCCTTGAAAAAACTTCTGCAAGTGCATTTTCACAAATTCCATTTTTTTTGAGAGGTCAAAGTTGACCAATGTGTGGCTTTAAAATTGATTGAAGTAATTTAAAAAAAATCTCTTCTTTGGTCGTTTGCTTCTTCTGGAGTGGGGGGGGAGGAAAATTTACTCATACTTGATTTATATTTTTTCGATGCAATTTGAATAAAACTTATAAGAATTCTTGGAAATTGACATATTAAATATGAATAAATATCTATTTACCTAATGGACAAAATCTTTTTTTATGGCCTCTTCCCTCACCTCCAATTCATCAGACTTCAACAGGGACGACAAAATATTTTTTGGAAGCAAAAACATTGTGCTGTAATTTTTTTTGATGCTATATTCTGGATTTCAGTTGATAGTTGCTTTATTCTCTGGATCATATTAAATATATACAGTCGTTAGTTATAGAAATTGTCCGTTTTACTTCAAACCAACTAACTGCATACACTTGAATGACAAATTGGACATTGGTGTGTAATTTATCGGACAGTTCTGGTGGATATACACTTCTGGTCCATAATCTGATGGCTAAAGTTAACCATCTTGCTTGATTCAGAGGTCCAATCTTCCAAGAAGCAAATCTAGAATTCACTTTTCCTCGAGAAATGCCTACAGCATATTCAAGAAGTAATCGTTTGCCACCACTTAGATCATATTTACCAACCCCTCCGCTTGGGCAGGATATGACACAAGGTCAATTTTTTTAAGCGGAGTTTAACAGGTTTTAATTCAGAGTTTTCCTTCTCCTAGACTAGTTGCCTCACCAAGGTTGAAGAACTTAGTCTACCCTACTATTTACCCATAGCTGGAGGGAGAATATTTGGATTCATACCTTTCCCAAGGGTATTAGTGCTATGTGAAATGCAATCAATCAGGTCCAGGATTTGAACTCGTGTCACCATGTCCATATCCTGCGACGATAACCATTACACCACAGGCACCTCCAATTGCCACCGCTTAGATCATCCATTGCTTCTACAGTGAGATAAAAATTGTCCAGATAGCCACAGGGGCAAATCATGGTAATTACTTCCATAAAGTTTCCCTAAAGGACCAGTGAAAGTTGTAGGGCTTCTTGTAGTTCCATCAATTGCTTTAAAGATGGCTCTAAATGGAAGTTCATTTTGAAGTGAACAGCCAATAGTGTACACCTTCCTTTTCAGTTTTTTCTCTAGAGCTATCACCATCCCTGCTTCACAACCAGTGTTTGTACTGGTATTGTCCACCAGAACTGCCTTAACAGTATTTTACATTGTTATACTTTTCTAGAACAGCAGCAACACCCTCTGTTTTAAAGTGCCCATCTCTCTTGTGAATGTTGAGTGGTGCTATGGTCCCTTGCTTTTTTTTAATCATTTTGTCACCATCTTCTTCTGTAATCTTCTTGTGTAGCAAAGTGTCCTTATCCACTCTGCAATCAACTCCAATACAAATGAGATTGTCATTGTCCTGGATATGCTTTTGATGGCTAGTTACTTTTACTCTTGCCTTTTCCCTATTTTAGATTTGTCTAGAATGTCTTTTAAAGGAATACTTGGATTAAGAAAGCCTGTTTCCTTTAGATCTAATTGAAAGGCATTAGCGGGACAAGCCCCAATGTTTGATGATACATCATCCCTAATAAGTTCCATGGAGAATATCTTGGGACTTTTAAAAGACTGCCAGGTCTCTTTAATTTTTTCCTTGGCTCAAAACTGTCATCCATTGTTTCTTCACTGGAAAATGTCTGGAAAAATATCAGATGTCAAGGAAGTAACACATGAAGAATCTTGTTACTGCCTGTCTAACTTCTCTGCTTCCACTGAATTGTTTTTTTCTATTTTTTGACAGCATATTTGAGAATAGGTCCTAGCTGGAAACTGCCTTTTGGTCCTGTTTTCTCTCTCTGCTCTTTTAATTATTCCCTCTTTTTAATGGGAAGTTGAAATTTCAAAATTTGCTTGTTTAATAATAAATCCAGCATACATAACAAATATTAAGGAAAATGTTACAATATTATTTATCAGAAAAAGGAAGATTATCAGAGGTAAATTTGAATTTTGAAAATTGGGACATGAACTAGTCCAAATTAAACAATGAAAACAAACAACCATAGAATTAAAATTACCTTCTTTTTAGGACAAGTACAAACTATGTGCCTTGTTTGACAATTTTCTTCACAGCAAAGTTCTCACATCTTAAGACAGACAGTTTACAGCAACATGAAGAGATATCAAATAATCTGTCCAGCTCTTTCTCAATTCTTTTCACTTTGTGTGCTGTAAGAGATTTTCTCTTAATCTGTCTGTCCTTCTTGAAACAAAATACATCCACCTTCTGCCCTATATTATATTCCCTTAACAAAGGTAATTGTGGTTTCATTGCTTGCCAAATACTGATTATTTTCTTTGCAATTATTTTGGAAATCTCTAAATTTTTCCAATTGGGAAAGGTTTTTTCTAAGGAAATAACTAAACTGAATAACTTGTAAATTTGGGGGTTCAGTTATATCCAAAGGACAAGGTCGACCAGAAAATTTTTTGGAACTGTTACTGCGAGTTAAAACTGAACATCCTTTTACAGACATTTTTTATCTAAAAATAAAGGAAAAATTATAAATCAAACTCTTTTAGGCTATTTTCCAATTTCCTATTAAAATGTTTATTAATTATGGTAGGGGGTTTATGGTTAGCTTTAGTTTGAGTTAAGGTTAAGCTGGATCTAAAATTTTGGCTTGAAAGGACAGGACTTGCACCCCACTCTCAATAAATAGCCACTAATTTATGGTGATTTTAAAAATCAAATTATTTTCAGAACAACTCGAGAACTATAGAAAAAATGTTTTTTTTTTTTTTTTTTTTTTTTTTTTTTATGAGAGGTGACACACCCTTAGATAAATATCTTAAGATTTTCGAGTATGCAATAGAATCAGTTTTTTTTTTTTTTAAGATATGAAACTGGAATGTTACCATATATTAATAACTTCAAAAATAAAATTTTATTTGAAACAAAATAAATAGAAAGAAGGAAATGGCATTATTTATCAAAATATGACTTCACAGCTGAAAACACATTTTGTTTTGTCATTTGAAGTAAAGCCAATCACTTAAAATACAAAATTTTGTTGACTGAACAAGCTTTTTTCTTTCTTTTTGAAATAATTAAGTCTCTTGTATAAAAATACAAAATTATTATTTTTATCATTTAAAACAATCAGCAACCAAATTTTGTACATATGATACTTGATAATAACATGTTTAAAACTGTGTAAACTTAAATAATATTAAAGAAAGTTCTGTGGACATCAATCATAAACAAACTGTTTATTTTATTATATGATTCAAATGAAGTAATTTCTTTGTTTTATGCTGGTTTATTTATTGTTAAAATTAGTTTATTTTTCCCCACTGAAAAATAACAAATCCTGAATTTCATGTGAGAAAAAAAAGAGGAAGTCATTTTTTATTGCTGTCAATTACCAAAAAAACAGTATATTTAATCTCCATTTCCTCTCTACAAGTTAATATTTTTTTATTATTTATAACCCTTATTTTTTTTATATTTAAATTGAGATCACCGAAAAGTTTTAATTGAAAAAAATATTTATTAAATGATATTTAAACATTTTTCTTTTCCTAATGATACGGAATATTTTTACTGAGGTAAAAACCTTTTGCTTATCACTGATATGACATTCCAAATCTCTAATTTTCAACCTTTAAACTTATTTTCTCAATAATAAACAATAACAATTTAGAAAAAAATATTTTATCCTGTTATTTATCTGTTAAACTCCAACAATCACTACCAGTGCATTATTTCAGTTTTGAAATTGACCTGCCCTAATGCACATGGCTGAACCCATGCTAACTTGAAAAACTAAGTAGACTCAACAGTTGCATAAAGCTTAGGATATTTTGCCAGTTTTTTTTTTTCTTGTTTATTCAGTAATATTTAATTCCTTTAAATACATGCATAGATTTTACTTAAAGTCATCTTAGTTAATGTTTCTAAAGGGAAGGTGTCTTAATATGCACTTTCCATTTTAACATTTTTCTTCCTGTTGTCTTTGAATCAGCAGTCAGCTGGGTTAATTGACTTAGAAATACTATATGCTTCTTCCAACAGGTACAATACAGTATAAGAGAAAGAAGGTAATCTTTATTTTGCCCAGTCGGCTGGGGCTGTAGAATACAGTGACTGTACCTCTGCAGAGGGGTACCCCCCCCCCCAACAAGTGTTCTTGATATGACACTTAACAGTCTGATGGTGAGGTTCCAGTAATGCTGGGGCCTTGGGGAATATGGAGCACCTCTTCATTGCCATTGCTCCCAAGTCCACTCTGGCCTGGAGTGGTAGTACCTGATAGGGCCTTATCCATGGGTTAGATAGAACTAACGGCATACTTATACTAAACTGAATTGTTTGATTAAACTGAATAGTTTGAAATAGAAATGTTTTTGACAGATACAATACAGTACAGTATTGGAGAAAGAAGGTGATCTTTATTAAGAATATTTGTTTTTTTATATGTTTATTACAATATAGATGATATTAGAATATCTTTTTTTTTTTTTTTTTTTTTACAATCATTGTTTTTAGTTTTTTAAATTAACTGTTGCACTGAATTATTATTTAAACAAAATTTAGATAAAAAAAAAATGAAGATATAATTTTTAAAAATTCAAATAATTTTATTAAAAAGATAATATTTCTAATGGCTGCAGCAGTAACTAGAAATATTTCTACCATTCAGTTTACTTGGTGTATTGTAAGATTTTCATGGGAAAACCTTATTGAATGCATATTGTGTGGAAGAAAAGTGATCAAATGTACAGATGGACCAATCATTCATCTGATGTTAATTGACATGTTTTGTAATTGTACAGTTTCCTGCCTTTCACAAATACAGAATTAGGATGCATTATAATATTCAAATTTGAACTTTATGTACAGTTTAAAAAGATAAAATCTTGAACTTTTATTTTAATTTTCAGATTTCCTCAACAGGATTGACTGATCATTAAAAGGGAAGATTTGGTTGCTTAGCGACTGAATAAAGTGAAATGAATTTGCATCCTCAGGAGAAACCATTTAAGTGTGAAATCTGTGAGAAATCATTTGTGCAGAACTGCCTTCTTAGCAGACACATGAGAACCCACACTGGAGAGAAACCCTATCCTTGTGTCATATGTGGTAAAAGTTTCTCAGAGAATGGTGGCTTGCAGAAACACTTTCGGATACATACTGGAGAGAAACCCCATAAATGCAATGTGTGTGGGAAAGCTTTCTCTCAACTCGGACACCTTCAATCCCACATCAGGACTCACACAGGGGAGAGGCCATTCCACTGTGATGTGTGTGGAGAATTTTTCACTGAAAAAAGTAAAGTTTATGTACATATGCGCACACATACGGGAGAAAAGCCATTTCCCTGTGAAGTATGTGGAAAACCATTTGCTCAAAATTATAGTCTGCAGAGACACATGGTAATTCACACTGGGGATACACCATATCATTGTAACATATGTAGTAAAAGGTTTCGTCGGTATAATGGCCTGCAAACTCACTTGCGCACTCACACAGGAGAGAAACCCTATCACTGTGAAGTATGTGGAAAAGCTTTTCATCAAAGCAGTCATTTGAGCAGACATTTGCAAGTCCACACAGGAGAAAAGCCTTATCATTGTAAAGTGTGTGGAAACACTTTTGGGCAAAATTCTCATTTAATAAGACATATGAGAATCCATTTCAAGAAAACTTCTGGAACTGTTAACTTATAAAGAAATCATTTCAGACACATCAATTGACATTAACCCTTTCCACAAAACATCAATATATATATATATATATATATATATATATATATAATCATGGGATATATTCTAGGTGTTCTAAGTGAGTACCTTAAACCCACCCTAGACAGCACTACATTGCACACTCCTATATTCAGATATTATTATTATTATATGGTGGTGAGATGATAGGAGAGTGACATTCTGTGTTTGTTGTATGGTGAGAAGTTGTATGAATTATTTCAATGAATGAATAAATTTCTTTACGAAAAGAAAATTGTGGATAATTACTATGAGTAACTTTTTTGTTAATATTGTGGATATTTTTTAGATATGCTTAATAGAAGGTTCAGTACAGTGAAAATCACCAGACACCAATAATACACACTCACAACTGACCCTTTCAAAGATAACCAGAAAATTATTTTAAATTCTCTAAACAAAATATACTAGAACAATATAATTGTGTACCCATAATTGGACAAGTTGTACATCTATAATTTCCAGTTGAAAAAGGTTTTGGTTTAGGTTGATATGCACCACTATATGAATATCAAAAAACCTCACCCGCCACCAGAAGTTATAGCAACTATTACATGATATTTATAGCTCTCCCCAGTATTGTAATTTTTAAAGTTCAGATTCTAATTAAACTCCAGTATTTTACATTTAAAAACTTTAATAGTTTGTTTTTGCTCATGTATATTTAAATTCTGTCACTTAATTTTCTTGCTGACTGGTGTTATTTCAAGTAACATTATTGTTTATGTTAGCAGTTTAATTTAAGGGCCACTACAGCATTAATACTCTAAGAGCCAGCAACACAAAAGTAACCCTTGATCTTAGAAGATGTAGGGTAATTTTCTTGGACATTTCTTTTTTGGAGAAAGTATGTCTCATAAGCCATCAGATACAATACATAATCTGTTGGGAAATTATCAGTAACTGCCTCTTTTATGCTAAATGTATTGATGACATATTTTCTTTTTCAAGTTGGGTAGAGAAACAAAGTAAATTGACTTGAATATGAAATTTGACTAGTAAATTAAGGCATGCTGTATATTCTTGCTAGTATTGAATGAAATATAGTAATAAACTAAGCTAATTCATGACGTGTCTACACAAGATTTGATTGAAAATCAGTTAAACAATGCTATCATTATCCCTAGAGAGTATAAATTAAAAAGAAAGGCTGAATCATTATCAGGAATAACATTTCAAGCAACTTATATATTCTTGTAGGTAAATGTTGTGAGTGAAAGAGTTTAATTCTAAAATTTGTAGTTGTAGATAAGAAAGAGATCACCACAAAAATAACAAAGGTTTGAAGGCAGTGGTAATTTACTAAGCTTTTTGCTTAGATGTAGCACAGGGCCGCATGAATTGGGCACCTAATGAGAATCGAACTCACTCGTGTACAAAGGTTTGAAGGCAGTGATGTGAACTGATCCCAAAACCTCAAACAACTGTAACAGTCATCATATGGATAACAAAAAATTTCACAAATTTTATGAGTGGTGAGAAAGAAAGAGGTTCCATCCATATCTTTTTACTAGTAATACTTCTGCTAACGGTACTATGCTGACTGCTGACACTGTATGTATAGGAACAAAAAGATAACTTTTAATCCTCCATAGTTGGGTGAAAACTGATCAAGAAGGTGCCTGACTCAATTAGTTGCAGATTGTGTTTGGAAGAGAAATTGCTCATCATGAATTTTTGGGACCAAAATAGCCTGTTGAACAGAATTAGTTTCAAAGTGCAGGTATGAAAATAAGTCTTGGATTTAGTGTGATCTCGCTTCTTACTTTCTGACGTAATAGTTCTTGGAAGGAAAGGGAGAAATTGCTGTCTGAACAATGTTATATTTGCTGCTTCATAAAACTATTCTAAACCTTGGGGTAAATGTTGGAGCATTGTTAAATCCTGCAAAGATAAATGTGAAATAGTCTAGCACTAGTATGGAAACTTGGAATTGATATGGGACCCTGGGGTCAAATACCTGCTGAAGTAACTGACAGAAGTCATAGTTTATTCTCTTCAAACATGAGAACTAAGGTACCAAGATGATTATCATGTGGAATTATTGATTTAATTGGAACCCAAATGTGTGTAAAACTGAATTGTTTGGTATTTAAATGAAACAGCCCTCCCATTGGAACTGTGGCAGTGGTTTAATAGATGTTTTTTTTTTCTTCTATTGACTGGGCAAAGCCACTTCATCTCAGTGATTTCATGAATGATGGTAAATTTTTTTAAAATTCTGGCATTAAATAATCAGAAATTGAAAATAATTCTTGTCAGGATTGAGAAATAAGAAAAAATCCAATTTTAACACTCAAAAAAAAAAAAAAAAAAAAAAAAGGTGGGGTAGAAATGAATTTGCAGGAAATGACTGATTTCAATCTGAATTTATTTCCCATGATGAATGTGTAAACTATGATTGATTCAGTGTATTTTTGGGAGCTATTTGTTGTCTGATTAGGACAAACAGAATGAAGAATTTATGGGTTTGAGTGTTTGTGTTCCATGTATTGATAAAATAAATCTAACATACCGTTTCTGTTCGATGTTTTATTCTATATTCCTTGAAAGAAAGTCCTTGTGGTATTTACTGTTCAGTTCAATTATCTGTGAAGGGTTAGGATAATACAAACACCTGGCCAAATTAATGTGTCACTGAGTTGGGGGTTTTGTGTACAACTTTGATATCTCTGGGTTCTAGGAGCTGTAGAGAAAATTGTCTTTTCTCTGAGCAAAACGGGTAGTAAAAACAAAACAAAGGAAGAGTGTAGCCTTTGATCGGAAATTTAGAATACAGGGATCAAGTGTTTAAAATTTGTGGGTCAAGTGACCAAAATTCCTTGCATGATGCGAGAAATGTAAATTTATATCATTTTACTTTTTTTTTTCCGATTCATTCTGTTTTTTAAAAAATTTTTTCTATACCATCAAAAATTAAGTGTTGAAATTGTTTTAAGAGAAAAAATTATACAAAAATAAAAACAGTCGGACTGAGGTAAAAAAACCCAGCAAAACAATGAATTTTATTTGACAAAGTTGTTAATGGTGAATGTTTATTAAGGTGGTTGATTTGAAGAAACAAACAGTCGAATGTAGTTATCGACTATTCAGTGTTTATGTATGCAAACTATCGACATACAACTAGTTTTTCCCCAACACGTAGACGTAAAAAAGATTGAAAAGCAGATAAAACTACAACGTCATGTGATCATCATCAGCATCAGCAGCAGCAGCAGCAGCAAGAAACATGTTTGTTAAAAAGAAAAACTAATGGAATTCACTTTGTTGTAAAATGTAATTCTAATTTTATGCTGAATTTTTTTGAAAACGAGGCTCAAGTTGTTGCCTTTTAGCAATTTACTAAGCTTTTTACTTAGATGTGACACAAGGCCGTATGAATGGGGCACCTAATGAGAATCGAACTCGTGAAGGTTTGCTTAGTTTAGCTTGCTAACCTGTGAAGTTGTCTTGTAAGTTCTAGAGAAATGTTGCAAGAGCTCTTGTAGCGATGACTGGTGGTTGGCCTTGTACGTTTGTCATCGTCTTAGGGTAGCATAACTCGCGTTGACAGTAAAAGAGAAGTAACACAAGAGATAAACGAAGAAAAAATTATCAGTTGATGTGCGGAGATTAGTTATCCTCGCTTAATATAATTCAGTTGTCACGTCTTTTGATGAAGTCGCTATTGCCGCTTCTTAGTAACTCTTCAGTGATTTCTTCCAGGCTGCTGTTACTTGGTCATTGCATTGAGGTCTCTTTGATGTTGTGCTATCTAAGCCGATTCCTTTCTGCCATCTAGATGACATCAGATTGCTTTTATACACATGGCCTGGCTTGAATCGGCCCAGAAACTGACTTGCTTAAAAGTCATGTAACTTGCCGATTACTCAGAAAATATTTCATAACCTTTTTTTTATTTTTCTCACATTTGCCCCGTAAGTGAAGCCAGTAGCGATTTAGGTTCGTTTTTTTTTTTTTTTTTTTTTTTTTTTGCAGTATAACTGATGGCTGTCAAAGTAAACTCTTCAGGTTGGGTTTTTAAAGAGTTCCGACAAAAGTCAATATTCCATACATTTTTTCCTGAATACTCTCAGGTATATTCTTCCTTCAGTTTTTGAAAGACGGAACATAAGCATGCATCCTATGGAGGCTTCACTACCGTGAAGCACCCTGCATTAAAACGTGGAATGTCCAATAAAACCTACTTGCAAAATCTGAAGTATTTTCGTCATTTCGTATGTTTTATAATCTATTGTCTTTTCGTTGTGGAAGAGAAGAAGACTCGTGTGTCAAAACGAGTAATATATATATATATATATATATATAATTTCATTAAACATAATAGACATGTCTACATATTTTCTTCTGGATCTGTTCGAATTCCCGTATTACTTTTATCGTATTCGGGGGGAATTGATTTATGTATTGTCCATAGTTGTATGTATCCCTAGTATTTTCTGCCCGACTTTGGGCCATCATCAGGGAAGAATCTATTACAAAAGTGATGTAACTTTTGTTTTAGCATATTACTACTGTGTAAGGGCGTCTTTGCCGTTGAAAATTAGGGCGTTTGCTTTTAAATGTAATTCTATAATTAATGCCAGTAGCTAAGTCTCCTCGACAGGGTAGTTGAGGTTAAACCAACATATATATTATTGTAGAGAAGAGAAAAATCTCGTATTTTGTTTTGGCGCGCAATTTAATTCAACACTGAATTTCACCCAATCAGGATGACATATCCTATTCAGCCCGGACCTTTATTTCCGGCTAGCAAAACGGGTGAGCGGCCAAACACACTCTCTTCAGCTTGAGACGGCGACCAGAACAGTCGTGCCTCTGGTCGTCCCTGCTTAGCGATGCTTTTTAGCTAAACAAGCCACCCAGTGTGGACATCTCACTGTGGCTTTAACACTAGTAGCAGCAACATGGACACCCAACGAGGGAACCATCTAATTTATGAATCCCAGTAGAACATAAATTAGAAACATTCAGCATGCCTTCCACAGGCACCACTTCTGGTCACCCCAAAAATTTACTATGTCGATCCGAGCGCCACTCCGCTCTCGACACACAAAACTACACGGTGACCTTGAATACTTCCCTCACACGTCCAACGACACGCTGCCATCTCAACATCCCGCTAAGCTATCGCATCTCCAAAACCAACAAGCCTAAACACCACGAGTCTTGCAGCACCAAGAACAAACCAAATATTCAAAGCTGCAAATAAAGTACTTTCGCTGTTGTGTGTGTTAAAGAATAGTTTCGTAATTCATTTGTTGCCTTAAAAAAATATAGCGTTAAACAATTAACCATTTCACTCATTCGCTATATTATTATTATCAGAGATAAAATCTCCTAAAGGACATTTAAATTTATATATAACGTTGGTTTTTTGCTAAACCCCAATCGAGGGAGAAGAATTATTTCTAATGACTAAATTCGAGGTTTTAAACTTATTATAATAAATAAGTTTTATTTTTTTATTAGGATCAGTGGGGAGTATGTTTTTGTGAATCAATGTTTTCAATATTTTTTCATCGGATTTATAATTGTAGAGCATTTGGTTACGGTAAAAAAGTTTGATATCTGTTTGTTGACTGGATGGAGTAGTACACTGTTTATTTTGTTGGTTAACATTTTTGATCATAAGTTTAATTTGTTCATCAACAATATAGTTAGGAAACCCATTATTGATGAGAGCCTGTTTTATGTTTTCTACCTCTTTATAAAATATTGTTTTGGAGGAGGAGATTAGTTTGGCTCGGGATATTAGATTATGAATAATTGCTTTTTTATATCTGAAGGGGCATTCACTTTTAAAGTTGAGGGTACAGGAGTTGTTAGTAGAGGGTTTTTTGTAATAACTCCTGTACCCTCAACAAAATAAACAGTGTACTACTCCATCCAGTCAACAAATATATATCAAACTTTTTTATCGTAACCAAATGCACTACAATTATAAATCCGATGAAAAAATATTGAAAACATTGAGGAGACTTACAATGCACCTTTCTGACACAAGTTCAATAGCTCGGCATTTAAAAAAACATTCATGCCCAACAACACAACAACGAAAAATTCTCACCGACAACACGACAATATTAGAACATCAAAATAATAAACAAAAACTTCAGATTCTCGAAGCACTACATATTAGAGGCCTGCAGCCGACACTCAATAGAATTAATTTTCGAACCAGTGCTAATGTACTTAAATGTCTTTAGCTACTGGCACTAATTATAGAATTACATTTAAAAGCAAACGCCCTAATTTTCAACGGCAAAGACGCCCTTGCACAGTAGTAATATGCTAAAACAAAAGTTACATCACTTTTGTAATAGATTCTCCCCAGATGATGGCCCAAAGTCGGGCAGAAAATACTAGGGATATATGTGGCGATTTAGGAATTAACAAAAAACTCCCAACCGGATATTGACTCGTCGGCTGCCAGATACAAAATGTATAAACGCGTCGCCACGCATAAGGCTCCACGCATCCATCCGGTTAAAATCAGAAAAAAGAAAAATAATAAAATGTAAAGTAGCCAATGAGAAGCGGTCGCGCCAAAATTAGAAGGATTTTGGCGTGGCGAATTTGGAGCCTGTGAAAAGAGATAAATACTCAGGTTTTCTGTGAACCGACCTCTTTTCGGGTAGTGACGTCGAACCGACAACACCGATTTTACTATCTGGTGTTTGGGCACCACGCTGTGTCTTGGGACATAGCGTTGGTTAGTCCATTCACCAAGTAAATAAAGGAAAGTATGAAAGAAATGTTTTCGTCTCCTATCTGTTCTTATCTTCTCTTTTTTTTATATTTCTTATGGACCTTCTTTGGGCAAGGCATTGCACCAGCCACGTCAACGTGGGGTAAAACAAAATAACCAAAATATGGAGTCAGACATCTTACGGCAACACAGCCTTGCCCTTAGCCACTGACTACCTAAAAACCTTTAAACCCCACATTGGTGACCTCGACGCGAAAAACCTTTAAGAACTACATTGGTAACCTCGACGCAAAAAAAACCCTTTAAACACCACATTGGTTAACCCCGAACACGTGAATGAACACCCGGAATAAAGAAGACATCCCAACAAGAAATTTTAAAAGGAGAAGGAGAAAAAAACATCATAAACTGGAGACAGACGACTTTCCACGTGACACAAAAAAAGAAAACAAAACAGAACGAAAAAAAAAAAAAAAAAATCCCAGCGAAACACCGAGAAAAATTTTCAAATGTTCCCGCCGAACTAACTTCTGGAAAACAAAAATGGACGTGGAATTTCTTTCAGCAAAACATTATCTTTCAACACTTTTTCACTTCCCAACTTGCAAAATAAGGTAACTTTTTTTAAACTTTCACTCACCCTACTTCTATTTCGGTTTCTGTCGCCACATGGTTTATCTCTCCCACTACCTCACTAAAACACCAACACGACTGCTATGAATTCCAGAGAACCCCAAAAACTCATACTACTCCTCTGAAATATACTGCTACTTCTGTAAGCCACCTTCTTGGCTCATAATTTTTTCCCAAAGTGACATATTTAAAAAAAAAAAATAAATAAAAAAACGTACCACGAGGTACACACACACACAAAAAAAAGAAAGATTTCCAGCAAATACTAGCGACTAAAAAAAAGTAAAAAAAAAAAAAAATAAATAAATAAATAAAAATTAAGAAAAGTAGTCACAACTACAGAAAATGCAACGTTTAAACAAGCGAGCGAACACATACACAAAAATAGAACAAAAAAACTCACGGATAAAAAAATTAAAAAAAATAAATAAAAATTACTCCCGGATATTAAAAAAAGTTCCAAAGAAAAAGCAACAGAGTTAATGAAGAATAATCCTCTCAAATCAGACGATTACATTCAACAACTATGTATTACCGGAATTAATGCACATAAAAAAAAAAAATGGAAATAAAATCCGTCATATCCAACGAGTCCTAGTTTTCCAGCCACCTAAACAAATTACCAAAATTATTGAACATTTGCAAATAAGATACAAGAATTTGATAAATAATCCTCCTAGAAAATAGGACAATTAAAAATCAATTCAGTCTTTTTGCAAAATAAAAAGCGGGTTGGCTGGACACAAAAAAAAAAAAAAAAAAAAATTTTAAATTTGAAAAATTTTAAAGGGAACCGTGACAACCTTACAAATATTCATTTTTTCTCTAAGAATCCTCCAAGCTCCGCTTTTCGGGTGGCGATGTATTGTGGCGATTTAGGAATTAACAAAAAACTCCCAACCGGATATTGACTCGTCGGCTGCCAGATACAAAATGTATAAACGCGTCGCCACGCATAAGGCTCCACGCATCCATCCGGTTAAAATCAGAAAAAAGAAAAATAATAAAATGTAAAGTAGCCAATGAGAAGCGGTCGCGCCAAAATTAGAAGGATTTTGGAGTGGCGAATTTGGAGCCGGTGAAGAGAGATAAATACTCAGGTTTTCTGTGAACCGACCTCTTTTCGGGTAGTGACGTCGAACCGACAACACCGATTTTACTATCTGGTGTTTGGGCACCACGCTGTGTCTTGGGACATAGCGTTGGTTAGTCCATTCACCAAGTAAATAAAGGAAAGTATGAAAGAAATGTTTTCGTCTCCTATCTGTTCTTATCTTCCTTTTTGTATATCTCTTTTGGACTTTCTTTGGGCAAGGCATTGCACAGGCCAGTCAACGTGGGGTAAAGCAAAATAACCAAAATATGGAGTCAGATATCTTACGGCAACACAGCCTTGCCCTTAGCGCCTGACTACCTAAAAACCTTCAAACCCCACATTGGTTAACCCCGACGCAAAAAAATAACATACCTTTAAACACTACATATACATACAACTATGGACAATACATAAATCAATTCCCCTCGAATACGATAAAAGTAATACGGGAATTCGAACGGATCCAGAAGAAAATATGTAGACATAAGATGTCTATTATGTTTAATGAAATTTGCATTAACGAAGAAATGCTGCCTATATATATATATATGCCAGGGGTATAAAATAAGTGGTGGACTCGAGAGTGGAGGAAAGAAAAAGAAACGTAGCCGTCCTAACTCCTCAATTTAAGATAAAACATGGCCTCGAGTGAAGAGAATTTGCCACAGTGGCGAATATAAATTTTTCAAAGTCAACATACTAGTTAAGTATAAAAATACATCGTTCGAGAGAAACGGCGAGATGTTTCTGTGCTAAGCATGCATGGATGGATATTTTTTTATTTATTTAAATTTTTGTTGTTGTTGTTGGTTGGAGATGAGTTCTGTGAACGCAACACTGAGTTTAATTTCAGTGTTTCGGATTATTATCTCTTCAGTCTTCTTTTGATGAATGTGATATCTATTTTGAGTGTTAGATATAACATCCACCAAGAGAGGGTCCAGTGGGTGAGACTTGATACCTTACTCTTTTATCATGTTTTAGCCCCGTGGAGAGTCGAATAAATTCACCTAGCGTGGGCATCGGAGTAGACGTTCCTAATTTTGTAATTATGAAATATTTATTAAGGTCTGCAATGATCACATTACGGAGGATTAAATTCGTTATTTCATATTTACCAACCCCTCCGCTCAGGCAGGATATGACACAAGGTCCATTTTTTAAAGCGAAGTTTAACAGGTTTGAATTCAGAGTTTCCCTTCTCCTAGACTAGTTGCCTCACCAAGGCTGGAGAACTCAGTCCGCCCTACTATTTACCCATAGCTGGAGGGAGAATAATTGGATTCATACCTTTCCCAAGGGTATTAGTGCTATGGGAAATGAAATCAGTCTCGTCCAGGATTTGAACTCGTGTCGCCGTGTCCGTTTCCTACGACGATAACCCCATTACACAATGAAAACTGCTTTCAGCAGGGGTGGCACGAGTTTTTTTTTTTAATTTATTTTTTAAATTCTTATTCTCGCCCAATTTTTATGCTTAAGGTCTCAATTCTTGGACGCGTAGTTGGGATCGAACACAATACACTCGCGATAATCTGTTTATCTGACTTGTTAATTATCAATCAATAATTGAACAAATAAATGAATAAACGACACCCCCCCCCCAAAAAAAAACCCAAAACAAAACCAAGTTTTGTTTGAAAGGTAACATTTAAAGAAACGTGAGAGATGTGATTATTGAAGGTAGAACAGGTTTTCTTTAACTGACGGATTTATATATTTTTACACCGGCTTCTTCCTGTCATGCAAAGACAACGCTTAATTTGAAGTGTAACTCTTTCTGTAATTCTGTTCATTTGGCAAAAAGCTTTCGGTACGTATTAAAATTATTTTAACCCGATGAAAACGATAATTTTATAACTAATATAATTCTATACAGATATCATTTTCAAATAAATCATTGTTTGACTTTGTTTCTGAGGGGAATTTTTCAAAGAAAATTGATTTTAAAAATATCGTCTGCAGAATTTGGTTGTTTACAAAAATGACGACAAAAATTGAATTGTTTAATCAAGACGACACAATTCTTTTCATTCCTTTATATTCTTTTTTCGATTTTCTAGTTTAGGTGTGCGGAAAATCTAGAGAGAAAAAGTGTTAAATTTCAAAGCACCAGGATTTTATGCCAATCTGGTTCATCCAGAAAACTGAAAACAAGAAAAATTTTTATTTAATTAATAATACCGGAATTACTCGTGTATGATTCGTACCTCTAAATTAGAGATATCGTATTCTGCCCCCGCCAGTATCTTTTATATGATACGCACTGATATTTTCGAAGTTGTAGAAGCTAAATGTTATAATATATACATAGTCATACAGGGAGACAATAAGATAAAGAAAGGAACGTCAAACAACGGGATTATAAAAAAAAAAAAAATCTTTTTGACTAAGGGTTAGTTTATATTGAGGTTGTACTTGCTGGATAGTCATGAGTTGAAAGGAGGATATTTGGTGTTCAGGGCTTTGGCTTACGTTGCTTGTTTCAATTCTTTGTTTAATGGCATATCAACTTTTGTGGCTTATTTAATGCCAAAGCCATCCTTCTAGAAGAACAGCAGTGATACTATTTAACCCGCAGCTAGCAGAGGGGCAGCATAAGAAGATTTATGCCTTTTCCAAGGGGAATTAGTCCTAAAGTGAACATAATAGATTGACTGGAGTTTGAACTCGCTTATACTGAGACAATTTAGCCATTATATAACAAGGACTCACCTGCTTAAGTTAAAAGAAGGACAAGTTTGGTGCTCCAGGCTTCAGCTTAGCATACATGGCATGGACATGAAGTAGTTGCATTGGATAGCTGGTTCCCTTCTAGCTGGATGAATGGCACTATCATTTTTTTCTGGAGTCTAATTGCATACATGTTGGCTGGCAAGTGCCAAGATAGTGAACAGTAGATACTGTTGTATACACATATGCCTTAGGGGTCCTTCTTGTGTTGCCTTCTCATTAGTCAATGAGGTTCATGTGATCTGCCCCTACATCATGTCCGTAGGATAAGCAGTCAGCTAGTGTTTAGTGCAGACAAGTATCATCTATTTTTGACCTTGATGAAAGTGTCATTAATCATGGCAAAATTTTACATTGAGGATATCGTGTATTTAACGTTTGTTCAACTTTTTATCTAGTTCATAGACTAAAAATAAAAATGTATACAGTTTACTTATATTTTGAAAGAGAATATTTACAGCAAACGCACAGATGTTTGCACAAAAATGCAAAAAGCTTGTGACACAAATAAGCTCATACGAGAAGGAACAAAATTATTAACCCTCTTCCCAATGGTAATTTTTCTGTTGGGGTATAAAACAGAAGTGTTTGTTACTTATTTGTCTGGATCATAGATATAACTTACAATCATTTAAATTCTGAATATTATAATTCACTTGGCCAAATAAAAAGTTAATATTTAGTTCTTGTGCATGATATACATTTGTAATTTTTACGCTTAAGAATATGAGGGAAAAGTGTTTGTTATTCATGAATAATTATGGTGTGTCTTGTATAATAATTCAAATTCACTTCATAAAATATTTTCAAAGGTAGAATAAGAATGAAAGTGAAATATCAATATGTATGAAAAGTTGCTGTAACAGATTCTCTTGTTTCAGTGTATTGGTGAACTTGATTGGGTTTGTTTGGTTTTATGGCATATCAACCTTTGTAGGTTATTTAATGCCAAATCCATTTTTATGTATATAATCAGTTCTATTTCAAACAAGTCAGTTTAACATGAGTGCACAGTTTAATTGCCAAAAACATTTCTATTTTAAACTATTCAAGCAGTTATATATAGCAATTCAGTTTAGTGTAAGTACGGTTTCAATGTCAAAAACAGTTCAATTTCAAATAATTCAGTTTAGCATAAGCACGCAATTTAAATGTAAGTACAGTTTAATTGTGAAAAACATTTCTATTTTGAGCTATTCAGTTTAGTCAAGTAGTTCTAATTCAGCTAAGTATAAGTACAGATCTTGTTTACACACAGTTAAATGTCAAAAAAGTTCTATGTTAAACAATTCAGTTTAGTGTAAATGCAGTTTTAATGTCAAAAAATAGTTCTATTTCAAATAATTCAGTTTAGCATGAGCACGCAGTTTAAGTGTAAGTACGGTTTAATCGTCAAAAAACATTTCTATTTCAAGCTATTCAGTTTAATCAAACAATTCAGTTTAGCATAAGTATGCCGTTAGTTCTATTTAACCCATAGATAGGGCCCTATCAGGTGTTACCACTCCGGGCCAGAGTGGACCTGGGAGCAACGGCAATGAAGGGGTACAGCGTATTCCCCAAGGGCCCTGCATTACTGGGACCTCACCATTAGACTGTTTTGTGTCATATCCAGGACACTTGTCGGGGAGGGGGTCTTACCCCTCTGCAGAGGTGCAGTCAGTGTATTCTACAGCCCCAGCCGACTGGGCAAGGTGAACTTGGTGCAAAGGAAGATATTTAGTCAAGTTCTCTATCATCCAGGATCAAACATAGCATTGATATATCCATGATATACTAACACTGAACACAACAGAAGGAAAGACAGGATAAATGCATTTGTACATTATAGAACATTTAACCTTTCATAGTCATAGTGTATATATATATATATATATATATATATATATATATATATTATATCTCAATGGTATTAAAAAAGAAAGAATATATAAACCGATCTCATCGACTAGAAATATACATATATTGTTCTATGAACAAGCTGTAGGTAAAAGGAGTACAAAAATCAAAAAACTTATTTGATGAGGGGAAAATAAAATAGCTACATTGCTTTACCATTCACTAGCAGGGTCTGAGACCATATCTCTCCTGTTCAAATAACAGAAGCAAAAAGGAGGTTGAGAATGGGTTTTCAGGACTGTCATGTGACACTCCGCATGACCCCCAATGAACATGCCCATCCTCTCAGGGAGATAATTATTTACCTCCTTACAGGTATTTTATTTCAAAATGAAATTTGACAAAAGACAAATGATAAATTTCTTTATTAATACACATCATTAAAAAGAATTTTTTTAATGTGACATATGAAAGTTAAATCACAAATGTGAATACACAGTGACTTTAAGATTAAATTTTGTTCAGCTGTTTAGAAGATTCTGATCTCATTGGGTTTTGTCTAATGATCTGATTTACCCCAATGTTTTTTATAGAATTGGGAAGTTTTTTTCAGTATGGATTTTTGTATTTAAAAATAAAGTCAAAATTCGCCCGAACTCCCAGATAGTCAACAAGACACAAACGAATGACTAAAAAACGGTCAAAACATAAGAATAGCAGATACATGAACAAAATAGCCCAGATTTTATTACCTAAAATGGATAAAATGTTCACGTGTTATGAGACGAGAGTAAATTTGTTAATTAAGTTCTGAGTTTGTAAAAAAATGTTGCTTGATATTTTAGCAGAGGAATCCCTTGTGTAATTGGGATAAAAAGGTTGAAGTTATAATGAATTATAAATAAAACAAACAGAAAAACAAATAACAGGAGATTGAAGTGAACAGGTGTCTTTTTGTGTATTCATAAATTTTTGGTAATAAGCAATAGGTTATAAATGTTTTTCGTGTGTGTATTAATTTTTGTCCCTGTAGATTTTCCATAAATGTTTTAGTTATTTTTAATTGCTTGTTTGCCAGTCTTGAACTCCTTTGAGGAAAAAAAATTTGGTTATCATTGTGAAATATGGGAGTGTCATTTTGGTTTGGTGGTTCAAGTAACAGGAAAATATCTTAACTTGGCTTAACATATGAAGTGACTTTAAGATTAAATTTTGTAAGGGAGACGCAGCTTGGAGGGGGTTATCCAATAATTTGATTTACTCCAATGTTTCTTATAGGATTAAGAAATTTTCATTGTTGTATCTAAAAATGAAATCATAATTGTCCAAAAATCCCAAAACAAAAAATAGAAATAAGATTAAGATATTTTTTATTTAAAAAAAAAAAAGTAAATTTGGGGAACTATTTAATTTTAAGATATGCAAACAAAAAGAAAAAAATAGTGAAAGATGAAATGGTAATTGGGAAAATTGTGATTTTCATCATCAAAATTAACTTTATTAAAATTATAAAGTGAACTCAGAATATATTTTATTTTTTCTTAGTCAGGATTATGACTTTCCCCCCACATATTTTTCCACTTTGATTTTTCTTCCTTCAAACAAAAATAAACCTCATTTTATTTTTTCTTATTAAGTCAGAACAAAATCAGTTACTAATAAGATTGCAATTTTATTGCTAACATATTCATATAACATCTCCTTTTTGAAATTAGTGCTTTGTCTTCATTTTGTCCTTTGCACATTGAGATTTACATGCTCTCCAGAAATACTTTTTAAGCTCTGGGAGGATTACCATTCTTATGTTTTTTGCCTCGACACATTAGAGAAAAAAAAATGAAAAAAGGTTGACACTGAAAGTGTTACAAGATTTAAATGATATGTTTATCTGTTTACACACAGTTCATGCTGTGATTTTTTTTTTTTTCATGACTATATTTTTTTTTTATAGTGAACTGCTCAGAATATTGAACACTAATACAGAATACTAATATTTTGTACTTTGTCAAATTTTTGAAGATTTAGTAAAAGTCATCCATTAGTTATTAAACCATCTAATAGTGTACTAATACCACAAGACTTGTTCTGTCCTGTCAAAGACTCATGTTTCACCTTCATAAACAAAATTTTTTCCTTTGATGATGTTCACCATATTAATCCACTCATCCTTAATATTTGATGCTGTTTGCTATAAACTGTTTTGTCCAAGATGCAACCCAGGGTTTCCTGTCTGGATGAAAGCCTGCACAAAATCAGGTTCGCTGATACTGATAGCTGTACACAACAAGTTGTCAAGGGAAGTGTATTGTGCTAATGCTAGTTGCATACAATTTACCAAGCTTCTTCATACTTCCAATTGTCGGCAATCCTCCATCCATAACCAACACCCCTATATCAATGCGCTCCCTATTGCTCACACCAAACTGGATGAGTACAAATCCACAGCATGCTGTAAGGGCCGTCTCATTGACACTTCTTTCCTCTTTTGTGAATGACAAATTCTTTTATTTACAAGTGACTACAAACAACTTATGTCCAACAGAGCTACACTCTTAATTCCATTGATTTCTGCATCAATCAAAGAAAGTGTTACGTTCAGATAATGCTATACTAGAACTGCTTGGAAATTGATTGCTAACAATTGGTTACTGACTTCCGTGTATGCTGTCCTGACAAACAAAAGCATCATTGTCACTGAAAAATCTTTCTCCCTTTCCTCCTGTGAGTTGTAGTTTTTATGCTTTAAAGGAAGAAAAATTTGCATAAACCACTCTCACAATTTCTCGTCACTCAAGACTATGCAATATTAAATTGAGATGTCTGAGTGGTCATGCTTTTCTGTCTTCATTCTATATGCTCACTTTGCCATAAAGAGGAAGCTGTCTTTTCCATTCCACAGATGCAAAGAGACTAGCACTAATGTCTTGTCCCTAGCTTCATCACACTTTGTAGCCTCAGAATTTCTTGAAGTCATTGTATATGGTTCTGTTTTATGCATCTTATACACAGTGTCACTTGAATTTCAAGTTTTTGCAATACATAATTAAACAATTTCTTTTTACATTTCAGGTGTCCAAATTATTTTTATTATTGTGGCACTGACAAAAAGCACACAAGGTTAAAAGAAACTGGATTAAAAATATTTTCCTCTTTTTACAAAATATGAATTCCCACTCTGGTAATAAAAAATTCTGCTGTAAATTTTGTGGAAAACGTTTTTTGGAAAACTCAATGTTCCAAGAACATTTGAAAATACATTCCACTGTGAAACCCTACCAGTGTGATGTATGTGGAAAAGCTTTTTCTTACAAAGATTACTTAAAAAGTCACAAAAAAATTCACAGTGAATATAAACATTACAAATGTGAAGTGTGTGGAAAGAATTTTTCTGAAACAGGCAGCCTTAAGAAACACATTAGAATACACACTGGAGAGAAAAACTATCACTGTGAAGTCTGTAAAAAAGCATTCTCTGAAAATAGTCACCTTAAAATTCACATGAGGACTCACACAAAAGAAACTCCATTTGACTGTGAAGTGTGTGGAAAAGCTTTTTCAGCAAATTGTACCTTAAAAAGACACATGAGAACACATACAGGAGAAACTCCTTTTAACTGTGAAATATGTGGAAAAGCTTTCTCTCTTAACAGTACATTGAAACTTCATTTAAGGACACACACTGGAGAGACTCCATTCCACTGTGAGGTATGTGATAAAGCTTTTTCATTGAATAGTACTTTAAAAATTCATATGAGAACACACACTGGTGAGAGACCTTTTCACTGTCTAGTATGTGGCAAAGTTTTTTCAAGAAATGACTGTTTAAAAAAACACATGAGAACACACACTGGAGAAACTCCATTTCACTGTGAAATATGTGGAAAGGGTTTCTCACAAAACAGTTACATGAAAATTCATATAAGAACACACACTGGAGAGACTCCATATAATTGTAAAATATGTGGGAAATCTTTCTCTCAAAGCCCTCACTTAAAAAGCCACTTAAGAAAACATACTGGAAAAACTTCTTTTCCCTGTGAATTGTGTGGAAAAGATTTTGCTGAAAATAATCAATTACAGGGACATAAAAAATCATGTTGGCATGTAAATTTTTCTGAAAGTTAAAAATGATAAATAAATTCTTTTTACATTAAAAATAAATTTTGACTTTTTTTAATTGATAAAATTTCATGTGAAAAATAAGCTTTTTTGAAATTCTATAATTACTAAAGGCAAGTGGGATTACTAAACAAATATTTATAATGATTCCATGTATTGGCAATGGTGGAGTTTTTCACCATCCAAATTGACTCATATTGAGTGCATTTTTTCACCAAATCAACTGTGGGTGTATTTGGTTTCATTTTTAAAAACAACACATACAATATTTACTGCTTTAAGTAACTAAAACCTTTTGTATTCAATTTTTTTAACAATGATGAAAAAATTTGAATCAGATAATAATAAAATATAAGAAAAGGTGAATCATAAAGCTGTTAATAAAATGTGAATCAAAGATGATAATAATAGAATGTGAATCATAAATATAATAAAAGTAAATCATAATACAAGATGATTGTGATAAAATGTGAATCAAAGATGATAGTAATAATAATAAAATGTGAATCATAAAGATAAAATTTGAATCATGAGGATAATAATAAAAATGATTATAGATGATAATGATATTTGAATCATCCAGATATGAAATACAATAAAACAGGAATAATAAAAATAATAATAAAATGTGAATGATAAATATTATAAAATGTGAATCAAAGAGAAGATAATAATAAAATTTGAGTCAAGAATATAATAAAGATAATGTGAATAATGAAAATAATAATAATAAAATGATAATAATTATAATTTATGAATCATAAAGATAATAGTGGCAATAAAATCTGAATAATAATAATAATAATACTGATAAACTGTGAATGAAAGATAACTGTAATAATAAAATGTGAATCATGAAGATATTTGATAAATGATTGTTATCTACAGAAAGACATAAAAAATCATTTCAAAAGAATCTTAAAGGGTTCTAATGAAATAGACAAATTTCAGCCCCCCCCCACTTTTTGCACAAATGTTCCTATTTTACAATCATAAGATTAAAATTACTGTACATACCTTTCTACACATTTTTAACTCTAAATTAAAAGGTTGACCAACACAGTAGTGATTTTGTTTTTTGTTTGGTTTGAATCTATACGTCATTGGAAAGTCTTAGAATAATATTTAGCATCAGGTAATAAATTTATTAAATCTAAACGAATGTATTATAACAAAAAAGACAACACTACAAGGTAAAAACACTGAAGAAAATAACATCTTCTATAGGATAAGAAAAATGTGCTTCAATAACATTTACTGGTGAATATGAAACAGAACTACTCTCTAATGCAAGAAAGTTGGAAGAACCTTTGCTATGAGTAACAATCCACAATATATCATCATCATGATCAAAGTGTACTGATAGCATGAATTCCCTTGAGCCTCTCTGACCATCACTTTTTGCAAGTCGTCTAGACGGCATCCAGTGTTCACACAGCTGATGGATGTAAGTTTTTGCTGGTTGGCCAACAGTCTTGTAGGAGTCTATAGGAGAACATTGTTTACTTTTTCAGCAGAGCCTTGTGAGTCTTGTTTGTCTTACTCTGGTTGTTTGTGGGATAGGAGGTAAGTGGCCATTCAACTGCAATTTCGTGGGATGCTGCTTCCATGATTTGTTCAAAACTGCCTTTAGCTCCTTGTAGAATTCCAATTTAGCTTTTTTCTCCAAAAATTTCATTAAAGTCACACCAAAAAATAAATTCAAGATATATAACATATTATTATTATTATTGTTAGTAGTAGTAGCAGGGTGTTGTTGTTTCCATTCTTTCTTTTTTTTAACAATTTTAATGTTGTGCAATATTACATTATCTCCTTGTTTTAAAGGTCAAATTCACACATAAATCATTTTCCTTAAAGTGACAAGGCATTTAAGAGAGAGTTACAATTATTCCACACTAGAAAAATTCTAAACTGTTCTACCAGCTGAGGCTGTTGAATATGCTGATTGTATATCTGCAGAGAGGTAAGACTGTCGCCCACGTGACAAATGATCTGGGTATGACGCTAAACCATCTCATAATCAGCCTCTGTCTTAGAGCTTTGGGGTGTGTGTAGTACCTTTTGATTGCCATTACTCCCAGGTCCACTCTGAATTAGACATGTTAGGGTCCCATCTGTGGGTCAAATAAAACTATTCAATCATTCACTTGAAACCATTTAACTGTGTGCAAACAAATGAGCTCTGGTTCATTTAAGAATAATGTTAATAACAAACTATTCACTTATATATGTATAAACAGAAGCTGGTATTAAATAACTCTCTAGGGGTTGATTTGAATTTTACTCAAAATCCAAAATGGATGTTATTTTTGATCATTTATCCTTTTTTTTTTACATTCATTTACTGATTTTCATTTTTGCCTGTGCAGAGAAACACTCTATACATAATGATCCTAAGGGGAAAAAAAAATCATTGCATGCTGAAAGACAAAATCAGTGTACATAAATAATGTTGTATACTGGGAATGAAGAGACCACAACATTTATGTATAAAAATATAATCTTCTTTTCTGGTTTTTTTTT
Organism: Sepioteuthis lessoniana; assembly: GCA_963585895.1. Lineage (NCBI taxonomy): Eukaryota > Metazoa > Mollusca > Cephalopoda > Myopsida > Loliginidae > Sepioteuthis > Sepioteuthis lessoniana. The sequence goes on from OY757908.1 coordinate 134,010,010, forward strand.
TTTTTTTTTTTTTTTACAAAACAGTCAAAAGAGTTATTTGAGGAGAGAGTCAGGATCCACTAAGATATATACAGCGGAAGAGATGCAAAATCTTCAGAGAACTTTTCTTCTTCATTTTGCTTTCATTAGACTAGTACAGGGCCAATTCAAAATATTTAATCATTTCTGCATCTTCCCTCTTCTTTCTTGAGACTTGTACAGACCAACTCAAAACATCTAATCACCCCAGCTTCTGTATGTTTTTCAACTACACGGTCTTTGCTAGGCTAACCTTTTTCCATCTTTTGGGATCATACCCATTTTCAACTTTTCTTCACATGTCTTTTCATTATCTTGAGGTATTTAATCATTTTAGCTTCTCTATGTTTTTCAACGCCCTTCTCTCGGCAACCTTTTCTTCTTCTGAGATCATACCCACTTTCAACTTTCGTGAGTCTCGCATACAGTTCAGATTTTTCTTTACCTCTCAACCCAGGGCTATCTGGAATAAGGTAAGTACCTAGAGCAGCATGACATCTAGTCTCTCTTCTGCCAGCTCTTTTCTTCCCTCTCGGGGTCAAAATTCTTCAGTCTTTATATCATTTGCCAGTCACCCAAGCAATACTCATGGTTACTCTTCTTTTTGCATTCCACCCATGCAATCCTTGTGGTCACTCTTCCTTTGGCATTCTACCCATGCAATCCAAATGGCATTTCTGCTGTGTTTTGTTTACCTTAAGACACAAGCGTACATACTGTTTTGATATCCATGTAACTTATGAGGCCAGTCAACAAGGAAGTAACTAACAATAGAATTTTCATTATTTTAACTTAAAATTTATTTTACGGACAGAACTTGCTCAGTCTCGTTTCAGCTGGAAATGAAATGTGGAAAATTTTATTTCAATGCACCAGTCATCTCTTCAGTATTCTTTATAATAGATGCTCAAGTTCAATTCCTACACGAGTCATATGGTGGGAATTTATATCAAAAGCAACAGTGCAAGATAAAAATCAATGGAATTGTGAAGACCCAAAAAATATATTCAACCTAACAGAGCATTTTGTGATACACTGCATGAACCAAACAAGTTTTGTTTTTTAATGATGTGAAAACATTATAAGATGTTACAATGTGGTTCTATGCTAGTCACGCTACTTGATTGTGGCTTTAGTTCTATGACTACAACACATATTTTTGGTTTGTTGGTTTATCAACTCCCTCTGTGTCCTCGTTGTGTTTAAAAGATACACAGATAGGAGATTACACAATCTATGTGGAACTTCTGACAGTTGGGGTGTTTCATTGGAACAAGTTGCCTGGGTGTTGGCAACTCAAAGACAAGAAAAATTCTCCATTAACAATTAACAACTATCAGTTGTGTTCCAATAATGTATACAATATATAAATATACAATAATATACAATATACGATAATGTATACAATATATAAATATACAATAATATACAATATATGATAATATATACAATATATAAATATACAATAATATACAATATACAATAATGTATACAATATATAAATATACAATAATATACAATATACGATAATATATACAATATATCATCATCATCATCATGTCGTGTTGCCAGCACAGATCTCCCTGACCCTCCCTTGCCACCCGTCTCTATCGTCCATCGCTCCCGGAAGGCTATATCCTGTATCGGTACAGAGCTGTTGTATATAGGGTCTAGTTGGTCATCCTGCCTTTACTCATCTATGTGAAAGGGTCCACAGGAGTATATCACTTGTGAGTTCGTCCTTACTTCTCCAGCAGTGTCTCGCATGTTTGGTTCGTCTAACATGGATAGTTTTCTGGATGGGTGATAGTACAGCTGCTGCTTTGTGGGGTGCTGCCTCCAGGACTTGTTCAATACAGCTCGCAGCATTCTTGTTTAAATGCCGTCAAGCTTTTTCTCCATATGTTTAGTTAGCATCCATGTAGTGCACCCATATAGCAGTAGCGACATGACCACTGCTTGGAAAAAAACGCGTTTTATTTTATCTGATTTCCATATGACCGATAACCTATCAATAGCTGTCCATGCCTTTGCTAGTCACGTGTTAATGTCATTCTTGGTTGATGATACACTGCTTCCTAGGTAGGTGAACTTGTCCACTAGTTTCAAAGGCCCACCCTTTAGTGTGGAGATGTCGTCTCTTTGATTTAAGTACGTGTATTTCCGTCTTGTTTACAGGCCTATGCCACTTGCTGCCTATTCCAGACCATGCAGCAAGGTTTCGGCTTGGGCGGGTGTATTTGCCAGAAGCCCTATGTCATCGGCGTAGTCCGTGCCTGTAATTGATAGTGCGGGGTGTTATGGTAAAATACATCAAATTTCTTCCGATTTACCCACTTAACCCTTCACCCACCTAACTACTAAGACACACAAAACACAGACCGACAGACATCGACACTGTAGAAGAAAAATTACAGCTACCGGCTGTTGACCCAACAATGGCCAGTGTGAAACTGAGAAAATCATGGTTTCTGCGCATAGGCTCCGCGCATAGTCTATCCAAAATCCCCAGAAAATTCTCAGTTATAAGAAAATGTCTATTTTTCAACCAATCATATTTTTTCCCACAAGTAGTATTTTCTGGAGCCGGTGTTTGAAGTTGGGAAGATATAAATAGGCCAAACAGAGGTCACACGCCAGTTGAATCGTCGACCGTCCCGAGAGCGTCACCGGACAACACCATCCGACCAGATCAAAGCAACCACTTGTCGCCGAATAGACCCCCCCCCGATAACCGGCCAGATATTTCATCCGCTTGTTTATTTTATTTATTCAATAAACAAAATAAACTAAATCTTCTCGTCAGTCTTATTTTTCTTGCAACCACACGCTTGTATATAACAGGGATATCTTTTGCTTCTTTCTTTTCCCTGCTTGAAACCATTAAATCTATAGACGCGTTCTAAGAACGTTATCTCAGCAGATGATAAACAGGTATGAGTCTCCTTGTAGCACACCTGCTATACAATGTCGAAGTAGTCTGTCTCTCCATCCGGTGAGCGGATTTTTTCTTTCGTGTTTTTAAATAGCATCATTATAGTTTCTTTGGGGAGGGCGTAGGCGAGAAGTATTTGCTCTGTGTATGAAGTCAAAGGCCTTGGAGAAGTCGACGAATAATATTGTTGCCTCATGGTTTTTTGCACGTACATCTAGAATTCGACGGATAGTCAAAATTTGTGATGTCGTAGATCGATTTCTCCGAAAGCCATTTTGGTTCTTCCAAAGTATCTTCTCAATTTTCAGTTGTATTGTAGAGCATTGTAGATCTTGGCCGCTATGGATATAAGGGTTATACCTCGATAGTTCTTGGCTCTTCTGACGTCACTCTTCTAAGGGAAGGGAAATGCATCCCTTTGTTCATCTGTCTATTGTGTTTTGGTTATATACGACATTACAGTGTTGGAGCTGTATGTCGTCGAATTCCCTGGTCTTCCATACTTCTGGGGGTATTTCATCAGGCCCTGCTGCTTTCCTATTTTTAATTTTTCCTACTACTGAGTCAAGTTCTTGTGTAAACTGTCCTAGTTTGATGTCTAGTTGATTGCTAATAATTCTCGTGGTTTGTTCATGTGTCCAAACTTTACCAGGTGTTCTCTAACGCGGGTCGCGGGCACAACATCTTCGTTGACATAGATGTTGATGTAAGCAGACGCCCCGCTACCCACAGCACTGCGCTGACAATGGCCTTCATGATCAGAGGAGCCACATTAAGGCCGAACCCGAAACGTGTCAGGCAGTATCTCTGCCCGCCAATCTTCACGGTCTGGAACGGCCACAGGGTCTTGTGGACACGCACCTGAAGATACGCTCTGTTAAGGTCCAACAGGGATACATTGGATTCCTTTGATCGCCATTCACGCAATTTAGCAGCGCAGACATCTGCGTTGGCCGTGAAAACGTCAATGTGATGGTTGATCAGTCGGAATTCCATCACTGGACGCACTTTTGATTTGTGCTGCTGCAGTAATGGCCATCTGGAGAATCAGCCCTTTGGGAGGTCCAAATTCTTCCTCTTTGTATGGCACAGCTATTGTTCATCCATGTGCGGAGCTTCCGCTCATAGTCCTCCTGGATTTCTGTTGCTCTCACATACTCCGGCATCCTGTTGTCTAGTCCCTCAGGTACGCGCCCCTCCGACCCCTTCCATGCCACTGTCTAGGCTCTCGGCTCTGATGCTTGAAAGTTGCGATGAAATCTCGCGTTCATTAATGGAAAATTCCGCACACTTAACAATTTCCGTATTGCCGAGCTATATCGATCCCGTTGGCCTCCCAACACTTTTATAGCGTCGATTCCCAACAGCAGATCTCAAACCCCAGTGATTTACCCCGTACCATCAGCACGCTGATCTTAGAAGAACTGCCTTCATCCGTGGACACAGTCACTATTCCGTCATCGCAGCACACGGACGGGACATGCTTCCAATCGTCATCACGTCCACTATTGCTCTTCTCCAAGACCGGCACCAATCCGCATCAATGATCGTCCGCGAGCAGCCGGTGACAATTAGTGCTGAACACTTTGCTCCGTCAACATAGATGCTCGCTGCTAGGAGCGCCACATTCACATCTTGGTGGGGGAAAAAGCTGGCGCTGATGCCCTCCCCTTTGTTTCGTTTCCCGATCGGAAACAATGTGTCCCGTGCTTCCGGCAGTCTTTTGCAATGTGACCCTTGCTGCTGCGCCTATGGCAGATCACACAGGAAATGGAGCCACTCTTAGCAGCAGGTGCGATGCCACTGTGGGGTGAGCGCACTGCTGCGGCCACGTCCTGGCTTTGGTCCCCAGTTGCTAACACTCTTGCTCTCACGAGCAGGTTTCCCATGGTCAGGGTTTCGATATTTGGCGCTTGCTCGATCGAAATGGTATTATGGAAACCCGTGACAAAAGTCAGCTTCGTGAATCTCTCCAGTCCAGCTCTCTCGAACCCAGCCAATCCAACCAACTGCCTTATATTCTTAGCATATACGTCGACACGTTCACCAGCCCACCTATTTATGGTCAATTTTCTGTATACCGTGAATGCGCCGTCCGTAAACGCTTCCTTAAGCTGGGCCACGATCAGACTGATGACCTTTTGGTCCACCTCCTTTATTTTCAATATAGAGAGCAAGATCATCCCTCTCTTGGTACAATAGCAGCAAGCTCACAACATCATTCACCTGCTGAAGTCTCGCCACCAGGCCGATCTTTTTCAGCCATGCCACCACATCACCCTCGCTGGAAAATGGCTTTAGAATGTTCCTACCGCGACGAACCTTTGTCATTGTGCCGAAATAGCTGGTCGTGACTAATCCAAGAAGAAACAGTCCCCACGATGGGTAGTCTCAATTCGCTGATGCAATTAATAAAAATCAGTTCGGCTCATAACCCCTCCTCTGTATACTTCGAATTGTTCGTTCTGTCTGTCAAACCAACAGTCCGCAAAAAACAACTCCTCCTCCTGCTGCTGATATTGTTCTTTTATGCAAGTTCTTGCTTTTGGAAATTTACATACGATGTAGATTTCTTCTCGTGAGAGACGAGACCGGTACACTATAAGTTCTGTCTCCAAAAGTGGACATATTTTTTACTACTCGACAAGCAAGACATAGCCGCGCGCGCTTTGATTTAGTGGGTGAGTTACTTATCTCGCTACATATTCTTCATTCGGAGTAGGTGTTTCTGATATATTCTATAGTGCATCGAATTTGTTTCTTAGTGTTAACGTATATTTATCTCCAATATCCCTGTTGTTAAGCTGGGACCAGTCATAGTGTACGCTTGTGGTTGTTCGGGCTACATTCCTTTTTGAGCACAGTTGTATCTTTAGCCATAATTTTTGTTGTTGTTAGCGAGGAAGAGTGTTAACGTGTTTGTGTGTGTTTACGTTGAGTTGTTTCCTCGCTAAGTTTGTAAGGTAATAAAGAAAGGATGAAGAAGTAAGATGCCGATAGTTGAAATGTGTTTAGAACAGTTTTTATTTGCAGCATGGAATATTGGGTTTGCTTTTTGTGCTGCAAGTCTCGTAGGAAAGATTGTAAGTAAGGAGACGAAATGGAGATATGATAGAGTTGAGAATGCAGCGTATCGTCGGACGTGCGAGGAGTTGTGTTCGCCGTAGTTTAGCGAAAGCTATGTTTGCCGTTGGAGGAAATAAACTTTGGAGTCACCATGAGTTTTGTGCGTCTAGTGGATTTTTGGGGAGAGGCGTGCGTTGTCTCCATTAAAGTAGCCCAGAGGTGACTTGAGAGCTAGGTGCCGAGAGCGGAAATAAGGCATCGTATCGACATAGCCAATTTTAGGGATGACATAAAGTTGTTCCTGTGGTGGCGTATTGAATGTATCTAATTCATATTCAACTGGGATTCCTTGGTCTGAGATAGGCGCAAGGAATCCATAAATTATATAGGTTCCCTCATGTGTCCATGCTGCTGTTGCTACTATTGAAGAGCCGCCAGTGAGACGTCTGCACTGGGCGGCGTTGTTCAGCCAAAGACACTGTGTTTGGCGGCTTACCAAATTTCTGCTGCCCGGTAAAGGAGATCCAGGGTGAATAGGATAAGTCATCCTTATTGGGTGAAATTATGCGTCGAATTAAATTGCGTGCTAAACCAAAATACTTTCTGCTACATATCTTTGCCGAGACAATTCAGTGATCGGAGGACACACCCTCCAAAGAGGAATATGCCTCGCAACTCAATACACTATTATTCCATTTCTTATCTATAAAGATTTAGTCTATCTACACTTTAGTATTATTTGTGTAGGTCCATAGTTTTCCCTTTCTTTTTTGAAATTTAGTATTGAGGCATGTTAATCTATTTTTAGATGTTCTCCATTTCTGTTTGATGAGTTGTGTTGCGGAGTTGATAAATATATCGATCCCACAAACTTTTGAAACATAAGTGATTGACAACGAACAAGGCAAGAATCACAGAACAAAAGATGGTTGTTTCGAAAGGCCAAATTTTATGATGGTGAATCGTAATCGGATGCCGGTTCGTAAATTTCAGGAACTGGTAGCTGGTGCAGGATCTAGATTGCTGGTGCAAGTCGGGTAGTCATTGGTAGTCAGGACTAGTGGTCACTGGTGCAGGACTGGTAGCTGCTGGTGCAGGAAGGTAGTTGCCGCTATAGGAAGGTGGTCGCTGCTGCAGGAAGGTATTGCATCTTCCTGTCCCAGAAGGTGCGAGATTTGATTTTCGGAAATAGTCCTGAAAAAGTCTGTTAGATTGAGAGGCTGGTAGTTGGGACCGCAGCGTCTTGTCGTCTCAGAAGGTGTTAGAATAGACTTTCTGACTTTCCTGAAAAGGGCTGTTAAGCTGAGAGCCTGGTAGTATTCCTGCATCGTCTGCTGGCTGGAATCAGGACATCGGCTTAAAGGGGAAACCTGGAGTAGTGCATCATGGGCAGCTGCTGCTGTTTAGGTTTCGGTCGTAGAGGTGACCAGGGAAGAATCAGATTCCTCCTTCACGCTTGGCTGATGTCCAGCCATAGCTGTCAACCATTTTAATACCACCGCTTTTTATGTATACGGCATGTTACTACCCTTAGTTGTCTAAGTAGAATGAATTTGCTTATTATCACAAAATAGTAGTGAGAGACTTCATTCTACTTTGATGAGGTTTTTTTAATTACTATATATTTTGTACTATAGTTATGAACTGTCCTTTTAAAAAACGGTCTATGTGGAGTCATTTGGTTCCGTAGCAACCAGGTCCTAGGTATCTGTTGACTGGCAGCATCAGTGACTCATCACTTCTTGAAAATGTGTTTTTTTCTTTTTTTTTTTTTTTTTTTTTTGAGTAGCCAGTTGACTACTTGTTGGGTAGGCTGAATTTATTGTTTATGTTTTTACCAATTTGGGTATTCATATCTCCACCGAGATATGAATGCTACGAACAAGAGAGGATAGCTCATTATAGAAGGCAATGAGATCCGTTTCTTCACTAATATGGGTAGGGCTGTTGCAGGAGATGATTGTTGTGCTGGGGTTGCCAGTAAACGTAGCTACCATCATCCTCAGTTATATTTTCTCAATGATATTTAGTGATTTTAGGTCCCGTAGTCCTATAAGCATACCTACACCTCCTATCGTGGCATTGATAGAGTTTTTCCATGCAGATGCTGGGACAAAAAGGGGGGCGTCTTGCTGGGGTTGGAGCCCTGGCTCCAGTGTTAAAAAATCAGCTATAGAACTCAAACTAAAACAAAAATTATTAAAATGCAAAAGCACATTATAAATAACGACATTCAATGTTAGAACTTTAAATAGAATTGGCCAACTACTGGAGCTGATGGCTTCTGCGATAGATCATAAACACAGACATAATATGCATACAAGAACACAGATACATTCATAGTGAAGATATTAAATACCAAGATACAATATATAAATAGAGAAAAAAATATCATTGTTTGTTGTATTTGAGGTATGACCTTTGACACAGCCTCTTTCATCTCCTCCATTCTCTCATAATGACAGCCTCTAAGCTTAGGGAATAACCAAAAGTCACAGGGAACAAAGTCTGGACTACAGAGAGGGTGTCCTGGTGGAAATGCCACTGACCCGATTTGAAGCGTACTGGCCTCTTCCGAAGGAATCTCTTCCTGAACTCCCTTAAAACCTCTACATAGTAACCCTAACCCTAACCCTTTGGCCAATCAACTCTGATGCATTGACTTCCTTACTCCTCTCACACCTCTCATCATCCCTCACAGACTCCCTGCCTTCATTGAATCACATAATAAGTGAATGCAACAAATTAGCACAGAAGGAGTACAAGACTAGACACGATTTCGTGGGCAAGGTAATCCACAGGGAAATGTGCAAGAAATTTAAATTTGACCATACAAACAAATGGTATATGTTTAGCGAGAAGGTGAAATGGTTATTATTGTTGAGCGAGGGGGAACCATTTTGTAGCCATAGTTTTTGCAGGATGATTTTAGCTGGAGATGTTGGTTTGTTAGTAGCGAGAGAAAGTTTGTTGTTAGCGTGGAAGATGGTGTAACGTATGTGTGTTTACGTTGTGTTGTTTCCTCGCTGAGTGTTGCAAGGCTCTCGCTAATTTGTGAGAAATAAAAGGAGGAGGATGATGAAGAAGTAAGATGGCGAGAGTCGAAAGGTGTTTTTATGAATAGGTTTTTATTTTGCAGCATGGAATACTTGGGTTTGCTTTTGGTGCTGCAAGACTCGTGAAAGGTTGTGAGTATTTAGACGAAATTGAGTTATGAGATGTTGAGAAGGTTGAGATGGCAGCGTGTGTCGTTGGACGTGTGAGGGATTGTGTTTTAGAGTCACCATGGTTTTTGTCCGTCTGGTGGAGAGAAGGCGTGCGTTGGTCTCCATTAAAGTGGCCCAGAGGTGAATTGAGAGCTAGCATGTCGAGAGCGGGATTACGCTCAGATCGACATAGCCAATTTTGGGGCGACATAAAGTTGTGCCTGTGCGAGGCATGTTGAATGCATCTAATTTATATTCAACTGGGATTCCTTGTAAGGAATCCATAAATTAGAGGGGTTCCCTCGTGTATCCATGTTGCTGCTGCTGCTGCTATTTTAGAGCCGTAGTGAGATGTCTGCACTAGGCGGCGTTGTCCAGCTAAAAAACATCGCTATTGAAGAACGGCCAATGGGACGTCTGCACTGGTCGGCGTTCTCCAGCCAAAGAAACTGTGTTTGGCAGCTTACAAGCTTCGGTGGCCGGAAATGAAGGTCCGGACTGAATAGGATAAGTCGTCCTGATTGGGTGAAATTAAGTGTCGAATTAAATTGCGCGCCAAACCAAAATACGAAATTTTTCCCTTCTCTGCATATGCACAACCCAGCACCTGTCCTAGAAAATGACTCTCATAAACTCCTATGGGACCTTAATATACAAACGGATCACCTAATCCCGGCCAGAAGACCAGACCTCACAATAATCAACAAAAACAAAAGAAAAGAGAATCTGCAAAATTGTCGACTTTCCTGTCCCGGTGGACCACAGAATAAATCTGAAGGAAAGTGAAAAGAAGGATAAGTACCTCGACCTTGCTAGAGAATTGAAAAAGCTGTGGAACATGTAAGTAACGATTGTGATTGGTGCCTTAAGCTCAATAACTAAAGGGTTATTAAAAGGCCTGGAAGACTTGAAAGTTGGCGGACGGTTAGAGACTATCCAAATGACAGCATTGCTAAGAACGGCCAGAATCCTGAGAAGAGTTCTGGAGACTTGAGGAGACTTGCTGTCACTCAAACTCCAGTGAAAAACCACCACCTAACACTGATGTAAAAACTCTAAAGGAGTAAAAATAAAAAATAAAAAAGATAATAATAATTCTTCTTCTTCTTCTTTTTCTTCTTCTTCATTTTTTCGCGCTTACATTTAGCCTAAATATTCAGACCGAACTCCGCTCAGTTAACACCGTTTATTTCTTTTCTTCTTCCGTCGCAAAAAAAATATCATCCATTCTTGTTTCTTGCTTTCGTCGTGTAAATATTTCGTTTTTATTCTTTTGAGGAATAGTTTTGATTTAACGACTTTAATTTTGATAATATTTTTGATAACATTGAATTGTGTTTTCAACAAAACAACGAAAACGATAAAAACGAGTCGTCTACATAAACAAATCGTTAAAATAAATAAAAAGAAAGGTAAGTTTTATTTTATTTCATTCGTCTTAAAGCTTCATAAATGTGTCTTCAGATTTGTCTTGTTATCTTTTCTTATGCGGTAAAAATCCTCGTTGCCACGCGATTAAAATAGTGAAATTTGATATCTTTAAAGACATCTCCGTCATCTGATTTGGTTGTGGGTCTCTACTCACGTAGCTTGCTATGGACAAGGAATAACCTGATGGAGCTCTCACCTGGTCTGGTATGAATTCAGTTTTCTTTCTCCTTGACTAGGTGCCATACCAAAGTTTAAAGAGCCCAGTTTGCCCTACTATTTAAGCACTGCTGGAAGGAGAATAGTTGGATTCCTACTTTTTCCCAAGAGCATGAACACTATGTAAAATGCAAACAGCCTCGTTCAGGTTTTGAACTCGTGTAACCAAGTCCATTTTCTACGACGACAACTGTTACGCCACAAGCGCCTGCATTATAATGTTGCTCTATTTATTTATTTATTATTAAAAAGTTTGTTATAGATAGATGGCATTTAGAGTGTTTAGTTTTAATTTCTTTAAAAAAGATCGCCCCTTTTCTTGTATTTTTCCTTTTGAATTTGTCAAAATTTGCATATTTTTATTCCTGGATTTAACATCACAACAGGAGGTGCTCCTGGTGTAATGGTTATTGTCGTAGAAAATGGACCTGGCTCAAACAGCCAGGTCCATGTTCGAATCCTGAGCAAGGCTGTTTGAATTTCACATAACACCAATACTCTTGGAAAACCCTTCACTTATGGGTAAATAGTTTCTATGTTACTGTTGGAAAGCCTGGTTGTAAGAAAAAGATATTTTGTCGGGTCTCAATTATCATTTGTATATTTGTGATGTACAAACACAGAACACAACAAAAGGCAATGATCAATGCATTTACACATTTAACCTTTTTTTATGCGTAATGTATACCAGGCCATTGGCCTAATGAGTAGAGTGTTCACCAATAGTCTGGGAGACTGAGGTTCAATCCCAGGTTGAGTCATACCAAAGACTCAAAAAATGGTATTTTTGCTGCCTTGCTTAACACTCAGCATTATAAGGTAAGAATTAAGGCTGAAATGGAGCAATCCAGGGAATGGAGTAGTGCCCTCCCCTACATCTTGGTGTAGTAGCTATTGAAAAGGGAGACTTCGGGTCACCCTCTACTGAGGTCGCCAACTTTATTTTACTTATTCATAATGTGCATACAAGTAGTATTAAAAAGAAAGAATATATATATTGTTCCATAAACAAGCAGTATGTGGAAGATGTACAAAATGGGTAAAAGCTTACTTGACAAGTATGGTTAATCAAGCCATGTGGCTTTACTGTTCCCTGGCAGGACCAGAAACAACATCTATATTGTTCAAAGACCAGAGGCAAAAAGAGGTCAAGAATGGGTTTCTTAGACTGTCAATTAATACACCTACTGACCTCTAATGAACATACCAATTATCTAAAGGAGATAATTACCTATTTTGTCTTTAAATTATCATCAAATTTTTGACAAATTTGTGTAATGACAACTGTATGGTCCTTGGACACAAAGAAATGCTTTTTAGGAAAATATTGTTGTTGTACATTTCTTTATGACATGATGTTTGGAATTCATGATTGAAAATACTTCAATTATTTATAGTCTTAAACTCTGGTCAAAATAAATCATATTTTAATTTTAAAATCAAATCACATACTTGTTATCCAAAATGCCAAACTTTTCAGTCAGTTCATGCATCACTACATCTGTCACTTTGGACTATCTTGCTAATAATTTGATATATTAATCATCAATACAGTGAATAAACATTGTAAACTCAAAACTGGTTCTTTAATGTTTCCAGTTAATTTCCAGTCTGTCATAAATCAAAACTTCAAATCTGAAATGACTGTCACTCATCTGGTATTTTATAGCATCAGTAGATTTATTTCTCCCAGAATGCAATGCCGAATTGCTGTATAGATCAAACAAGATGTTGTCTATTACCTTTTAGATAATTCAACATATTTCATCAAACAATTCAGTAGACATTTTATTAAATGGTCCCTGACTTTCCATCATGTCTAAAATGAAAAGGGCATATAATTCCTGGATATGTATAGTGGATATAATAAAGAACCAGAGGGTATTTCACCAATTGTATTTATTCAGTAGACAGTGCCTTCTCCAACATTTCATTCCATAAAGAAATAAATTAATTACAAATCTGATAAATTCTCTGAGTATAAGAAATTCTTCTAAATGGAAAATAACCAAATTTATTTGTGAAAATTGAAAAAAATTTTTTTGTCAGCTAACAGATTGGTCGGAAGTATCAAATTTTTATCAAAAAGAATTTCAAAACAAATTAAACTATAGTCTTAAACTATAGATTTAGATTCCCATTGTTTTTCAATATCCCATGTATTTTTGAATTAAATCATCACTGCAGAAGGATAAGACGCTCTCCCAAAAACGGGTGTCCTGGATATAACACTAAACTGTATCTGATGGTGTGACTCTAGTTCTGGAGATCTGGGGAGTGTAGAGTAGCCCCTTCATTGCCATTACTCCCAGGCCCACTCTGACTGGTTATCAAATAGATCTGTTTAAAAATGATTCATTTTTGATTGAACTGTGTATGAAAAACAAAAACCTCTCAGGAAACAACTACACCCAAAACGTAAATGTTGAATATTTCATTAAATATTTCAGATGTTCAGTCGCCTTCTGACATTCTTTTCTTTTTTTTATTCCAGTCTTATCAAGATCTTCTGGCTTGCCAAAAAGTTTAAATCAAATAATTGGAACCCTCTCCTAAAATATCAGTTGTTGATCAGGAAATCATGACAAAGACCATTTTTGATGTTCATGATAGAAACATCCTTTAAAAATCTTCATGAATAACTTCTAAAAGTGATTCCTGGAATAAAATATTCCATCCTGAAGCAAGAGATTAAAATTCTTTCTCTACCTTGGATGCTGGATTATTTTTGCTGTTCCTCCAAGAAAGCCTTAAAAGAAATCTCAGCACATTTCTTTAAACAATTTATGAAAATATGGAAACATGGAAACGAAGCTGTAAGAATAAGAATAATGTTTCTAATTCATCTTGGATTTCCAGTCAGGAACAAAAAACACAAAAAAAAACTGAAGAAAAACCATATTATTGCGAGACATGCAAAGGTAAATTTTCCGATGATTCTAATTTGCAGTATCACCTGAGTATACATAACACTGAAAAACCATTTCACTGTGAAATTTGCCGATTATTATTCTCTGAAATCTCTCAGCTGAAAAAGCACATTCAAACTCATATCGACAAACCTTTTCACTGTGAATTTTGTAACTCAAAGTTTTCTCAGAGCTCAAGTCTCAAAAGACACAGACAAACGCACACCGGTGAAAAACCTTATGAATGTGACACTTGTGATTCAAAATTCTTCCGAAATTCTCACCTGAAAAGACACAAGCAAACTCACCTGGTAGAAAAATCCTTTTGCTGCAAAATATGCGGATGTAAGTTTTCAGACGATACTGATTATAGAAGTCACATGCAAAAACATGCTGGAGAAAAACGGTATCAATGTGAGATTTGTGGGACAAAATTTTCACGAAGTTCCGACGTCAAAAGGCACATACAAACACACACTGGAGAAAAGCAGTTTCGATGTGTCGAATGTGGCTCAAAATTTATTGCCACTTCAAATCTCAAAAAACACATGAGAACGCATTCTGGTGAAAAACCATACCAATGTGACATTTGTGGGTCCGAATTTTCTGATCACTCAAATTTTAAAAGGCATTGTCGAACGCATACTGGGGAAAAACTTTTCAACTGTGATATTTGTGGGTCCAGATTTTCACAAAGTACCAGCCTTAAAAGTCATTTACGAAAACACAACTGATAAAAATTTTTCATCGCTAAAAATAGAGCTCGTAAAATTTGGATTTGAAAATTTTTTACTAATTTCGGTTGGTAACTTTCAAAATGTTCAAGACTTTTCACAGATATTTAAAAATTAACATTTTTTTTTCCATCATTTTCATTTCTCATGGATGAATGAAAATTGAAGAAAATTTTCAGTTTTTCTTTTTTCAAAGAAGAAGTCTTTTAGAATTCTAATCAGGATTAAATTTTTAAAAATCTTTTTATTAGTCTCTGTCAATGACTATAATTTTAGAGTATGAAAGCTTAAAAAGAAAAAAAAGATTGTTACATGTTTTTTCTTAACGAAAAATATCCAAAATGCCGTGTTTTTTTAAATTAGACCCCACTATGAAAATGAAAATCTAACTCTAATCGTGGGGAAACTACAGAAACAAATTGAACATATCATTTCCCGCTGGTTATAAAAATTCTTCCATACAAAATGGCAAAGATTCTGGAATAACATCATTCACAATAAACTCTTGTCGTTCAAATCCATTTTGGGAGAATCGAGACCAACTTTCAAAGAATACAAAAAAGAACAAGTCATTATATCTCATTACACGTTGATCACACAAGACTTGCACGATCCTTTATAGTTGAACAAGAGGAACGACCACAGGGTGTAACATGTCGAACATTCTGAACTGTTAAACACCTTCTAATAGAATGCAAAATTTTTGCTGCTCTCATCAGAAAATGCTTTTTCAATTCAAATAATAAATATGAAAAGTCTGTTTGAATATATCAACATAGATGACATTTTGACCTTCTCAAGAGAAATAAAATTATATCAAAAACTATAGACCTTAACCTAATCAATACAATAGAAATTAAATTCTCAACATGATCCCCGAAGCATTTATTGCAAAACAATCCCAGATGATGTCGACATATTGTTAAAACAAAATAAAAACTCTTAACACAAAACTGTAAATATCGATATACAATGAGCACGATTCCCTAACCTTTAGGCATAAAATAACTTCAGACGAGTTGACATGCCATCAAAATCCATCAATCAACCAACCTACAGAGCTGGAAGAATTAAGAGACTCTTAAGTAGCATCCTTCAAAGAAAAAAAAACATTCTTATCTTTGTTTCAAAAGACAAGGAATAGGAAGAGAGGCAGCAAAATATAAGGCCCCAGAAAATGTTTCTGATGATGACAGAACAGATCTGAAGTGTCTGTCAATGTTACAACATCAGGCGATGACTATTTGTAAACATCTTACTAAAATTGGTTTCTTAATTGAGAAGGATCTGTTTGAAGACTGTATTCATAACACCTTTTGGTTGTACGAAGAAAAATATAGGAAGGAAAACAGACTCCAGAAAGCTATAATGAAAAATGAGGTATCAAAATCTGGTATAGCAGAGCCTATCTCTAGTGATAAGGATACACATTACTCTTTCTGGTTTTGAGGTTCTTCAGATCATTAAAATTGTGGAAGATAAAGCTGGTAGCTCCAGGTTAGTACAGATTTCAACACTGATTTTCTTTGTTTAGCAAAATTGGTGTGAAGGAAGTCTCTTCCCCATGTATAATTTGGATACATCAGGGTGCTTGGTGTATTTAGCACTAATAAAATGGATTAGTTATATTACTGACCGTATTTCTATTGCTATTTTGGGGCGTTCTCTGAAAAAAGAAGTTCCCTTTTTCTCTTTGTTTATTATACACATGAAAGTTGATGAATTAAACATTTTATTAACAACAACAAAAAAGGGGTTCAGTTGTCTGAATAAGATTTGATATAATATTCTCTAGGTTGTTTACTAAATTTAGCTTAGTTGTGGCATAAGGCCAGAAGTATGGGACACCCTGTAAGAATCAAACTCACTCACAATGGTCTGCTAATCTAACTTGCTAACCATTGCACCACATGAGGTACCCTTGATATAGTATTCTCTTGATTAATAATCTTTTTTTATTTGTAACTTTTGACAGCATTATCTTCTTCAGGCAAATCTACAAAAATCTGACAACTTGACTCAACTAAAAGCATATACAAAACTGGGAGAATGGTTGAGGCATTTTGATTCTTCAGAATCAAAATGCTGTTAAAATATGACCTTAAACTAACATCTTGATTTTATAGTTGGCAAGAGAAATCAAATGCAACTTATTCTTTTTTTGGCAGACGGGAGGGTTTTCTGTACTTTTGAATTATCCCCATTAGTTTTTGAAGGACGTTAAGAAAACTGCATGATTTTTATAAAAAATGAGTCAATATAAAACTTAAAGAAATCTACCACTACTTTATATCAGTTACTTTGGTTGCATCAATTACCTAAGAGTTAATGCGATGTCCTGCAGCACATTTCTTTGACAATCTCTCAAAATTCTAAAGGTTTTCTAAGCAGTGGTTATCTTCCAAGCATTTTGTAACAAGTGAGATAAGGTTTCAGGGTCCTGGAAGTAACAGGGAAGGGTCTCTAACCTGACTAAACTCTCATTTTTACCATCATAGCTTAACAATAATGCAGCCATTATCAAGATTGAGCACAGGGAAGGATAGATTCATGCCTTTACCTTAAGAGTATAAATGTGAGTATAAACAATCTTAACTGGAATTTAAACTCAATTTTCTGCATGACATCACCACCATCCCTCGCTACTATTAATTGTTTCTCAATGATTTTTCTAATTTCATCCTTAATCAAAAGAAAAATAAGGCATTGATATTTTTAATCCTTGTAAAAAAAGAAAAAGAAACCGTAAAGAATTGTGCCAAAATGGCCCAGAGATCATTCGGCTGAAAAAAAAAAAAAATCCATTTAACTAAAGGGAGACAATTCAGATTAAAAAAAAAAAATCTATTTAACGAAGAGGAGACAATTCAGCCTAATGTTAAACTAAAGTGTGCTTAATTATGCGTCACTGATTCTTGCACAATTCCATTCGAGTGGACCCAAAATTCATTCAGGTCGAATTTTTTCAATACATAGCCTCAAATCACTCGTTGCTAATATCTAGATATTTAATTCTTTCTTTTTTTTTTTATTTTTTACTCCAAATAAATAAAAAAAGATACTTAAATATTTGGCTTTGCTAATTTTATTTTACAGAATTTTTCTTGCTTAATTTCATCTGAATATCAAACTTGAATTAAATTCCAATCAAAACCAATTCATCTAAATTCAAAATAGATAAGAGTTTTGTCTTGAACATGTTTAAATCCATCCAAATTCAAAGATGAATCAGATGAATAAAGTGAAATATCATTAAGAAAACAAATGATTTCTTAAAATTAAGTTGAAATATCACAAGAAAAATGTCTGTATTATCAGATGATGCATTGTAGACATGTCACAAAACTGTATATAATATGATACATATTGTGATACTCATAATAGAAAAAAAAACAACCTGATTCAGTTCATTCAATATATATTATACAATGTGTGAACACACGTGTGATATCCTTGTCCTCATCAGCCACCAACCAGGGGTGATGGCTCAGTTTCAGTGGCTAATGCGGTACTGCCATCTCTGGTGCCACCAATGGCTTTTGCCACTCAACTGGGTATGAAGGCAAACAGAACGAAAGTTCCTCTTTGTAGCTTCATTTCGTATTAAGGTGTTAAATGTATTTGCTTTCAGATATATTCATTAAAATCATTATTAACGATCATTTGTATAAAATGCACATTTCACTAGTGCACGTTAGGCTGTGGAGTCACTCGCTTTTTTTTTTCATCAATTTGTTCGTTTTTTTCCTTTTTCATTACTGGGTCAAACTACTCTTAAGGAACATCATATATAATTTTACAACCCACCTCCTATCTGCTATGTAATGGGACCCCTTTAGATTGGTTGTAAGGATAAATCAAGATTTGTCCAAATAGCTTTCGGGTTATGTTTGGGCCACTGGATTCTTGGCTTGTTTAGAATTTTTCTGAGATGCTGTCACTCAACAATGGGATGGTGAACACTGTGGGTGCATTGTGACAAACTCAATTGGCCGATTTGTAAACATCCTTTAGACTAAAACATGCTTCCCTGTACACATCATACATTTTTCTATAAATTTCACATGGTTTGCACTTTTCAGCTACCAAAAATTAAATGACAGACCTCTGTTCAATTTGGAGCACTCTATTTGACTTGCTGTCATTTTGAATGGCCTCAAAACAAATATTTGTCTGAGTATATTCTCTTCTAAGCAAATTGATATCTTCTTTATTGTTCTCACTAAGAGTATGAGGAACCCAAATGCCTAGCTTTCTCACTTTTCCTCATTTTCAAGCAGTGGCAGATTGTGGATTAGGAAGTGTTGAGGTCAAGTGCTAATTCTCATCCACTTTTGTGCAAATTGCATTCTACTAATCCTATTAAAGAATCGTAATCCAAGTCTGATAAGTGTCCAGTTCTTGGTTCAATGATGTATTGCCAGAAAGAAGCTTTAAAAACTAGTTTTAGACTTGGTGGATAGTAATAACATCTTGGTCATAAACACTAGAAATTTTCTTTGCTGTTTCTATAGCATTTTTTGTTATTCTTAAACTCTCACAACATTACACGTTGAATATACTCTTTCAGTTCGTCCATCTTAGGGGTATGAGATCATAGATTAAATTATGATTCATACACTTTCATTACTGAAACAAGAATGGCCTATGAAGACATTCTTTATTCAGATATTGGAAGTTGAAAATGTGTTGTTACAGCTCGCTTTTAAAAAAACTGGAAATATATAATAGTGAATTATGAAGTGGATTTTTCTATTTTATTACGTGTCTAGTTGAACTGATTGAATGTTGGGGAAACTTGGGAAATGTCTCAGTGGCAATTTGGCTTTATAAAAAAAGAATCCCCTTCTTCTCATAATGTTTTATGTTTGATGTCGAGTGACTACTGATATTTAATTCACTCACCCCTCAACAAAAATTGATCATTTCTCATGACTAGTACCAGAAAAAAGTCGTACTATTAGAACCCTCTTGTTTTGTACAAGAAGGTACTGCCATGTAATAAAAATCATCAGAACCAAGCTGTCTTCATTCTTTTGTTGTTTCCTGTCAGAAGACAAGAAGATGGTACTGTGTCTGTCCTGAAGACAAAAACACAACTAACAGAGAAGAACAGATATTATACTCTGATCTCAGCTGGAAGGCCAGGTCTATTTCTATTTGCCTAAGTCTTTTTGTTCTTTTTAACAAAGACAATTTTCATTGTTGCAAAGGGTTAGGGAGTTATTTCCCTTCTCTCATTCATTCATTTTTTTTGCACGGGGGGGGGGGTAATATCATCATCATCATCATGTCGCGCCGCCTGCGCGGATATCCCTGACCGTCTCTCGCCATTTCTCCCTATCATTCATCGCCTCCGGCAGGTCTTCAGGATTACAACCCGTGTCCTCACATAGCTGCTGTATGTAAGTTCGTGCTGGTCGTCCCACTCTTGCACATCCATGAGTGGGGGTCCACAGGAGTACATCGCTTATGAGCTCGTCCTTGCTTCTCCAGCAGTGTCCTGCGTGTCTGGTTCGTCGAACTTGTATAGTTTTTGTGATGGGGGGCAAGTGTCCGTATAGTTGGAGTCTCGTGGGGTGTTGTCGCCAGGACTTGTTTAATACTGCTCTCAACATTCTTGTGTAATTTCCGTCCAGCCTCCTCTCCAGCCGCTTCGTAAGCGTCCATGTGGTGCATCCATATAGCAGTATCGACACAACCGCTGCCTGGAAGAAACTGCGTTTCATTTTATCTGTTAGGTCCGACTTCCATATGATCGAGAGCCTATCGATAGCTGTCCATGCCTTCGTCAGTCGTGTGTCGATGTCCTTCTCGGTTGATGAGACGCTGCTTCCTAGGTAGGTGAATTTGTCGACTAGTTTCAGAGAGGCTCCGTCTAGTGTGGCAATGTTGCCTGTTTGGTTGTAACACATATATTCGGTTTTGTTTGCATTGACATGTAGGCCAATGCCAGCTGCAGCTCGTTCCAGACTATGTAGTAGTGTCTCTGCTTGATTAGGCGTATTCGCTAGTAACGCCAAGTCATCAGCGTAGTCGGCGTCCGTGATTGTTTTCGCGGGGTACCTTTTGCTTCTTCTCTTAGTCAGCTTAAAGCCATTTTCTCTGATTTTGTCGATCGAAGTCCTAAGCACATAGTCTAGACAGATGATAAAGAGGTACGGGGCTAGTGTGTCTCCTTGTAGTACTCCTGCAACAATGTCGAAGTATTCCGTGTCTCCATCTGGTGAACGTACTTTTACTTTGGTGTTTCTGTAGAGAATCATTATCGCTGCTACGGTTTCTTTTGGTAGGCCGTAAGCTAGTAGGATTTGCTCCATCTTCCCTCCGTGTATGGAATCGAAGGCCTTGGTAAAGTCGACAAATAGTAATGTCGCCTGTAAGTTTTTTGCCTGAACGCCTTCCAGGATTCTACGGATGGTCAGTATTTGTGAGGTTGTGGATCTATTTCTCCGGAAGCCATTTTGGTTTTTCCTAAGGATGTTTTCCATTTTGGGTTCTATGCGGTTTCGTAGTAGGGCATTGTAGATTTTGGCTGCTATGGATGTAAGTGTTATCCCTCGGTAGTTCTTGGCTAGTCCGAGGTCGCCTTTTTTAGGGAATGGAAGGATGCATCCCTTCGTCCATCGTTCTATCCTATTTTGACTATAGACTGCGTTGCATTGCCGGAGCAGTATATCGTCGAATTGTCTCGTCTTCCACACTTCTGGGGGGATCTCGTCTAGCCCCGCCGCTTTCCTATTTTTAATTCTTCTGAGAACCGTGTCGAGTTCTTCTTTGGTGAAAGGACCTAGTTTTACGTCTAATTGCTTACTAATAATTCTGGTGATCGGTTCATCCGTTATTTCCGGTGGGTTTCCTAGTAGATTTTTGAAATGCTGTTCCCACAGTTTTATTCTTTCTTGTTGGCTTGCAGCTTTCAATTTTGCTTTGGCTGTGCTCTTCCTTCCACTTACTTCGTTTATTGTTTGCCAGGCTATCCTGGATTGCCTATCTTCCACCGAGTCTCTAATCTTATCTATCTGATTTTGTACGTATTCTGCCTGTTCTTTTAGGTATATTCCTGTTAATTGATGTTGCGCCTTTTCTAGTTCTCGTGCATTTGTATTTGTTGGGTTCTGTTGATAGTTTTTGGAGGCAGTCTTCACAAGTGCACGTTTTTCTCTAGCCGCTAGCGTTTCCCAAGGGACTCTATATTTAGTTCTAGGTTTTGTTGGAATACACTTTTCTGCCGCCTCCAGGTGTGCTTCTACAAAATTTTCATATTCGTCATTTGGGGTGCCTATTTCTACCTTCTCTTGTAGTGCTTCGAATCTGTTTCTTAATTCTAATGCATATTTATCTCTAATATCTCTGTTGTTGAGTAGGGCCCAGTCATAGTGCTTGGTCGTCGCTTTACGTGTGGCGTTTTTTCTTAGGCTTAGTCGTACTTTGGCCGTAACTATTCGATGATCGGAGGACACACCCTCGAAGGAGGAGTATGCCTCGCAATTCACCGCACTGTTTTTCCATTTCCTGTTTATAAGGATGTAGTCTATCTGGGCTTTACTCTTATTCGCGTATGTGTAGGTCCATAATTTCCCCTCCCTTTTTTGAAAGTTTGTATTGAAGCAGGTTAATCTATTTTCTATCATGAAATCTATTAAATGCTGTCCATTCCTGTTAGACGCGTAGTGTAGGCTGTATTTGTTGTGTCTGTTTTTCCCGATTTGTGCATTCATATCTCCGCCAATGACTAGCAGGTTGTGTTTCGGAATGCTACGTACTAGGGAGGATAGATCTTCGTAGAAGGTGGCTATTTCGTTTTCTTCGCTAACATTGGTAGGGCTGTAGCAGGAGATAATTGTTGCTTTGGGGTTGCCATTAAACGTTGCGGCCATCATCCTAGGTTGTATTCTCTCAATGCTGTTCAGTGTTTTTAACGCTCTCGGTCCTAGAAGTATTCCCACCCCTCCTACCGATGCATTGACAGAGTTTTTCCATGCCGATACAGTCACCAGCATCCATCCATTTCCAGTTTCGTGATACTTGATATCTTCGGTGTGCGTGTATCGGTGCTCTTGTATGCAAATTATATCTATCTTATGTTCTACGGCTGATGCAGTTAGCTCTGATAGTTGACCTATTCTATTTAGGGTTCTCACGTTAAATGTCGCTATCTGTATTGTTTGTTTGCATTTTAGTAGTTTTTGTTTGTGTTTGAGCTCTGTAGCTGATTTTTCGAACACCGAGGCCAGGGCTCCAACCTCAGCAGGACGCGCCCCTTTTTTACCCGCGCGAAGAGCGATGCGGTTTATGGATCTGGTTTGAGTACTAGTCATAGTTATCTTTCGATGGCTGTTTTTGTTCTCATCTATAGAAGCCACTCTTATAGATGAGCAGCAGTAGTTCCCCGATCGAACTGGCAATCTTGAGCGTTAAGCCGCAAGACTCACACGTACAGCATGCTGCTTCCCATGTGTACGCGGTAGTAATAAAAAAAAAAAAAAAAAAAAAAAAATCTCTTTTTTTTTTATAAGTTTTAACTTAGTTAAAGTCCAGGACTGCTGGATGTTAAAATTCAAAGAAATTTTGTGGTATATTTCATGGTTATCTAGTGGTGGACAGACAGAGAGAGAGAGAGAGAGAGAGAGACACACAGAGAGAGAGAGAGAAAGAAAGAGAGAGGAGGAGTCAACTCTTTTATGGCTTTCGTCTTTAGCACGTGTTAGACTACATTTGAGGTGTTTTGGATTTTTTTTTTTTTTTTTTTTCCTTTCTTTTCAGGGGGGGGCAATTTTGGGGGTTTTCTTTAGCAAATTTAGAAGTTCGCCTTCCAAAAGTAAAGTTTTCCTGAAAATTAAGTCGCATAAGTCTTCATTCTTCATTTAAACAACACATAATACAGCTGAGATTTAAGACATTACTATTTTAAATCAAAATAGCTGGCAAAAAAAAGTACTAAATTGATTATTTTTATCAATTTAGTACTTTTTTTTGCCAGCTATTTTGAAGTATTTTTTAAGGGGCACAAAAAGTAGCTGAAAATTCGCCCTCATATAAAAGTATTCCTTTTTACGTGTTACTTTTCAAGAGTTGTTTTATTTTAAAAATCTAACTCCAATATTTTATCTTGTTATTTAGAAGTGAAATTCAAGTTGTTTATGTTGTGCGATGAAGTCGGGCTGCAAAAATATCAACTTTTATGGCATTATCATCGTTTTTAGAATTTATGTTTTGGGAGTTGTTAAGCCCTTCTATCACCTCTGCACAAAAAACAAGTTTATTTGGTGATCATTAATTGTCATAAATTAATGATATTTTATGTGAATTTATCCTGAGTCAATATAATTTATTGGGAAAATATTGTACATAAAAAAATTTGAAGTGTTTATAAATTCTAATAAAATAAAATGATTTACTTAAGTACGGCCCTTCAAAAGAAAACACGACTTTATTAATTATAGTTAAAAGTTTATTTTCTATTGAACGTCTTAGAACAGGTGGAATTCATTTTCAGTTTTTTTTGTTTCGTTTTTGGGCAGATGAAATAAGTTTTCCCCATATTTGACAAAATGAATTGGTGACACATTTTCTCTTTGTGATTTAAAGTAACAAATTCTTATAAACTGAATAAATAAATTAAATTTTTTTTTTTCTCCTGGTTATCTGATTTTCTTAAAGGACAGTCATAATTTTTGATGACAAAAACAACAGACACTTCAAAAAATAGAGCAAAAAAAGTTTTTAATTCAGTTTAGTTTATTGCTTGCTAGAAAATGTTTTATTGCATTTCCAGATGTCACTTGTAAAAACCACCATAAATAAAAACAGATATTTTTTTTTAAAAAAGATGAAAACATAGAAGATATACTCAAAACTTTTCTGAAAATATGATTCCCAAGGGTTTTTTTTTTTTTTTGGTAATATCTAGTGAATTTATTATAATTTTGTAATTATAGAAAAATTATTAAATATTATTTAAAAAAAAAATGCCTAACTCTTAAAAATCATATTTTCCACAAACCCATATTTCTATGATTGCTTTTTTTAAAGATGATTTTAATAGAAGCTTTTTGTTAACTTTGTTCCATGAAACAGTTTTGAACATACAAGAAAAAATGGTTAATTATATATTTTTGTTATTACTGAATTTCATAATTTTAGCCATGAAAACAAGTGCTTAATTAGTAAAATAACAACAATATTAAAACAATTGTAATTCTGTATGGAA
Organism: Sepioteuthis lessoniana; assembly: GCA_963585895.1. Classification (NCBI taxonomy): domain Eukaryota; kingdom Metazoa; phylum Mollusca; class Cephalopoda; order Myopsida; family Loliginidae; genus Sepioteuthis; species Sepioteuthis lessoniana. The sequence continues at coordinate 134,034,738 of OY757908.1, forward strand.
AACTCGTCATAAACAAACGTGAAAAGTATTTTCAAAGGATTTTAATCTTTTTCTTTTTTAATTTCATTCAGATTCCCTGGTGATTTTTGATTTAACCCTTTTGCAGGCAGAGCAACATTTTTGTTGCCAACAGTGCACAAGCAGATTGACATTTTAGTCTTTTTTTTAGCAGTGGCTCAGTGTAAGGCATTTTTTTATTGACTGCTCATTGATCAAATCAATATTAATGTATAGAAAATAATTTGCCCACTTTACAAGGATTAAAAAATTTATCTGCTTGCAAAAGGATTAACGATCAAAGGAACAGATGGTTGTTTTTTTGTTTTTTGTTTTTTTTTTTGTTTTCATATGGATTATGGTTGATTGATCTTAATGGCATGTCAACTTGTCTATGATTATTTAATGCCTAGAGGTTAGGGAATCACATTCATTGTACATTCATATTTTTATTTTTTGTGTAGTTGTTTCTTAAGAGTGATTTTTTTTATTTGCACACAGTCCTATGAAATACAAATATTTTTCAAACAGATCTATTTGACGGAGTCCAGAACAAATAAAAAGAGATTTGGCATTTTTTAATAATTAATTTTGCTAATTGATGTCTGTTTGATGAAGCAAATTATAAGAGAGGTGACATCAGAAACAACTTTATTTTCTTATCAAATTATTTGATCTTATTTGTCATACACATCAACAGTTTACGAAGGGAAATGTTAAAAAAGTCTTTGAACACTTCATGAGATAGTTTTCTCTACAGCAAAAAGGAAACGCTGTTTCATATGTCTTTTGTGCAAGGAAGTCATTTGACACCATGACTGTACTTGCGAATGAATATGGCTTCTCTGTCACTATAGCACTGATAAGGTCCAACCAAAATCGGGTGAATGGAAAGCTGTTGATCTTGATTCCAGTTTACTTTTTACTCATCTGATGTTGACAATTTGAGTTCCTCACTGCTAATGATACAGCATTCTTCAGTTATTACTTTAGGAGTTTCTTGGACGAATGGAGCATCAGACTCCGGTGGTGGCGGGCACACCTGCCCTCAGGGAATAGCATAGTTGGCAGATCTCACCAGACAACTATATTCAACCAATTTTGGTTGGATCTCAAAAGTGTTATACACAAGCGAATTCAATGTGTTTGACCACCTCCTTACACAACATAGAAAACATACCCTATTGGCTTGAGGTAAGTGAAAATTGTCATATTTCACTATAAACTTGGTAAAAAAAGATAAACATTTTTATTTGAATATTTAACTTTTTTAGAATGATTCTCATCAATTTGTAATTCCCCCACCAAAATAATTGTTTGTTTATTATGGAAGATCAAAATACAAAGCCAGGATTTTATAAGAACACATTGATTGTAACCAAGGAAAACTTGCTACTAATGTTTCCATATAGTAAAATCTATTTTTTTAAAATTATTTTTCTATCAAGTTTTCTATATTTAGAGTTTACAGGCTGATTAACAATTCTACCTGACCTACTGATGCTGGATAACTTTTGATTGTTTTTGGGTACCTCCCCCTTCCCCAGCAGCACCTGTTCCATTGTTTAAAAGAGGTAAGAGCTGGGTTGATTGTCTGATGCTTGAGGTACTTCTAAAAGGGAATGTTGATAGGACATGTATGATTTTTGCACTTGTCCCATTGGAGTCTTGCTTTCTGTGGAGCACCCCATGTTAAACCAAACCTTTGACACTTCCCAGTATTGTGTGGGAATGGGGGTTCAATATTAAGTGATGTGCCACAAAAAAAGAGAAACACATTTGTATCTTCAGAAATTAAGATGATTAAGAATTTGCAAACCTGATGATTCCCAACATGAAATTGAGTGATGAATTTTTATCCTGCTTTATCATTTTATACATGGAAAAAAATGTATGTATATATATATATATATACAATATCATTTAAGTCTGCAAATAGACTTAAAAGGAATCATCCAAATGGAGTGTTCAATGTATGGCGGGCTGTAGAATACACTGATTGTACCTCCGCAGAGGGGTAAACCCCCCCCCCCCAATGAGTGTCCTGAATGTGACACTGAACAGTTTTATGGTGAGGTCCCTGTAATACTGGGACTTGGAGGAATACGGAGCGCCCCTTCAATGCCATTGCTTCCAGGTCCACTCTGGCCCAGTGTGGTAGCACCTGATCGGGCCCTATCTATGGGTTAAATAGAACTAACGGCATACTTATGCTAAACTGAATTGTTTGATTAAACTGAATGGCTTGAAATAGAAATGCTTTTGACAATTAAACCGTACTTAAGTTTATACTGCATGCTTATGCTAAACTGAATTATTTGAAATAGAACTGTTTTTTGACATTGAAACTGTATTTACACTCAACTGAATTGTTTAACATAGAACTGTTTTGACATGTAGCTGTGTAAACAAAATCTACTTATACTAAACTGAGTTAACTGAATTAGAACTGCTTGACTAAACTGAATAGCTAGAAATAGAATTGTTCTTCACAAACTGTACTTACATTTACACTGCGTGTTCATCATGCTAAACTGAATTTTTTGAAATTGAACTGTTTTTGACATTGAAACTGTACTTACACTAAACTGAATTGTTATATATAACTGTTTGAATAGCTGAATTAGAACTGTTTGAATAAACTGAATAGTTTGAAATAGAAATTAACCCATAGATAGGGCCCTATCAGGTACTACCATTCTGGGCCAGATTGGACCTGGGAGCAATGGCAACAAAGGGGTCCTCTGCATTCCCCAAAGCTCCAGCATCACTGGAGCCTCACCATCAGATTGTTTAGTATCATATCAGGACTCTCCTAGAGGGGTGGGGTCTTACCCCTCTGCAGAGAAGCAGTCGGTGTATTCAAAAGCTCCAGCCGACTGGGCAATTTTCTAATGGACAATGAATAAATATACTATCTTGTTACTTTTGAATACTAAACAGTTACTAAAATAGATTTCAATAAAAAATTTGAAGCTGGAAATCTGTTTATTAATAAAAAAAATAAAAAAAAGATTAATATTCATTACCTATTAGACAATTTTCAAACATGATATATATATATATATATATAAGTATATATGTATATTCAAATCAAAATTTCTTAAATACCTTATATTTGGTGAAATGTATTCCCCAATGTTAATGGTTAAAAAGAAACCTATTCCTAATCAAATCTCCATTTGATGATCCAGTTAAATAGCTATTAAAATAAATTCATAATAGATTATATCTTTTCATTTTTCTTGATATTAATTTATATATATATATATATATATATATATATATATATATATATATATATATATATATATATATAACCAATGTCCTTTATTTTGTAACTTAAGACATTGCATGGTGTTTATTTTAACATCTCATGGGGCACCTAAAGTATGGATGACCAAAATTTATATTACTTACTATAGCAAAAATGAATTTCCAAAATTAAAACATTTATAAAACTAGTTTCTGGTGAAGAGTGACATAAAAAACTAACAGCTGGATTCTAGAGGGCCTTCCCCTCAATCAGTACTTGCATCCTTGCCTAAATGGGGTAAAGGCTAACAGCTGGATTATAGAGTGTCTACCCCTCAATCAGTACTTGCATCCTTGCCTAAAAGGCATAAAAACTTGGTTTATAACCCTCAAATGGAATGCTAAAAGTGTTTCAGAAATTTTTAAACCTACCCCACAGGAGGTTTGCTTTTGTGTCCCGTTCAACATTTAAAAAAATGACTTTGTCTCTATTTTAACTTAATGAGAAGCTAAGAAAATATATCTTGCTAATCAATAAGTTCAGAGTGAAATTTGACCAAATTTGCTTGCTTCTGGTTTTCTTTTGATTGTGAATCTGGGCTTACAAAATATTGCTAAACAGAAATCCGTTTATCATTGAAAAGAAAAAACCTGTTAAGTTGATATCAGTTATCTCCCTTGAAGTTTCTCTTATTTTAAGAAATTTGATATTTTTTAATATTGTTTTTGTTTACTTTTTGTTTTTTACATTAAAAGAAAAATTTGAAATTTCATTCTTGGTTTTATTCTCTTATTTCTTGAACCATTGAAATTTATTTTACAAGATAGATCTAAAAAAATAATTGGTATATAAGAAAATGTAAACTTACATTTAAACATTGTTTATTGTCTTTTTTTATCATTGTAAAAGAAAATTCTTGGGATGTACAAAAACATGCACCATTTTTTTTAAAAAATTTCACCCGAAATTGGCTCATTATCGGTTTTTATTAAAATATTCATTTCTTAAAACAATAAAAGATGAAGTTTCTTTTAAAAGGCATTTTTTTTGTTTAGATTATTTTGTTGTAGGTACTAACAACATGACCATCATCTACTCTAACAAATCACTGATAAAAAAAAAATTCAGGGAATTTTACGATTTTAATGAAATTGTCAGTGTTCATTTAATAATTAATGAATTTATAATGCATTAGTTATTTCAACAAAAGAATAGCAGATTTTTTTCAAGTCTCTTAATTTTACCCCTCCCCCTCCCCGTTTGAGGCGCTATTTAATCGGTAGAAGTATATGATATGGCATATACTTTGATGTGGAGTATCTTAGGAGCATTGAAATATATGTAGATTATCATCTGGTGAAATATTAGACAACTAAAAAGTATCATGATTTCATCATCTTAATGATAAATTAAAAATGATTATTTCATTGATTTTTCTTGATTTTACATTCAAAAATGATGTTAACATTCTTATTTTTCTTTTTCAAGATTAAATACAAAACATGAATTATTGCTGATAGGTTTTTCTATTCTTAAAAAAGTTGAGTTTTTTTGTAGTTGGCAATTCTAACCCTCTGTATTAGTACTGCTACTAATTATAATAATAAAGTGTACTTTAGTAGCAGTATTGTAAAGTGATAGAAAAAAATGTTTATCATTAATTTTCACCTTTGACCTTGATTTAAATACGATGCTAAATGATGTAGTTATCATTGTGTCAGTAATATTTTGACATTGATCAATTTTATTAATATTTCCAGTTACTAAATCAATTCCGAAAACTTTTTTTAAGTATCTAAAAAAATTAATAACATTTTTTGATTTATGTAACCTCAAATTGGATAAGTCATCAACTTTTGGTGAATTTCAATCTTTGAAATGTATTAGTTATGTATAATTTTGCTTTTAATACTGATGATCATGATATTTTTATTTTTCAAATAAAAACTAAAATTTAACCTTAAAGAATGATTTTAATTTTTTTAAAATTAGTTTTAATAGAAAAATTTTTAAATTATTGTCATTTCCCCCCCCCACCTCATTTTGTTAATTGACTCATTTAATGAAGATGAATAACTTTTTTATATTTTTTTTCAAGATAAATCCATGAAAAATTCCATTTTCTTTCCATTCTTCCAATGGTTTGTCTATTTGTTTATAGAGATGCCTTTTATTTTTGAAGTTCAAAAATGGTTGAATAAATTACGGTAAAGATATTCTAGGAATTTCTTTTTACTTTATTTGTTTTCCAAGTTTAATCTTCTTAGGATGGGGTAAACAAAAGAAAAAAATAATTCAGGTTAAGATATATATTTTTAGCCGTTTAAAATTGACATCTGTAGATTAAACTTTTCCACTGCCTGTGATAGGGATTTTCTTAATGTAAAAATTGAATAAATAGATTTGACCGATTAGATAAATGAGCTATTTTATTTAAATAGTCTTTGTTTTTACTGTTAGTGAGATTTTTCAAGGGAAAATATTTTCTTTACTGAGGCCTGCAAGAGGACTAATATTATGATGTCATTTAAGAGAGATAAATCTTTTCTGAGAATTCATTAACTTAAAATATATTACAGATTATTATGCTTTTGATCATCCATACTTTAGAAGAAAAGGGATGTGGCTTGTCAGTAATAAAACATAATATTGTCAGAAAAAGTGTGTATTTATTTGTACATGTCTGATAAATATCTATAAGAAATATTTTGAAATTTCAAATCAAGCGACAATCACATTGTTCAATAAATTCAATTATTAATTGTTTAAAAATAAAGTCCCGATGAGAGAAAACTATTTCTTTCTCTTTGGTATTCATTTTACTTTTTAAAAAACAAAAAAGAGAAAAAGGAAGAGGAGAAAATATTTCTTCTTTATTCTTAAAAAACAACAAAGCTGGAAATATTCATTAAATCAAAAAATACTGCAATAAAATGATATGTCAAGCACAAATATTACAGAACAGAATCTTTTTTTTTTTAAATTTAAACCCAATATATTTTTTATTGAAACAGAACCCCCCACCCACCCAAATAAGTAAAACTTTAAATCTTCAAAGAAAATTATCTTGGAAATTGATGTTAGTGCCCGCGAGTTTGGCATAGGAATTCTGAATGGTAAAACAGAAAAAATTTGGCTTCCAGGAAGCAAATATGAAATCTCAGCCCTAAAACAGAGGAGGAGTTATGGTAATAAAGTCTAAATGGAAAAAAAAACATTTTGGTGTCAGAAAGTTAGAATGAGCAGAGCCACAAAAGGGGGGGGGCTCCTGAAAAAACACTGGACAAGAATCAGTTGAACCACAAAGGAAGGGTGGACAGCAGATGTTGCGAAGCACTGGACAAGAATCTGGAAATTTGTTATTTGTCTTTCATGAAAATAAAACATTCATAAAAATGATAAAAAATGGTCATAAAATAAATAAAATATTTGAAAAAAAAAGAAATGTCTATAAAACAATGAATTTAAAATTTCCGTAAAATAAATTAAAAATATCTGAAGATGAATGAAAAAAAAAAAAAATATATATATATATATATATATATATAAATATATACACACACACACACACACACATATAAATATATATATATATATATATATATATATATATATATATATATATATATATATAATTTCCTTAAAAATAAAATAGAATAAATATCTCCAAACGATAAAATTTTCAATAAAAAATAGATAAGAAATACCCATAAAAATTGAATTAAAAACATTCAAAAAATTAAATAAAAATGTCTATAAAAAATGATATAAAAATGTCCTGAAAAATAAATAAATGTTCACAAAAAATTAATAAGTAAATAAATAAATAGAATTGTCAATAAAAATAAATTGGAAATATTCACAAAAATAAATTTTAAAAATTTATAAAAATAGATAAAAAATATTCATAAAAAATGTCTATAAAAATAGATTTAAAAATGTTAATAAATGAATAAAAAATATCCATAAAATAAACAACTAATAAATGTCCATGAAAGTAAATAAAATTTGTCTCAAACTAAAAAAGATATATCTACAAATATAAAAGATATCCATAAAAATCAATTAAAATTTTTATAGAAATTTAAGAAAATGTCTTTTGATGTATATAAAAAATATCCATGAAAATTTGTGAAAATATCCATGAAATAGATAAAAATGTTCATAAAGAATTTTTAAAATGTCCATAAAATAAAAAATGTCAAAAAAAATTGTCATTAAAAAAATAAATAATAAATATGCCTAAAATATAATTAAAAATGTCCATAAAAACAAACAAATGAAAAAAAAAAAAATTCCATAAAGTCTAAAATTTGAATTCTTTTTTAAAAAGTGATGTTTTCATTTTATGAAAAAAATGCCACCTTGCTGCATTTGTGCACTTTTAGATTTTTTGAGAAATTACAGTCTGATAGAAACTTGGCTTTCAATTGAGGTTTTTGAAATATATCCTGTAATTAAAATTGTAGAATTAACACTCTACATCACGTTTCCTACCTTTTCTTCCCTGGTACAAAAGATGTAAAATGTCATTTTAAATGTTTTTACTTAGTCATTTCAGAAAAAAAAAGCATTTTAACCCAAATAGGACACTGATGACTTTTGTATTTAATCAAAAAAACAAAAACCCCCAAAAAAGCGCTAATGCATAAATGTTGGACTACAAAAAATGACAGTTTATTGAAAAGCACAAAAACTTTTTTATTTCTTAATATCAACAGACATTAAAATATTTGATTTTTAACCAAATTAAACTTCATGTCAGATGTGGGGGGGGGTCTGCTATCCAATAAGTTATAATGCACTCAATTTTTAATCTATTATTTGCTTTTCTTTTTCTACCATTTGTTCAAATCATTTGGTTGATGTTCTTGCTGAGAAGACAAATCATAAAAAAGGATCTACTACTACTACTACTACTACTACAACAAATAATCAACAATACAGCTCAGAATTAAAGTAGATCTCTATAACAAATGAAATTGTCTGATTAAAAAAAAAAGAAGGAAAATGCACATTGATTATTTCTTTTTCAGATTCTGTATCTTAAACTTATCGACATTATATTTTGGAAAGGACTGACAAAAATACCTTTTTATATCTGCTAATTTTTTTCTTTTCCGCTGAACTTTACTCTTTAGATAAGAGACAAAACATCCTAGGAACAATGAAGAGGACAGTGGTTTATGCACTAAACTTGCAGACCATTGTTAATGAGTTTGATACTCACTGAGTGCCTCATATATCTGGCCTTGAGCCAAACTAAGATTAGTAAAAGTTTTTCAAGGAAAAATACAAATTTATTGAGACATCCAACCAGTGAAATTTCCTGATTTAAGCTAATGGTGTTTATTTGTTAAACTTAAATTCTTAAAAAAATCTTGTGAGAAATTTTTTATTAGTGAACTTTTTATTCCCCTAACCTTTAAAAGAAACTTTGTGTTTTATGCACACATCATATCTCTAATGTCTTGTAGAGGAGTGGTTGTTGTTGTTGTTGTTGTTGGTGGTGGTGGTGGTGGTGGAATATTGTTGCCTTGTACAGAAGAGATGCATGAATAATTCATGACAAATTAACAATATATTTTTTTGGCTTGAGCAAACTTAATTGAATGAATACAAGAATGATATGAGATATAAAAGGAGTACATAAAGAGTACATGTGAGGAAATGTCCTTTGTGTACATACATGTGAGATGGAAGTTTTTGGTTAAGATTTACATGTTTTAAGAAGTGTATTGTTCTATGGTGTCATGTTCAATATGACAAAGTTTGTTGGGGACAAAACCGTGGCCTGTCTAGATAAGAGACTGAGTTTTCATGTGTTTGTGTTTATATAGAGGTGTGACAATTCCATGAGCAGAACTTTTTTGGTAAACAAGGGAGGTAATAACCTTTCATCTTTTATATCTCTAGGCAGCTGTTGCTATTATGTGTTAAAACTTTACAGTTTTATTAAAAGTGTCAACATGAATGTCTCACTAACATAAAAAAAAAGTACAGGGTGTATACGATAAGTTTCCAGACTTTTGTCGTATGGGCACTTTTATTGATAGTACACACATGAAACTCTAGTCCCCTTTGAAGTAATCTCCTCTTGCTGCAATGCACTTGTACCATTCCAACAACTTCTGGAAAGCCCCTTGGAAGTCCTCTTGTGTGAGCGTGTCAATGACCTTCGTCACAGCCTCTTTCATCTCCTTAATTGTCTCATAATGACAGCCTCTGAGCTTAGGGAATAACCAAAAGTCACAGGGTGCAAGGTCTGGATTATAGGGAGGGTGAGGAGCTGTCTTGATGCCCATCTTGCTCAAATAGTCTGTGACAAGGATGGATTTGTGGACTGGTGCATTGTCCTGGTGGAAATTCCACTGACCCGATTTGAAGGGTGCTGGCCTCTTCCGACGAAATCTCTTCTTGAACTCCTTTAAAACCTCAACATAGTAACCCTAACCCTAACCCTTTGGCCAATCAACTCTGGTCTGTTGACTTCCTTACTCCTCTCACACCTCTCATCATCCCTCACAGACTCCCTGCCTTCCTTGAATCTCTTATGCCACTCAAAAACTCATGCTTGATTCATGCAAGATGCTCCAAAAGCAGTCCGAAGCATTCCATACGTTTCTGTGGCATTTTTTCCAAGTTTAAAACAGAATTTTATTGCATATCGTTCTTCTAAAGTGTCAGATTGCATTTTTGAAATTCACCAGCTGTGATAATCAGGCTTTAGTAGGGTATATTCCAATTGCTACTGTAGCTGTTCATTAGAACCTGAAATCATAAAAATTGGTCAGTCATCTCATAAGATGTATAGCAATAACATACTAAATTTTCAACAGTCTATGACAATTTTAAATGCACATATGAAAAAAGTCTGGAAACTTATCATATGACCTCGTAATTATGAGTTTGAGAGCAAAAGTTCAAGTTTTAATCCTCTTGTTTATGTTGAGTGAAATTTTTTGGTAATTTTTTTCTTTAATGTTAAAATTATTTGAAAGTTTCCCTGAAGCTATTCAGATAAATCTCCTTATCATAGCTATTTTATGACTTTGTTGAGTCCGGTGTGTTCATTGGCCTTCCTTATCATCTGAAAGGAGCATTATCATTATTCTATCAATTATTTGGACTAAAATCCTTTTGTTTATCACTAGGTGCTCAATTCTTGAAGCCTTGTACAAAATCTAAGCTATACTTTATTTTTAGGGCACCTCGCATAGTGTTATGGTTAATGAGCTTGGGTAGTAAATCATTGCTCATGAGTTCATTTCTCACCAGATACCCCATCCTTAGGAAATGATTAGCATCTTTATCCTTATTGTTTTTATATTATAGATGTGTTCTTTGGTCTTCTTTAGGGTCTGAGATCATCCAGTTTGCTTTTTTTTAAAAGTAGTTTTAGATCTGGATATCAAAGGTTCCTACAGATGGAGGTAATCTTTCAGATTACTCAGCACATGGCATTGGATTAGTTTTAGATCTGGATATCATGGCATTGGATTAGTTTTAGATCTGGATATCAAAGGTTCCTACAGATTGAGGTAATCTTTCAGATTACTCAGTACATGGCATTGGATTTATTTTCAGACTGGCAGTCTGAGTAGACTACTGGATGAACTAAATCTTGCAGCAGTTGCTAAATACAGTGTTATTTTTAGTGATGGAAGATGTGACATCAAATGATAATCTCGAAAATAAACTTGTGAAAAGGGTTTTTCTTCTTCTTAACTCATAAATGATGGTTTCTTGTTACAAGACAAAAAAGATTATAAAATCCAGTTGAGCATAAAATCCTGATGATTGGTTAAAGTTCTAAATAGGTAGATCCAACATTGGCAAAGAGATGTGTCTTTTTCTCTTGGAGGATTTGTTTATCTGAAATGGCTTGTATGAGTGAAGTGTTGATAGTAATTACAAGATTCACACTTTTCCCCAACTGCAACATCAAATGATTATTTTATTTCAATCTGGGAGTTGTTTATGGCTTTGTACATAAGATAATCCAACAAAGATTCAAAAGACTAATGTTTATTTTTTTCTTTTAGCAACAGTAAATGACATTTGTGGATAATGGAGACACTTATGATGTAATGGTTATTAGTTATTTGGTTGGGTTTTATGGCATATCAACTCTTGTAGGTTATTTAATGCAAAATCCTCTTTATATATGTGGTTTATAAAGGAATAGTTTCTTGGTAACATTTTAAACAAGCCAGAGCTCATTTGTTTGCACACAGTTAAATGGTTTCAAGTATTGCTATTTATTTTCTGTTTAACATTACTCATTCATTTGCACACAATTAAATGGTTAAACAGTTCTATTTGACCCCTAGATGGGACCCTAAAAGGTATTACCACTCTGGATCAGTGTGGACCTGGGAGTAATGGCAATGAAGGGGTATGCCACATTCCGCAAAACTCCAGGACTGAAGCCTCACCATCTGATGGTTTAGTGTCATATCTAGGACACTTGTTGTGGGGGGCTCTTACCCCTTTGCAGAGATCCTTTCAGCATATTCTACAGCCCCACTTGACTGGACTGGTAATGGTTACTCTTGTAGGAAATGGACACAGTAACCCAAGTTCACAACCTAGATGGGGCTGTTTGCATTTCCCAAAGTGCTAAAACTCTATTCTCCTTCCACCTATGGATAAGTAGTAGGGCAGCCTGGCTCTTTAACCTTGGTAAGGCAACCAGTCTAAGAGAATGAAAACTGAATTTAAACCTAACTTTACTGTAGCTGTACATTTTCACTGATTTTGGGGCTAAAATATCATCTGTGTACGTGCACACACACTCACACTGAAGAGAAACTATTGCAAAATAAGTAAATCTATATTTTTACGGTGTTCACTTCTAAAAGAAGACGTGTGTATGTATTCTGGAGACAAACCGATGTCTGTATTTTTAAATCACTCAAATTTGAAAAGAATATATGAGAACACTCACAGGAGAAAAACCATTTCCATCCTCGTATTCATGCAACCTTCCATCATAGATGTGACACAAAGATGATTTTTATGCAGACTAAAGTTTGAATTCCAAATTTTCCTTCTAGACTGATTGCCCAATCTGCCCCACTATGTACCTCTAATTTGGTGGAGAAGAGATAGATTCAGGAAGTGAAACATGATCTTGTTAAGATTTTGAACTTGGATTACCAATTCTATTTCCTCTGATGATAACCATTATGTTAAGTGTGCCTCTTTATTTTCATGTAAAGTTTGTGGATTTGTATTTTCAATTAGTTCAAATTTGAAAGTAAATGAAAATTCATTCTGGAAACAAAATCAATTTCTAAAAATGTTTGTGGACCCGTAAAAAGTCAAATTTGGAAACTCATATACAAACAGAATGAATTTGTTTTTTCTGAAGTTTGTCAATCTGCATTTCCAGTTGCTACAATTTTGAAGAGACGAATTCACTGGAGAAAAGTCAGTCTTCTGTGTTGTGTGTGGAAAAGCATTTAATTAGATGATGTTGTTGATGCACCTTGAGAATTCCTGTTAATTTGTAATGCTCTTCCAAAAATAGAATATGAATTTTGGGTTTGAAAATTGTTTTATCATTTGAATCTGTAATCAAAAGTTATAACATTGGTGAATCTGTAGTTTGTCACTTATTGGTGCTAAGTCTTTTTGAAAATATTAAATTCAGTTCCTCATCATAAGGAACCAAAAGTATTTCACATGTCATTATTCAAATGAAATTGATATATCAGATAATAAGAGGGAAACTATTTTTGACTTAATGTTTTTTATGATATCATATTTTAATCATTTATATGTTTATACTTTCTGATTATTTTAGGATAGGAATTTTTACTTATCTTTCAAGTCAAGATTGTGGAATTAGTTACATTGGTGAAAATGGAAGAGGATTGATTGAGTAAATTCTTTTAAAATCATTTGAGTTAAGAGATGTGTCAGAGAAATTATGGAAAGAAGAAAGGAAAATTAAAAAGAACAAAGTGATACAAAATATTGAAGTTTTTGTGAGAAAAGTAAAAAAGTGAAAAAATAAGAGAGAAAGAGTGAAGCATCGTCTATTAAAAGAGAGAGGGGGAGAGAGAGAGAGAGGTAGTATAATCTTAGTTTTGCCTTTGCTTTGAATAATGCTAAATAATGCTTTGTGCCATCATGCCAATATTTTTCATTAATTTGTACTAAGAACAGTTTTGCTAGGGGAGGGTAATTGATAACTAAAAGCTGGGATATAATCTCAACAACTGTGTTTGTGTGTGTGTGTGTGTGTGCGACTTTATCATGTTAATTTCACTCTGAAAACTGAATGACAAAAAGCCAAAAATGATTTTTTTGAAAGGTAAAAATCCATTGTTCAATTAGAAAGAGAATGAATTCAAATTATTCTCGGAACAGTAAAAACTAAAATTGTTCTTCATGACAGTGGCACAAAACATTAAAAAGAAAAAAAATTTACTCAAGTTGTATCAAAGGAAAATTTGAACATTTTAGGAAATGTTACTTTGACCACAGTAGATACATCATCATCATCATCATCATCTTGCCGTGCCATCAGCATGGATATGCCTGACCCTCTCTCGCCACCTCTCCCTATCATTCATCACATCCGGCAGGTCCTCAGGGATACACCCTGTATCCTCACAGAGCTGCTGTATGTAGGTTCGAGCTGGTCGCCCTGCTTTTGTTCAGCCAAGTGAAGGAGTCCATAGGAGTACATCACTTATGAGCTCGTCCCTACTTCTCCAGCAGTGTCCTGTATGTCTGGTTCATTTAACTTGGATAGTTTTCATGATGGATGGTTGGTGGCCGTACAGCTGCTGCTTTGTGGGGTGTTGCCTCCAGGACCTGTTCAGTATTGCTTGCAGCAGAAAGATTATAGATTTATTTTATGATTGATTGATTTTAATGACATATCAATTTGGCTGGGGTTATTTTATGCCAAGTGTTCATTATTCATTTGTGTCATTGATATGACATTAAACTGTATCTGATGGTGAGGTTTCAGTTTGGGAAGTGTCAAGTACACTTTCATTGCCATTAATCCTGGATTCATTCTGACCTGGAGTGGTAGTACTTGTTTGGGTCCCATCTAAGGGTCAAATAGATCTTTAGAAATTATTCATATTTGATAGGATCATGCAAAAAGATTCCCTAACCTCTAGGCATAAAATAACCCTTGATGGGTTGACATACAGTTAAAATCAATTAGTCATTCATTGTAAATTTATATTTACATTTTTGTGCAGTTTTTTGTACACATATATTTAATATCAAGTATTCTTATCTAATACAAATAATTTGCACACAGTTGTGTGGTTTCAAGTATTCCTATATAATACTGATAATTGTATGGTTACTAGTTATTATTTCTATTTCATAATAGTCATTAGTTTCAAGTAACTAATACAATTTGGTTGGTTGTTTGGGTTTTATGGCATATCAACCATTGTTGGCTATTTAATGCCAAATCCTGTTTTTACATATATATTAAATATATAAAATTTGTAAAGTCATTTTGTAGATCCTTTTTTAAATGAGTCTGAGCTCATTTTTTTGTACACAGTTAAATGGTTTCAATTATTACTATGAAACTGTGACAATGTAACATCAGTCATTTGTTTGCACACATTTGAATGGATATACATACATGATTTGTAAATCTGTTGGTAATTTGATTTTTAAATGAGTTAGAACTAATTTTTTTTGCACACCAATATTACTATTGCTTCTACATGGTTAAATAGTTTAAATTATTGCTATCTAACACTTATAATTCTATGCAGTATTAATCATTTGTTTGTACTCAGTGAAGTGGTTACAAGTATTGCTATTTAACACTAATTTATTGGCCTAATAGGTAGAGTGTTCGCCAATGGTCAGGAGACTTGGATTCAATCCCAGGTCCCGTCATGCCGAAGACTTTAAAAATGGTACTTGATACCTCCTTGCTTAACACTCAGCAATATAAAGTACATATCGAGAGCAAAGTGGAGAAATCCAGGGCCCTCCCTTACACCTCGGTGTAGTAGCTATTGAAAAGGGAGCCTTCTGGTTGCCCTTGACTACCTTCGCCAACTTTACTTTTTTTACTTTTCTTTTCATAATTACTCATTTGTTTGCTCACATTTAAATGGTTGCAAGTATTGTTATGTATCACTAACAATTCAATTAAACATTAATTGTTTGTTTACACACAGTTAAATGATCAAACAGTTCTATTTCAAATAATTCAATTTAGCGTGGGTCATTTGTTTGCACTCAATTTAAATGTCAAACAGTTCTATTTGACCCATAGATAGGATCCTCTCAGAGGCTATCACTCCGGGTCAGAGTGGACCTGGGAACAATGGCAATGAAGGGGTACTCTGCATTTCCTAAAGTTCCAGCCTTACTGTAGCCTCATCATCAGATTGTTTAATATCATATCCTGGACTCTGATGGGAGGGGGTGTCTTACCCCCCCCCCTGCAGAGATGCAGTCAGTGTATTCTACAGCCTCAGCTGACTCGGATAGAAAATAACTAATAATAATCCTTATTAAACAATCACAACTTGAAGTAACGATTCTTAATACAAATAATTAACTGTTTGTTATTTGGCATCAAGGATTCTTATCAAATATGAATGATTGTTATACAGATCAATTTGAATCCATAGATACGACCCTGACACGTATCACCACTCCAGATCAGAGTGGAAATAATAGCAATAAAGGAGTACTCTACACTCCCCAGAGCTCTAGAACTGGAGCCTCACCATCAGATGCAGTTCAGTGTCATATCTAGGACATCCCTTTGGTGGGAGTTTTACTCCTTTTACAAAGGTAATCAAAGGCCTTCTGACAGGGTAGAGATTTAGTTTAGATTTCGCTCTCTCATCAAATGTTCAGATGAAATCTTTATATATAGATTAAGAAATTATAATTTTGAAGAACTTGATTTTTTTGTATGTGAGATTTGAAAAATTTACTTTACCTACATTGACTCATGGCCACAATTATGGAGCATTCTTTGAGGATTAAATACTCTAGTAATTTCTTTTCAAGACTTGTATACAAATCCTTGGTCTATTAAAGATATTGTATAATCCTCTCTAGGATCTTATGACATTGGTCAAGATATACAGATAGAGAGCCAGGTACGAACCCAAGTAAACAAATTAAAATGTTGCTCATAACAATGGACTAAATTTGGAACTAGATACATGAATGTCAAATGCATCAAAGGCTTTTGGTCAACTGAGGAAAACCTTTCCATAAAAACTAAATATGCAATGTACTGCACCATTGTTCTCTCAATCTTCCTGTACAGCACAGAAACTTGGACGGTATACAAAGAGATGCCCAAAGACTTCACATCAATATGACGCATCATTTGCAAAAAATACTAAATGTCAAGAGGTGGCAGCATATCCCAAATAAATTCATGTAGGAGAAATCTAAACTCCCTGGTATATACGATATACTCACCCAACACAACCTAAAATGGACTGGCCACTTGAACAGACTTGAGGACAGCATACTGCCAAAACAGATTCTGTACTCTCAACTTAGAGAAGAGTCACGTAAAATAGGTTGACCAAAACACAGGCACAAGAACATCATTAAAAGAAGCCTGGGAGTCATGAACGTTTTTTTTTGTCAATTGGCAATACTCATCCAAAAATCAAAAGACTGGAGGAAAAATATCAGCAGGATGTTATCATCGGATATGACAGACAGCTAGTAGTAGTAGTATAAAAAATATTTCAAATTGGAACATTATCACAATAATAAAACTATCAGTAACAGACTCACCAACAATCATTTTTGAGATTAACTGCTTAACCGAGTCTGTATTTACCCAACCCCTCCACCTCAAGCAAGTCGTGTCACAAGGTCAATTTTTAAGTGGAGTTAAACTGGTTTGAATTCAGTGTTTTCATTCTCCTAGACTGGTTGCCTAACCAAGGCTAATGAACCAGTCTGCCCTACTATTTACCCATAGCTGGGAGGAGAAGAGATGAATTCATGTCTTTCTTAAGGACATTAACATGAAGTAAAATGCAAACAGATCTGTCCTGGAATTGAACTTGGATCACCGACTCCATTTCCTACAACAATTACCATTGCACTAAGCATGCTTTCATTATACAATGAAAATGGTACCATATTTTCTTTGGATTCTTGTGTGAAGTACCATTTATTATCATTACTCCCAGGTCCACTCTAATCTGTTAGCATCTCATCTATGGGTCAAATAGAACTGTTCAATCTTTTACTAAGGATTATCATAATTATTTGAAACCTTACAGCTGTATATAAATTACTTTATCAGATAAGAATACTTCATGAATAGAATTATTAGTGTTAAATAGCAATACTTGAAAGTATCTAATTGTATGAATTTACCAATCCCTTTGTACGAGCAGGATATGACTCTAGATCAAGTGGAGTTTATCAGGTTTGAATTCAGAGTTTTCCTTCTCCTAGACTGGTTGCTATAACAAGGCTAAAGAGCCCTGTCTGCCCTACGATTCAATCGAATGCAAACAAATTGGATAGAGTTATTGGTGTTGGATAGGAATAATTGAAAACATTTAACTGTGTGCAAACAAATGAGCTCTAACAATTCGTTAAAAAAATAGTTACAAGTTATTCACTTACAAATCTTATAGAAACAGAATTTGGCATTTAATAACTGACAAGGGTTGATATACCTTAAAACACCAATCAACCAACCGACCAACCAACACACAGCCAGAAGCTTTTTTTGACTGTCAGACAGAAGTTACTTATTAAATAAAGACTGCAAGTTCATTACCTTCTTGTTATTAAGTTTTATTTAAATTTTCCTGTTGTTTGTTGTTATTCATCATTGCTCTTAATTTTTTTTGTTTGTTACAAATTTCAGCTGCTGAAATTGTCAGTGTCTAGGAAACACAATAATCAGTGTGGCTTTGAAAGGAGCTTTAGTGACAAGAATTGGATTGTGACAAATTGTTCCACTTTGGACCAAAGTTGCAAAAGTCACCGATATAGTTACAAAGTTAAACTTATTCTGGCCGAGATTCACTCTATGAAAATTCATATCACTAAGGTAGCAAGAGTTTTTGGAAATTACCAAGTTAATTAACTGTTGTTGTTTACTAGGCCTTGCCTTGATATTTCAACTGCATTTCACATAGCACTAATACCCTTGGGAAAGGTATGAATCCAATTATTCTCCCTCCAACTATGGGTAAATAGTAGGGCAGACTAGGTTCTTCAGCCTTGGGGAGGCAACTAGTCTAGGAGAAGGAAAACTCTGAATTCAAACGTGTTAAACTCCGCTTAAAAAATTGACCTTGTGTCATATCCTGCCTGAGCGGAGGGGTTGGGTAAATATAAAATATGATATTTCAACTGAAATAACCCGTGACGCCTTGCGGACAGGCCACACAATTGTTGGCGCTGTTAGGTGCTATGTAGGCTGGCTTGTGTGGTCTTGTTCACTTGGTCTTTTTTGTGATTCAAGGTTGCACTCCTTGAGTCTCAGGGAGCCGTCCTCCCAGGCTCTTACCTGGTCTGGCAAGCCTTGATTTATTGCCTGGTGCTCCTTTTTAGGGAAATACTAACAGGACCCAAGGCATTTTTGGAATTGCTGGGCGTATCTAGGCTATAGCCCCGTGCACATTTCTACATTAAAAAAGCCTCATGCTGTAATTTGCTTTTGTAGGATACTGAACAAAGATCACTAACTGATGCTTAATTGATCACAGATCTAATTACTGACCAGGCTCATCCTTGCTTAACTTGGGCTGTCTAGCAGGAACTGGTGTTTTCCGCATGACTTGACTATAAGAAGATAACTGTAGATATTTTCTAAGCTTAGCTTATATGGAGAACTCAGGCCTCTGGTCACCCATCTAAATATTGAACAGGCTAATGCTGCTCAACTTCTGTGATATGACGAGTATCAGTGCTTAAAACTAACGCTTACTCAATCTAATATGCTCTTTGGTTATTAATCAAGCTTAGTTTAGTCTGGCACAAGGCCATGACAGTTGAGCATTTACTGCACTGTTGGATGAACTTGCTGCCCAACAACATTAAGTGTTTAAAAACTGTTGAAATTA
This sequence comes from Sepioteuthis lessoniana, assembly GCA_963585895.1. Lineage (NCBI taxonomy): Eukaryota > Metazoa > Mollusca > Cephalopoda > Myopsida > Loliginidae > Sepioteuthis > Sepioteuthis lessoniana. The sequence continues at coordinate 134,054,070 of OY757908.1, forward strand.
TTTCCTAATACGTGGGATATGTTGTGACATATGATACAAAAGACGGACTCAGTCTTTTTATATTAAAAAAAATCTTAATAGTTTATAGAAAAAAAAAGATAACATACAAGGATTTGGTTTTATTTATTTACAAGGAACTCGTTGTTTTTGAACACCGTCTATATCAATAAATTTTTCTCTCAAATGACGTGAAGAATTTAATTTCTTTTATTTTACACAATGTAATATTTAATTTTGCTCCACTAAAATGGTCAACATAGACTAAACTACTTTTTATTGCTACTACTACTACTACTACTGATGATGATGACGATGATGAGGGATAAGAAATCACAAAAAAGATGGGAGTCAGTTTCCGAATGATGTTAACTCGACAAAAGAAAAAGAACAACTTTTTAAAAATCCTGTTTTCATGGAGGTAAGTTAAAGATAAAAATATGAAAATATTCTCAATTTGTCTGATTTTCTCTGAATTATTCACCCTTGAATGATTTTTTTTCTTAATTACTGGGGCTCGCCGGGGGCTGAACATTGACAGAAAATATTTCGGAATAAATCAACTTAATTTTTTTTTTTCTTTTGATAAAATGAATAAGTAAAAATGTTTAATTTATTATTCGAATTCCACTCATAAACTAAGGGAAAAGAACTCTTCCCCAATATCGTTTTTACGCAAAAAATCTCCAACAATAACAAAATAAATGAAAAATAATCTAAGTGAATATTCCAATGATAGAATTTTTTTCACCCCACAGAAAGCGTGATTGTTTTTCATTTTTCTTGTTTTCTTAAAAAATTAAAATTAACTTGAGAAACTTTTTCTGGACTTAGCGATCATTATTTTCTTACGCGCCAAATTTACTTTCTTGATTGAAAGAAATTCAATGTTCGATGCTCTTTGTAAATCTCGAAAATAAAATCGGGTTTAATTTAATTTCAAGAATATATTTATCAATTAAATCCAAAAATAACCCTAAAGTTTCAACCCTCAAACTAATTTACTCTCAGTGTCCGTTTTTCTATTTCTTAAATAGCAAAACTCGCACCTGCTATTATGCAGGGAAAATAATACAATTTTACATCTTTTTTCACTAATTGTATAATATTTACTTATCAATAAAATTATCTTCAGAACTGGAACCTCACCATCAGAGGCAGTTTAGTGACATGCCAAGGATACCTTTTTTCATGGAGGTATCTTACATTTCTGCCATGAATACAGTCACGTTGATGATGGTAGCTGTGTTGATGGTGGTATTGCTGAGGTTTACATGTATGTTAGGAAAGGTGTTGATTGGTTGAGGCGTGGCCGTCGCTCTAATACCAAATGGTATTGTAGCGACGGCCACAGTTGAGGAGGTTTTCTGTCACTCAATCTCTAGCAATCGTCACTAGACACCAAGTGTATGAATATACAAATAATTCCATGTTGTCTCCTCTTTTAAAAACATCGACAAGGCTACACTCAATAACAAAAATACAGGACGAGGAATCGCAACTTTATGCTATCAAACCCTGATCAGACCTTCAGCTGCAGCCGCTGTGACCATGACTGTAGACCACTCTTTTTATCTTCATTCATAAAGTCAAGCCACAATGACTTCATCAAAATGTTAGGATGCACCTGATGTCTGGTGCTAGTGATTAAGTGATAGCAAGTCTCTTGATTGACAAAATCAGGAAAAAAACCCTGAAGTTTGTCATAGAAAAAAAATCATTTCAGATGTTAAAGAATAATTCTATAAATTTTGTCCTCATTACTCAAAAATAGAATTATACATTCTATTTGTAAAAAGTGTGATGCATCTTGAATAGCATAAAATGATTATCAAGTTCAATTCTCTCTGGGTGGCACATACTGATGGCTTTGTGTCAAATGAAACTTAATAGATAAGTTATTTTAAAATGCTACCAATTAAAATAAAATGTGACTCTAATTGTAATGTCATCCGAATTTAATTGAAGGGAACAACAGTCACCCACTGTAATATCCTAACTAACAAAAGGGAAATAACCTCTGATGCCACAGGGGTTACGGCCCCTACTACATCCGGGGGATTTGGTCAATAAAGGAATGTACCAGGAATAGCAGCAGATGTTCGTTCTCTCTCTGTCTTAAATCATCATTCCTCTTATCGATTCCTCTTGGTAATAGTCCATACCTAGCAAGTATCCATTACCTCAGATATAAAGAGTTTACACCCACCACCAAAAAATCTTTTATATTCTTTTACTTTTATTATTCATAATTGACAAATGATTATTAATTTTCCTTTTCTTAAAAATGTTGTTAGGTTTTTTATACATACACTCACATATACATACACAAACACAAACGCACACACATACACACATAAACACATACACACATATACACACTCACACATACACACACACACATACACAAACACACATACACACACACAAACACACACACATACATACACAAACACACAGAGAATGACATACACACATATACATACACACACACACACATACATACAAACATACACAGAATCATACACATATACACACACACAAACTCACAAACACATGCACACATACACAAACACACTCACACAAACACACACACACATACAAACATACACAAACACACACAGAATCACATACACACATATACACACACACACAAGCACACACACATACATATATACACACACACACACACAGCCTGTCAAGGCCGTGACTGCCACTCATTTGTCTCTCCTGATTGATGGAGTTTTAGCTTCCAGGAAAAAGTAGGAGGCATTCTTTCAGGGTAGTGGCTAATGTGCGAGACTGCAAAATTGTAGTAAGCAGGTTCAAACTCCAGTCATATTATTGCATTTAATTTGGGACTAATAATACTCTTTGGAAAAGTATGAACTTACTGCCCCCCCCCGCCAGCAATGGGTTTGTAGAGAAGAGGAAAATCTCATTTTTGTTTCGGCGCGCTATTTAATTCAACACTGAATTTCACCCAATCAGGATGACTTATCCCATTCAGCCCGGACCTTCATTTCCGGCTAGCAAAACGGGTGAGCGGCCAAACACACTCTCTTCGGCTGGAGGCGGCGACCAGAACGGACGTGTCTCTGGTCGCCCCTGCTTAGCGATGCCTTATAGCTAAACAAGCCACCCGGTGTGGACATATCACCGTGGCTTTAACCCTAGCAGCAAACAACATGGACACTCAACGAGGGAACTTTCTAATTTATGGATTCTTTGCGTCTAATATTTTAGACCAAGGAATCCAAGTTGAATATGAATTAGATACGTTCAACATGCCTTCCACAAGCACCACAGAAATTTACTATGTCGATTCGAGCGCCACTCCGCTCTCGACAAGTTCCCATTTCACCTCTGGTACACTGTGATGGAGACAACGCACGCCTCTCCCCGAAACACCAGACACACGAAGCTACACGGTGGCCTTGAATACTTCCCTCACACATCCAACGGCACGCTGCCATTTCGAACATTCCGCTAAGCTATCGCGTCTCCAAAACCAACAAGCCTAAAGACCACGAGTTTTGCAGCGCCAAGAACAAACCTCCTCAAAGCTGCAAACAAAAACTTTCGTTCTTGTGTGTTGTTATAAAGCAAAGTCTTGTAATTCATTTCTTGTGCCCATAAAATCTATAGTGTTAGGGAAAATAACTAATTCCCACAAAACACGCTATAAAATGGTGAACTCGACGTGATTAGCACATTCTGAATTGCAAGACAAATAAAAACTATTCATAACAACACCTTTCGACTTACTTCATCTTCAACCACATTATTTCCAACAAGCATTGGCGAGGACCTTACCGCACCCGGAGAGGAAACGACACAACGTAGACACACATGCGTTACACCCTTTTCCTCGCTTACCAACAACAAAAACTTCAAACATCACTAAAATTAACCTTCTGATAACAAACACAGCCTTACGAACATTAATCAACCCCACGAAAGAAACAAAAACAGCGAAACATCCAGAAAAATTTTCAAATGTCCCGCCGAACTATCTTCAAGGACTATCCAAACAATGTGGAATTTTTTTCAACTAAACTTTATCAACATTTTTTTTACTTCCGAACTCGCAAAATAGGTAACTTTAACTTTCACTCACCCTACTCCTATTTTGTTTTCTTCAGCAACGTGAGTTACCTCTCCCACCACCTCACTAAAACCTATAGCGACTGCTATCAATTCCAGAGGACCCCCCCCAAAAAAAAAACTCACACTACTCCTCTGAAGTACACTGCTACTCCTGTATGCCAATTTCTCGGCTCATGAACTTTTTTTGTCAGTGACATTTTGTTTTTTTTAAAAAAAAAAGTACCACGAGGTACACTAAAAAAAGAACTAAACAGGACACTTTCCCTTTTTTTATTAATTTGCTTTTGTTCGTTTTTCTTTATATATGTATGTATTATATTTCATTGTTTGTATTTTGCTCTTTCGTGTTGTGAGATTCGTGGCCTTTCTTTCGTTTCCCTTCTCTTACGATTTTGTGTATCGAATATCAGGTATTCCATACCTGAAATTCTGGGGCCAACCTATGTAGAGAAGAGGAAAATCTCATTTTTGTTTCGGCGCGCTATTTAATTCAACACTGAATTTCACCCAATCAGGATGACTTATCCCATTCAGCCCGGACCTTCATTTCCGGCTAGCAAAACGGGTGAGCGGCCAAACACACTCTCTTCGGCTGGAGGCGGCGACCAGAACGGACGTGTCTCTGGTCGCCCCTGCTTAGCAATGCCTTATAGCTAAACAAGCCACCCGGTGTGGACATATCACTGTGGCTTTAACCCTAGCAGCAGCAACATGGACATTCAACGAGGGAACCTTCTAATTTATGGATTCTTTGCGTCTAATATTTTAGACCAAGGAATCCCAGTTGAATATGAATTAGATACGTTCAACATGCCTTCCACAAGCACCACAGAAATTTACTATGTCGATTCGAGCGCCACTCCGCTCTCGACAAGTTCCCATTTCACCTCTGGTCCACTGTAATGGAGACAACGCACGCCTCTCCCCGAAACACCAGACACACGAAGCTACACGGTGGCCTTGAATACTTCCCTCACACATCCAATGACACGCTGCCATTTCGAACATCCCGCTAAGCTATCGCGTCTCCAAAACCAACAAGCCTAAAGACCACGAGTTTTGCAGCGCCAAGAACAAACCTCCTCAAAGCTGCAAATAAAAACTTTCGTTGTTGTGTTACCAAAGAATAGTTTCGCAATTCATATCTGTGTGCTTTAAAAAATATAACGTTAAACCATAACCACTTCACCTGTGTTGTCCTCAACAACACGCTATAGGTTAAATGATACCTCTACAGTTCTTCTACATGAATGTCAGGCATTAAATAACTCATGAAGTTTGATATGCCATTAAACAAAGAAACCAAACTAAACCAGAAAAGATCTCCCTCTCCTCTTATGTGGACCTCCCAGAACTAAAGTACTTTGAAGATGATACCCTTCTCTACTGACTTTTGTTGGTACTAATGCCAAAAACTTCTGTTTATTACAGACATTAAAAATTAATGCTTTCATTTCGATTGAAAAATTCCTCTTTTCTATTTTCTTATTCTATTAAAATCTGCCTTTCTCCTTAACTTGTTTAGCTATCCTTTTGATACTACTATACCACACACATCTCTGTACATATACACTACTTATGCCCACATACACATAAATAAGCTCCCCATTACATGCATATACATACATATATACAATGTCTATATGTCTACAAACTCAAAAGGACCTGTTTGCACCTACATGTATAATCATTATTATTACACCCAGTGACAAAAGAGCTTATAGTGTTACATTTATCTGATAGAATAATAAATTATTGGAAATTTTTTCAATAAACTTTTTCGTTTGCTTTATTTGATATGTACTTTTTTGAAATTTCAGTTTTTCATCTGAGACAAGGTGAGCAACATGAATATTCAAGATGAAAGGTTTTTGCTCTGTGAAATTTGTGGAATGGCAGTTTCAAATAACTCCCAATTTGAACAGCACAAGACAACACACACTGGAATGAAACCTTTCTGTCAGAATGTTTGTGCTGCAAAATTTTCAAGCAATACTCATTTTGAAGAACACATATTTGTACAGAATGAAAGAAGATATTCCTGTTGTGAAATTTGTGGATCAAAATTTTCCCAGAGTTCATCTCTCAAGCAACACATGTATATACACACTGGAGAGAAACCGTTTCATTGTAAGCTTTGTGATGCAAAGTTTTCTCGGAATTCAGTTCTCAAACAACATATGTTTAAGCATAGTGGAGTCAAAGCTTTCCATTGTGAGAATTGTGAAGCAAGGTTTTCTAAGCGTTCTGCTCTGAAAGAACACATGCTAACACATACAGGAGAAAAACCATTCCATTGTGATTTTTGTGGGACAGCATTTTCACATAATTCAAGTCTCAAAAGACACATTTTCACACATACTGGAGAAAAGCCATTCCATTGTGAGATCTGTGGATCAAAATTTTCTATGAGTTCAAATTTGAAGAGGCACACGCTGATGCACACTGGCGAAGAGCCTTTTCAGTGTGGTCTTTGTGGTTCAAAATTTTCCAGGCGCTCTCATCTCAAACAGCATACATTGACACACACTGGAGAGAAGCCTTTCCACTGTGAAATTTGTGGATCAAATTTTTCTCAAAAATCAGCTGTCAAGCGACACAGATTAACACACACTGGAGAAAAACCATTCCATTGTCTTTTTTGCGAATCAAAATTTTCCGCTCATTCTAGTTTAAGGAAACATATGTTAAAGCATCAAGAAACCAGCATTTCATTGTGAAATTTGTGGGTCAAAACTTTCTTGAAATGTACATATTAATTCACAGTGGAGAGAAGCACTTCCATTGCATATTTTGATGCTTTAAGTCTTTCCAGAAATCAAATCTCAAAAAATGTATGTTAACTCATACAGAAGTGATGTCTCCCTTGTTAGGATGTTAATTTAAATTTTCGCTTAATTTGCATCACAAACAACACATGTCAATACTTAATTGAGGGAAACCTTTTCATTATAAGGTTTGTGATTAATTTTTTCTCAGAAATCAATACTCAAACAACACATGGGAACACTCATTGGAAAGAAACCTTTCCACTGTCTGTTTTATGAAACAATATTCTCTGATCCTTTGAATTCAAAGAAACATAAAGATACCAACGAAATAGTATTTCATCGTGAAGTTTGTGGAACAATATTTTTTAACTGAGTTTTTTTTTTTTTATCAAAATGAAATGGAAAAAATAATATTCACTCATGTTATGAGTAAAATATTATTTTAAGAAGTTTATTCTATTCAATTCAATTTATTTTGTCTACTTTTTTTTTATTTTTTCATAATGATACAGGGGTGAGTCAAAAGTTTTGTAATATTTTAGTAGCACAAAGCACAATTTGACCACTCTGGATGTTTTTGCCGTGGTTGTAATTAGCTACACTGGACTATAAGATACTGACTTTGCCTGATACTCTCTGGGTATTAGTTACTAGATTTGCCTTGATCGCTTGGAGCCTGATTTTTTACGCATCCCAAGCAAAATTTCTTTAACCATCAGGTTACTGTATTGTAATCAACTTTCAAACAACAACTGATTTTGGTTACTTCCACTGCATTATGGCCCAGTTTGAACTTGTAAAGCAAAAGTTCCTGAATTAGACGACATTGTGTGTTTGTCTGTGTGGCTTTCAAATTGCACACAGAGTGAAGCAGTTCACAAGGTATTGTTGTAGCAGTTACTGCGATACTACCAAGCACAGTGGGTACCTACCATGGTTAAAACTTCTTCAGTAACATGATGTATGCACTGCAAACTAGCTTGTATTACCAAAATATTGTAAAACTTTCAACTCGCCCTGATCATAGGACAGCATCATAGGTGTGTAATTTGACACTGATATATTTATTTTTGTCTGTTCGATGGTCATAAGAAGATAGGTGCTTGTACAAGCAGGAAGATTTGAAGATCTGAAAAAAAAGATAGATATAAACAGACAGATATATATACATATATATATATATATATATATGAAGATAGCAGAAAAAAATAATCCAAATAGGTGAATTTATTATGATATAAAGTCAATGTTATCGTTTCAGTTTCAATAACCATCATCAGGACTTGGGTATCAAAATAGTTCACATAGCGATGGATGCTTGCTGAGATGACAGGAGCAAATGAGAAATATACAACGAAAAGATACACAAACGTGCTCATAGCGTTCATAATTCAAAAGTCATGAGAACGTGTCTGGCACGTGGAAACATTTGAAAATATATTTCTATATATATCGATAGATATATGAACAACAATTGATTGAGAGATATGAACAGACTTTGATATGAAAAGACTGAGATAGAAAAACAAATAGCAAAAAAGATGTGTAAATGTTTCTATTCTATAATCATAACATTTTATTTGGCAAATTTTACTATAAAATGAACAAGATTAAAATGTTTATTTGATGTGAATTCTCATTGATTGTGTGAACACTTTGATTTCATATCAAAAACATTTCTTACTTTGTTTCTCTTCTACTTTATTGATTTTCTCATTTTTCTATTTGTAATTGGAACGTTCTCTCAAACACACATACCTGTTAATATCACATTCATCATGTAAGGTGAATTTCTAGGAGGTGGGGCATGCCTCTGCTTCAGTAACAGACTCAATCATAACTACCCACCAGATTGTTTTTCTTAGAATCAAAAAAAAAAATGTTGAGAAAAAAGGAAAAATATCTTTTGTTTTATAATAATCGAAAATAATCTTTCAACTGTCATCTTATTAATTAAGAATTTGTGTTTTTTTGGCCTTAGTGGATAGCATTATCTTTTCTGAAAAGATGTAATATGATAAAGATCATCATTATCATCATCAAGGGTGTGTCCATGTGTTGGAGTCCATAGGAGACTATTGCTTATGAGTTTTTTCTTTAAGGTTCCAGCATGTCTTGCTAATTTTTGATAGTTTGTGAGATGGCTGTACAGTGGCTGTTTTGTGGGATTATAGTTACACAGAATTACTTCCCATTACTCCTTCTTTTCTCTGTCTATGAACACCACTATGTATGTATCAGGAGAATTAACTGACATGGTTTCTGGAATAAGTATTAATGCAGTCTCTTAGTATTTACAAAAAATCTGAAAATATCCATGGGTAAGGAGAGGGGGTCATATTTTTGGCTCGGGTGGCCAAAAAATTTTATTTTTTTCAAAAACTAAAAATCTTAAAAAGTTTGTTAAAAAGATTGAAAAATATTTTTTCTCTCAGGAGGAAAATGACTCATTAATTTTATTTATTTATTTATTTATTTATTCCTTCCATTTTTGCAATTTAAAAATTGAAATTCAAAAATTACAAATAAAATATTCAACTATTGAATCCTCTCTTAATTGTTTGTTTTACTTTCTCTCAAGAAATATTCATGTTTAATTTTGTCAGACAATTCTATTCCCTGGTTGGGATTAAAGTGTAATATCTGTTTATCTTTCTCTGGTGTGTTCTTGCCTTTGGACAAGGTGAACCAAATGAACCTAATGTGAGAGATTTCAACCCTGCAACAACCTTTTCATGTAAAGGGAGGGATTTAGAGTCATCTGATGCCTGTGTAATACTTAGGGGATATTCCCCATATATATACATGTGTGTTCCCTCATTAAACTATGTGTCATATATGACCCCTGAGGTGATGAATGTAAAAACTGACAATATTCTATTCTACCACAAGTTTTATTTTTATGACATCCACCAAATGTGAACAGATGTCTGGAAGAAAGTTTTCAAATCCAAAATTTTCTTGTTATGAGGTTGACATAAATGTTATAATGAATGATAAAAAAAATTGTATCTAGTTTGTTGTTTGATATTGTAGCAAATAGAGTTTTCTGGATCCTGTGATAAAAAGCTGAAATGAATTATAAATCATCATCATCATCAACATGAATCTCTTGACTTTCTCAGCATCCTTCCCTATCGTCTATCACTCCTGGCAAGTCCTCTAGACAACATCCAATATCTGCATGGAGCTGATGAATGTAAATTTTTGCTGGTTGGTCAACACTGGTGTGTCCATGCGAACATCCCTCAGGAATTTATTCTTATTTCTCCAGGATTTGTTCGAAACAGTATGCAGCATCCTTGTATAGTTCCTATCTAGCTTTTTCACCAAGTGGTGCAACCATATAGTAGTACTAGCATGGCTACAGCTTGGAAAATTATAAATAAAACAAGCAAACCAAATAACTGGAAGTTGAGCTGAGACATACATCCTTTTATATATTCTTTTGGGTAAAAAACAATAGTTTACAAAAGATATGTTGTGTATTAATTTTTATATGTGTAAAATATGTGTAAATTTTTTAGAATTTTAAAAAATTATTTGTGTGTTGATTCTAAATTCCTTAGTTATTATCATGGATTTTTGGTTCAGCGTGAAGAATTTGTCTTCTTCAACTACGAGACTTTCTTTCTAATACAAAAGATTTGATATATTCAGACTCATTAGCTTTTTGGCGGCAAAATAAGGAAAGTTTATTTTTGGAAATTATTATAAATGTGGGTCATTTTTTATTTTGAGATTTGATGAAAGATGCGTGTTAAAGATTGTTATGCACTCAATTTCAAGACTTTTAAATAAGAATTTATTTTTGTTCCTGATTTTGAAAATGTATTAATTTTTATCCTATTTATAACATTTAGTTGGGTCCCTTTGTTTAATGGCATATCAACTTTAGTGGGTTATTTAATTACAAAGTCATTGATGTAGAAGACCAGTAACTGGTGGTTGGGGGATAAAGGAGTTCATCCCTTTCCCAAGGGGCATTAGTCTAAAAGTGAATGTAATAGCGCGACTGGAGTTTGAAATTGCTTACTATGGTGTCACAGTCCAGCACGTCAACCATTACACCACAAGAACTCTGTCTCTCATTAATAATATCAATATTGATCGTAATGATACGATATGAATAATATCAATATCAAAATCATAATACCTAGAAATGAAAGGTGTGTATCATGAGGGAAGGGGATAATGATCGCTTTTTTTAGATAAAAGAGGAAAGACTGATAACATGCCCATTTTCTGATCTTACCTACCCGAGACCCATCTTTTTGTAAGATGCCCCCACTTCTACTACATGAAATATGCAAATGACTAATTTTTTAAACTGGTAACCTGTACCATTAAACAAAGGAATTCCATGTGCTGTGGGAAATTCCAGACATTAGATCTTTGCAATTGATTTGCAATCTCAGGGTGAGATTTCCACTTTTATCGGCACAGGCGACCAATTTTATCGAGATGGCTTTGCATTGTTTTTTGACATGATCTTATTCTACCTACCCACTCACTCACATCATGGCTAAATATATAACATTTCTTTATGATGTAGTAGCCATTGCTTCGTAATACAAATGCTTCCTTGAAATTTAAAGGGAAAAAACTCTTTGGAAGAAAAAATGTGTATGAAGACCCTGAATCAAAAGAATGATAAAAAGTTCTCAGTTTTCATCTGATCACTGACATATGATGTCTGAAGACCGACCGATAATCAAAGGAAAGACAATTATTTCTTTTGTTTCCCTACTCATGACTTAATCCAAATCTTCAAATTTTTCTTTCAAATTAAGGAATAACATTTCTTCAGTATGTTTTCATGAATTTTTTATTAAAAAAAAATCTGAGATCCACAAAATAAAATTTTGAATAAAAAAAGCAGAAAGTTAAATGAAAATGAAAAATCATAATGTCATTAATGAGTAAAATATTCCATGCAAAAGTTTAGCATACCAGTTTAATTCATTCACTTTTGTTTTATATATACAAATACCTATTGTACATGTCTGGATATACATATTGTTATGAACTGACTCTTGCTGCTAAACTGCCTTTCAAAGTCACATTGCTTACTAACTTTTTAACCCAGGTGCTCTCTATGGCAGCAGATGAATTTCGTAACTAATATCCAGGCAGGCAAAGTTAAGGACGAGAACATTAACAATAAATACAGAAACCAGATAAATAAAATTTAAGAACAGGAAGGAAAGAAAACTCCTAATCTTTATTTAAAAAATAGGTGAACCCAATCTGATAGTCCAAAGGGCTGCTAGTAGAAGGAATTTGAAAATAAAGCAGACACAGAGACCATGTAGACACATGGAAAGAGTTTTAAAAAAAGATAGTTCAAGAAAAAGAAAAACACAGAAAAACTACAACAAAGTTCAGTCATATATGACAAAATTGGGGACACTTTTTGGGGTCTTAAACTTTCTTTTTTTTAAAACTACATCTTTTGTGCCTCATCTCAACAACCCATTTTATTATTTTGCCTCTGAAAAGTGGCCTTTTCTGTTGTTTCCCAGTAAAACTTTCTTTTAAAGATCTTGTGCCACTCAAATGTATTTCATTTTCCTTTTGTATAGAAATTCTTGTCAGTAAGATAAAAGGGGAAAAGGAAGAAATTGTGTTCTTTGCATTCATAATCATGTATACGTAACTCATTCATTGAGCTTTTAAAATACACAGCATCGATCTTTTGTTTTTGGTTGTTTGAAATTAAATTATGGAATTTCCATGGGTTTGACCAGTAAATAGAATACTTACGTATTTGTTTGAAATAAAATAATGCTGACATCTTCTTATATGTAACGATACTTCATAAATATCTTTACATGATTATCCAATATTTCCACTTTCTTGAGATTTTCACTGGTGATTTATTTTGATATAAAACTAAAAAGAGTTTCAAAAATAAAAGGAAAAAATTCTTGTAGGTAATGAATAGCTAACATCGAATCTGTGGAAAGGTTGTTTATGTTTCAATGTTTGTTTGCATCTTCATCAGAACACCATTAACAGAAGGGGTATTTTCTGCCAATATATTAATTGATTTTAACAGCATATCAAACTGTCTTGGGTTATCCTATGCCTAGACGTTAGAGAATAACATTCATTGTACATCCATATTTACATTTTTGTGTAGTTATTCTTTAAGAGTTTCTTTTTGTTTTTGCATATGGTCATGTTGAATAAAACTAATTTTTAAACAGATCTATTTGAGCCATAGATAGGACCCGAACAGCTACAACCACTCGGGGTCAAAGTGACTCAGGAGTGATGGCAAAAAAGGGGTACTCTACATGCTCCAGATCTCCAGAACTGGAAGCTCCACATCAGATGCAGTTTTGTGTCATACATAGGACTTGCCCAACTTTTTTGGGGGGGGTCGTCGTATACCTCTGCAAAGAATACAGTCATCCAAAAGGGAAGGCCAGTATATGGGATATGTGTAAAATTTTCCAATCTTTTTAATTCTAAGAAAAGTTTTCTATTTGTTATTTTCATACATGGTGATGCAGAAGAGGAGATGAAGAAAGAAGAAAAGACCGGGTTGTCTTGATGAGGACAATGCGGTGCAAATCACTGTTTGTTGTGCTGAGATAAAGAAATGAATTCAAATTAAAATAGGTTAACAAACAAGGGAAGGTGTATTTGTAAATCTATTGAACAAACAATTCATATAACCGAAACGTCTGTTCAGAAAAATGGTCTGTTTTGTTGGTTAAAGTTGCATGAAAGATGCTAGCATAAACGGAAGTTTGGTGTCAGGAGCAAAAATCTTACATGTGTTAATATTTGCAGTAGTAGTGTGGGGGGGCTTTAGAAAATCAGCTCCAGAGCATGGATCGTAACAGATTTTTGGTCATGTAACTTATGGAGTGTTTGCATATTCTTATGAATGTTCTTTTTGATAGCACAAGTCGTGTAGACGTGTTCCTTTTGGTCACCTGTGTGATGTGAACGGGCGTTACTTTTGGTAGCACAAATGGTATGAACGTGCATTCCCTTTGATTGCAAGTGTGATATGAACGGGTGTTTCCCTTGGTAGCACTAGTTGTGCGGATAAGTACACTTCTTCTGAGAGCCATAATGAGGGGGTCAATATGCAGCATGTGGGAGTGTTGATATGACACTGCATTGGATACGACTATGTAAGGGTCTTTTGTATTAATGTGGATAGAGGACTGTAAGTGAGGTTTCTTTTGTTGATGTCTATGGAATTGCTGTGTGGCTCAGGACTTTTGGATATATCTCAATCTGCGAATAAGCCGCGATGATGAGAATGACTCTGTGTGCTAATTGATGGTGTTGCATGAGGGTTTGGGGATTAAAAAGAAATAAAAGACAATAATGTAAAAAATGAAATAAATAAAATGCAAAAGTAGCAGTTTCCGAGGAGGCCTCTGACAGGAAGCAAAATCGGCGCATGCCTAGAAAAGAGGGGCTTCCTAGCCCCAAAAAGAAACTCTCCCTTGATTACCTCGAGAAGCCTTGACCAAATGGACCTTTTTTCTCTGTTGCAAGTTGGGAGCGTATCTATCTGCTGATCCCCAGACTTAGCAGCACGTTGTGTCGCTGTTAAACATACCCATTGAACACACGACGGATCCTCAAACTTGTAATTGCCAAAGATGATTCCCTAATTTCAAACGCTTTGGTTAAAAAAAGCATTCCTCACTACAGAACAGTGATAAACCCCCAAATAAAATTTGAGTTTAAAAGTATCCTTGTTTTTTTTTCCTTCTGTGAGGTCAGTCTACTCGGATTAAAAGGTAAAATTTTATACCCGAGTATCCTGTTCCCAAATAAAACTAAAATTTATAAAACAACGCGAAGAAACAATAAAAAGAAAATCAGATTAAATGATTTAAACGTTTATATACATATTAACAATTGCATTTATGTTTTAGTGCTTTGATGGGTTGTGGACGGGAAAGACCCAAAATTCAAAAGTTCTTGGTAAGAATGAGTGTGTATATGCGCGTGTGAGTGAAAAGCACATATCAGTGGAGTATAATGTTTGATTGCTAATTGAGTAGAGACTTATGAAGTCTGACTCAGGTGATCTCATAAGAAAATAAGTAGACAGAAAAATCGGTAAACTAACTTTCGCCACGACCATGAATGTCGTTTTTTGGGTGAGTGAGTTCGCAGTTTTCATAGTAATACAGTATAATTTTTGGTTGGTATTAGAATGTATGATGTAACCTCCAGTGAATCTTCATTACTATGGAGTGTTTGCAAATATTAGTATGTGTTGTTTACTGGCAGTCATGTGTGTAAAGAGTCCTTGTATGGCTGTGCGTTGCTGTATATCGCCGTCGTCGGGGCTGTTTGAGGGTCTGTGTGCGGTTGTGTGATGCTATTTGTGAGAGAACAGAAGGTCTGTTTGTGCGTTACCATCAAAAGCGTAAAATAGATAGGTCTCCTAATCACATGACCAGCTCCAAATGAAAGTTTTATTTTTGCTCGGGGCTGTCCGAATGTAATTGAAAACACCGGCAATCAGGTTTCAGA
This sequence comes from Sepioteuthis lessoniana, assembly GCA_963585895.1. NCBI lineage: Eukaryota > Metazoa > Mollusca > Cephalopoda > Myopsida > Loliginidae > Sepioteuthis > Sepioteuthis lessoniana. The sequence continues at coordinate 134,069,468 of OY757908.1, forward strand.
AACCACATTTAATTTTTTATCAATTTGTACTAGAATTTGATTTTGATCCACTTTATGTGTGTACGTTTAAGACACAATAACCAACGAAATTAAGAACAAAAGCCTATTAACATTCTTTAAAAGCAGAGAATACATCCAAAAGAATTATGTGGGTCGGGGGGTTAAAAAAGAAAAAAAAGAAAAGGAGTAAATAAAATAAATTCAAAGGGTGTCGCGGTTCCAAGAAACCTCTGTCAGGAAGCGAAATCCACGCATTCCTGACTTACTGGCACCAAAGAGAAACCCATTCTTACTTTAGCCTCGACTGGAGGACTGAAAGTGTTGTGGAGCCGATAAGCATGTCGACCCCGCAAATGAATTAAGTTTAATGCGTATGAGTAAGTGACAGCCAAAGACAATGAAGGAACAAAGGCGAGGTAATAAATATAACAAATGACAATTTATTGTCAGATCTACAAACGTGTGTTAGGTCCGTGATGGTCGAATATGGTCCTCAGCTAGAATGGTAACGCTGATAGCTGGTATAGTTGAGACGTAGATGGGCGCAGCTTGATGTTAGTCGCGGGTAGATGGCGTAGGTTGAGTCGTAGAATGCAGCTGGATAGTCGTAGTTGAAAGCTGAGGTCAGACGAGTCGAAGAATACAGCAGGATGATCAAAGTCGAAAGCTGAGGTCGGACGAGTCGAAGAATACAGCAGGATGATCAAAGTCGAAAGCTGAGGTCGGACGAGTCGAAGAATACAGCAGGATGATCATCGTAGGAAGCTGGTGTCGGTCGTAGTTGGTAGATCGATATTCCCGGTTATGACGGTATGTTGAGTTAACCGAGGGTGTGTCGATCCGGTTGCTGGCTCGTACAGCGGGTCGTACGTGAGCCAGGTGTTGTAGTGGTAGAACAGTCCGTAACAGCGAGTCGTTACGTGGACTGCGCGGTACCTTGTAGGAGCGTCGAGGTCGAGTTCGGTTATGGCAGCTTGGTCGTGTAGTGTCGGGCGAGCTAGTGACTGAGCCGTGTCTTAGTGTTACGGACTAAGTGAAAGGTCGGAGAGACCGTGGTTAAGGTTTGCCAGGCCTTAGTACAGACGAGATCGAACGAACGAGTCGAGAGAAGCTAGGGCTTTGTCGTGCCCCCTAGCCGTGCGGGCGTAACGAGACGAAGGCTGAGGCTTTGCCGTGTCAAAGCCGTGCGGACGATAGCTATGGCTGGGTCGCGCCGAAGCTGTGCGGACGTATCGGACGGGAGCGAAAGCTTTGCCGTGTCAAAGCCGTGCGGACGATATCGGGCGCTAGCTAAGGCTTTGTCGTGCCGAAGCTGTACGGACGGTCGGACGACAGCGAAGGCTTTGCCGTGTCAAAGCCGTACGGACATATCAGACGGGAGCTAAGGCTGAACCGCGCCGAAGCTCTGCACAAACGAGCGGACAGGAGGCCGAGGCTAAGATGGCCGTTATCTTAGCGCTGCGCAGATAGTGAAGCGGTAGCTAAAGGCTGAACCGTGCCATTAGCGCTGCGCAGCTTATCGGACAAGCGGAAACGAGCGAGGGTTAAGACCGGTTGGTCTTAGAATCCGTCTTCGTGTTTGCCTCCGGGCCGTCTATTTCGGCGAGCCAATTAAGGCTGCCAGAGATGCTCCGACCCGCAGACGGGGACCTCTTATGGTCCTTAAAAGGACCGTTTGTGCATAAATATGTGATGTCAAAGGCGAATGCACCACGTGATGTAGGATTCGAGCCTTTTGGAGACCGCTAAGAGCGGCTCCTGAGAGCATCCGAAGACCTCTGATGTTTTGCCGTCGCAGGAAGCTTTGTTATATGAAAGTAGAGCAACACCACGCTGCAGAGTTTGTGTAAATAGAAAGTTATAAAAATGGGCGTAAAGATAAATCACTTCTTTAGCGTAGCGTCGGCTATCGAAGATGATTTATTCCATTTTTATAGTGCTGTTTGTGACAGAAGTGTTCTGTTGATATAGTTAATTTCAAATTTATCCCTTTTTTTTTTATCTGAGACGAGAGGTTAAGGTCGTAAGAAGGGGATTCGTCACTTCCGTTCATAACCGGATGTTGTTTTACTAGGACGAGCGAGTAGCCCGATGTGTACGTTAGTGGACAGGTTAGGATAAAAGGATATTCTTTCACTCGGCTGCTAGCAGGTAGCGCGCGTGTTCACCCAATCTTAGATGGAGGGGGCAGGTTGTATCTTTTCTTTTTGCGACCTTTATGAAAAACACCCACTGGACATAACGACTGACCTTGACCTCACCATCACCGAAAATATATTTTAACGCCTTGCCAGGGAAACAAACACTTAAATTTTTTAAAAATCGGCCGGTAAGAAGATCTGCATATTCAAAATTCTTTGTTAATACAAATGCGATGTTCAGAGAAATTTGTATGCTACATACTAATATTGTGATAATTTTTCTTTGTTGGGGGATAGGGGGTGTCCTCGTGGTGTAATGGTTAAAGTGCTGGACTGCGGAATCGTAGTAAGCGAGTTCTAACTCCAGTCGCGCTATTACGATCACTTTTGGACAAATACCATTGGGAAAGGTATGAACCCCCTTATCCTCCCAGCTATGGGCTTGCTGCTATTGTAGAGGTGGGGGAAGAATCAAGGGTTCTTTTTTGGAAGTGGTAGAAGGAAGTAAAATTTCATCCTCTTTGCTCGATAACCCATCTTAGGGTGAAGTTGTACCGGAGAAAGCTTGTGACAGAAGTTTTCTGAATTGTCTATCAAAGAAACAGATAAGTTTATGAGAGATGCAGGGCTGGAGATTTTTGAGTTGAAACGAGTGGACTAGAAGTTTCCAATTCATTTAGTAGCAATCTCGGAATTCGCATCGCAGTCGACATAGGCAATTTTGGGGGTGACGTAAAGTTGTTCCTGTGTGTGGCGTATTGAATTCATCTAATTCCTATTCAACTGGGAACCCTTGGTCTAAGAAAAATAGACGCAAGGGGTCCATAAATTAGACAACTTCCCTCATGGTGGTGTGATGCTGCTGCTGCTGCTGCTAAAGAAGAGCAGACAGTTAGACGTTTGTCTTGAACGAAGTTGTTCTGCCCAAAAAAAGGGTGTTTGACGGCTTTTCCCAATTTGTGCTGCCCGAAAAGATGGTCCGGGGTAAATAGGATAAGTCATCCTGATTGGGTGAAATTATGCATCGACCCTAACGGTCGAATTAAATTACGCGCCGAACAAAAATACGAAATTCTTTCTGCTACAGAATAAAGCATTTGTAGCTTGTGTAATAACAGTCTCCTTTGTTTTTAGCTCTGACTTATTTATTTTTAACATTGGAACCTTTGCGTCCAGCAGCTTTTTGTTTATTTTTGTTTTGTTATTTTGTTTGAAAGTCGTTTTTTGGTAACGACCCCCAAAATTCCGACAATATTTGATTACACAGGATTCACGAGAACGATTATTTTTCAAACTTAAGATTGTTCAGTTAAGACACATATCGACATTCAAATAAAGTCACTGGAATCATTAATCCCCATTGCAGTTGATAAAAAAGCGGAAAGAAAACATAATAAACAGAATGGTAAACAGTTCTAACGAGATACATAAACTTCTGTTGCTTTAACAGATTGCTAAATTGATAGACATTTATGTGAATCTGTTAAACAAAAATGTATTGTTTATATTAAGCAAGACATGATTATTCGACTCAACTAATCGCTATTTTATATATAAAGTTGTTTTTATATGTGTATGTAAGTTTTATGTGAAATTATATCAAAATAGTTTCATTTTATACCAACAAAACATTGTTTTGAAAAATATCTTTCTTCAAGAGGAAAAATTGAATAAACTTGTACCAAGACTTTTATCAGAAGTAAACAGAAAATCCAGAATTAGCAGCAGCTGCAGATTTAATGAAAAAGAAAGTGAGGTAATATGCACAACATCTTTCGCTATTTTTTGCTTCCATTAAATGTAGTTTTATTTTGCTTCGGTATCCCATGGGAGACATTAGCGGTTAGAAAAAAAGCGTGCAGACGTAAAAACCGCTTCCAAATGCAATAGGAGGAACTCGACCAATATCAATGCTCAGAAACTTAAGAAGGCACAAAATGAATTAACTAACATATACCTAAAAGAACAAACAGAATACATACAAAATCAAATCAATAAGATTAGAGGCTCGGTTGAAGGTAGACTATCAAGGATAGCCTGGCAGACAGTAAACGAAGTGAGAAGAAGGAAGAGCACAGCGAAAGCTAAACTAAAAGCTATTTGCCAAGAAAAACGAATACACCTGTGGAAACAACATTTCGAGAATTTACTCGGAAAACCTCCGAAAGTTATGCATGAACCAATCACGAAAATTATTACAAATCAACAAGACATCAATCAACGACAGTTTACGCAAGAAGAACTCGACTCAGTACTGAGAAAAATTAAAAATAGGAAAGCAGCAGGGGTTGATGAAAGAACGCCAGAAGTATGGAAGACAAGGGAATTCGACGACATACTGCTCCGACACTGTAATATGCCGAATATAACGAAAACACAATAGACAGATGGGCAAAGAGACGCATCCTCCCTTTACCTAAGAAGGGTAACCTTGGAATAGCCAACAACTACCGAGGTATAATCCTTACACCCATAGCGGCCGAGATCTACAATGCTCTACTACGCAACTGCATAGAACAGAGAATTGTGAAAATACTTAGGAAGAATCAAAATGGCTTTCGGTGAAATTGATCCTCGACATGACAAATTTTGACTATCCATCGAATTCTAGAAAGTATACGTGCAAAAAACCTTGAGGCAACACTATTATTCGTCCCCAAGGCATTTAACTCCATACACAAAGGGAAGATAGAGCAAATACTTCTCGCCTACGGCCTACTGTAGCAGAAAGAAACTTGAATTTTTGTTTGGCGAGTAATTTAATTTGACCGTTAGAGTCGCCGAACATTTTCACCCAATCAGGTGTCCTGTCCTATTCAGCCCGAACCATATTTCCTAGCAGCACTAAAAATTGAAGAAAGCCCGCGAATCTCTCTCTCGGTCAGAAATCCCCAACGGGAACGGACGTCTATTCGTCTGCTCCTGAATAGAGTAGCACCATTATACACTATGAGGAGTGCCATCTAGTTTATGGATCCCTTGAGTCTATTCTTCTAGACCAAGGGATTCTAGTTAAAAACAAATTAGATGATACACTCTAACAACTTCCTACCTTCTTTCCTTGCTCCGAGACCTCGCAGTATACCAGCGTAAACACCTTTACTTCATGCTGCCATTAAACCTTCCTTTAAGACCTAACGAGGTCTTCGTTCTTCTCCACCACCTTTATTTTCCATCAACATTTAGCGAGGGGGTAACTACCAATGAAATACCAACGCAACCAACGAAATACCAACGCAACCAGCGTAATACCAACATAACCAACGCAAAACCAACGTAAGCCTAAAAATCCCAATAATAATAATAATAATAATAATAATGTTATCCCCATCGCTATAAATGGCGGTCTTCTGACTTCTGAGAACATGTAACCACATATAAAAACAAATTAAATATACCACTACAAAAATGGAAATTAAATATCAAAACACAATATATAACCTTCTACACAACCCAAAGAAACTGTCGCAGCCATATTGATGCTATATAAAAACACGAAAGTAAAAGTCCACTCACCGGATGGCGACACAGACTACTTCGACATTGTAGCAGGTGTGCTGCAAGGAAATACATAGCCCCATACCTGTTTATTATCAGCCTAGACTACGTGCTTAGAATGTCTATGAATTTAATAAAAGAAAATGGTTTCAAGCTGGCAAAGGAAAGAAGCAGAAGTTACCCCGCACAAACGATTACGGGCGCGGAAAAACGCCGATGACATAGCGCTTCTGACCAATACACCCGCCCAAGCCGAAACCCTGCTACATAGTCTGGAACGATCAACTGGTGGCATAGGCTTCCATATAAACGCAGACAAGACAGAAAACATGTGCTTTAATCAAACAGGCGACATCTCCATAATAAAGGGTGGGCCTTTGAAACTTGTGAACAAGTTCACCTACCTAGGAAGCAGCGTCTCATCAACAGAGAATGACATTAACACACGACTAGCAAAGGCATGGACAGCTAACAATAAGTTCTCGGTCATATGGAAATCAGACCTGACCGATAAAATAAAACGTAGTTTTTTCCAAGCAGCAGTCTTGCACTACATGGACGCTAACTAAATGTATGGAGAAAAAGCTTGACGGCATTAACACAAGAATGCTGCGAGCAATATAGAACAAAACCAGGAGACAGCATCCCACAAAGCAGCAGCTGTACAGTCACCTATCACCCATCACGAAAATTATCTAAATTAGACGAACCAGACATGTGGGACACTACTGAAGAAGTAAAAACAAACTTATAAGTGATATACTCCTGCGAACCCCTTCACATGGACAAGCAAAAATTGGATGACCAGCAAGAACCTATATACAACATCTCTGTGCTGATGCAGGATGTAGCCTGGAGGACCTCCTGGGAGCAATAGATGATTGAGACGGATGGCGAGAGAGGATCAGGGAGATCCGTGCTGCCAGCGCGACATGATGATGATCATGATAATAACTGTGCTTATTATCATAGTTCATTTTGCTTTATTATTTATTATCATAATTCGTGAATGATGACATTAACATTGTAGCCTAAGTTTTCGTAGGATGATTTTTGCTGGAGAAGTTGGTTTGTTAGTAGCGAGGGAAAATTTGTTTGTTAGCGAGGATAGGTTGTAACGTATGTGTGTTTACGTTGTGTTGTTTCCTCGCTGAGTGTTGTAAAGCCCTCGTTAAGTTGTGAGAAATAAAAGGAGGATGATGAGGAAGTAAGATGGCGATAGTCGAAAGGTATTTTTAGAATAAGGTTTTTATTTGCAGCATGGAATATTTGGGTTTGCTTTTGGTGCTGCAAGACTCGTGAAAGGTTGTGAGTATTTAGACGAAATTGAGTTATGAGATGTTGAGAAGGTTGAGATGGCAGCGTGTGTCGTCGGGCGTGTGAGGGATTGTGTTTTAGAGTCACCATGGTTTTTGTCCGTCTGGTGGAGAGAAGGCGTGCGTTGGTCTCCATTAAAGTGGCCCAGAGGTGAATTGAGAGCTAGCGTGTCGAGAGCGGGATTACGCTCAGATCGACATAGCCAATTTTGGGGTGACATAAAGTTGTGCCTGTGCGAGGCATGTTGAATCTATCTAATTTATATTCAACTGGGATTCCTTGTAAGGAATCCATAAATTAGATGGGTTCCCTCGTGTGTCCATGCTGCTGCTACTGCTATTCTAGAGCCGCAGTGAGATGTCTGCACTAGGCGGCATTGTCCAGGTAAAAAGCATCACTATTGAAGAACGGCCAATATGACGTCTGCACTGGTCGGCGTTCTCCAGCCAAAGAAACTGTGTTTGGCAGCTTACCCGATTTGGTGGCCGGAAATGAAGTTCCGGGCTGAATAGGATAAGTCATCCTGATTGGTTGAAATTAAGTGTCGAATTAAATTGCGCGCCAAACCAAAATTCGACATTTTTCCTTTCTCTACAACATAAATAATTTGATAATGCAAATAGAAATTATTCTAATTAAATTGTATAGACTTTTTGAATTTATCACATTTTATTGTGAAAGTTTCACAGAAAGGTTAATTGTAAATGCACCCCCCCAAAAAAAAATTTAGTTGACATTCTAGAGGATGTGTGATGCATCTAATTAAATATTTGATTGCAGTTATCTTCAATTCCACTCGCAAGATTGTTTTCGCTTACTCTAACACACACACACACACACACATATATATATATGATACTTGATACCTCCTTTCTTAACATTCACAATTATAAGGTACGTATCAGGGATAAAATGACTAAATCCTGGAAAAATAGTAGCGCTATCCCCAACACCTAGGTGTCGTAACTATTGAAGAAGGAGCCAAATATATATATATATATATATATATATATATATATATATATATATATATATATATCTTGGAAAAGGTATAATCTAGTTATTCTCCCTCCAGCTATGGGTAAATAGTAGGTCAGACTAGGTTCTTCAGCCTTGGTGCGGCAACTAGTCCAGGAGAAGGAAAACTCTGAATTCAAACCTGTTAAACTTTACTTAAAAAAATTGACCTTGTGTCGTATCCTGCCCGAGCGGAGGGGTTGGTATATATATATATATATATATATATATATATATATATATATATATATATATATATGATTAGTTGGCTAGTTAGTTCCATGATTTCAAAAATAATTAGGGTATCCTACTATTAGAGTCTTGTGTTTGAAGGGTTACTAGGCATTGCCTATCTTTTCTCCAAATGACATGTCGTGACAAACAAATATTTCCTGTGTCTGTCTGTTGATAGTTTCTTTTCAAGATGCCCGTCAGTGAGGCAAGATGCAGGTAAAATTGGACTTGTGCCTTTGTATAAATGCTACTTTTTTACTTCCTTTACGTAAGTCTTTAGTTTTACATATATCTTTTGATACTCAGGTGTTGATATGAGCACGTCTAAGGATCGAAAACGTGATGCCCAGAGTTGTGCGTTTTATACTTGAAAAACATTTGGATATCACACTGTATTTTGGCCCATGGAGGACTGTAAAGATTTTTACTGATTAAAAACAATTTTGTGTATAACTAGTCTTGTCTTCGATGAATTACTTCCCTTGTGTAACTCTTTAATCTTAACGTCGTTGCACGTGGAAAATGTAAAGAGAAAATTAGCTTCCTTGGTTAATTCATTGTTATGGATATACATATTTATTTATTTATTTATTTATTTTAGTTGAGTTTTATTTATGTATCTTAGTTTCAAAGCAAGTAACGCAAAAATGTAACGATCCCTTAATTATTATTAGTCGGTCTTTTCCCAAACAAACAAAGATGACGAAATTATTGGATATTATTGTTGAAGTGTAAACGAAGCAGAAAGTGTAAGAAAGAAAAACATTTTAGAATCGACAACATACGAAAAGAAAGATGTTTGTCTGAAGGGAAGAAATTATTAACCCCTATTGTCTTAATGGAAAGTTTTTCTTGTTATTTTAAAAACAAAACAAATATATTATAAGGTAAGTCAATTCAATAATATCAGTTTTAACTGAAAAGTGGTTTATTATTTGTTTCAAGAAGAGCGAGATGGATCGTACAATATTATTATTTACTTTGGTTTAACGATATAAATATCTAATTAAGAAAACCAATGTTCGTAAAATAAATCCTTATATAAAATCACAAAAACAAATAAAACAATATTAATCGTATTTAAAAAAAAAAAAAACGGGAAATTTAATCAACCTTTTAAAAATATGTTTTTCAGATTTGTTAAAACAATTTGTAAAATTAAATTTTTTTTTTTTGAATTTAAATTGTCATTGAGATGAAATAACTTCAGTTTAAAAAATATTTGTCTTTTGAATTTTAGTTGGACTCATTAAATTTGTAAGATTTATTTATTCATTTATCTATTCAATTCTAAACCTTTTTTTTTTTTGCACGAGATAACTTTTTAAAAAAATGATTCACCTTCAATATTTTTATTATAAACATTTTTAAAAAAATGAAAGAAAATTTAAAATTGTTTTGAAAAAATCAGTTTATTTCAATTTATTTTTCTCTCACTCACCACCTACTTGTCAAAAAGATTACAAATACAAATACATATTTACAGAAAATAATCTGTTTACTACAAACAAAACGACCTAATCACTTTTACATAAAATTCATATTAAAAAGAAGAATTGAATAAAAACCTAAAATTGTTTCCTTCCATTTAACGAACAAATTTGTTTTATTTACATTAAAAAATGTAAAAATCAGTTTAATTTTCAAAGCCAAACAGCAACACAAGCGGATTTTAAAACTTAAATTGAAATATAATTTAATTTTCAAACAAATGATTTTATTTCATTCAATATAAAAGAATATTGAATTTATTTAAAGAAAGTTTACTTTCACAATTTTATTTACATAAGTAAAATGACATCTTAAACAACAATATTAAGAAGAAAAATCTCTGAATTCGAAAAAAATTAGTTTTATTTCTTTTGAAATTTATACACTGAAAATTAAATAATTCCATAAATCTTTAAATATAAATTTGATGTAAAATAAAAACCATTGTTTTGTTTATAGTAAATTTATGTTATGTAAAACGAAAAAATATCAACTGAAATTTAAATAAAAAGAAAAGAAAAATCTTAAAGAATTTAATGTATCAAAAAATTTAAAAATTCTGTTTTTAAATAAATATTTTTATTGGAAACACCAGAAATGGTTTAACTTGAACGACGTTGATATGAATTTAATAATAATCTGACGTGTATTGAAGAATTTTAATTGTTGTTGAGTTTTATCAATTACAAATGTTTTGCGATTAGAATATATAGAAACCCCTTGAGTATGCAATGAATAATGTAATTTTGAAAATTTTTTAAATTGAATAATCGTCCTCATAAAAACTAATTTTTATCACAATCGTTTTTTTTTTAATTTTCTGACCCAAGCCCTTATTCCAGGTTACTCCATTGAATCAACTCAAAATATTAACTGTAGTTGAAATAAAGCAAAAAAACGTTTTTTAAATCACTTTTGTACTAATAAATCTTTTTCAAAAAAAAAAAAAATTATTATAAGTGTGGACTCTCAGGTTCAGTTTAATATAGAAAGAAAAAAGTTTTCATTCGAAATAAAAAAAAGAATCGATTCCAGTTTTAACATTGATTTTTTTTACAACAGTAGTTGCTTCATGTCATTGCATTTTACTTTCTTGGTTTCCAGATTGTTTTAGATGTAAAATTGGATAACATCATCAACAAAAGCAACAACAACAATATTTTGAACATCTGCTACCAACTAAAATGCGGAAATACATTTTGTTTCTTTTTCACATGATTTTTTTAAAAGCATTATTGGTAATCTAATTTATTAACACATTCACTGCTGCTATTTTGAATATTTGCAACACATCATTATCACTGGCTGCATAACCTGGTTTGGTTGTGGGGTGCTACTTATATAGCATGTTTTGGGCAGGAATAGCCTGATGAGGCCCATCCCTCTCCAGGTCTACAACTAGTTTGAATTCAGAGTTTTTCTTCTCCTAGACTATTTGCCTTATCAATGTTAAAAGGCCAAGTCTGCCCTGCTATTTACTCATAGATGGAAGAGGAATAGTTGGATTCATACCTTTCTTGAGGGTATTAGTGCAATGTGAACTGCAAACAACCTCCATTCAGGATTTGAATTTGGATTGATGAGTCCACTTCCTACTGTGATAAACATTATGCTACAAGCACCTTGATATTTGCCAAACACTGCCCCAAAAACTAAGAAGGTCTTCTGCTCAATCTTGTAGTAATTTACTAAGCTTTTTGCTTAGATGTGACATGAGGCCAAATGAATGGGGCATCCAATGAGACTTGAACTCACCCTTGCAAATTTGCTAGTCAAGCTTGTTAACCATTACACTACCCGAGTCACCCTTCTGTTCAGTCTTGTAAGATAGAAAATGCATGTAAATAAAACTAATGGGTACATTTAACCATCAGAGACTTTTATATATCACATGATATATATATATATATATATATATATATATATATATATATATAAACATGTAGCAGTGAACATTCTTAAGCATCATAAAATTTCATTCAAACTTTACAAAAAATTTATTCATTATTTTTTTTTTTGACTGGTGATCATAAAATATTGATTGGATTATTATTTAGTCTTGACACTCTTTTCTTTTTTTTTTTTTTCATTGTTATTGAAAACATTTGCTGAGGTCATGAAGGTGACAAACCACTCTGGACTGTGAGATGCTGAGCTCGACTGATACTCTCCAAATATTACTCAACAGATTTACATCTCTGGCTTGGAGTATTGCTGCTTTGGAATCCATGGTTTTACACCTACCTAACCTTGCCTAATTTTTGAGGTTCTTGCAATCTGAGCCAAATTTCTTGAATCATCTGGTTACTGTATTGTGATCAACTAGACTTTCACCTTTTACACAACAAATGTTTTTGGTTATTTTCATAACATTATGGCTCAATTCAAACTTGTAAAGGATGAGTTTCTAAATTCGGCAATGTTGCATGTTCAGCGGAGTGGAAATACTAGAAGTGCTGGTTTAACAAATGATGTTAATATGAATTTAACGATAATAATAGCCTGATATGTATTTAATAATTTTAATTGTTGTTGGGTTTTGTTAATTACAAATGTTATGCAATTAGAATAAATGGAAGTCTCTTTGCTTTGCAATAAATAATGTAATTTTGAAAATTCCCCAAATTAAATAATCATCATAAATGAAAACTAATTCTATCACATTCTGTTTTTCATATTTGCTGACCCAGGCCCCTTATTCCAAGCGACTTTATTGGGTCAACTAAAAACATTAACTGCAGTTGAAATAAAGCAAAAAAAAGAATTTTTTTTCTTTATTATTGAAAACTTTAAAAGCAGAAATTCTATTATGTAATTGAAAAGATTTTTTAAAAAATTTTAGTGTTTTTATTTTCAAAAATTTATATAACTCATTTCTGGCTTCTTTTCAGGTTTAACTGATTGGTAAGAAAATCATCTTGAGAAAGTTTTCTGTTTCATATAAGTGACAGTTTATTAAAAAGTAGATAAGCAACAAGTGTCATCATCTCTTGCAAATTACACACACAAAAATATATTTATATATATGAAGAAATGACACTGAAATTAGAAAAATTTACAAGCAGTACAGAAAAAAAAAAAATTCAATGACAGATTTTCTGCCCTTTCCCTAAATTATCTTGTAACAAGATAAATATTTGCATCTAAATTTTGTTTTTTATTTATTTGAAATAATGGCAGCAGCAGCTGCAAGAAGAGCTAGTTGTCGACTTGATGTTAATGGCTCTAATATATCTGAAAGTTCTAATCGAGAACGGAGTACTCAAAGACCTACTGAAGATAAATCTTTCTTTTGTAAAACTTGCAAGTGTAAATTTTCTGATAATTCCAATTTGCAATATCATATTAGTATTCATACCACTAAAAAACCCTTTCATTGTGAATCTTGTCGATTATTATTTTCTAAAAAATCCAGTCTTATTACACACAAACGAACGCACAGCATTAAAAAACAATACAAATGTGATGTTTGCGAATCAAAATTTTTAAACAGTTCACATCTTAAAAGACATATGCGAACACACACGGGTGAAAAACCCTATCACTGTGATACATGTGGCGCAAAATTTACTCAAAATTCTCATCTAAAGTTGCATTTACGAAAACATACCGATGAAAAATCATTCAAATGTGAGATTTGTGAATTGAAATTTTCTAAAAGTTCAGATCTCAAAATCCATATGCGAACTCACACAATAGAAAAATCCTTGAACTGTGAAACTTGTGGTTCAAAATTTTCTAAATCATCTCATCTCCAGAGACACAAACGAAAACACAGTGGTGAAAAGCCTTTTCATTGTGATGTCTGTGGCTCAAACTTTTTGGAAAATTACCAACTAAAAAGACATATGCAAATTCACACAGGTGAAAAGCCATACCGCTGTGAGGTTTGTGATTCAGAATTTTCGCGAAAAGAATATCTGAAAAGCCATGAGCAAATACACACCGTGGAAAAACGTTATCAATGTGAAATTTGTGGTTCCAAATTTTCTCGGAGTAAGTACCTTAAACGACATGTAAGAACACATTCTGATGAAAAACTTTTCCAATGCGAAATATGCGAGTCAAAATTTTCAAGCAGTTCAAATTTGAAGGCTCATAAGCGGAAACATACTGGAGAAAAACCTTTCCATTGTGACATTTGCGGAGCAGACTTTGCTGAAAATTCTCATCTTAAACGACACAAACGAAAACATACTGGGGAGAAACCTTGTCACTGTGATATATGTGGGTCAAATTTTTCACAAAATTCGTACCTTAAAAGCCACATGCGGATCCATACAGGTGAAAAACCGTATCAATGTGAAATGTGTGGATCAAAGTTTTCCCGGAGTGAACACCTTAAAAACCACATGCGGACACACACAGGTGAAAAATCCTATCATTGTGAGATTTGTGAGTCTAAATTTTCGAGCAGTTCAAACCTTAAAACTCATATGCGAACACACACTGGTGAAAAACCGTATCATTGTAATGCTTGTGGCACCGATTTTTCACACAGTTCAACTCTTAAAAAACATGCCTTGACACATTTGAGAAAAAACCAACCACTGTAATTTATGAATGGACGCAGGAAATACTTTCCAATGTAAAATTACCATATTTCCTGGTGTTAAGTATGCTTCAGCATCAAATACACTCCACACTCCAATTTTGATATGCAAATTAAAAAAAAAACAAAAGACAAAACAAAACTAAATGAAATAACAAAGAAAGCTATCTTAAGCCTGTAGAATGTGGAGTAAATTTTCAAGATTTATATTTTTTGGAAAAAAGATATTGTCTTAAAAGCCAGGAAATATAGTAAAAAAATTTTAATGGTATTTGGGACTTCATAGCTGCTTTGGTGAGTCAAAAGTTTTGCAATATTTCTGTAACATGAAGCACAATTCAGTGGTTCCAGATGCTTTTGCTAATTTTGTGAAGGTGACAAACCACATTGGACTATAAAATGCCAAACTCACTGGATATTCTCTAAGTGCTCCTTTCCCGATTTCCTCTATGGCTTGGAGCATGGCCTCAGAATTGACAGTTTTCGGCTGACCTTGCCTGATTGTTGAGGTTCTTGCAACCCAAGCAAAATTACTTGAACCATCTGGTTACTGTATTGTGATCAACTGCACCATCACCTGTTGCACAATAAATATCTTTGGTTGCTTCCTCATTGTTATGGTCAAGTTTGAACTTAAAAAGCCTAAGTTCCTTAATTCGACTACATTGCAGGCTCATCTGTTTGACTTTTAAACCTCACACAGAATGAAGCTATACACAATGGATTGGTATACCAACTACCATGATACTAACAAATACACTGGGTACCTGTCACGACTTCAACTTCTTTGGTCATGTGATATACACCTGCAAACTAGCACATACCAAAATATTGCAAAACTTTTAACTCACCCTAGTAAAATGGATAAAAATATTTGGGTGGGTGGCATAAGATTTTTCTTCTCATAAAATTTGTTTGAATTTCACCTCTTTTTAAATATGTTATTGTTCAAATTTCAATATTAACAAAGAGAAAATATTTTTTACAAAATTGTTAATTCAATTTCTGAACATTTCCCTCTGATTTGATTGGAGTAAAAGATTTCAAAGAATCCACGTTTAATTATGAAATGTTTCATTTAAATTTGGATGTTGTTTCCAATTTTACTTTTCAATGATTGAAGTTTTAATCATCATAAATCATCGATAAAGAATCTTTAATTTTAAAATCACTAAACAAATTTCAATTTCATCCACAAAGCTTTTCTTCTAATAAAGTTTCCCTTTTGAAATAATATTTTTAGTGTAATATGTTTTGTTTGGTCTTTTTGCAAACCTGAATATTCAGTATAAAATACTAGTCTCTTGATGACCTTTATGATTGCTCGTTGAAAAACATTGGCACATGGCTAGATTTATTGAGATTTATTATTAATCATCATGTCGTGCCGCTAGCACAGATATCCCTGACCCTCTCTCACCACTTCTCCCTATCATTCATCGCTTTTGGCAGGTCTTTAGGGTTACATCCCGTATCCTCACATAGCTGCTGTATGTATGTTCAAGCTGGTCATCCTACTTTTGCTTGGCCATATGCGGGGGTCCATAGGAGTACATCACTGATGAGTTCGTCCTTGCCTCTCCAGCAGTGTCCTGCGTGTCTGGTTCGTCTAACTTGTATAGTTTTTGTGATTAAAAATTACTAAGGTGAGTCAAAAGTTTTGCAATATTTTGGTAACATAAAGCACAATTCAGCAGCTTGAAGGTGATGAAGCACATTAGACAGTGAGATGCTGAGCTTACCTGATACTCACTGTGTACTACTCACTGGATTTGCCTGTATGAAATTTGTGGTTGTCTGGTTATCAAAGTTCTTGCAACCAGAGTGAAGTTTCTTTTACTATTGAGTTACTGTCTTCACCTTTCCCACAACAAATATTTTTGGTTCTTTCAGCAGCAGCAGTATGGCCAGGGCTCTTGACTAACTTTTTTTCACCACTGTTTTGGAACTGTCCCAAAAAAACAATTTTAAACCGTCTCAAAATCAAATGCCCTTTTTACTTAACAGTCCAAATTAAAGCAAAATAAAAATACAATGCAGATTTTATTCTTTAAACGATTGAAAAAAAATCGTACTTTTTCACAGATTTGGACAAATTAAAAATAATTACCTACCACAGCTTGAACTGCTTCAGTCACATGATATATGTACTGCAAACTAACAATAGTAAATATATTGCAAAACTTTTGATTCACTCTAGTATCTATAAGTAAAGTTGGCGACCTTAGTCAAGGGTGACCCAAATAGCTACTACACTGAGGTGTAAGAGAGGGCACTACTCTATTCCCAGGATTGCTCCACTTTACCCTTGACCCTCACCTTATAGTGCTGAGTGCTAAGCAAGGTGGCATCAAGTACCATTTTTTGAGTTTTTAGTATGACTTGACCTGGGATCGAATCCCAGTCTCCCGGACCATTGGCAAACACTATTCATTAAGCCAATGGCCTAGTATTTATCCTAGTATCTATAACAGCCAAATATTTTCAGTCTTTTCATAGTTAAAAATGATTGAGATTTCAAGTCAACATTCTGCTAATAACCATGAAATTTTGAGATTAATTATTCAGACTAATATCTTTATTATTTTTATGCTTTGGTTAATGGTATGTTCTTTGGCCTTTGTCATTCTGAAAAGAGTTATTTGGATGAGCATTCCAATCCTTGCTGGGTTTTTGTTGTTTTTTCACACCGATTCTTGGATTAATTCTGTTGGCAGAGATTTTCAATCCCTAGATCTAACATTATGTCTTAGATATCAGATATTATACTATGTCTAAGAAAAACAGATCTCACTTGAAAGCTAAAAAATATATCAACATAATGATTGACTAAAACACTTGAGAAAATATTGGCTCCCAAATAAAAAATAAAGAACTGTCATTTCTTGATTATCGCACAGTATTTTATTCAACTAAATTTTTATACCATTAAGTAAAGTTGGTGACCGTAGTCGAGGGTGACCAGAAGGCTCCCTTTTCAAGGTGTAGGGAGGACACTATTCCTTTCCCTGGGTTGCTTCACTTTACCCTTGATACATACCTTATATTGCTGAATGTTAAGCAAGGAGGTATCAAGTACCAGTTTTAAAGTCTTTGGTATGATGCGACCTGGGATTGAACCCAGGTCCCCCAGACCATTGGCGAACACTCAACCCACTAGGCCAATGAGCCGGTTATTAATAAGAATTAATTTCAGACTAAAATAGATTGTAATTTTGTTATTGATCTACAATAAATCTTTTGTACCTTTTTATTTCTTATATTGAAAAGTCTGAATGACAAAAATAATTCATCATCCCACAAAACTGAGAATATTTTTGACTTTTTGGTTGATTTTCTTGAATAAATGATTCTTTAATCATTAATTGATAATCGTTAGAACAAATAGCCGTTCCTTTGCTGAGAATGATGTTCTCAAGTTTGTATAATGCCATGATTCATATGATGATTTTTATGGCAGATTTGTTTCTCCTCGGAAAGATTGACTCTATACAATCTTTCCACGAATTCTATTCTGATATTAATTAAGAGTTTTGTTTTTTCTTTCATTTATTCTCAGATTTTTTACCCAACGTCTTTGCCATGGGCAAGCTGTGACACAAGGTTAATTTTTTTAAGTAAAGTTAAGCTGGTTTGAATTCAGAATTTTCCTTCTAGTCTGGTTGCCTTACCAAGGCTAAATAACCCAGTCTGCCCTACTATTTACTCATAGTTGGAGAAAAACAGATCGATCCATGCCTTTCCCATGGGCCTTAGCACAAAATGAAACACAACAGCCTCATCCAAGATTTGAACTCAAGTTGCTCATTTCATTTCCTATGATGATAACTGTTATACTAAGCACACCTTCTTTTTTTGTTTTGGCCATTCTATTCTCCAACACTCATCAGGTATTCTCTGCTAAGTTTTCTTGTTGTTCTTGTTCTGTTCATAAACAAATTATTCATGACTGTGGTCACCCTTCCCCCACCATCTATATCTCCTAACTTCAAATGTTGGAGAAAAAATAATTACCACTGAAGATTCAATACAGAAGTGCTACCTCCCCACTTTTCCTGATAAATTCTTCTTGACATCATTTCACTGATCTTGAAGGTTTTCATAATAAAAACTCATATTGAAATATAAATTTATTCTTTTTCTTATTTATCTCTCCTTTCTTTTATTCTTTCTTTTACTGCTTTCAAAACAATAGCAGTGCCTTAAAAAAATGCCTTCATCAGATGATGACTTAGGGTGTGGTCCAGTAGAGTTTTGTGGATGAAACACCATTACCACTAAACCAAGTCACTTCAGCAATACCTCACAGTATCACTAGACTTAGTTTTTCATTAGAATATGGGCATGCCAGATCCATATACTTCTCTCTACTTGGAGCCTCTTGATATATTTTCTACTTTTCTAATCAAGTGAGATCAAATTTGCTAAATATTTTCTGTCTGATGATAAATTTATGAAATTCCTTTTGAATAGAAAATATATTGTCCTCTGCACTTGGTTTGCAGATCTTTTTGTTTTTCCATCCCATCTAGCTTGGATCAAGTTTTGTTTTTGCATTTGGAGAAATTTGGACAAATGCAAAAACAAAACTTGATCCAAGCTAGAATTTTCTGTGACACTATTCAATAATAAAATTTTCTGTTGGTGCATTTTGTCATGCAGCAACAAGTTAAAAAAATTTCAGTATTTACCAGATTTTTTTTTTTTTCCAAAGAAGAGAGCTTGCCAACCTAAAAAATCTAGATATAAATTGTAGGTTGTTTTTTTTTTTTTAACGCATTCAGTAGACAAATAGATGTATTCATTTCAGCCATAAAACCCAAAAATGTCATTTCATTCCTCAAAATTACCCAAATTTAATATTTTGCTGTCATCTCTATCTCAACTTTTGTATAACAATTTAAGAATAGATAAAACCAAAAACAAAAACTGAGTGTTTTTCATTTTCTTGCTTGTTTGGAAGCAATTTCTAAAATTTGACTGATCTCATCTCTTAGAAGAAAACAGTGCAATCGTAAGAAATAAAAATACTTGGGTACGTCCAAAAGTTTTGGAATATTTTTGTAAAGTGAGGGATGATTTGGTAACTCTGGATATTTTTACTGAGGTTGTGAAAGTGACAAACCACACTGTACTGTAAGATGCCGATCTCGCATGATACTCTCTGAGTGCTCCTCTTTGTGTCTATGTTTTGGAGCATGGCCTAAGAATCTATGGTTTTAAACCTACTTGGCATTTCCTGATTGTTGTAGGTGACTCACCTATGACCAGAATAATGGACTTACCCAAAGGGTATATTAATCAAGAACTAAGCTGGTAGAGGTGAGCAGCACCTCGCCTGTCTTTGTGTTCATTGAACCAAGGAAACCCTCCTCAGAGATTTGGATACATTTGTGTAGCACCTCATATCTCCGTGTTGAGTTATTTATTTATTGATCCCTAATAATCAGTCATAACACTGATCATCAAGGTTCTTGCTATCCATGCAAAATATTTTTAACCCTCTGGTTACTGCATTGTGATAAACTGTACCTTCACTTTTTGTACAGCAAATGTTTTTGGTTGCTTTTACTGCATTATGGCCCCTCAAGTTGAACTCATAAAACACAAGTTCTTGAATTAGATGATATTGCATGTTCAACTGTGTGGCTTTCAAATCACACACAGAGTGACGCAATGCACAATATGTCTGTAGATCAACTACTAAGTACAACAGATACCCACCACAAGTTGAACTTCTTTGGTCACATGATATGTGTACCACCAAAATATTACAAAACTTTTAACTCCTCCAAGTATAAGAAATTCCTTAGTGTGAATGATTGGTTGCAAATGAAGAACTCTGAATAAATTTCTAAAAAAAAGACCAACAATTTTCATTGACCATTTGAAGTTATTTTCAATTTTTTTATGAATATCTATTGTTATTTAAAATGCAGTATTATCCGCCTTTTTAATTTAAAACTCTTCACTGTATCCAAGCTAAGAAAATTAAAATTTTTGTTAAAACTGAACTAAAGTTCTTTCAAGATTTCTCTGTTCTTAATAAAATATATATATATATATATATATTCATTCATTATTATTATTATTATTATATAATAGCTCTATCCTAGATATTGAGCACTCTCTGTATTATATTGCACTTGGTTTGACAAAAACCCACAAAGTGATTTAGTGACAACCAACACTGTTATAATATATATATATATATATATATATATACACACACACAAATCTAAAATGTATTTTTTTTTTTGCTATGTATTTTGTAAGATTGTATTGTTGTTTAAGAATTTTATTATTTGTTATCATGGCTTGGCTTCATGAACAACAATTAATGAGTGGTCTACATTAATTGCAAGAATGCTTGCAGTTGACAAGGCTAGTGCAGGATAAGCATGGTACAATCACAGCAGCTGCAGCTCTGGTGCTGGTTTGATGGTATATTGTTATGGATCTTCCTCCTGTATTTTTTGTCTTTGAGGGTGACTCTGCAGGTGTTTTCAAAGGAGACAGCAGGGTTGATAATGAGATGTCAGGGCATCACAGCCCTCACTTAAAGTGGTCCATTAGAATTTGTTAAGGTGACAAACACTAAGGAATTTTTTTCAGTTTTTGTATCGCTTTGATCCTCCTCCTCTATTGCAATAGCCAGTGTTGTTTTAGGCACATAATGATCCCTCAGGCAGAATAGTTTTTCTGTGTGGCATATATATATATATATAGACATCAATGTTATTTGGGCTCATATTTTTAACATAATTTACTATATAAGATAAAGTTTTTAACATCCATCTACATTTTTTCTTCATCAAATCTCTGCCTGTGCAGGTTTACACTGCTGATACTCAATAACTGTCCATTCTACAAACAACAAAATGATATTTTCTCTTTATGTGTTGTATTTCTCTAATCAAATATCTTTGACCCAGTTTAAACACCTGTCTCAGTTGCCACGAGAATTTTTGATGTTAATTGCTCATTATCTGGGTCAATGGAACAGACCCACAGACCACAATTTCAATGGAACTTGAATTTTTGGGTCTGATGTTGTATTTTTGAATTTCTTTCAATAAATATTATGATAAACTAAAAAAAATTATTTTCAGTTGAAATTTAGCTTTTTATTTAGAACAAAAATATGTTCTTTGAAAACAGATTTTCAATGATTATTTTTATCATTTCAGCCAGAAATCTATTTGTCTGAGTCATGTTAATTACATGGTTTTTAGGGCTGCATTATAAGTAGCCACATTATTTTTTTTTCTTTAATTAACATTATGAACACTGTGCACAGAATTTATTTAAATCAACATTTCAAGGAATGAAAATAAAACAAATCTATAAAAGTTAGTGAATTGAAATAAATTATTTGAGGATTGTTTGAGTCAGGATGTTAAGTTTAACCAAAGTCAAAGTCAAATGACTTGTGCTTAGAGAGAATTTTTATTGCTTTGAAGTAGATAGACTTGAGGGAATATCTCTTCAGGCTGAGCCAAAAACATCCTACCTTCAGAATTGCCACTAATATATATATATATATATATATATATATATATATATATATATATATATATATATATATATATATATAGGGTAATATGAATAAAAGTAATGATAGTAAAACTGAAATTAATTTAAATGATGGGTAGAATGTTTTGTTTTTCTTTATGAAGCACAAAACCAGAAATATAAGGTCCCCTGTGAAAATCAAATTCATTATCAATTGTCTGCAAGACAAACTCATTACACTATTACACTCTATGTACCTTTCAAAATCAAAACTATGTATAGTTTATATTTTGGCCCAAGGACACAAAAAATAGAGTTTGCAGTAAAGATGGAAGTTGCTATTCAATTGGAATGATCCAGGAAGATGTGCTTTGGTAACCATTACCCTTTGTTGTTGTCTTGTTGATTATCTTCTTTTGTTTTGGAGCATGAACTATAGCACCAACAAATGAGGTTGTGTTAAGTCATTTGATTTAATGGCATATCAACCCTTAATGGTTATTTGATGCCAAATCCTGTTTATACACACACACATATATGATTTGTAAGTGAATAATTTGTAGGTAACATTATTTTTAAATGATCCAGAGCTCATTTGTTTGCACACATTATTGCTAACACTAGTAATTCTATTTGCACATATTTACAAATATTGCTATCTAACATTTCTATTATTAATCATTTGTTTGCACACAGTTAAATGGTTTCAAGTATTGCTGTCTATCATTAATAATTCTATTCGATATTTATAATAACCCCAAGTAAAGATTGAACAGTTCTATTTGACCCATAGATAGGACCCCAACAGGTACTAATAATCTGGGTCAGTGTGGACCTGGGAGTAATGGTAATTAAGGTGTACTCCACATTCCCCAAACTCCAAGAGTGGAGTCTCACCATCAGATGCAGTTTAATGTCAAACCCAGGACACTAAATAGTTTCATGTATTGCTATCTAACTGGCTCATTGGCTTAGTGGGTAAAGTGACTGCCAATGGTCTGGGAGACCTGGGTTCAATCCCAAAGACTTTAAAAATGGTCTGGGAGACCTGGGTTCAATCCAAAGACTTTAAAAATGGTACTTGATACCTCCTTGCTTAACACCCAGCAATATAAGGTACATATCAAGGGTAAAGTGGTATAATCCAGGGAAAGGAGTAGCGCCCTCCTCTACACCTCGGTATAGAAGCTATTGAAAAGGGAGCCTTCTGGTTGCCCTCCACTACAGTCGCCAACAATAACATTGCTATCTAACACAATTCTATGCAACAATAATCATTTGTTTGCACATAGTTAAATGGTTTCAAGTATAGTAAATGATTATATACTTCTATTTGACCCATAGTTGGTACCCTAACAAGTATTGCCACTCCAGGCCAGAATGTACATGGGAGTAATGGCAATGAAGAGGTACTCCACATTCCCTAAAGCTCCAGGACTTGAGCCTCATCATCAGATATAGTTTAGTGTCATATCCATAACATACGTTGGGAGGCTCATGCCCCTCTGCAGAAGTGCAGACAGCATATTCTACACACCCAGCTAACAGGGCTGACGAGTTAGTATAAACCTTGCCTGAATGTTATTGTCTTAGGATACCATAACTTAATCTAATTGGAAAAAAAGTTAGAAGTAACGCAACAATAGAGATGAAACCTGTTGAAGATGAGAGAATTTATTTTCGTTTAGAGTCATTCGGGATGTTGTTTGTTAGTTCGTTCAGGTATATGTCATGTACCAGAGTTGTAGCTGAGAAGGACCATGTGTAAAATCTAAACGTGTGAGGTCTGCCTGCTAATAGCGTGTAATATAACAATATTACAATATCTAAAAAAAAATCACACAACTGCGAAAGCCAGCTTGATTTTTACTGTTAAGTATTCAGGAGGAACAGTTAAAAAGGCTTCACCGCCTACTTCCGCTTTTACGATGAAAGTTATTACAAAATCTAATTTTCTTACGTACTTGTGAAAAAACTAAAAGCAAAAAGAAAACAAAACCAAAAATTAGCTAAAGACATTTTCTCACATCGATACGGTCGAGATTTTATTATCAAATCTTGTAACAATTATTAGATCTGTAAATCATTTTATTCATGGTTTTTAATGGCGCAAAAAGTTTTAAAACATATCACAGCTGTTTTTAATAACCCGAATACTGGAACAAAGAAAACTAAGTCTAGACATTAAATTAGGTAAGTTATTTATTCGTATAAACTGCTGTATTTATGTATGTGTCTATGTACAAACTTTGTGTGTGTATATATATATATATATATATATATATATATATATATATATATATATAAACACACACACATAAAGGGGTTCTTCCCAATCAAGGAAAATCATTTTATCCAACATGGATTTTTTTTTGTAAAATATATATATATATATATATATAAAAAAAATCTTAGAAATGTCCAAATAAAAGTAATGAACTAAAACTTTATCGTAAAATTCAGTTACTTTTTTCAAAATCCTATTTTATTCATGCATCAAATGAATTAAAACATTCAATTCAAAAACATTTACGTTTAGAAAATTTATTTAAAGATAAATAAACAAAAATATTCGTGTTTGTGTTAAGTTTGTTTTCACTTTAAACCGCCGTTGTTTAGGGATTTTTATTTTTAAAAAAATGAACTATGACGATATAGACATTTTTCTTGGTGCACAAGATGTAATTTTTGATTTAGACATTTTATTTTAGTAATTAAAGAAAACGTTCTCGTCTTAGCTTCAATTTGCAATCAGTATCTATTACATTCTTATTTCTTGAAAAGCGAGAATGTATTTAAAGATCGCGAAAACAAGATCTTTTCTTTTTTTTTTCTTCTTTTTTTTTTTTTTTGACAGACTTTGAATCTTTGGATTTTTAATCCAATTTATGCGAAATGTTCAAAATGGTCTGGATCCGAATGAACCCCCACCTCACCCCCAAAATATGAAGTTCGCTCAATATTTTATATTGTATTAAGTTTAATTTAGTCAAGCCGAAAGCCGCGACTGTAGAGTAAGTCTGATAAGGTGGATAGGGTGTACTAAGTTTACGTGTGTCTGTCTCTAGATGATGACCAGGTTGGGACTTGGTTGATATCGACCTCGGACTACCGCATAGACTAGGTAAGGTTGACCTCCGACTTCATTTAAGGCCACCGGAGGTCATCAGTTGTCAAAATATGCCATTCTAAACTGAGTGTGATAGAGACATAATAGTTTTTATGTGGGAAAGGGTGAGATGAGATACAAAGTCATTGAGGTCACTGGAAGCGACCGATTGTCAAAATAATTCTTCCCCCTTTTTTATTTCCAGAATTCAAATAAACTATTACCATGCTCATCCAGATCAAATCTAAAATTTTCCTATGAAGTAAAATCCGTTTGGGTACCAATGATCACTTATGTTACTTCTTTGGTCTTTTGTCTCAGACAGAACCAAGAATGTCTGCTAATTGAGAAGGTTTTTTTTTCTTAATAAGTTTAAATCTGCCTGCAAAAAAATTAGTGAAAAGCATTTTAAAATAATTTACTTATTTTTTTTCTTTCATTGATATTTAGACAAAAAAATTAAACTTTTGAATCTTTCTGAAAGAATTGAATTTTCAGGTCACTTGGTTGAAAATAATTCCTTACAACTCATACTTTGATATAAAAGTGCTTATTATTAGGGGTCAAGTGACAACAAGTCTAAAATTCTTCAGGACTTTTTTCACTTGAGATTTTAGTCCTTTCATCTTATCTCACATCTTGTATCTTTTGCACTGTTCCAAGTACTCTCATTATTTTGGGTACTACTCTGACCATCAAATTCTCTACCTTCTTCCACTCCTAGGAGAAGTCCTGATATATCTTCACTTTTTATTGTTCATCTTTCACCCTGTGATTTATTAGCATCTTACAGACTTTTGTAACAACTTGACACCTGGTCCCCATATTTAGATTGAATCTCAATCTCAAAGTATTTTATTCTCATTTCTTTGAACAATCTCAAGTTTGTGCTGATAATGTCTATTCACTGAGTTAAACATGAGACTGTTTCTACTCTGTTGTGCTTATATTTTCTGCATTGTCTAATTTTTCTATTGATGCAATTTGGTTCTGGGCTGGAATAATAGTGATGCATATTAAAAGGCTGTTGCCCAGTTGGCGTGGGGGGGGGGCGTAGAATACACCAACTGCACCTCTGCAGAGGGGTCAGACCCCCCCCGCAACGAGTGTCCTAGATATGGCACTAAACAACCTAATGGTGAGGTTCAAATGATGCTGGAGCTTTGGAGAATGCGGAGCACTCCTTCATTGCCATTGCGCCCAGGTTCACTCTGTCCCGGAATGGTAGCACCTGATAGGGCCCTATCTATGGGTTAAATAGAACTAAACTGCATATTTATGCTAAACTGAATTGTTTGAATTAGAACTGCTTTACTGAATTGAATAGCTTGAAATAGAAATGTTTTTGACAATTAAACTGTGTACTTATGCTAAACTGAATTGTTTGAAATGAAACTTTTTATGCTAGACTGAATTGTTTAATATAGAACTGTTTTGATATTTAACTGTGTGTAAACAAAATCTATACTTATGCTAAACTGAATTGACTGAATAAGAACTGTTTGAATAATCTGAATCACTTGAAATAGAAATGTTTTTGACAGTTAAATTGTGTACTCATGCTAAACTGAATCGCTGGAAATAGGACTGATTATTTGTATAAAAATGGATTTAAATAGAACTAAACTGCATACTTATGCTGAACTGATTTCTTTGAATTAGAACTGTTTGACTAAACTGAATAGCTTGAAATAGAAATATTTTTGACAATTAAACTGTGTATTTATGCTAAACTGAACTGCTTGAAATAGAACTGTTTTGACATTGAAACTGTGTACTTATGCTAAACTGAATTCTTTGAAATAGAACTGTTTATTTGTATAAAAATGGATTTGGCGTTAAATAACCTACAAAGGTTGATATGCCATAAAACCAACCAACCAACCAACCAATCAAAAGGCTGACAGTTCTTGAGGAATCTCACAAAAGCTCCTGTATGTTTTTTGAATCTTATGCAGTGTATCTTTTAATAATTCTTGCTCATCTAGGAGTTTTCAAAAGTTGCTCAGCAGATTATTCTCTCTCTCTTATGTTATAAAGCGTCAGCTATTGAAGTTTATCTCAAATAAATGTCTATAAACTTAAAATCCTTAAACAATCTTTGAGCAGTACAATCAAAAATTCTTTCTTTCTTTACACTTCCCAAATTCTGTGAACAGCAGCTTCAGGGGTTTTGAGACTCACTTTAAAATAATGTCTCAAAATTGTCAGAATCTCAATACTTGTATCTGCCATTGTCACGTCTAAACAAAAAAGATACAAGTGAACAGTATTGATGAAGATTGTGATATTATAGAATTCCATATAATCTTTAGATGAATACATGAAATAAGTTTTGAAGGAAAAGTCTGTATAAATATGTTTCGATATACACTCATAAAGTGTTTTTATTGTCACGTCCACAGATTTTTCTTTGCAGAAATTTCTGTTTCTTTTTTAAATTCTCTTTGGAATATTTTCTTTAACATTTTCTTTTTGTTTTGTCTTTTTATTAATTATTTAATATTACAGCAGTTATCTTTTCTTTGTTCAATGTAGTTTGAAAATATTCTTTGAACTGACTGAACACTAAGTCTTTGATACTGATGACTTGTTTTATTGTCTGTCAAAATCATCTTTGAGGGTTTACAACACTGTGGAATATTATCAACAAAAAATGTACAGCTGCTGCTGATGATGATTAGTTGTAGTCGTATTTTGTAACACCTGTGGAAATTCTACTTTCAAGTTTTCTTTTTCTTATTTTGATGCATAAATTTAGAGATCTTCTTATTGTTATATTATGTTAAAGATTTTTATGATAAAGAGTTGAACAAGAGAGGTTATTGAAAAATTACGACTTAGATATGATTTATATGATTAGAAATACAATTCATATTAAATGTAAGTGTAATGAAAGATATTTGAAAATCACTTGATAAAAAATATTTATTATTTTCTTTTGTTACTTTTTAATTTGATAAATTGTTGCTTTTTTGTTATGTTTGAACACAAAGAAACTTCCTTGATCAATAAATTAATTAAAACTAACCTAAAAATATTTTTAAAGCTTAATTTTTTATACACAATAAAATGTTTCTTCATGTAAACAATCTAATTAAAAGCAAATGAAATACTTTTTTTAAAAATTGCTTTCACAACATTACATATATTTGCATCATTATTTTAAAATGAAATATCTTATTATGAACTATTAAGGATTCCTTGCCTAGTCGGCTGGTGGGGCTGTAAAATACACTGACTGTAAGACCCCCTCCTCCCAACAAGTGTCCTGAATATAACACTAAACAATCTGATAGGGAGGTTGCAGTGATGCTAAAGCTTATGGGAATGTGGAGTACCCCTTTATTGTCATTGCTCCCATGTCCACTCTGGCCCAGAGTGGTAGCATCTAATAAGGGTCCTATCTGAGTTAAATAGAACTAAACAATGTACTTATGCTAAACTAAGTTACTTGAAATAGAACTATTTTGATATTTAAGCTGTGTACTTCTGCTAAACTGAAGTGCTTGAAATGGAACTGTTTTTGACATTTAACTGTGTGTAAACAAAATCTATACTTATACTGAATTGTTTGAATCAACTGAATAGCTCGAAATACAAATGTTTTTGACAATTAAACTGTGTACTCATGCTAAACTGAATTGTTTGAAATAGAACTGTTTATTTGTATAAAAATTGATTTAGCATTAAATAACCTACAAAGGTTGATATGCCATAAAATCCAACCAACCACTCATTAAGGATTCCTCATTTCTTTGCAAATGAGTAAGGAGTGTTACTTTGTAATTAACCAAACTCCAAATATATTTAAATTTAAAATTAGTTTTATTACAAATAAACAATTATGTTAAATAGATCTGAATGAATATATATATATATGTGTGTGTGTGTGTGTGCTTAAAATTTAGAAAATACAATTGTCTAATAAAGTGGTGGAAAAAGTAAATAGGAATGAAAACTATTTTTGCACAAAATAATGATAGCTTTTAAATTAAGAATGTGAAACTAGCAAGAGAGTGAGATGGAAGTGAACAAGAAAGGGAGGATAGAAAGTGAAAGTAGCGAGACAGAGATGGAAGTGAGCAAAAAAGGAGGATAGAAAGTGAAAGTGAAACTAGCGAGAGAGAGAGTGAAGAGAACAAGATAGAAGATGAAACTAAGGGAGAGGGTCTCTGTGGTGTAGTGGCTAATATTCTGGATTGCAACATTGTAATAAGCAAGTTTGAATTTTAATCAAGATATTTACGTTTACTTTTGGAATGGTATGAATCTACTTGTCTCCCTGTACTATGGATTAAATAGTACAACTACTGTTCTTCTCAAAGGATAACTTTGGCATTAAATAACCCACGGAAGTTGATATGCCAGTAAATAAAAGATAAAAGTGAAACTAGCTAAAGAGAGTGAAGATAACAATATTAAACAATGAATATGACTATATATCAATATTTACTGCTACAAACAACCAGCTCTATTTGTGTCATATTCTGCCTATGGTGGAAGGGTTGGGTCAATACTTACTTTTCAAAAAATAAAATTCATTGATAGTGTTCAAGGTTCCACTTAGTGAAATAAAAATTTCTCAATAATTGTAGGTTAGTTGTAATTCAGGCCACTACATGCTCCTGCCTTCAGTTACATAGCTACTAAGCATTTACTTGATATAACTTTCTAAAAAATATTTATTTTTCGACATAATCTCCTTTCTTGTCAATGCCTCTCTAAAGATTATATGGCTTGAATATTAGAGAGTGATGTTAGGTGAAAATTCAGCTCATAACTGTATTTGGCTGTTTCTCCTAATATATATATATATATATAATCAACTGAGAATTGATGAGGAATTTCTTGAGAGCTCCAGTACATTTTTAAGATTATCTAATGCTCTGCATATGGAATATTTTGATGATCTTTGCACTTTAGAATTTTTGGGAGTGTAAGTCAGGATTTTTTATATCATTTTTTGTTTATATTCAATTCTTCATTTTATGTTTAGAAATATGTATTTTTCTTTGTAGTTGTTTATTTCATACCCAAACCAATCACCTGTGTTAATTCAAAGCAAATGAGTATGGATAGCGGCACAGATCGCCTAGTTGACAGCCTTAATCTTGAAGAAATAATCAAAAACTACAATACTTGAAACCACTTAACTGTTGGCAAACTTATAAGCTCAATCACTTTTTTAAATTGTTAATCTCTAACATATCATACTTATCTATTTAAATGCTAACAAATGATTGATGTTAATTCTTATTGTTACATAGTAACTCTTGTAATAATTAACTGTGTGCAAACAAATGAAGAAAAGTAAATAGAATGATGTATACTGCCTGCATATTTATGCCAAACTGAATTGTTTGAATTAGAACTGTTTGATGAAATCGAATAGCTTGAAATAGAAATATTTTTGCCAATTAAACCGTACTTACATTTAAACTGCATGCTTGAAATGGAACTGTTTTTTTACAGTAAAACTGTATTTACACTAAACTGAATTGTTATATATATATATATATATATATAGAACTGCTTTGACAAAAATAAATAAAAATGAATTTGGTGTTATATAACCTACAATGGTTGATATGCCATAAAACCCAATCAATCAACCAACTAACCAATCAAAGCAAATGTCAGGATCAGAAGTGAGTTGTACATTTGAATGACCTCTCATATTTAGCCATAAAAACATGTTTTTATCATATATTGCATGGAATGAATGACAGTAAGCTTCGATTTGTTCAAAAACATATCTTGTGTAATGAACAACGTCTTGTTTTTAGGATGAATGATTAGTTTTAAAAAGTCAATAATAACACAAACATATTGAGCAAATATCTTAATTCTTCTTTTCTTCCACTCTAAAATCATCACCTGACTTGCATCTTTTAAATCCTTTTTTTTTATTCCTGACATAAAGAATATGAAATTTAAGTCTCATGGTTGCTTTTATTTTCAATGCCCACATGACTTTATACAATTTTGTAAATATCTTAAATACTTATGCTTCCATTTTTAACATATGAACACCCAGAAATTTATATAAGATTTGCTTGAATTCATTCATGATGAATTTTCAACATAATCTTCTTCTTTGTCTTATGTTGCTTTTCTATTAATTTATTTCATTTAATTTTGTTACTGTAAAAATCTTGATGAAGACAAGAACCAAATGTGTTCTCTTTATTTGCAGATTGTCTTTGGTTCTGCGATTCCAGTCTGAGATTTCTCAATTCATTTGGGGAGTGAGTAGAAGAAAGATGATAAAGAATTTGGTAAATGTCTTCATGGTCTAATCATTGGGAGACAAAACCCAACAAGATTAGAAAAATCTGACAATTGTCACACTTTTTTGTGACTTCTCTTATTTATTTGCGTGTATATATATATATATATATATATATATCTATAATCTTGTAAAATGGAAGCTGATTGTGATGAAAGTATCAAGAATGAAGACTTGAATTCTACTTTGAAAACTTCTGGCCAAAGTAAAAAGAAAATTTTAAACTGCAACTTAAGTATGAAAAAAGTGATTTATAATCCTGATGTAATTCCAAATATAACAACAGAGACAGGTGAAAATTTTTTCACTTGTGAATTTTGTGGATTACATTTTGCAGAAAATATAAGTTTTCGAAAACATATGTTCAAGCACACAGGAGAAAAACCATTCCAGTGTGATATTTGTGAATTAAAATTTCCTTATCATTCAAGGTTGAAAACCCACATTCGAATCCATACTGGAGAGAAACCCTTTGTTTGTGATCTCTGTGGCTCTAAATTTTCTGTGAATTCAAATTTGACAAAACATATGCGAGTACACACAGGAGAAAAACCTTTTCACTGTTCTATCTGTGGGTCCAAATTTTCAGATAGTTCAAAATTGAAAAGACACATGTTAATCCATACAGGAGAAAAACCATTCCACTGTGAAATTTGCTGGTCAAAATTTTCTGTTAATTCACAACTCAGGGAACATATGCGAATCCACACAGGAGAAAAACCCTACCAGTGCGAAATGTGTGGATCAAAGTTTTCTCAAAGTTCAAGTTTAAAGCAACATATAAGAATACACACCAGGGAGAAACCATTTCTCTGTGAAATTTGTGGTTTGAATTTTTTACGCAATTCACATCTAAGAAAACACATGCAAAAACATTCAGAAGAAAAATTCTTTCACTTTGAATTGTCATGTGGAAAATTTCCAAAATCATCAGGTGTCAAAAACCACGAACGACATAATTTTGGAGTAAAAGAGTTCCATTAATCATTGTAGATGTAATTTTTAAGTAATCCAATTTTTGAGTTGCATTGTGATTGAAATAATAATCTCTCATTGAAAAATTGGAAAGGATGGTTTTTTTTTTATCTGCTTTAATCTTCTAGGAAAATGTTAAAATGCTACCATTTTAGAAAATTTATTAAAAACAGAAAATCTTAAATTTAGAATATTATTTGCTTTAAAACATTAATCACCTCATTAAGAAATTGGAAAAAAATCAACTTGCATCAATAATATTAAATTTTTTCAAATGACCAATTTTATAAAATTCATATTTAAAAATCATTCATTACATTGTCTCTTATAAAAGACTTGATGATCTTTCAGATTTAATATCTTGTTGAATTGGTCAATAAAAACTGTATAGTTTATACATCAAATGTTTGTAAATTTAAAATGTTTCTAGCGCTTTTAGCATAACAGTTAATACATTATAAAAAATGGAAATGGCAGGTCAAATTCAAAGCCTGGGTGAGGCTGGTTGCATTTTACTTTGTACAAGTGCCTTTAGGAATGGTGTGAATCCATTTATTCTCCCTCCAGCTCTCTAGGTAAATAGTAGGGCAGACTGAGTTCTTTAGCTTTGGTGTGGTAACCAGTCTAGGAGAAGAAAAACTTTGAATTTGAACCAGCTTTACTCTGCTTAAAAGTTGATTGTTGTCACATCCTACCCATGGGGGAGGGGTTGAGTAAATCCATCAAATGTCACTTTTGTAAATTGTAAAAGATATTTTGACATATGACATCTCAATCCTCACAAGTAAAAATGTTTCTTATTTTTTTCATTTTATTATTATTATTATTATTATTATTATTTGCTATTAATTTCTTAATTTATTTGCTAATCAGTGAATTATGATTGGAAGGACGTTGATTCTTGATTTTCAATTGATTTGAACTCAATGATTGCTAAAAGATCTATAATCTGTTCCTTGCCGAATTTTTACTTGGATTTTTCTTGCACGTTTTGAAAGGTTTTATTTTCATACAAATCAATTAAAATTTGTACAAGAAAATAAATGTATAATATTCATCAATGTAAAACATGGATCTACACATAAAAGCAGAACGTTGTACAAACATTTATTCATTGTCATATCACCAAAAAGAAATATGAAAATTTCCTTTGTTTGTTTGTGAAGATGGTGTTGAATCTTGCAAAAGTATCAAAGGATTTGATGTTGTGTTAAGATGAGTTTTACTGATGCAAACAAACAGGTTAAAAGTCTATCAAAATAAATTTGGAAATTTCTCTTCTGGTCTCTGACAAGAACATCAAAATGCCTCATTGTTTTACCCTTAATGGGTTGATTCAACTTTTGTCTCATAGCATTCGGAATTTATTTGTTAGAATTGGCTGAAATTAACATCCACAACTTTTGGGCACAAATAACTAAAACATATTTGTTGGTTCATATTTAATATATGTTGTATTCAGATACACCTCGGTTCATATACAAACCAACGTTTTTCTGTCATTGCACAAATAGTCAGTCACTAAACCCGACATCATATTGGAATTATGTTTTCAGGCTCAAATCCTTTAAAATTTGTCATCAGAATCAGAATTTCAACTAAATTACTTTTTTCCATTTTGCTTTCTTGTTGAAATTGAAATTTCTAAATTTAGAAATATGCCCCGCAAAGTTTGCTAATCATATGCAAATCAATTCCTGAAACTTTTTTTTATTGGATGTAAAAATTGAAATTTTTAAACTGCAAAGATGTAGATTATTTTTATCATCTGCTTCAAATAATTATGTATTGTCAGCTAATCAAAGTTCTGCAAAACAAACAAACTTGTAAAATCTGCACTTCTGCAAAGGTTGTATGTTTGACAAGTGTTGGAGTGAAAGAGAAGAGAGATATAATTGCTGTTGTATAAGTATCTATTCTTCTGAACACAAGAGTCTAAAAATTGTGTAAGAGATTAAAATTTGACTCTCAAATGGTATATACACAAACCAGAATCTATTTGAGAAAATGTCACTCATAAAATTCTCTTGGACTTGGAGGTATGAACGGATCACCCAATCTCGATCGGAAAACCAGATCTTGGTTTGATTAATGCGAAAAGAAAAGAACATGTCATCTAATGGATTTTGCAGTTCTTGTCGATCACAGAGGGAAAATGAAAGAAAGCAAAAAGATTGAGAAATCCCCTAGATCCTGTCAGAGAGCTGAAAAAAAAAACAGTGGAACATTGATATGTGATATCAATTGCGGTTGGTGCCCTTGGAACAGTCTTCAAAGGCTCGGAAAAGAGACTGGCAGAAATGGAGATCAGAGGAAGAAAAATTATTAGGAAAATTTTGATTAGTTTGTAAAAAACAACCAAAAAAGCTGTTAATCCTGGTCTGAAGATTTTGAAATAAAATGATGCAATAAAATAGTTGAACTTCTTTATTCTTATTTTGTGCTCATTAATTTTTTCCTTTTGTCTCTTCTATCAAATAACAACAAATCTCTTTTGTATTCTGATTATTATATCTAACAAATATATCCAAATGAGCAAATCTCACCATTTTTTTTTCAGTCTTCCCTAATGTCCAACTAATTTAAAGTTTATTATTTTTATCTTATATTTCTTCTGTCTTCATTTGACTCTTATTTTTCATTGCAATTTTTCAGCTTAGCAATAAAGAATAAACTATTGAAAAAACTTTAACTTGTATCCATTTTTTTTTTTTCAGAGGAGATAAAAAAAAATTCTTGATGATGGCTCCATCTAATAAAAATTCCAGAAAAAATGCTAACAAATATACCATTGAGCAAATGCAGAAAATGAAGTGTAACTGAAAAAGTTTAGATTTTATCTTCTGCCAAACATAAAACTCTTGTAGCTCAGTTAATAGAGCAGTCATTATAAAAAAGCAAAAAATAAGCTTTCTGTTTCAAAATGGATTCAGATATACATCTCACTGAAATATTTTTTCTTTCTGATCTAAATTGTTTATTGTAGACTGATGGTCTGAGTTATTATTACGAAAAATAAATCAAATTATTGCATGATTGATTTTAATAGCATGTCAACCAGTCTAGGGTTATACTATGTACCTAGGAGTTAGAGAATTACATTCATTGTGTGTTATACTCACATTGTTTGTGTAGTCATTTCTTTAGAGTTTTTTTTCCAATGTGAATATTTTTTAAGCAGATCTATTTAACTTATAGATGGTACCCTACATCAAGTCAGAGTGGACCTGGCAGTAATAGCAATAAAGGGATACTTCACACTCCCCAGATCTCCAGAACTGGAGCCTCACCATTAGATATAGTTTAGTGTCATGCTTTTTTTTTGGTGGTGGCCGAAATCAGGGTCTTATTCCTCTACAGGAGATACAATCAGCATATAGTAGACTCTACCCGAGAACACGATTCCTTTTTGCATCATTCGTCTCAACCAAATTTTTTTTACTACCTAAAACTGGTTCTATAGTGTAGAAAGTATGGATATTGAAACTGACAGCCTAATTGCAAACGTCAACTTAGCAGATATAAATATAAAAATATAAGATACATCTACAAAACTGGACGATCTATAAAGCAAAATTTTTCTATTAACCTTTGTCTCACTCCCAAGCAATTCATTTAAAAACAAATGTTTTTAACCTACAAACTATTTGCTTACAAATCATATATATATAAGATTTGGCATTAAATAACTCACAAGGGTTGATATACCCTGACCAACCTGACACTGGATTATAACTGATGCTTTACCAGTTATTTTAGCCACTAGGTCATGTCCCATAGGACCCCCACCTCCTCATGTAGTGAATGTTTTAGTGATTCTCATAGATAAGCCCAACAAAATCAGTGTTACTATTTAAGAAGGTGACATTTGGTTGAAATTGTTTGATTCTTCAAAATTGAATTCATTTCATTGTAAAAAAGCAAGAAAAAAATCATTTCACATTAACTGCCTTATCAGCTGGGACTGTAGAATATACCAACTGCTTCTCTGCAGAGGGCAAGACTCTCCACCATGACAAGTGTCCTGCATGTGACATTAAACTATCTGATAGTAAGGCTCCAATCCTGGAGCTTTGGGGAATGTGGAGTACTCTTTCATTGCTATTACTCCCAGGTCCACTCTGACCTGGAGTGATAATACCTGTGAGAGTCATATCTAAAGGCTCAAGTAGAACTATCTAAACATTTACTATACTTGAAACTATTTAACAATGCGCAAACAAATGAGCTCTGGCTTATTTCAAAATGTTATCTGCAAACTATTCACTTACAAATTATATATATATATATATATATATATATATATATATATATATACAAGGATCATTAAATAAGTTTCCAGACTTTTTCTGTATGGGCACTTTTATTGATAGTACACACATGAAACTCTAGTCCCCTTTGAAGTGATCTCCTCCGGCTGCAATGCACTTGATGTGCTGTCCAAACAACTTCTGGAAGGCCCCATGGAAGTCCTCTTGTGTGAGTGTGTCAATGACCTTCATCACGGCCTCTTTCATCTCCTAAATTGTCTCATAACAACAGCCTCTAAGCTTAGGGAATAAGCAAAAATCACAGGGAGCAAGGTCTGGACTTTAGGGAGGCTGAGGAACTGTCTTGATGCCCATCTTGGTCAAATAGTCTGTGACAAGGATGGAGTTGTGGACTGGTGCATTATCCTGGTGGAAATGCCACTGACCCGATTTGAAGAGTGCTGACCTCTTCCGAAGGAATCTCTTCCTGAATTCCCTTAAAACCTCAACATAGTAACCCCAACCGTTTGGCCAATCAACTCTGGTCTATTGACTTCCTTATTCCTTCCACACCTCTCATCATCCCCCACAGACTCCCTGCCTTCCTTGAATCTCTTATGCCACTCAAAAACTGATGCTCGATTCATGCAAGATGTTCCAAAAGCAGTCTGAAGCATCTGTCACGTGATAGCTCACGGAGACGAAGAGGTAAGAATGATACTATCCTCCCGTGTAGCTATTAGCACTATCTAGCAGTCAAAAAGTGACCGTTAAGAGAGAATGTGGGTCACAGAGGAGATAGACCAGATGTTCGCACTTAGTGACCTCAGGTCGCCGGACATCGGAAGGGGAAAGAGAGAGAAGCCAAATGATTGGCGGGGACCCCAAACGGAAGTGGGGTTCCCTTCCCCTCAGCGGAAGTAAAGGACAAAAAAGTCAGTTTTTGAGCAAGGCTCGTGACAGACGGACCATAGCCATTTTACTCCGGGCTGAAGACAAAAAGATTAACTGAGACATGAGAGACCCGAGTCCCTCAAGCCAGTACTAAAAACAGAACTAAGTCTAGTAGCCCGTGAAAGAAGAAAATTCTCCAGTGGAACCCCGTCGAAAATAAGATAAGTAACTTTGGGGACATTTTTCCTTTACACCCAAATTTCGTTTACCACTCTCTCTCTCTCAATTTGAAGACGGACAAAAATCAGAAAAGACGTTTATATTCGTGGACTGTCCAATTATATGTTTTTGACACTCTGAACGTGTATATATAAGTAGTAAAGGATTTTATGTATTTTCATTTTACCATGTGGTCTATGTTGTTACTTCATGCTTTCTTTCCAGCTTCTATTCGCCTTATGTTATCTTGCTTAGAGTTGTCCTATTAATTCCTAAAGTATCACACGGGAAACCGGAGTTGCCGACTACTACAATATTAATATTATTACGACTAAGACCTATAGGCCCGTATTCTTCTGTTATCTAAGGGAAAGAAGTTTAGCGGCCTGGTGGGTGTGTGATAGTGTGAAATTTGGAACCCCTTTGCCAGCGGTGGTCAGTCTGGCCCTAAATTATTCCCTCACGTAATATGCCAGTTCTTATGTGCCTGAGAGAAGAACTCTGAACAGGACTTATTCTGTAGGGGATCAAGTGCCAACCTGTCCCGTCTTCACACGTGCGAAAATAAAGTCCCGTTCTGGGATTTTAGTCAATTTCGCGTCACACATCCTATACGTTTCTGTGGTATTTTTTTCCAAGTTTAAAACAGAATTTTATTGCATATCGTTCTTCTAAAGTGTCCCCACGTCCGGATTGCATTTTTGAAATTCACCAGCTGTAACAATCAGGCTTTAGTAGGGTGTATTCCAATTGCTGCTGTAGCTGTTGATTTGAACCTGAAATCATAAAAATTTGTCAGTCATCTCATAAGATGTATTGCAATAACATAGCGAATTTTCAAGAGTCTATGACAATTTTAAATGCCTGTACAAGAAAGTCTGGAAACTTATTGAATGCCCCACACACACACATATATATATATATATATATAAAGTCCAACAGCATGAAGAAAGTAGAAAAACAAAATAATCCAAATTTGATGAAGTTATTATGAAAGTCTAGATAAAATGTTTCAGTTTTAATAACCTTCTTCAGGACTTTAAAATTATGGAAAATATTTCTCCTGTTATTTCAACAAACATGTTGAAATTCACTTTAGCCAGAACTTGTTAATACCTACATACTCTAATAACAGTCGGGCTAGAGGTTATCTGCCCGAAACCATTTTTTGTAGAGGTGAGTTACCTGCCCTTAGACTTTTGTTTTTCACTTGTTATTGTTTTGAAATAAAGGAAACACCTCGTGTGTTGATTGCAGTCCTAATGTGTTGCTTCATTATTTGATTGGAAGTTATCTCATGTCTAAATGACTAACTGCGCTTGCCTGAGAGAAAAAGGTATGTCTCTTTTTTAAGGGTTTAAGTCAACAAATTCCCAACAAAACCCCCATCACTGATTAAACAACATTTTTCATGATTTTTAATGTCCTGAAGAAGGGTATTAAAACCGAAATGTTTAACGTTGACTTTCATCATGAATTCATCAAATTTGGATTATTTTGTTTTTTTCTACTTTCTTCATAAATCAATTCATAAACAGTAATTGGCTTTAAATAACCTACAAGGGTTGATATGCCATTGAAACCAACAAACGAAACTTGATAAATAGAATTAATGATGTTGAATGGAAATATTTAGAGCCATTTAACTGTGTGCCAACAAATGAGCTCTGGCTTGTTTAAAAATAATGTTACTCACAAATTATTCATTTACAAATCATATATGTGTGTATAAACAGGATTTAGCATTAAATAACCCACAAGGGTTGATATACCATAAAACACACCCTAACCAAATCATTTCATAATAAATCTCAATATACACAGTCACAAAGAGAAAAATGGTGTAGTGGTTATTCACATAAAAATGAAACAAGCAAACTGGGTTCAAGTTCTAGCCTCACCTACCCTGGCACAATTTCCTCACTGGATAATTTGGTATGTATTTCCTTTACACCTCTGCCACAGGTAGGATGTGACACAAGGTCAATTTTTAAACAGAATAAAGTTGCTTTGAATTCAGTTTTCCTTTTCCTTGATTAGTTGTCTAACCAAAGCTAAAGGACCCAGTCTGCCATATTATTTATCCATATATGAGGCCAGAGAGAACAGCTGAATTCTTGTCTTAGTGCAAAGTGAATTGCAGCCTCATATGGGATTTCAACTTGAGTCTCCAGTTCCATTTCTTAGGATAATTACTCGTACACGAAGTCGGATGATTTTGTGAGTTTGTTTTTTATTTATGATATTCTAAAAATATAACAACAATAAAAAAAAAAGAAATCTGACAAGACAGAGTAGATTAATGGTTAAAAGTAAAGAAATTAAAATCTGTGAATTCAAATTCCAGCCGAAACAATTTGTGTTTACTTGGGAAAGG
This sequence comes from Sepioteuthis lessoniana, assembly GCA_963585895.1. Lineage (NCBI taxonomy): Eukaryota > Metazoa > Mollusca > Cephalopoda > Myopsida > Loliginidae > Sepioteuthis > Sepioteuthis lessoniana. Next base: position 134,109,349 of record OY757908.1, read on the forward strand.
CATGAACTCATCTTTTCAAGCCTCAGCTCTGGGATAAATAGCTGGGCAGACTGGACTCTTTAGTGACAACCAAAGGGGCAAATTTGAATTCCAAACCAGAAATGGATCCTTGGAAAAAATCCTTGGAAAATCCATGAATCAACGAGTCAAAAAAGGAAAGAGACGATGAATATGGAGCCAGCCACTTCACTTACCATAAAACGTATTTGTTACTGAAAATGTTGGAACATTAAATGTGCTTCACAGGAATTCTATTGGAAGAAACAGCAACAACAGTAATAAACATTCTTTAAACAAATGTTTTTGTAAAGTTATTATATCATTTTATGATATATTTCAACAAGCAAAACCCGTGTAAATATTGAAATTGTATTGGCAGTACTTAAAAGAAATCAGCACTCGATTGGGGGCAAAGATGTCATTGCCCGAGGTAAGGTCTTTTGATATTTTTTTTGTTTTTGTTTTTTCATTAATATAAAAAAGTCTATTCAGGTCGACTCAAGATATGGATGCTTTTTTGATCCTATCATAAAACAGACCTGCATTCCACGAATGGGCCGTTTTCTCTCTTTTGCGTCTTCTACACGCACTATTTCTCTCACTCGTTTCAACCATCAGACACACTCAGAACTGCGGCGGCGAAGAAAAAGAAGAAGAAGAAGAAGAAGAAGAAGAAGAAGCCGTCTTGTACATTTTTGCAGATAAATTTTACTCCATTTGTTGATTTCATTAATATTTCTTATTCCCCTCCTCCTCTGCTATTTAGTAAGCCGTAGATATTCCTGTTATAGTCAGTTGCTCTTATTTCCCTGTCTCCGACATTATCATACATGAAGATAGAAATATTAGTTCAAAATGTCTGCAATTTGAGTGGCTCTATTGGTGGCGCAGTGGTAAGACCTTGGCTTATTTTGACGGAATAACAGTCCGTGATTCAGTGGCCGACCAGGTTTCAGGATCGAATTCCATTTCGATTTGTTAAGTGAGATAAATATTAAATTCATTACTGTAGAAAGTAACTCAAGCTGCAGCGACTATGGTGGTGCAAGTGTAAGACTTGCGGGGGAAGGAGAAGATGAGCTGTTTCTCGAGGTTGCGCGCTCAAATCTTATCGGTTTTGTCTTGTATTTGCTTAGCGCTAGTTGGACAAGGAGAAAATAATTCCGATAAAAATCGAATTTTATTCATTTTTGCTTAAATAAATCTGTCACGTAATAGTGAACGGTAGGGGTAACAGAATACGACCCGAGATCATACTCAACAATCACCTAAGTAGGCACTTTCCACTCTGTAGCAGAGACAATAGCATTCGATCGCGAAACCTTCGGGATGAATAGGCGCTCACACTACCTCTGTGCCACCAATACAGCCGCTATCGCTTTTGTCATTTTCTATACTTATAAATTTAATGTTTCTGGCGCGACGCAAAGTAAAATTCAAACCCAGAACCTGATAGACAAATGGAATCTTTTTTGGGGGGGGTCGCAGCTCATACCACTGAGCTACGAACTCAATTGATTTCGGCTGTTATCTTTTTTTAATTTTTTGTCGTAATAAATTTAATATTTCTGGAGCTGAGCAAGAAATGTGATTCGATCCCTGCCAGCCCAATGGGCTGGGACTAGAATAAGCCAATTGCATCTCCGTAGAAGAGTAAGACGCCCCAAACGAATGTCCTGGATATAATCGCGAAACTTTTGGGACGGAAAGTAGATTATCTTACCTCTGTGCCACCCACACAACCTTTCTGCAGGGTAGACGCCAGCATTCGATCTCAAAACTTTCACGGATGTAAAGGCGCTCATCCTACCTCTGCGCCACCACCACCACCATCGCTTAAGTCGTTTTTTTATGCTTATAAATTTAATATTTCTGGCACAAAGCAAAGTAAAATTCGATCCCGGAACCAGGTATGCAAATGGAATCATATTTTTCACTTTGATCACTGATCGTACCTCTGAGTTACGAACTCAATTAATTTGTTTTTGTCTTTTTTTGTGGTAAATTTAATATATCTGGCGCTGAGCCAAGTAGAACAGTAAGAAACGTAGTCTATACGATTCGATCCCGAATCCTGCCAGCTCAATCGGCTATGGCTTTAGAATACGCCGATTGCATCTCTGCAGAAGGGTAAGACACCCCAAACGAGAGTCTTAGATATGATAATAAGCAATCTGTGATGTGACTCCAGTTTTGGAACTTTGCGAAATGTGGAGTACCCCTTTATTGCTTTGACTTCCAGGTCTACATCTCGAGGTCAAATAGAAATATTCAATCATTTTCTTTTGTGTGCAAACGAATGAATAATATTGAATAAGTTTTAAATACCATTACTTGAAGCCATCTGTGTGCAAACAAATATACTCTAGCTCGTTTAAAAACTGTCATCAACAAACCTTTCGTAAATATTCAATATATATATGTGTGTAAAAACAGGACTTGGCATTAAATAACCCACAAGGGTTGATATGCCATAAAGCACAAACCACTCACCAACTGGATTTTGCAAGGCAACTGCGATTACCCTAGTTCCTCTGTCCGATTCCGTAGCACATACCGCTGCTCGACGAACGCCATTGCTTTCAAGAAAGCCATTATCTGCGTTAATATAATTGATATTTTTGATATTAAAGAAAGTTCAGATGCCGTAACTTTTGATTACATGAATTGAATGAAGGATAAGCTTTTGTGTTAATGAAACATAGGTATGATCTACAAACGAACGAGTTGGGTCACCAAAATTGTTTTTCTGGGCCCAGTGTCTTGTTTTATTTTGATTTTAAAAATTCCTCACTTAGAATAGCTGCGTTCGTGGTGTAGAGATCTGATCTGCATTTGGGTTTTTCGTTTGCGGATAGAATAAACAATCCGTGAACCAGTGGCTGTCGGGATTTCAAAATCGTATTCTGTTTTCCTTAGCACCACAAATATAAAATTGAATATTGCCGAAAAATGACTCGAGTGAAAAAGCAGTTATGTTGATAGCGCAGGTGTGCATTTCTAATTGTAACTGTTCTTGTTTCTCTGACCAATTTTAGTCCATTCCACTGCCCCCCCCCCACTAACACAGTCAGTTTCGCTAATTAGTTTCTGTAGTAACAAATTGAATATTTCTGGCGTTAAGAAAAGTAAAAGTTGAAACGATATCATTCGATCCCGGATTCAAGAGGGTCAAATCACAGGACATGACACAGCAGGAAACCGGCATTGTATTTTAGCTTGGCCTTTTTTGCTTTGTTTTGTTTTGTTTATAGTTTTAATGGGGTATTTGCAGAATGTATCTCTGGCCCATAAACATCGATATTTTAAATCTTTTTCATAAACTAATTTAATATTTCTGATAAAAAATGTAATACCTTATGAAGTATTTTGTTGAGCAGTATCAGGAAGGTTTCGTTACGCGGTCGGCATCGAGTATCACTAGATAATGTGTTGTTCATTTATTGTATAACCTAACCACATTTTTAAAAAGTTAATATGATTTTTTTTTATAATAAAGACTCCTTTCCAGTTATGTGGTCAGCGTCCCGAGAAAGATGAAAGAAAATAAGACATTGTTTAACGATAAAAAAAGAAAGATTCTATTAACATATCTAAATTAACTGAGAGGTTTGTTGAAAGTTTGAAAGAGAAATCTTCTTTTGACAATTTCCCATGATGGGAACTGTATTACATCTTTGAATTGTAGGGATACATTTATTTGGGGCCTCTAAGTTTTTCATTCACAGAAATCCATCCTTGACCTCTATTTTCCTCTGTTCTTTGAAAAGTAGAGACGTTGACTCTGACCTCTGCCTGGGAATGGTACTGTCACATAACTATATTACCCACACTTGTTAAGTAAGCCTTATGTTTTGTACCCACTCTACATACTGCTTCTTTGCAAAACAATATGTGCATATTTCTAGCTTTTGGGACACTTTTGTGCATTCTTTCTTTTTAATACCATTGGTATGTATATTATATATAAATAAGGTGGCCAACCGTAGTCGAGGACGACCTGAAGGTTCCCTTTTCAATAGCTACTACACCGAGGTGTAGGGGAGGGCGCTACTCCTTTCCTTAGATTGCTCTACTTAGTCTCGATCCGTATCTTATAATGCTGAGTGTTAAGCAAGGCGGCATCAAGTACCATTTTTGAGTCTTTCGTATGACTCGACCAGGGATTAAACCCCGATCTCTGCGACCATTAGTGAACACTCTAAGCATTGTGCCAATTAATGTTCATATATGTGCAAATGCGTTTGTCTTTCCTTCTGTTGTGTTGAATGTTAAAAAACCACAGATAGATTTTTCCTAATATTAATCTTTGGTAAGTGGGGTCTTGACGACAATATATTTTCCACCACCAATAATGTGAAATCCCATAAAAGTGTAATAATGAAAATTAACGTAATGTTTGTGTCCATTGGATATAATAAAATATTTGTATAAAATTCGGTGATTGTGAAATGTGAAAAGTGTAAGCAGAGAAAGGGGATTAACCAATTTGCAATACAGGTGGACATAGTGATTAGCAATCACGTAACTGGTCTTTTTTTTTAGCCTATCAGAAGTCACTTTATACTGAAGCTTTGGACGATTTCTTGATCCCCTCAAAAACCTACAAAACCCCTCAATCTACAACGGAACATTTCTCATTCTTGCAGTCCCTCATGTGTCATCTACGCATAGTAGTTCCTTTGCTTGCCTCAATAATCAGGCACAAATAATACTTAGGACATATTCTTTTAGGACCAAATCATCTCACGTTTACACGAAAGGATAGCCGAAAACAAGTGAGCCCTGAACACTTACCAAGATCTTTGACTTGGAGTGATTAGGATATCATCAATTGGTCAAATAGGTTTGAAGTGCACACAAATGCATTGAATCTAGTATTAAATAGAAATAATTACTTGAAACCATATAATTATTAGTATTAGATAGGAATACTTGAAACTAACTGTGTGAAATTATTTGTATTAGATAGGAATACTTGAAACTATTTAATTGTTTTCAAAATATTTGTCTTAGATAGGGATACTTGATATATAACAGTGTACAAATTCTCTCAAGAAACAACACAAAAAAATTAAATATAACTGTACACTGAGTGCAATTTACAAAATTCTATGCATAAAATAACCCTCTATGGGTTGAAATGCCATAAAAATCAATCATTCAATCAAAACATTACTTATACGTAAGTAAATTCACTTGTTTTCAGGTTACAAACTTGTGAACTGGATAGAGGCATTTCAATATAACTTAAAAATTGTCTTAATTTCTCTAATCAAGCTGACCGCCCTGTCGGCTGGGGCTGTAGAATACGCCGACTGCACTTCTGCACTTCTGGATGTTTCTTTTCTATCGAATGTACTTCTCAATCTGCTCTTATCTGCAGAACAGTTCCCAACTCTGAGGGTCAATTGTGTTGAGAGTTTTAACCACTGTTAAATTGTAGGGTAATAAGAACCAAAAATTGACAGAGGCTAAAAATTTCTTTCTTAACATGAGTATACTAGTAATTTTTAAACAGGGCGAATGGGTTTCCCCTCTGGTTTATTCCCTACACAAGTTGCACTTCGTGGTAGGTGGTGCAGCATAGGACCAATGAAGGATAAACCCTAAATACGGCTTTTCTAAAACAAAACAAAACAAAAGGAAACATTCTTGAATCATATTTTGACACAGAAGGCAACGAATTCCCAAGATACATTCTAATAGAATCAATGGACAAAATGCCTACAAAGAAATTGTCACACTTTCTTATTGAAAAGGTCATAATTAGCAAATCGAACCCGAAATCAGTAAAAAAAAAAAAAAATCAAGAACAGAAATCTCTTGTTAAAAGTAATTGAAAAAAGCAAAAACCTGCTGACAACTAAAAATGGAAAAGTTCCATAATTATAAATGTAAGGCTGACTTGCATGAGAGGTTAAACTCTTGTAAAGGAATCATAAGAAATCAGGAATTGAGATTAGCAACAGAAGAAGAAATAAAAAAGCCATTACGTAAACAGGGAGTCACGGATCACAGAAGTATTTAGGGGAATGGTAAGAATCTACTAACAAACACCTTGCCGCGACCTGCCGATAAACGTAAACAGATCAGGTTACACGCTCGCCTTAGGACAATTATATCCGGGTACGGCCGGAAATGACTAAGCCTTTTTTCTTTCTAACGACCTTGACATCTCGTTACAGCTAAAAAAAAAAGGGATAAATTAAAATTAACAATATTTACAAAACACTTCGGCCAAAAATAACTTGATAAAAATGGAACTAATAGTCGTCGCCAGCTTATAGCAGGTTAAAAAAGTACTTAATTGCTACACTCATTTTTTATAAAAGAATTTCCTATTTTTGCGGCTGGGGCTGTGTGTCACAGCACCTTCGTAATATCAACAAGCCCTTTTTCAACGCTCGTCGGCACGTTCTTTGCGGAGCTCATACGAGGAAAAAGAATCCTACGTTATTCGTGGTCGCATTCGCCTCACCGCCACTTCAACACCCCCTTTTATTACGGTCTTTTTTTTTAAGGGCTATGAGAGGTCACCTTCTGTGGGTTGGAGCATCTCTAACTGGTTATTAATGACCATTTGAAATAGACGGCCAGGAGGCAAACACGAAGAGGACTCACTAAGACCAGCCGGTCTTAACCATCGCTCGGTTCCGCTCGTCCTTTCGGCTGCACAGCACTAAAGGCACGGGTTAGCCTTTAGCTCCCATTTCGATACCTGCGCAGCACTAAGATAACGCCAATCTTAGCCGTGGCCCCCTGGCCTGCTCGCTCTCACAGCTTTGGTGTGAAAAAGCCTTAGCTACCGCACAGCTTTGGCGCGAAAAGCCTTAGCATTCGTCTCGATCCGCTTCCACAGCTTTGGTGCGAAAAAGCCTTAGCCACCGCACAGCTTTGGCTCGAAAAGCCTTAGCTATCGTCTCGATTCGCTCTCACAGTTTTGGCGCGACAAATCCATGGCTACCACCCGATACACTCACACAGATTTGGCGCCAAAAGCCTTAGCCACCGTAAACGATACGCCCGCACGGCTATCTGGCTCGATAAAGCCATAGCCACCGTAAACGATACGCTCGCACAGCTAGGGGGCACAACAAAGCCCTAGCTTCATTGATCCGCTCCCTCGACTGCATATATGCTAAGGCCTGGCAAACCTTAGCCACCATCTCGTCCTTCGTTCACTCGGTCCGCAGTACTAAGACGCGATTAAGTCTTAGCAAACCACGCTCGCTTTATCCGTACGCTACCAAGCTGCCAGCACCGACTTCGACCACGGCGCTGTTACAGACGCTCCTGCATCCTACGACTCGACTGATCTCAGCTCCCGGCAACGATCAACCAACCGCACCTACGACTCAAACATACCAGCTACTGACATCGTCCATCTAGCTGGAGACCGGAACACTACGATCACGTCTGTAATTTCTGAAAATAAATCACCATTCTTGTTGATTTGTTACCTTGCCTCTTTGTCCTCTTCATTGTCTTTGGTTGTCACTACTCGCACGCATTTTAAACTAAAATTCATTTGCGGGGTCGACTCGCTTATCGGCACAATCCCAAAAGAAATAAAGACAGGTTTTACAAATCAAAGAGTGGAAATCTACGTACCAACTTCATTAAAATGCTTCAAATGCCTGAAATTTGGGCACCACTAAGACATATGTAGAGGGCAACAAGTCTGTGGCAAGTGTGGCGAAAAGAATCCATTCCATACTGAAGACGAATGCTAGGTGGGGGGGGGAGAATGGTTCGAATTGCCATGAGAATCACCCTGCGTTCACTTAAAAACATGTGGATTTTATAAAAAGGAAAAAAAAAAAAAGATAATGCAAATAAAACACAAAAGAAATATATCCTTCCCAGAAGCTAGAAAGATTGTAGAGTCCTTTATGGGAACACAATCATATGCTAGTGTAATGCAAAAGATCAATTGGACCCAAGAAACAGAAAGTAAACAAGAAAACAAATATTTTGAGCCGATTGAAAAACTAGTTCAGCTGAGTGTAAAATAATGGCCAAATTTCCAGGAACAATTGAGAAAAGCTTACCAGAAGAGAAGAATCAAAAAGGCCTGAAACTGACAATTTTAAAGGGTTATGTTTCTTACAAAAAATAACACAAGAAATAAGTCCTTCAACGTAAAAAGAAAAAACAAACAAACAAACAAAAACCCCCTACCACACTGTAAGGGAAATAACACATGGCCTTCTTTAATCACAAGATAACCACCCTCACATGTGTCAATTTAAATTCCAATTTTAAATCAGGAATAAAAGTAACACATGCGTCCAATAAACTGTTTATTTATTTACAAATGAAAAATAAATAAAGCATGCATATTGAATTCACTTAAAAAGCAAATACTGCTAAAATTATTGCACTTTAGCGTTCAGTCGAATGATCAAATGATTAACCCTAGACAGTAGTCTCCGAAAAATATTTGTGCTGAAAACTTCAAACAAAGCAGAGGTACGGATACAAAGAAATAATAGAATTCTTTAGAATTCAAAAATCTTACAGGTTCAAAAAGTCCTTTAAAAAATGGAAGTCTTCACGACAGTAAAATCTTCACAGCGGCAATTGTAATTAAAAAAAATGTATTGAGACAGATTTCAGCAATTTGTTTCTTAAAAAGTTCCTTTATGAAGAGTCTTGAAGGGGGAAAACTCCAACAGCCTTGTGTTCTGCATTCATAGTTTTTGAGTTCACGGCATAGCAATTCAAGGGGAGAAAACTTGAAAGAATTTCCTCCATTCAGCAGTTATAAATATCTCCCTTCGAAATGGAGACTCAGTAATTGAATTTGAAACTCGATAAAATTTCCTCAGATCAGCAATTAAAAATATTTCCTTTCAATTAGAAGATTCAGCAGTTGATAAAGGATACCTGATAGAACTCCATCAGGATCTCAGTCAGCCATTAGAAATTTTCCTATTTGGAGGAAAATTTCTTCACACTATGTGGTTCTCAGTGGTCAAGCGTGGAGCTCCTTTTTAGCGGTCAGCTCCCTCCAAAGTCTTCTCTAAAAAAGGACGATTTTCCTATTTCCCGCTTCAACGTCAAAAACGGTGTTAGTTCCGGTCACGTCACTAATCTACTTCCTCTGGTGAAGGCGAAAAAAGTCCCGTCAACACAAACCTCCATCATTCAAAAAAATAATTTTGACAAATTTAGCAAAAGTTGAAAATAGGCCAGGTTTTCCTAAAAAGACTCTGCCACCAAATAACAATACAAAGCAACAAAAATCCCTTCTCCATCTATTCGCAAGAAAAATAAGACTGACGAGAAGATTTAGTTTATTGTGTTTATTGAATAGATAAAATAAACAAGCGGATGAAATATCTGGCCGGCTGGCGGGGTGGGGGTCAATTTGGCGACAAGCGGTTGCTTTGATCTGGTCGGACGGTGTTGTTGGGTGATGCTCTTAGGACGGCCATGATTCAACTGCCTGTGTGACCTCTGCTTGGCCTATTTATATCTTCCCAACTTCAAACATCCAGAAAATACTACTTGTGGAAAAAAAATGATTGGTTGAAAAATAGACCTTTTTTTATAACTGAGAATTTTCAGGGGATTTTGGATAGACTATGCATGGAGCCTATGCGCAGAAGCCATGATTTTCTCAGTTTGACACTGGCCGTTGTCGGGTCAACATTCAGTAGCGGTTATTTTCTTCTGCAGTGTTGATGTCAGTGGGTCAGTGTTTTGTGTTTTAGTAGTTAGCTGTGTGAAGAGCTAAGTGGGTGAATCAGAAGAGATTTGATGTATTTTACTATAACAGATAGATATACCCCAGCTCCAGATCAACATAGTGAACTCCCAGTGATTGCTGTTGGGACAACACTGCACAAACCAGTAAACATCTGCTCCATTTATATTCCTCCACATGATCCAATAAACAATACAAAATTGAACGAATAGAACAAATCCCCAAACCCTACACATCATTAGGTGACCTTAACAGTCACAATACAGAATGGAGATGACAGAAAACCAACAAAAAGGACAGGGATCTCGAAAAAGTAATCAAAAGCAATGACCTCTGCATCACGAACGACAAATCCCCCAACTTATCTCAATGTATCCAGCAGCCCCTACTCAGCTATCGATATCACTCTATCTGATCCTTCAAGCTACATGGATTACAAATGGAAGGTCCATAACAATCCTTGCGGCAGTGACCATTTCTCTTTAATAATAGAAACTACTCACTTTTTTTCCATGAGAACAGACCTCCCTGTTGGAAAACAAATAAGGCCAAATAATGACATCTGGAAAAGTAGTAGATTCCCAGAATCACAAAAACTAGTTACCATCATCCCCATACCTAATCCAGGAAAGAACAGTCTTTATCCATCAAATTATGGTCCAATAGCATTAACAAACTGTCTTTGCAAAACTATGAAATGCATAGTCAACAAAAGGCTTGTTTGGTTCATTGAATCTAACAACTTTTTATCATTTATTGTCAACTCCCAATGTGGCTTTAGGAACCAAAGATCTACAATGGATCATGAGGTCAGATTGGAAGCCTTCATAAGCAACATCTCGTAGCAGTATTCTTTGATCAAGAGAAGGTATACGAGACCACCTGGAGGTATGGTATCATGAAGGACCTACACAATATGGGATTGAAAGGTTAACTAGCATTGTCAATTGCCTGAATACTGGAAATGATAACAAATTTGTTCGTTGATGATTTCTGTGTCCCTCTAGATCCAAATACATGCATACAGCAGATTGCCAACTGCAATAAGGCATCAACAAAATAAACAAATCGGCAATCATTAACGGCTTTATGATTTCCAAAACAAAAATGCAATGTGTGCATTTTTGCCAATTAAGAAAAATGCACAACAACTCCACACTAAAGCTGAATGGATCGGAAATTCCTTGGCGCTATTTTTAACAAAAACTATTTTTTATTCCTCACTTACAATAATTAAAAGATAAATGTAGCAAAGCACTGAGACTTATCCATGTAATCGCCCACAAAGACTGGGGAGTAGGTAAGTAGATGTTACTGGAACTTTAATCAGCTCAAATATAGACTATGGTTGCTCCATATACATAGCAGCCAGAAAATTCTTCCAGAAATCATTAAATACAGTCCTCTATGAAGGATTGAGACTCGTATTAGGGGATTTTAGAACATTCCCAATGGAGAGAGCCTTTACTCTGAAGCTTATGAACCACCTCTAAAACTTAGATTTACAAAATTAGGTCTGCAATACTGCAGTAAAATCAAATTACTACTAATCAGTCTGGATTATGTTTGCATTTTCAACCCCAAACAGCAAACCCTATTTGACCAAAAAGAAAACTTTTGGACTCTGCATGAAACACTTACTGGAAGACAGACATTTCACTCACAAACACAATATCATACAACTAAGCTCTCCTCCCTGGCTATTTAAGAAACTAACATACCACATAAAACTGACTTAATAATTCAAAATCAGCCAATTTCCAAACTTGGCATAAGGCTACAAGAATAGAGCACTCAGCAAGGAAAAAAATCACTCGACAATAGTCCATTAGATTAAATTGGCATCACTCATGGCAAGATACTCAAGTTATCAACTAAACTTAATTTAGTATGAGAATAAGGCAATAAGTTTGGTGCAACCAGTGAGGAACAATCTCACTCCTCAGTAATGACAATGATGCATGATACCAGGTAGTTATTTAATAAGCTTAGTTTAAGCATAAGGCAAAAAGTAAGGAGCACCCACGAAGAGGTAAAGATGAGCAAAACCAGTTTGTAAAACATTGCTCTATAAGAAATGATTGCCGTTTGTTATATATTTATGTAAGATAAGGATGGAGAGGAGGAGAGTCTCACATTAAATGGTCAACAATTGTTCTACTTTTTGGCCCGCAAGGTGGTGAAAGAATAGTAACAAACAATAGTGATAATAAAGAAAGGATATATTTTATATATGCAAGTTTACAAGACAATTTTGGGGAAGGAAAAAATTTACAATTGCAGTTTAAAGTAATTGGATGTCCATTTTTGTGATAATGAAGTTCTCAGTAAGAGTTAAAATAATTTACTTGTTGTAGACTGTATGTGGGCTGTTTGTGTGTATGAAAGAATATGGCATAGTCCTAATGAAATAAGTGAAGACCATTGTCTCTACCTGGTTAGTGAGATGTGTGTAGAAACTACTATTAATTTGGCTGGTGGACTGCAAGAAGTGGCTGAATGTTGAAGTTGGAGGATTTATGAATGGATCAAAGAAGCAATCTGTGTTAGTCTGTGGTGCCTTCTAACTGGACAAAAAAAAATCTCAGTCTTTAGTCATATAACCTACTTGCCACTACATCCATGCAACAGATGATTGGTCACATTGTATGGCTTACTGGTTGTTTTCTTTGAGCCACAATGAAAAATGTCATGAATGATTGTGTGATTTTAATTTTATTTCAAATGTAACATTATGCATCAAAGTATAGCCACGCCTATTTGAATGGTTGGTGGACATTTGTTAACATTAAAATTTCTTAAGACATTCAAATGCAACCTCCAAATGGATATGCAGTAAAATATTAAATTCCCTTATACTCTGATTGGCATCAAGTTAAAACTGAATTTGTAATTGCAAATTCTGAATTTCTCAAACTCACCCTCCAATGATCGGCTCCTAATTTCACTTCTTAACAGAATCTTTGAAATGATGTATTACAGATAATAGAAAGAAAAATGATCAATAAGTTCCTAATATCTTAATATTTGTCTTTAACTTGATTAGAATCCTTAAAAGAAGGAATGGCTTTGATTTGAACCCACAAACATTTGTTCAATATATAAAACTAAAAACATCTTTAAGAGATCACCAGCCTTGGGGGAACAATGAATCAAAAATTTAGACATCAGCCATTCAACGAGAGAAAAGATTCAATTCACAATTATAAGATTTCTAATTGGAATAACCCCCCTACCCCACAAAGAAGAAAAACTTTAATTCATGAACAGCAAAAATACTTTTAACTCTTTTGTTACAGTTTGTTGCTCGGGTAAATAATAAAATATAAAGATTGGTAAAATAAGAATTGAAAATATTTTTCTTATTTTTGCAGAACTTTTTTCAGTTCTTCTTTGTATTTTATGAGATGAAGTTTTTTTTAGTAGTTTCACAAATTCTCTCTGCATCAAATGCTAATTTTGGTGATGGTGTAAACCAAGCACATTATGTGAACAGCTTCCTTCAGGCATTTTATTTGTCAACAATTCTCCCTGTTTATTATTCAGAATTCATCTCATAAAGGTTTACCTTTTTCTCTTCCAGTTTGGTCAGCCATATCAGATTTAGAAGTTTTCACCAGTAAAAGGAAATTGGTGAACTTCAGTTTAATCAACAGACATAGAGGAAAAATAGGAAAATGAGATGTCAGAAGAAAGCTGACAACTTCATGTGTGCAGTTGATTATATCAGCAATATAGAGAACATTTAGTTTGGTTTGGTTTTATGGCATATCAACCTTTGTAGGTTATTTAATGTCAAATCCATTTTTATGTATATAATCAGTTCTATTTCAAACAAGTCAGTTTAACGTGAGTACACAGTTTAATTGTCAAAAACATTTCTATTTTAAACTATTCAAGCAGTTATATATAACAATTCAGTTTAGTGTAAGTACAGTTTCAATGTCAAAAACAGTTCAATTTCAAATAATTCAGTTTAGCATAAGCACACAGTTTAAATGTAAGTACATTTTAATTGTCAAAAACATCTCTATTTCAAGCTATTCAGTTTAATCAAAAATTCAGTTTAGCATAAGTATGCCGTTAGTTCAATTTAACTTATAGATAGGACCCTATGAGGTGCTAACACACTGGGCAGGAGTGGGCCAGAGTGGGCCTAGGAGCAATGGCAATGAAGGAGTGCTCAGATTTCCCCAAAGCCCCAGCATTACTGGGACCTCACCATCAGACTGTTTAGTGTCATATCCAGGACACTTGTTGGGGGGGGTACCCTTCTGCAGAGGTGCAGTCGGTGTATTCTACAGCCCCAGCCAACAGGGCACAAGAACATTTAGGAAGTTTAAAAAAATAAAAATCTATTTGGCAAAAATTATATCATTAGAATGTGATCTATATTCATTACTTACACAAAGCTCACAATCGATTTCTCTATTTACAAACAATTAAAGTTTGTATTTTGTATTTGAATTCTCACAGGTGTTAGATACCAACTATTACCAGTTGATTAAATACAACACTAACCTGAAGAAGGCTGGAGAGAATGCAACCAAATTGTCATAAATAAAACTAACATAGACAAGAGAAATAGTCCAATCAAAAGTAAAAATAGGAAAATGTACATCAATTTAGATATTTTGAATTTCATGTTTTGGAATGAAAAAAAATTATTTGAAAATAAAGAGCATTTTTTTATTATATGCCAGCTGGTGAAAGATCATAAGTTAATATTTCATTTAGCACTTAGTATAACGTAGCAAATGAAATCAGAGACCTGAGTTCAAATCCTCAATGATGCAGTTTGCATTTCATTTGGTACTAATGCTCTTAGGGAAGGCATGAATCCAACAGCTATTGGTAAATAGTAAGGCAGACTAGTATATTTTTATTTTTAAAAAGTACACTTATTTTATAGAGAATGATTCAAAATGTCTATACTTCAGAATAGCAGAGCATCAATATAAACACAATATTTGAGGACTTTTTCTTTTAAATCTGTGATAACAATTTGATATGAATTTCATTTGCATTTGCCATTCACTCAAACGCTTAGCATTCAGTTTAATAGTTTTTAAATGATGAAAAAAATTGTATTTAATTTTTAATGGACACTGGACACCAGCTGTGGCACAAACTGAAAAATCCCATCCTCACATGAATAAGGTCAGAAAGTTTGCAGTCAAAATGTCATAAAAAAAAAACACAGACAAGGGAAATAGTTCAATTACAAGAAAAAATATATAAATGTTTTTGCTGATTGTTCTTAGTTAAGATTAGTACTGAAAAGAGTCAAGTTTATAATTACTGTTATGATTAGAGCTGCAATTTGACTTCAAATAGTAAATTATTTTCCTAATATTATTTGTAGAAGTGAATTGGATGAAGATAACTGAGGATAAGAAAAATATATTCATTAATATTTTCTAAAGTGACGCCTGAGAGATTTCAGCTTTACTTCACAATTGTTATAAAACGATAGAATTGAAAAAAATGTTAACTGAAATATCTTTTTGAAAATTTTTACTGAATTAGATTTTATGGAGTTGAAATTTTACATATTGAAATAAAAGGATATTAAACAACTGAAATGAATACTTCAAAGCTCCAAGAAAAAATATAAACAAATGAAATCAATTTTGATTTTTTATTATTTAAATTATTTATTTTGTCTTTATATTACTTTGATTGGTTGAATTGAGAGGAAATGAATTCCCTCTTAGTAGCAAAAAGGGTTTAAGAGCTTCTAGGAAGGGACAGGGCCTTCTCTTATAATGATTACCCAGAGAGTGGGTAAGTTTACAGAGATGGAAAATAAGACACAGAAGGGAAATGATAGATCCTACTTAAAAACAAGTTTAAACCAGATCTTGTCTCGTTTAAAACCTTTCCTAGCATAACTCTAACAACTCCTGAAAGTTTTATTGAAATCAGATAAAAAATGGCAGAATCTTAGCTGGATGGATGGATGCACAATTTTAATTATAAAAACTAGGTAGAGAATATGAAAATGACAATGTGGTAACCAAATTATTATCATACTTCACTTTCTGGTTTACTTAGAATAAAAATAAAACTATGAATTCCTTGTAAACATCAGTGATATTTTTTTTAGCCTAACATCTCATTCTGTTTTAATTTGTATGAAACAGAGACTTATTATTACAATATATTTGTTTCTGATAAAATTCAGTTGATCTTTATGAATAGTCAATAAATCCTCCTTTAAAAATTCCCATAACAAAAATATAATTTATATAATTCATATAATAATATTTGAAAATAAATTTAGGTAACACTTTGTCATTTAAGATTTTAAAGGATATTTTTTAACTCGCACTGTCACTCATTCTACATGAACATGAGATGACATGGGGGAAGGCAAAAATTTGGCTGCCTTTATTGTTCATTATCAAAAGCATCTTGTATCAATGTTTGTGACACATAGACAAGACATTACAACAAGTATTACTGTACATTAATTCTGAAAGGCACAAGGAAATTATGTTTGTCTAAAATTAAAATAATAACCATTTACTAAATTATGCTTTAAATTTAGTAGATGAAGTTAAAAATCTTTTATGAATTGGAAATCTTTTCATTTTTATATTTAGCAATAAACCTTTATAATTTTAGTCAATGTAACCACTGCCTAATATAACTAAAAAAACATCTAAAAAGAAAGAAAACATCTGTAAAAAGTATATCAGTTAAAAAGAAATACATGAAGTATATTTTATTTGTACAAGTTTATTCAAATGATATTTCCTTGGCTAAGCCAAATCTAAGCAAAGTCCATTTGAAAGATGTTGTAAAATTGATCTTACAATAACAAGATGAGCTTATCATGAATTCCAGTGTTTATCACTTTATCCAAATTTCTTTATAGAATTGATTGGTTTTTTTTATTAATGTCAGAAACACAATGACAGTCAAGAAAATTTTTAATCCGGGTGGAAATTCTATTTATTTGGTTTGTCTAAAATATTATTTTATGGTTAGAACCATAAGAAAAAAAAATCAATAAAAAAAAAATAAAACTGATGTTTTCTCAATAAATAAACCAAAGATAGACATTAATGTCTTTGCAGACAAAAAGGTTTAAAATATATTTAGATGTAAAAACGACAATGACACTATATGATTCAGACTCACAGATTTCAGACAGGATAGTTTTTTCTTAAATGTATACGAGTATGCTTTTTATAATTTGAACTCTGAGAAAAATCGGAGCCACAAGTGTCACAGTGATATGGTTTCTCACCCGTGTGTGTTCTCATATGACTCTTGAGACTCGATCGCCTAGAGAAGTTTGACAAACAAATGTCACATTGGAAAGGTTTTTCTCCTGTGTGTGTTTGCATATGACTCTTTAGATGTGAATTTTCAGCAAAGTTTGTCCCACAAAGATTACAATGAAAAGGTTTTTCACCTGTGTGTGTCCGTGCATGTTTTTTAAGACTTGAACTCTGGGAAAAATTGGCTTGGCAAATATCACAACAAAAGGGTTTTTCACCTGTATGCTTTCGCATATGACTTTTTAGATTTGATCTTCGTGAAAAATTTGATCCACAAATGTCGCAGTGGAATGGTTTTTCTCCAGTGTGTGTTCGCATATGATCCCTAAGAGTTGAATTTTCAGTAAAGCTTGAGGCACAGACATCACAGTGGAATGGTTTTTCTCCTGTGTGTGTCCGCATATGTGCCTTTAGATTGGAACTACTTGAAAATTTTGATTCACATTTGTCACAATGGAAGGGTTTTTCTCCCGTGTGTATTCTCATATGTCTTTTAAGATGCTGACTTCGTGAAAATTTAGATTCACACTTGTCACACTGATAGGGTTTTTCTCCAGTGTGTACAAGCATGTGGCTTTTAAGATATGCATTTTGAGAAAATTTTGATCCACAAACATTGCAAGTGAACGGTTTAGCATTACTATGAGTTTGCATGTGTCGTTTTAGATAAAGTTTTTCCAAAAATTTGGATCCACAAATATCACAATGAAAGAGTTTTTCACCTGTGTGCTTTCTTAAGTGTCTTTTGAGCTGGTAGTTTTCTGAAAATTTTAATTTACAAGTGTCACACTGAAATGGTTTTTCACCTGTGTGTTTTCGCTCATGTCGTCTTAAATGTGACATTTTGGAAAATTTCGACCCGCAAATTTCACACTGCAAATTTTTTTCTGTTTGGATTTTTGGTTGTTTTTTAAGGTTCCTTGATATTTTTGACTCGTCATTTGCAGACTTCTTATTGTTGTGTTTTTTCATGTGTAATTTAAGATATGAGTTCTGAGAAAACTTTGCCGCACATATATCACAGCTGATGGGATTTTCGCTGGTGTGTGATCGCATGTGTCTCCTTAAATGTAAACTGTTTGAAAATTTGGACTTGCAGATCTCACATTGGAAATCTTTTTTGACTGTGTGTGTCTGCATGTGACTTCTAAGACTTGATTTCTTTGAAAAGACTAACTTACAAACCTCGCAGTGGAAAGGTTTTTCACCTTCGTGTATAGTTAAGTGATATTCTAAATGGGAATGGTCAGAAAAATGACATCTGCAACTTCGACAATGAAAGCGTTTCTGTTCTGTACTCAGTTGCTCAGTGTCTTGAGAACAAGAATTCTCAGACAAATTGGAATGTTTGTTTTTATTATAAACATTTATTTCTGATGTTTTCTCCATTTACTGAAGAATAAATAGAGCAAAACTAAATGGTGAAATTCTTTTTTTCTTGGTTTTCTTTCTTTTAGTCAATTTGCATCAAAACAAAAAAAAAAGTTTTTATCTTTTGGGGAGTAAGATCATGTAGCATTTAATGATTTGTCAAATTTCACTCTTCATTTTCTGAATCAGAAAAAACTTGATTGTTTTGAGCAGTTTATATTTGGTTGTAACATTAAAATCACAGTCACTTTGCCAAAGTTTGGAAAATCTGAAATGCAATATAAAGAAATCTGTAAGTGAAAGCAGACTTTATTGACGTTTTATCTTAAAAAAAAAAAAAAACTATTTTATTTACTGCAGTCTATACAGCCACATTGTTTTCTAGCAAGTTACAAAAAATGGGTTTATAGTATCGTACAAAAAAGTAAAAACATTTTTCTAGCATAGCATGCAGTCTCAATCTATGTACATTTAAGCCTATACTAGAGGGCTATTAGTAATGTTTTATCAATATTCAGTATATTGCCTTGCATATGTATTTGTTATATTGTCTTGTGTATATGTTAATTATTCTTGACTTGCACATGCATTTACATTGACTTTTATTCTGACTATAATATCATATACATCAATTAAGAACAGCATAGAGAACTGAATTGGCAAAGCAAGTTCAAATTCAATGGTAGGACATTTGATAACAGGTCAGTCAAGAATTATTCCATGATACAATTACCATGTAATTCAATACAATCTGTCATGTTACTTCGAGAAGAGATAAGCACAACCAACTTACTACCACTAAAAGATGTCATTGGTAGGGATTATTTGGCAAAAGAAAAGTCCATCCAAGGACAAACCACAACTATAGTAATGAAAAAAGCTACTTTACAAGAGTTTAATATATATATATATATATATATATATATATAATAACTGCCACCTCAAATTCAAGTATGGCCATCATATGACATCATTTTGTAACAATACTATGGTATTAAGTAATACTTGTACCTGAAGTTTTTTATAGTAAGAAAAGATTGTATACTAAGTTAATCCTAATCACTTCTACACGTATTCAAAAAGAGGAGCGCTCACCTACATTGCTGGATATTATTGAAACAGCTACTTTTACGTCAGAGGGTCTTTATAGAAGACAGATGCTTTGAAAGCTAGTGGTTCATCACTTCCAGTCTTGTATCAGTGTCTATCTCCTAAATGGGTGATTTATCAAAATCTTGGCATATATCTATATATATAGAGAGAGAGAGAAAAAGAGAGGGAGAGAGTGTGAGAGCCTTTATCATTTGATGTTTCTGAAGCCACAGGTTTTAAATCAGAGAATCCACTTTTGAGACAGAGGCTTTAAGAAAAGTTAAGAGTCCATCAGTTTTATACCTGATTGACTTTTAAATTGATGATTTATCAAAATCTTCGTATCCATCATCATATGAGTTGACTCAATGGCTGTTTACCTTAAAAAAGTTTATCTTTTGACTGGTCTTGTTCTTTATTCTGTCAGGCACCTAGCCACATTTCTGATTAGTTAAGTTGAGTGACCAATTATATATAGATAGATAGATAGATAGAGAGAGAGAGAGGGAGGGACGGGGGGGGAGGATTAGTCAAAAGTCAGATAAAATTCATCAAGAAGAATTGATAAATTCTGCAAGTGTCCAGGAAGAAACATCAAATGTGACTGACATTGAAATGAGAACAACAAACTCGAGTGCAGGGATCCCCAACTTTTTAAGCTACAAAACTTAACTCAGGAGGATCCAGGGTTTTGATCTTAAAAGACAGGAAAAACATCAGCTAAATTCACAAGATAACAATTATAATTTATGAATGAAATGTCTGATGTTATTTGCAATCAGAAAAAACTTATATCCGGCTTAGATGTCAATGCAGCACAAATCTTGGCTGGTTTCATTATTGAGAACAATTATTTACAAATGTGTGTTGTGTTTAATATACTCACTACTTGCTGTGTGTGAGGGGTAAGGTTGGGGAATCATGCAGTTTTTATAGAAATTTAAGATGTGGCAAGCAAGAAACTTTGATTTCAAATGTTCTGAATATTGAAGATCATAAAGTTGCATCAGCAGTTTTAAGGGTATTTCTTCATAGCCAGCATCAAAAAAGAAGAGAAAATTTTAAAAGTTTGATGAAGGACCACGTGTCCCATGGGTTGAGGACCCTTGCTCGAATGGATCAAATAATTGAGTTGTGAAAAACATAACCAAAATGTTGACAAATAATATAAACACCAGAATAAAGCTGCTGAATTGGGTGACTAAAATGGGATAGAATAATGAAGAAGAGAAAACTATCAATGTATAAAAGATATGATGAGTTAGTATTAATAAATGTTGTGTCTGTACTGTGGGGGAGAGGGGGCTTGCTGCCCCTAAAAATCACTTGCTCTTCTCCCTGTGAATGTGATGCGAAATCATTTTTGTATGCTAATTCCCACACCATAAATAATTTATACTTTCTCACCTCATTTGTATTCGTGCGACCCTCATCACCATTTAATAGATAATCCCACCACTTGCAATATACTGATAAAAATTAACACCTTTGATTTAAACTATTAAATATGTTTAAATAAAAACAATCGCTTTTGTAAATTGTTGTAGAAAACATCACTGAAAATCAGATACATAAAATATACTTGAATATATTAAAGATTTATCCATTTTAAATAACTCAATTGAATATTTGAAATGAAGTCTCTCATTAACAGGTCTATTGTCTCTTATAACAATCGAACAGCATGATTTTTTTCTTTGGTGTCTTGTATCATCAATTTGGTATTAATCAAATACATACAAATTATATGCCTTGAGTATAAATTGAATTTTGACAACAGAATAGAAAAATAAACATTTTATGTGTATGTGTTTGAAGAAATCATTATAAAAACGTTTTTCTAATGACAAATGCTCAAATCCTGGTTTATACATTTCGTCGGAGGATTGGATTTTTTCAGATACATTAACTTTTAGTAATGAAGATGATGTAAGATATAAATACAGTAGGAGACACAGCGCAATACCAAACACTGAAATATTTGTCAACATTCAAATTCACAATTAGATTTAAAAAAAAAAAAATTGTTGTGTTTAACTTGTTTCATTAAAAATAGCACTTTTAGGATCAGAAATAAAAAGTTTTGAGGGTTAGCAAATACTTTTGACTGGAAGTATATATATATATATATATATATATATATATATATATATATATATATATATATATATATATATATATATATATGTATGTATATATATATATATATATGTATATATATATATATATATGTATATATATATGTATATATATATATATATATATATATATGTATATATATATATATATATATATATATATATA
This sequence comes from Sepioteuthis lessoniana, assembly GCA_963585895.1. Taxonomy (NCBI): domain Eukaryota; kingdom Metazoa; phylum Mollusca; class Cephalopoda; order Myopsida; family Loliginidae; genus Sepioteuthis; species Sepioteuthis lessoniana. Next base: position 134,131,123 of record OY757908.1, read on the forward strand.
TATATATATATATATATACTCACACACCAGGTATTAGCATTTGCAGCAATAATAGTCAACCAAAACAAAAGTACTTATAAAATGCAACTGATGGAACTAAAACAACTCGGCTAACAAAAAGAGAATTTAAAATACAATAATGTATATTTTACAAACATTGAAAACATTCAATGTGAAAGTATTTTAGGGCAATAAAAGTCATATTTCATGAAATTTGATACCAAAACAAAAAACTATTTAATTCACAAAAGGATGACTGAATTGATTTTATGAAATTCATATTACTAAAATGCAGAAGAATTGGAGAAAAAAATTTTTATTTGCTAAATTTCATTAATTTAGTTGAATTTAGTAACTTTTTAAAATGCCAGGATATTTGACACTTGATATGTTCCAATCGATTTTGTTTTTCACATATGTAAACAGAAATCTTAAAACTAAATAAATCAGTTTTTAGATGAAGAAAATAATTTTCATATCCGATTTTATTCTATTTTTGAAGATATGTTTTATGAAAAATGATTAAAACTGATTGAAGAGGTATTTTTGTTTAGGAGTGTCAATTTTTTAGGAAAAGGAAAAAGATATTTATTTACCTATTTCTTTATCTGGATAAATATTTTGTGCAATCTTTAATTTTTAAAGTGAGTCAATTCCTGTGTGTAGCGTGAATAAACCTGGGTTATTTACAACAAAAATAAGTTAAAAAAGAAAAAATTAAGAAAATGAAACTATATTTATACATAAACATTGAACGGATTGCAAGTGTTTTTGCTTTTATATATATATATATATATATAATTCTAGGTCCAGTTTGTTCGTAGGTCGTAGGTTCAATTTCTAGTGAGGGTCAGACGTTAGGGTGGCGATTGCCCTTGACAAGAACGAATCTTTTTAACCAGCAAAGTTATGATTAATTTTTAGCAAACAATGTTATAAACATCGACCAGCAAATGTGGATGAAAATATTTGAAGAAATGCAGAAAAAATGAGAAAAATGAAAATTGTGAATTAACCGAGCATCCGTACGTCGAATATGTTGAACAGGTGCGAAATGTGAATGTAGACAAAAATAACAACAGTGGGTGAATAAAAATAAAGACATGGGAAAACAAAACAAAAACAAAACAAAAACGGCTTTAAAAAAAAATAAACTCATCTCTATAATCCGGAAAAAGGAATAATTTACTTTCATCGGAGTACAAATAATTTCAGGAGATAAAAATTAAATAAGAAAACACACACACACACACACACACACACACACGAAAAAAAAAACAAAAACACGAAAAAACGTTTTAAATTATTCATTATTTCAATTCGAAATACTTACTTGTCTTGTCAGTTATTTATCATTAAGATTACTTTTTCTGCATTAACAACAACATTTGATCGACGAATAGGACAACTGAGGATTATTTTAAGGAAATATTTAATCAAATTGGTTTCATTTTTACTCCACAGAAGAAAATAATTCCTGTTGTGAAACCATCAAACAGAAACAGTTAGACAAAGAATAAAGGGAGATAATCGATATTCATTGGGGGGTGGGGGGTGGAGAAGCATTTGTTTCCTTAAATAATTAATTTCTTTTAGTAGTCAATTTACCTTTCTAAATTGAAAAAAAAACCCTAAAATTATTGAATTCAATAATTATCTAATCACTTGAGAGTTGGGGTGCATTGTATGTGAGTTGCCTGTTATTTGAAAAACGCTCAAGGCTGAGTTTTAAAAAAGTGAAAGATTGTGTCAGAAATGGCACAAGGTGGTTTTATGGTGGGGGCCGCTCACGAATTGAGACTCATGCATGGCAATTGCAAAAATTCTTGATTCCGTCAGCATAATGGGGCGCCTCAGGCACCAAGCAAGAGACTTTGTTCTGCAAGTAGGCAAAGATTGGGTGGGGTGGGAGCTCCCCGAGGGCAAGAAGTCATAGTTTGTAAACACAACCACCCAGCACCCTTAGATTCTCCAGCTGCCAAAACAAAAATATCAGTTCTGAATTTCATGATGATAACTGAGTTTTATCCTCAAAGGGATTTAGTAAAGTAAGCCGTTAAAAAAAATGCTAAAAACATTTATGAACAAATACAAACATCAATACACCCACAAAAACATATTTTGAAAATTATTGCTTATTGCCAAAAAAAAAAAAGTATAAACAGACAACATCTGTTCAACTCAACCTCCTGTTATTAGTTTAATGGTTAGCTTATTTTATCTATTGTGGGGCTGATAAATATATCAATCCCACAAACTTTTAAAATATAAGTGATTGACAATGAACTAGGCAAGACTGACAAAACAAGGGTGTTGTTTCAAAAGGCCAAATTTTTATTATGGAGAATCGTAATAGGAATTCGTATGGCAGATGCTGGTCCGTAAAATCCAGGAAAACTGGTGATTGGTGCAGGATCTAGTTGCTGGTGCAGGACGAGATGGCTGGTACAAGACTGGCAATCGTTGGTGTGCAGGAGTGATTGCTGCTGTAGTAGGACTGGTAGCTGCTGGTGCAGGAAGGTAGTTGCCACTGTAGGAAATGTGGTCGCTGGTGCTGGAAGGTAGTTGCTGGAGCAGGAATAGTAGCTGCTGGTGTAGAAAGGTAGTTGCTGGTGCGGGACTGGTAGCTGCTGGTGCAGGACTGGTAGCTGCTGGTGCTGGAAGGTGGTTGTCGGTGCAGGAAGGTAGTGCGTCATGATATCTCAGAGGGTATTAAGTTAAACTTTTGAAATTAGTACTGAAAAGGGCTGTTAGATTGAGAGGCTTGTAGTCGGGACCGCTGCATTGTGCCATCTCAGGAGGTGTTGAAATAGACTTTCTGGGATAGCCCTGGAAAGGCTTTTTAGCTGAGAGGCTGGTAGTCTTCCTGCGTCGTCTGCTGGCTGGAATCGGGATGTCAGCTTAAGGGGAAGCCTGGAGTAATGCCTCATAGGCAGCTGCTGCTGATAAGGCTTCGGTCGTCGAGTTGACCAGGGAAGCATCAGATTCTGCCCACACCCTTGCCTGACGTCCAGCCAAAACTACCAACTGTTTTAATACCGCTGCTTTTTATGTCTACAACACGTTACTACCCTTACTTGTCTAAGTAAAATGAATTTGCCAATTATCACAAAATAGTAGTGAGAGACTTCATTCTACTTTGACGAGTTTTTTTTTTATTACTACATATTTTGTTCATTAGTTGAACCATATCCAAAAGGATAAAAAAAACTCTAAAGAAAAAAACTACACAAAAAAATGTAAATATGAATATAGAATGAATGCAATTCCCTTACCTCTAGACCTAAAATAATTCTAGATGGGTGGACAAATCATTAAACTCAATCAATCTGAATTTAAACCAGCTATACTCCACTTAAAAATTGACCTTGGGTCATATCCTGCTCATAGTAGAGAGGTTGTGTAAAAACATACAGGTGAGATATGCACAGCAAATGTATCACTCCTAAAAGAAACAAAAAAATTACATTTCAAAGAAATTTGGGTCTTTTCATGATTTCTTTTTCTAAAACAACAACAAAAAAAAATGAGTTTATTTTCTTTTCTTTATGAACATTTTTTCTGATGAATAAATTAAAATTAAAGTCTTCCCAAGAGAAGCATTTGATTTAGTGAAAGTTGTTTTGGTGATTCAGTTTTGCAGAAGAAGAAGAAAAAGTTTAAAAAATATGAACTTTTTTCCAATGAAAATAACATAATTCCTGTGGATTTTTATAATGATTCCTGATAACAGTTCAGTTACTTTTGTCTGATCAAAGACAAATGGCAGAATTCTTGTAATGGTGTCTAACATGAAAGTGTGCATATTTTATGGAATTCCTTCAAGTGGAAAAAAAATTGACTATTTGGATATTCATGGACACTTGCTGATTGTTTATGTCTATCAAACAGTGGATGTGAGAACAGTTAGATCGTGGGTAAATGTGATATGAATAACAAGCAATGAAATGAGTGTAGCTTGATCAACTCTTCCACACAAATTGGGCTGATGAAAGAAGGACGAGAAAGAAAACATTTTCCTTACAATGATGCCAACATTACTGTTGAGGAAAAGTGTGATGCCTCCACTGAAGCTGATTTTACAAGCACTGCATCAAGTCACTTGTTTATAACAGGTGAAAAATCACAGCTAACAGTAGTTATGACACTACTGACACTGGTGTGTGTGGGGGGGTGTACAGAATTGGCTATATGTGTGTGTGTGTGTGTGCGTATGTGTGGACACATGAGTAGGTGTGAATACATGTATGTGTGTATGAATGTACGTGTGTGTATATACATGTGTATGGTTGTGAGTTGATCATGTGTGTATATGTGTATGTCCATACGGGAGCCAAGACATATTTCGGTTTTCATTTTGTGTGTGTGTGTGCGTGCGTGTTTGTGTGACTGCATCTATTTTGTGGGGGAACCCCTAATTCAGTCATGCCGGTTTAAGCGGAGATGGTCAGATAAAAGCGGAGCCACCACCTAAATGGTTTATATTAGTAGACCTTTTAGGGTCTCTTGGAGACATAGTCTGGTAATATCTTTATATCCAGTCTTTGGGTGGCCAAAAATCTGGAAATAGGAATGTTCGCCCATAAGAAAAGTTAGTCTGTTACTCAGAGGCTCCAGCAGGAGGGGGGGTCACAGAACCAATACAGAAATGGGCTGACAGAATGGATAGAAATAGATAAAGATGCAGATAAACTGAGAGGATGGTCAAAGAAAATGGAGAACAGTGACAGATAGAAAAGCTGAGAAGATAGAAAAGATACAGAGACTCGAAAACCAAGCAGTCAGCCTTAGTTTGATTGAAGGGAATTTCCCCCACTGTGTAGATAGCTAAATGTCAGACACACCCCTCTTCTGTTAAACTACATTTTTTCAAGATTTTTGTTTTTGACTTTTTCTTCCATTGTGGATCATCTCAGACTCCTACATTTCAGAAAACCAGCAAACACAACATGGGGTCAGATGATTATGCAGCTGGAGATGCATGGGCCAACATTGTGAATCTGTCGGGAAAGTAGAGATTTGTAGCAGAAAATTTAATGGCTGAAGTTGATTGAATAGAATTTGCCCTCAACAGCATATATTGAAAACAATCAAGTAGTGTATCAGCTTGCAAATATATATCTTAAATCTTTGGGATCTGTTAAATCAAAAAATATAAACACTCACAGATTCTTTAACTTATAATCCTGTGAGTAAACACTGAAGAAGCTGGAGTTTTGGGGGTTTTAATGGAGAAACAAATCTTGAAAGCAGTATCCTACAAAAAAGCAGTTGTACAGCCACTTACCTCCCATCTCACAAGCTATCCAAACAAGATGAGCAAGTTATGCTGGACACTGCTGATGAAGTAGGGATGAACTCAGAAACAACATTCTCCTACGGACACTTACACATGGGCACATCAGTGTTGGCTGAACAGCTATTCATCAGCTCTGTGTAGACACTAGATATTGTCTAGAAGACTTGCCATGAGTGATGACAGATAGGGATAGATGGCAAGAGAGAATCAAGGGAGCCCATGCTATTGGTACACCTTAATGATAATGATGGATGAAATCCTAGGGAACCATTATTTTTAAGAATGTAAAAATCTAAGATATCTTTGTAGATTTTATAGGTTTCGGGTGTATATGTTGCTGGTGGGTTCCACATGTTGGTAAAAGAAAACGAAATGAAGAAAGTAACACAGCCTTTCTTTTACTTACCAATTTTATATTTCTTGAAAGAAAATCCTCATGGTATTTACCGTTCAGTTCCTTTGTGTGAAGGGTTAAGATAATTTAGGCAGAATTGCTTGGCCAAGGTGTTGCCGGAGGCGTCTTAGTTTGATATTTGTTAGTTCTTGAAGCAGCTGAGAAAAGTCTCTTTCCACAAGTAAGGCTGGTGATAAAAAGAAAAAGAGCAGAAAAACAAATACAAAAAAAAGCATGGACCTCAACCAGATATTTGAAACCCAGGTGTCAGGTGACTAAAATCCCTTGCCTGATGGGAAAAATGTAAATTTATATTGTTTATTTTTATTTTATCCTTTAAAGAATCTGTTTTACATTTGGATTTCAAGCGTTTTTCAAGAGACATTTACCAAATATATCATCCATTTAAACTTTGACAGACTCCCATAAAATGTCTTGTACATCTTCAACTAAACTTCAAATGAGATTTTTATGGTTTTGTGCATCTCTATTATGTTACTTGTAAATCATTAATTTTGACTTGTATTTTCTTTGATTTTTTTAGTTCGTTCAAGTCATCGATCTAAAATGGCAAAGAACAGCATGAACGAGAGACTAAGCTCTTGATGAGATTCAAAGTTTTGAGGAATTAACAATCTGAGTAGATAGAAAATTAAGGATAGAAATAAAACTTGTAAAGTTTAATAATATTAATAATGGTGGACATTAAAAAATAAATAAAAGATGTTATAAACACAACTAGTTTTTGAAAACAATAAAAACAAGCATTATGTTGAAAAGATAGAGATACAGAGAAAATTCTTCTGTAAACCAATGGCTCCTGTAGCTTAGTTGGTAAAGCAGCTGATGTGATTAAGCAGGTTTCTTCAATGCAAAAAAAGGGATAAAGAGATATGAGTTTGAATTGCACTATAAGCTTATCCTTTATTATTATCTATGATTTGTGTCATCCTTTGTTGTCATATATTGATGACCTGAGTGAACTAAAAAGTTAAAAATTAAAAGAAAATACATGGCAACATTATTAATAATAATTATAAAGTAAAGATTAATTATAATAATAAAGTCAAGATTAATAATATGCAAAATAATAACAAGTGTTTGGTATGTAATGACAAATATGAAATGGTTCGTCACATAAAATGTAACAGCAACAAATTAGCTCAAAAAGAATACAACAGTAGACATGATTGGGTAGGAAAGGTGATTTATAGTTTATCAAATATTAAAGACTAATTGAGGAAATAAAAATTGTACCCACAAGGGAGAACAGGAGACACACTCGGAGAAAGAAGAGAAAGAAAGAACCAACCCCTACAAGGAATCTAACACAAAACAGTGACCTCTATATATACTGATATCACATCTAAAAAAGCATTAAATGTTCTCTGATGAAAGTGACAAGCCGGAAACATATGATATGTAAGATCGAAATAAATAATTCTTAAGAAGATATAAATTTCTTTGTGGACCTATTCATTTTGAAATATACATATGTATATACACAAAGGCAAATACAATGAGAGTTTTAGTAATATATAAAATCAAATGGGGACAAATGATTAAAATTGATTTTGAAAGATTCTTAAATAAACTCATAAAACATTTAAAATCTCCCAACCATCACAAGCCTTTCATGTGTAACTATCCGTTTCACAATACTGATTGATCTTCAGATGCTAATGCAAAAAATCATCTAAAGATCAATTGATACTGTGAAACTGATAGTTATGCTTACAGGGCTTGTGATGGCTGGGAGATTTTAAAAGTTTTGAAAATTAATTTTAATGTTTGGTTTGCAGTTGACTTTATCTCAGATACTGAGCTCTGTATAAGAAACAACATAAATTGTCTTTTTTATTTTTTACATTGCAAATACTAGTTTATCTATCTATCTATCTATCTATCTATCTATATATATATATATATGAGAAAAAGTGACATTGTTTTATCTATAATGAAAATTGATAAAAGATGAAACATAGTTTCATTAATTGTAATTGTTGTGTAAGTATTTAGACAAATATATAAAGTATTTTGGATTTTATGAGTGACAGAATATGTATTTGTCTAGTTTTATATTCTAATGGATGTTGACATATAACTCTTGTGGGGGAATCAGTGTTGTATAGTGGTTAATGTGTTGGACTGTGACATTGAAGTAAATGAGGTTAAACTCCAGTCGCAATATTACATTCACTTTTGGACAAATACGCTTGGGAAAAGTATGAAATCCCTTTTTCTCTTCACCAGGAAAGGGTTAGATAGTACCACTACTGTTCTTCAACAAGGATGGGTTTGACATTAAATAACTCACAAAAGTTGATTTGCCATTAAACAAACAAACCAAAGCAACCATATAAACCTGTTGAGAGACAACTTTCTTTTTCGTTCCATTAAACTAACTACTTCAAATTTGCATGCAACTTTCTCTGTAAGAAAACATGTTGCATATCAAACTTCCAGTCAATTTTTTGACATGAAAGGAAAAAGGGTTTTTATGAAGTTCTTTTTTTGTTTTTTGCTCATTATCCAATAACAGATTTCTTTATTTTGTTTTGTTATTATTCATCCCAACAGAAATAATGTGATGTAATGATGAGATTATTTCATCTAAAAACAAGAGTTTCACTTATACTTATGGAGTCAGGCAGAGGTCAAGGGCAAAGCTGTGTTGTGTTAAATATCTGACTCCATTTTGAGGTAATTTTATTTTACCCCATGTTGTCTCGGTGTAACTCCTTGAACAAGAAGGCCCAAAAAGAATTATACGAAAGAAGACAGCAACAGATAGGAGACAAAGCTGTTTTGTTTTATTTTCCTTTATTTCCTGGGTTCAACAACCATTCAATGAGTGAGGGAATTTTCTCTGAATACAATTGAAATCGTTGAATCCCCCAGTCAAGGTGTCTAAAAATACGTCAATCATTTCTTGGTATATGCGTGTCCTCATTTGGTATTTTTAAGCTTTAACAATGTTGCTTTTGGGAGTTTGTCCAAGTCCAGTGTTTTAACTTATAGTTCCATTTCATAGCCTTTTATATTTCAGCATACTGTTAACTGAGAGGGATGTTACTAGTGAAAGGACCAACCAACCAACGCTTTGTCCAAAGACGAATGTGTGGTGTCTTCCACTTGTCAATTTGCCGGTCACTGCCTGAAAGGGAATGACCTTTCTCCTTTTGTTGGGAGGTCTCTTTTTCTTTACGCATGCTTCATCCCTTTTTCCTGATGAAAAATAAAGGGAAAGACAAAGAAGCTATTTCAAATTAGGACAAATATGAGTGTGTGTATATACATGCATATATATATGTTTGTGTGTGTGTGTGTGTGTGTGTATATATCTGTATGTATATATATATATATATATGTGTGTGTGTGTGTGTGTGTGTGTGTGTGTATATATGTATGTGTATATATACATATGTATAAAGTATCATACAATGACTGATGTTTATAAAGAAGCATTGCTTCCGACAAAAAACCTTCATCAGATGAGGATTCTGAGTTCTGGTATGGTTTCAGGGCCGAAGCATCATTACCACTAGCCCAGAGCACCCAAGCAGTAACTTACAATATCACCAGACTTTGCTGGATTAACATTACCCGGTGGGATTGCCATATCCATGCTAATGCAGTTAGAGCCTTATCTTGGATCTTTTTGATGTATTTCCTCTTGTCTGATGGAGAAAGTCCAAGATTAGTCAAGAATACAGAGATTGAGTTGGTTATGAAACCTCGGCATCCAACCTCGATAGGAAATACTTTGGTTATCCAGGTTTTCTGAGAGATGTTTATGTACAGCAACAAACTTTGTGCAACTTTTTCTATCTTTAAGAGATGAAGATTAACACTAAAATGAGTTGCAACAATTTGATGCATCAACAATTGAGAATAATATATCCAAATGCATAAAGTAAGTCTTGGTCATTACTGTTAAATGGTGAATCTATTTCCAAAAGAATCTTATCCAAACTTAAATGATATATAAATATATATTTACCCAACCCCTCCACACAAGCAGTAGGTGACATAAGGTCAATTTTTAAAGCAGAGTTAACCAGGTAGGAATTCAGAAGTGTCCTTCTTCTAGACTAGTTGCCATGCCAAACTCTAAACATTCAGTCTACCCTATTATTTTCCTATTGCTGGAGGGAGTATAGGTGGATGCATGGCTTTCCTGAAGGTATTAGCACTAATTGAAATACAAACAGCCTAGTTGAAGATTCAAACTCTGGCTAACATCTCCATTTTCTATGACAATAACCACAAGCACCTGCAATAAAAGTAAGTGATGGCAATTATTGGCAGTTTAATCTAGGGACACTTCCATTGTTTATCTAATCAGAGTTTACAATCAACAAAATACCTTTTTTCCTCTGTGGAACTCTTGCTTTTTTGGATGAGAAATGTCTGTTTTGCACGATTTCTATGACATTTTCACAAAATTTTTGGTTTGGTTTGGTTTCTTTGTTTGAATGGCATATCAACCTCTGTAGGTTATTTAATGTCAAAGCCATTCTCCTAGAAGAACAGTAGTGATACTATTTAACCCACAGCTGGGAGGATAAGGGGGTTCATATCTTTCCCAAGGGTATTTGCCCAAAAATGAACACAATAGCACGACTGGAGAACAAACTCACGTACTACGATCCCGCTGTCCATCGCTTTAACCATTACACCACGAGGACACCCCGAATTTTTTTGTTGAGATTTTTGCAGAAATGATAGAAACTTGAATTCTGGATACCAACAAGATAAATTTTGCTAAGTCAGCTGAAACATTTATGAAAACATTTAAGATGAGAAACAGTTGATATTTCTAACAATCATAATATTTTGAAAATATAAGATGTGTATAATTAGCAAGTTAGAGGTAAATTATTATATTATTTGTATGATTATCAGAAAGGTAGGACAAGGAGAAGTGAATATTATAAAAACAAGAGATGGCAGATATGGAACATTTAAAGGACACTGTATGAATCAAATATTTTGTGATAAACATAAACAGCACATAAACCAGATTATAAGATTATATACCAGCAGAAGAACCTGGCATTGCCTGGGATAAAAATAATATACTACAGCACTTTTTCTTAAACAAAAGTTAATTCTATTTACTTTCTATACAAGTAAGTTTGGTCTTATTAATTTTCTCACAAAAAATCCCAATCTCCTTATTTCCAGCATGTGTGTGTGTGTGTGTGTGTGGAGAAAACTTCTGCAGATAACAATTTATTTGCTTTCTGGACAAATTAAACTTCCCTGATCAATTTTAAGCTGAAATATACTGAACACCTCTGGGTATGTGTGTGTGTGTGTGTGTGTGTGTGTGTGTGTGTGTGTGTGTGTGTGTGTGTGCTGAGGAATCTCTATCCTTGCAGATGTCTTTAAAACACTGCTGGAGGTAAAGGGAGTTCACATTGCAATTTCTTCAACATTGAAGTCTATATGTATCAAGCAAAAAGCAAATGAAGTGAATTATAGAAAAAAGAACAGCGGACAAAGTGAAGAAAGGGAAAATCGACAACAAAGCATTAAAAAATATGAATGAGATCAATAATACTTTTCAGGGATGAAATTGATTTGAAGTCAAAAGGGATAAAAACCGATAAATTAAAACTGATATAATAATAGACAGAAAAATAAACTGATGACAATAGAATAAAACTGATATAATAAACTGAAAAAGAAAACTGATATTAAAAACTGATAAAATAGAATAAAACTAATAAAATAGAATAAAACTGATATTAAAACTTAGAATAAAATAAAACTGATATTATAAACTGATAAAATAGAATAAAACTGATATTAAAAACTATTAAAATAGAATAAAACTAATAGAATAAAATAAAACTAATATCATAAACTGATAAAATAGAATAAAACTGATATTAAAATAGAATAAAACTAATAAAATAAAATAAAACTGATATCAAAAACTGATAAAATAGAATAAAACTGATATTAAAAACTATTAAAATAGAATAAAACTAATAGAATAGAATAAAACTGATATCATAAACTGATAAAATAGAATAAAACTGATATTAAAAACTGGTAAAATAGAATAAATTGATTAAATAACCATGGAAAAAAACAAACTTGAATAAATATCAAATAAACTCCAAAATTGAAACCCAAAATTAATGATGGCTTTTGAAATGAAATTTATTCGGAAGACATCATTGATTTTTGGCAACTGATGATCCCATTTTCGCTTTGAATCTGATTACAAGTTGCTACTTGAATTTCCTGTTTACTTTTTGCCATTTTGTTTTTGTAATATTTTATAATGATCCAATGTTTGTAGATTGCTGTCATGCACCAAAACAACAGCACATCTTAGCAAGAATTTTTGTAAAAGTAAAATAGGGTTAAAATGCTCAAGTTTGAATAATAAAGCAACTTCCAGTTCAATTTGTAACCTAATCATAATAATAAGGTATGTGTGTGTGTGTGTGTGGTCGGGGGTACATCTACATTTTTGTTTATTCTTGAATGAATATATAAATCGAAAAAGTCACAGGTATATTAAATACTAATCATAGAATACTTCTTAATTATTAAGAAATAATTTTCTCTAATATAATGTATCAATTTCTGAATTTTTATTATCATAAAACTGCAAAAAAAATGGTGAACTGTAGCAATATTTTATGCTAAGGTAAATACCATTAAAAGGCTCTAACTTGGAGAATAAAACAATTTCCATTCCAATATACAAGTTAATAATAACAGGATATTGTAAATAAAAGTATGGGGTCTGCATTTTTACTCACCTTGAATAGTGCAACTTCTCAAGGGAAATAAGTCAATAGATAATAAACGCTTTTTATTAGTAAATAATCATAAATTCTATAAAGTGAATTGACCTTCAGGTGATTGGTTGCTGATGGCAGCCTTTGAGTAATTCATTAAATATATGAGATGTGCATAATTAATGGGGCAGAGGTGATTATTAAATCATTATTATTTGACAGACTTAGCTCTCTAGCTTTGAAGGACCACCAGTCTAGAAGAAGGATAACACTAAATTTAAAGGCAGTATGATGTTGTCAAGCTGATTCTGTCCACTTGAGCAATGATATTGGTCTGTATTGGCTTTTCACCTTTTTTAGACAATATTAATGGCATGAAGAAGAGAGACCTGGTGCATTGGAAAATAGTTGGACTTCCATACAACCTTGCTTGGGCTGCATCCAAATCAAGGGGCAGATAACTGATCTCACAAGACTAATTCATGGCACTGCATGAAGCAACCTCTGTTGGATAATCCATCATATTTCTGGAATTAACAGTGTCAAAAAAATCAATCATGTCATTGTACTTTCTTGATATTTTAGTTTTTAATTCGTCTTTGGTTTCAATATAAGCTTTGCCTGATTGGTTAATTTTATAAGCTTTTCCTGGTTGGTCAAGTTTATAACCTTTGCCTGATTGATCAAGTTTATAACCTTTGCCTGATTGGTCACTCTTATAAAAGAGTAAAATATACTAGTAAAACCTAGGATTACTTCAATGACAGTGACTGTTTGAAAAGTTGATTTTTTTTTCAGTTTCATTTTAAAGATAAGATATTAAGGGACAAACAAAACATTTACATTTTTTCAATCGCAGATTAAATGATGTACTTTATTTTGGCAGATCTTAGAATACTCAGACTGTATCCCCTGCATACAAATAACTCCCCTCCAAAAATATACTGAACTGAATCTGATGGTGAGGCTCCAGTTTTGGAGATATGGGGAGAGTGGAGTACACTTTCATTGCCATTACTCCCAGGTTGACTTTGACCCAGAGTATATATCTGCTAGAATCCCATCTAGGGATCAAATAGAAGTATTAGAAAATTATTCATATTGGATAAGAATACTTGATGCCATATAACTGTAAATTATGTGTATTGAGAATTGTTACTTGATGCTATAATTATTTAAGGATTACTATCAGTTACCTGAAACCATATAACTACGTGCCAACAAATTACTACTATCAAATAGAAATAATTACTTGAAACCATATCATTATTAGTTAAAAATACTTAAAACCATACAACTGTGTGCAATTTATTTATATTAGGAATATCAAATATTCCTATATCCAAAAATTTCTTAAAAACCAACTATACCAAAAATATAAATATAAATATACAATAAACAGAATTCCCTAACCTCTAGGCATAAAATAACCTAAGACAGATGGACATGTCATAAAAATCAATCAATCAACAGCTTAAATAAGTGAAATGTCAACCATCTTCTTGTTGAATTACATTGAGTATAATTATCCTTGTCCTCTAATAGTTTCTACATTTCCATATAAGTTTCATCAATTGAATGTAGCAACTATTATCGGTCAGAAATAACATTTTTATATTGGTAAATCACAATTTATTTTGCCACCTTTTAGTTATGTTGTTTTACATTGAGATTTTTCTCCTGTATGTCTTCGCATATGTCTTCTTAAACTTGTGCTTTGTGAAAATTTTGACTGACAGATATCACATTGGAATGGCTTCACAGAACTGTGTGTCTGCATGTGTTTTTTCAAGCTTGAATTTTGGGAGAATTTCGCTCCACAAATTTCACAATGAAATGGTTTTTCTCCAGTGTGTAAACGCATATGTTCTCTCAAATGTGAACTCTGAGAAAATTTGGAACCACAAACATCACACTGGCACCGTTTTTCTCCTGTGTGTTTTTGCATATGTATTGTCAAGCCTGTGTTTGTTGAAAATCCTGTTCCACAGATGCTGCAATGGTAGGGGGTTTCGCCCGTATGTCGTCGCATGTGGGTCTTGAGAGAAGATTTTTGTGAAAACTTTGACTCACAAATCTCACAGCCAAAAGGTTTTTCACCAGTATGAATTAACATATGTCGTTTAAGTACGCAGCTTTGTGAAAAGTTTGATCCACATACATCACAGTGGAATGGTTTTTCTCCTGTGTGAGATCGCATATGTGTTCGAAGATTTGACCTCTTTGAGAACACCAACTTACAAATTTCACAGTGAAAACGCTTTTCACTGTTGTGTATTTTCAAGTGATAATCAAGGTTGGCACTATCTGAAAAATTACAAAGGCATCTTTCACAGTAAAAACGTCTTTCCTTTTTTGGAATTTGCATATTGTTCTCTAGACTGAAGCTGTCATGTGTTGGAGAACATTGCGAGTTTGTTGTATTAGCAGTTTCCATCTGGATATATTTGTTGAGCAACAATCAAATTGCTGCCTCTTTTTTTCAGTCTGGGATCATATTTCCTGCCGAGATTTAAATATTTAGGAAAAGATTTCTGGAAAACTATTGCACAGAAGTTTGAAATAATAAAAAAAAATTTTCTTCAGCATTATGGTTTCTATTCCATAAAGAGTTTGTCTTCATTCACCAATTATTTTACGATATATCATCCTGGCTTGGGAGGTGCTCTAGGTGCAATGGTTATCATTGTACAAAGTGGACTCAGCAACCCAAGTTCAGATCCTGAACAAACCAGTTTGCATTACACACAGTAAAAAAATCCTGGGAAAAGTATGACTCTTAATATTCTTCCTCCAGGTATAACAATCGGTTGAGCAGAAGTCAATCCAGACTTAGAGAAGGATGAACTCGGCAAGGTTATTCCTGTCCAAGACATGCTACATGAGTTGTGCCCCAATGACTAAAGTAGGTTATGGGATAAGTCTTTAAGTCTCTTATCCTGACCTGAATCTGTGAGTTCAATTTCTGATTCCTTAAACCATTAGAATACAAGCTCTGTCCATCATCTTACACAGGTCAGGGTTAGAAATATTTGAATCTATTCAATATTCTTTCATCTTGGAAGTTCCAAATCCTGAAAATAGACAAAGAAAAATTCAAAATCATTTTTTTTCACATATAAAAACTGCCATTTCCCTGAGAGAAATAAATAGTTATGAGTGTTAAAAAAATGTTTTATTGAGCAAATTTGCTAAGATACCAGACGGAATTAAGTAATAAGAAGTGAAAAAACTTTTTCCTGGGTAAAACTTATGTAAAATCTTTGAATCTCACAAAAAGATGAATTAATGCTGATAATTGTCTTTGGTTGAGTGTCTGGTTTTAAGAAATTGCTTCAAATTACTTTTTGATGTGATAATTCTATATGAAGTAAAGAAATACAGAAGAAAAAACAAAATAATATTTAAAATTTTAACAGAATATATTCGATTCAAACATTTACTAAAACCAAAGTTTGAAATAAACCAATTATAATTTGAAATTATTCCTCACACAGTGATTAATTCAACATCATTAATTATATATATATATATACAAAAATAATCTTGCCCAGTCAGCTGGGACTGAAGAATACACTGACTGTTTCTCTGTGGAGGGGTAAGACTTCCCCCACGAGTGTTCAGGATATGACACTAAACAATCTGATGGTAAGGTTCCAGTAATACTGGAGCTTTGGGGAATGTAAAGTACCTATTTATTGCTATTGTTCCCAGGTCCAATCTGGCCTAGAGTGGTAGTACCTGATAGGGTCCTATCTATGAGTCAAATAGAACTAAACTGTGTACTTATGTTAAACTGAATTACTTGAAATAGAACTGTTCTTGACATTTAAACTGTGTACTTATGCTAAATTGAATTGTTTGAAATGGAACTGTTTTGACATTTAACTGCAAGTGAACAAAAAACTATACTTATACTAAACTGAATTATTTGAACTAGAACTGTTTGACTAAACTGAATAGTTTGAAATAGGCATGTTTTGACAATTAAACTGTGTACTTATGCTAAACTGAATTGTTTGAAATAGAACTATTTATTTGTATGAAAATTAATTTGGCATTAAACAACCTACAAATGTTGTTATGCCATAAATTCAAATAAACAAACAAACAAACAAAAATAATCATGATATATAAATATATGTATATGAATAATGATAATTATATATATATATATATATATATGTATATATGTATGTATTAAATCATAACTGTATATGTTATTTGTATATGTTATATAGCCATGATGAATGAAGGAATGATGGACTGTAATGAAAACTGGTGAGATTGTAACACTTGGTTATAAAAATATATCTTGCGCAACTTTATTTCTCAAAAGGGTCTGAAGTTAATTGTAAGTGTGAGAGAGACAGGTCGACGAAGGCAGATGGAGGAATGCTATATTGACCCTATTCTTCTGCTTCTTGGACGGTTGGAGGGGAACTGATCCTCTCTGAGCACTCTCGGGCCGCTCGCATGACTGTCTCTCTGTGACTGACAGTTATTGCTGTGGGTGCCTACATATATGATTTTACAATACCTTTGCGTTTCTGCTTGAGCTGCTTACACCCATGCATCGTTGTCTTCCTGTTTATACAGATGGAACATGATAGCCAAGTCAAGGATCAATATGCATCATATAGACATAATATCTTATTTGTACATGATGAAAATCATAAAATAATTTATATATATATATATATAAACACACATTCAATCAGAAAAGTACATATATATATATGGATAAAAACACATAATATACACTCATTGGCCTAGTGGGTAGAGTGTTCACCAATAGCCTGGGAGACCAGGGTTCAGTCCCAGTTTGTGTCATACCAAAAACTTAAAAAATGGCACTTGATACCTCCTTGCTTAACACTCAGCATTATAAGGTACGTATCAAGGGTAAAGTGGAGCAATCTAGGGGAAGGAGTAGCACCCTTTCCTACAACTTGGTGTAGTAGCAATTGAAAAGGGAGCCTTCAGGTTGCCCTCGACTACAGTTGCCAACTTTACTTTTATATATACAATAATAATAAATATATACATAGATATAATCTAAATATATATATATATTTACATGTACATATGTATATATATATATATATATATATGAAAGAATTATGGGTATGTATATTTATTAATAGAAAATCATTAAAAAATATAAAACAAAATGATTATGTATATAACTATGATTATATATATATATATATATATACACACATATACACATATATATCATCATCATTATATCACGCTGCTAACATGGATCTCCCTAGCCCTCTCCTGCCACCCATCTCTATCGTTCATCACTCCCGGTAGGTCTTCATGGCTACATCTTGTATTGGCACAGAGCTGTTGTATATAGGATCTAGCTGGTCATCCTGTCTTTGCCCGTCCATATGAAGGGGTCCACGGGAGTATATCGCTTATGAGTTTGTCCTTACTTCTCCAGCAGTGTCCCACACGTCTAACTTGGATAGTTTTCGTGATGGTTGGTAGGTGCCCATATAGCTGCTGTTTTGTGGGGTGTTGTCTCCAGGACTTGTTCAATATTGCTTGCAGCATTCTTGTGTAATTGCCAACAAGATTTTCTCTATACATTTAGTTAGCATCCATGTAGTGTATCCAGAGAGCAGTACTGATATGACAGCTGCTTGGAAAAAGTGCGTTTTATTTTATCAGTCAGGTCTGATTTCCATATGACCGATAGCCTATCAATAGCTGTCCATGCTTTTGCTAGCCGCGTGTTGATGTCTTTCTCGGTTGATGAGACACTGCTTCCTAGGTAGGTGAAATTGTCCACTAGTTTCAGAAAACTACCATTTAGTGTGGAGATGTCACCTCTTTGATTAAAGCATGTGTATTCCGTCTTGTCTGTGTTGACATGGAGGCCTATGCCACCAACTGCTCATTGCAGACCATGCAGCGGGGTTTTGGCTCAGGTGGGTGTATTTGCCAGAAATGCTGTGTTATTGGTGTAGTCAGCATCCATAATTGTGCAAGGTATCTTCTACTTCTATCCTTTACCAGCTTGAAATCATTCCCCTGAGTTTCATGCTTTCTGCATTCATCAGAGTGAAGGTTTTCAAAAAAAGATGGATTAATATGGTTAATTTTTTATTCGAAAAGAGCAGGGGTCATTTGTGTGTATTTGTGCTTTTAAATGTTAGTGTGTTTGTGTATGTGCTGTTGCTCGCAGGTGCATATACGTGGTGCATTCAATAAGTTTCCAGACTTTTTTTGTACTGGCATTTAAAATTGTCGCAGACTCTTGAAAATTCAGTATGTTATTGCTATGCATCTTATGAGATGACTGACCAATTTTTATGATTTCAGCTTCATATGAACACCTACAGCAGCAATTGGAATACTCCCTACTAAAGCCTGATTGTCACAGCTAGTGAATTTTAAAAATGCAATCTGGACGTGAGGACACTTTAGAAGAGCGATATGCAATAAAATTCTGTTTTAAACTTGGAAAAAATGCCACAGAAACGTATGGAATGCTTCAGACTGCTTTTCGAGCATCTTGCATGAATCAAGGATCAGTTTTTGAGTGGCATAAGAGATTCAAGGAAGGAAGGGAATCTGTGAGAGATAATGAGAGGTGTGGGAGGAGTAAAGAAGTCAATACACCAGAGTTGATTGGCCAAAGGATTAGGGTTAGGGTTACTATGTTGAGGTTTTAAGGGAGTTCAGGAAAAGATTCCTAGGGAAGAGGCCAGCACTCTTCAAATCGGGTCAGTGACAGTTCCACCAGGACAATGCACCAGTCCACACCTCCATCCTTGTCACAGACTATCAAACAAAGATGGGCATCAAGACAGTTCCTCAGCCTCCCTATAGTCCAGACCTTGCTCCCTGTGACTTTTGGTTATTCCCTAAGCTCAGACGCTGTCGTTATGCGATAATTGAGGAGATGAAAGAGGCTGTGACGAAGGTCATTGAGAGGTTCACACATGAGGACCTCCATGGGGCCTTCCAGGAGTTGTTGGAACGGTACAAGTGGATTGCAGCAAGAGGAGATTACTTCGAAGGGGACAAGATTTTCATGTGTGTACTATCAATAAAAGTGCCCATACGAAAAAAGTCAGGAAACTTATTTAATGATCCTCGTATATATATATATGCGTATATACTGGCATGTGTGTGTGTGTGGGTGTAAAGATGCTCTCAAATCACAGAGATTATGGCCGACGACGGCCAAACATGTGAAGAGCTAGTTGCTCTCAAATTACAGATATGTTTAAAGACAACCATCAGACGTCCAGTGAGATGGTTGATCTCACATTGCATCAGTCTTGAAGATGATTAATCGTCATCTCATCTATTACAGAGATAATAAATGAAGAAACAAATCACAGAGATGATTGAAGATAAAGTTGCAACAACGACTGCTACAAGTTTGATCGACCTCTCATCTGCTACAGAGATAGTTGATTGAAGAAATAATGAGATAATGAATCTCATACAACAAAGTCTAAATTCCAATAATCAAGAAAATGGCGGGAAAATAAATGGGATAGAAAAAGACAAAGAAAAAAGACTTGAACCATGGTGGGAAAAGGGAACTCTTCCAAGAACCGAGAGATGAAGAATATAAATGAGTTCATATCGGCTTGTTGAATAGAAACTGCAAAAAAGATATGAGCAAAGTAACAACTTTGACCTCTCTGCCCTGGCACTTTTCACACATGTACATTTCACAAGGAACTGAAGCTGAACATTCTTTATGCATACATCATGACATAAACAAATGTTTACACATCCACAGATATTGTCACTTTCCCCTTCTGATATTTTTTGTAATTTTGTTATTGTCATTAATTACATCCCTGGTTCAATCCTGCAGGTGGGAGAATAAAATCATAGTGGTTGAATTATCTTGTGTCATAATTTCTTTTTTTTATATGTGCAGCTGACATCGAGGAATTCTTAAATAAATTAGATTAGTTTTCATATTATTTTATTTCTGGGGAAGACCTATCCACAGGTTTTGAATACTCTAGGCATGTGACCATATATATATATAATCACACATATATTGTAGGGAACGAATAAATGAAATAAAAAAATTAAAATTAAATTAAAAAAATAAATAAATAAAAAGAAAACTATTAAATTTGCAGAAACTCCCAGAGGTCTTTAACAGGAAAAGGAGATGATGCATGCGCAAAAAAGGCATTCCTCTTGACAAAGGGGACCAGTTTTTCTTTCTCTTTCAGGCAGTGACCAGTGGATTGATAACCTCGTGCTGGCGTGTCTGGGCACGACGCATACGTCCTTGGACGTAGCGTTGGTTAGCCTCTTCCACCCACTAGCAGCTCTCTCTCTCTCTCTCTCTCTCTCTCGGTCAGCATTATGCTAAAATATACAAGACCCACAAATGAACTATAAACTAACCCTTACCGGACTTTGAAAAACTTCCAAAAGAAAACTAACCCTCATGGAAGCCCGAAATACCAAATGAGGACAAATACATACATGAAACGATTTAACGTATTTTTGACACCTTAATTAGAGGATTCAACCATTTTAATGTATTTAGGAAAAACTCCCTCATCCATGGAATGGTTGTTGAACCCAGTAAATAAAGGAAAGTATAAAAGAAACTTCTACGTCTCTTATCTGTTGCTGTCTTTCTTTCGTATAATTCTTTTGGGACTTTTTTGGGCAAGGCATTCCACCGACCAGACAACGTGGGGGTAAAATATAACCAAAATATGGAGTCAGATATCTAACGCCAACATAACCAACGTAATACCATCGCAACCAAGGTAAAACCAACGTAACATTAAGCCCTTAAACTCCACAATATATATATATATATATATATATACTCAAACATATATACACATATACATTTTTATATATACATGCATATGAAAATATACATATATACATACATAGATATGTACATATATATGCATACATGTATATATATACATATCTGTACACATATGTATGCGTATATATATATATATATGTATATATGCATATATATACACACATATCATATTTACATTTGCACAGATTTCCCTGACTCTCTCTCGACATTCGTCCCTATTATCCATCGCTCCCAACAAGTCTTTCAGACTACACCCTGTTTCCGTACAGAGCTAATGTAGGTAAGTTCTTGTTGGTCGGCCAACACTGGCACACTTATGTGAATAAGTCCATAGTAGAACGTCACTTGTGATTTTGTTCTTGCTTCTCCAGCAGAGTCCCGTATGTCTTGTTCGTCTTATTTGGATAGTTTTAGAGATAGGCGGTAGGTGGCCGTATAACTGCTATTTCATAGGATGTTGCTTCCAGGGTTTGTTCAATATACCTTGTAGCATTCCAGTGCAGTTCCCATCGAGCTTTTTCGTGATACATTTTGTCAGCGTCCAAGCGGTGCATCCATACAGTAGAATTGACACAACCGCCGCTTGGAAGAAAATCCGTTTTATTTTATCAGATAGGTCAGACTTCAATATCACCAATAGCCTAGCAACAGCAATCCATGCCTTCGTTTGATGCATACTGATGTCATTTTCAGAAGATGAGATGCTGCTTCCGGAGTACGTGAACTTGTCCACTAATTTCAGAGAACCGCCTTTTAGAGTGGAGATGTTTTTTGATTAAAACTCATGTACTCCGTTTTATTCGCATTCACATGGAGGCCAATGCCTCCTGCTGCCTGCTCCAGACTATGCAGCAAAGATTCGGTTTGGGTAGGTGTATTTGCAAAAACTCCTGTGTTATCCGTATCGTCTGCGTCCGTAATATTTTCTGCGGGGTGTCGTCTACTTCTTGCCTTTTTTTTCTTTTTTAGTGTAAAGCTATTTTCTTTTATTTAATCTATCGAAGTTAAAATTACGTAGTCTAAACAGATTATGAACAGATATAGAGCTGATGTACCCACCTTGCAGAACTCTAGCAACAGAGTCAAAGAAGTCTGTGTCTCCATCCGGTAAGCAAACCTTGGCATATTTATGGCTGTGACAGTTTCTTTGGGGAAACCATGTGCGAGAAGTATTTGCTCTATCTTCCCTCAGTCTATGGAATAAAATACTTTGGAGAAATATACAAACAAGAGTGTTTTTTGCAAGAACTCCTTCTATGATTCGACGGATTGTTAGAATCAGTGATAATTGTAAATCGCTTTCTCCGAAAACCATTTTGTTTCTTCCAGAAATTTTTCTCAGTTTCTGGTTCGATGCGATTGAGAAGCAGAGCATTTATAAACCTTAGTTTCCGCTCTAAAAGTAAGAGTTATGTCTTGGTAGTTCATGGCGATTCCGAGGATGCCTTTCTTGGGAAACGAGAGAATGAAGCCTTTAATCCATCTCTCTATCGTGTTCTAGTTATATACTGCGTTGCAGAATCGGAGAACTCTGGTATCCGGTAAGGTATAAAATGTAAACAAACGAACGCTGCTGCTGCTACTTAATATACCTTATAATTCCCTAGCTGACGTGGTACGCTTGTTGGCCGCGCGATCTGATACTAAGTCTAACGTAAAGTTGGGCGGGTTTCGACCCCAGCTTCAAGCGTCCTACGTGTCTCGCGACACTGAAGAGTTGTGATACAACGAAACAGTATGTCTGTGGATGACAATACACACACACACACACACACACACATAGTATTTATACATACATATACATAGTATTTATTTAATATCCCACAAAGTCAAACTATGGCACGAGCCCATTTATCAGTGGGGTGCCCCACACAGGTCAAAACCCATGCGAGGCAGAAATAAAAATGAATGAAACTATTTAATAGGATATATACATACATCAACTTATAGATATACGTATATATGTACGTGCCCCCACCACGTACATATATATACACACATATGCATGAATATATATGTGTGCGCATATATATATATATATATATATATATATATGCGCTTAATGATGAACGGAAGTAACTCGAGTTGCAGGAGATAACATATTCTCTTAAATCACGTTTTATCATATAGACATTTAAGGCGCCTCAGGTGGTGTAATGGTTAGCAAGCTAGACAAGGCAAGCTTCACAAGTGAGTTCGTGTTTCATTGGGTGCCCTATTTATAAGGCCTTGCGTCACATCTGAGCAAAACGCTTAGTAAATTGCATCGATTATACACATGTTTAGATTCTAAAGCTTTTGAAGATTTTCCCCTAAACATGTGCCTTTTCTTATTAACCTCTAATTTTGGAATTTACATTTCTCAAAGAAATTTACTGTAAATTATCAGAATGAAAATTCAAGCATACGTATCAAATGATCTAAACCATTGAATATTTTTTAGGCGATAGTTATTTCTCAATACAACTTTGAGTGAAGATTGAAAATGTTGTTTTCCATCATATTATAAAAAAATTACGAGTTATCTTCAAGACGGCAGTGTACCCGGAGGTAAAGAGGCCGAGGGTAGAAGAGAGGACGGAAGTGACTTGAGCTCAGGACTTTTGGCCACGGCCAGACAAGACAACAGAAGCAACAAGGGCCGCCACGACAAGAGCCCTGACAAACAAAACCCTGAAGACAATTTTGAGGTCTACGAAACCAAACGTCCACAGACCTCTTAAAATAGTCTTAAACACAACCAGAAAATATACAGAAAGACAACAGGACATTCACCAATCACAGATAAGTGGATTATAATTTTAACTTTGTTCTCTGAAAGACCGCTAAAGGAATATGCTTTAGCAACTCTTTCGCACTTATATTAACGTATTTAAACGTCTTACCGCGTTGCTTTTTCTTTCTTACAACCCATATGGGAGGAAGGGTCGTTAAATTTCCCATAAAGTGTGAGGATTATGTTCGATTTTGGTAATTACACAGAATGGAGATATTTTTAATCTACTGTTAATGATATAAAGAGGTAACTAAAAATTCGAAGTATGTGATTAGATGAAGAATGGCTTGACAAGGGTTTTTTTAAAGAATGTTTCCTCGATGAATTAGACTTTTAAAAATTTATTTCCTTGGTTAATTTAGATGTCTACATTTGTAGATATCAATTTTATTTGCTTTATATACAAATACATTCTCTTCGTTAACTAAAAAAAAAAAGAAAAAAGAAAGAAAGAAAACCCTCCGCACGTTTACTAGGGAAGGGGGCGCTCCTGCAGTTGCCAATTTTGATTGCTTTCTGTAAAAAAATGAAACCTTAATCATTTTACTCCCACATGTTCCAGGAATGTTCCCAGCTCCGCTCACAAGAAAAAGAGATGCTCCAATGGATGCCATACTTTGTGTATTCATGATGAATTAAACTTACCCGTTCAATTTTAAATCAAAATATTCAGACGTTCTTTCACAAAAACTTCAGACTTAGCTTTCATGCTTAAAGATGTATTACTACATATCATATAGATGTGTTAAATATCAGCTAAGAGACAATGTACAGTGCTATATATCACCAAATATTGGACAATTTTGTCCATCTCTGAAATATCTCAAACTACTGAGAGGTTTAACTTTTTTTCCGGCAAGATAACAATCTTAACCATACAGCAGTGAAAACGAAAGTATAGTTTCAGGTGTTTCAGACGAAAATAAAGATAAAGGATTTTGAGTGTCTAATTCAGTCACCTGGCCTATAGGAAAGGTGCGGAAGAAATTTAAACATATCAATAGGAATGGAATAAAATTGCGGTTAATTTCTGGAAGAACTTTATTAAAAACAATTATTCCGAAAATCTGACAGCCATCAATGGACCGCCATTAAATATTAAATACTGTTTATTGATTATGAGTAAAAAAAACTTTTGTGTATTATTTTCTACTGTATTTGTTTATAAAATTAATCAAACGTTTCTTTATTTCTCTTTATCCTAATTTGCTATGTTATTCCAAATTAAAAATCTTCAGACACGTGGGATAAAAATTATTTGAAAGATTTTTTTAAAAAATCGTTAGGAACGAGAGAAACAGTCTTATTGTACTTTTCAGGCTCTTTGATATGTTAAAGCCACCATTTTTGGAGCATGACAGTTTCGAATTTTTCAGATACTGAAATATAAACATCGGGTAACTGTTAGCATTATCATTATATCATTATGTGCGCCGTGTGTGCGTGTGTGTGTGTGTGTGTGTTTATTTAACTGTTTAATCTTTTAAGGATAATGAAGAAGATTCAATATTTTGAAATTAAAATCGGTTTTATTTTCTGTGTATGTAAATTAAAATTTTATCTTCGAGAGAAATATGAATTGTCGGTAAGTTTTATCAAAAACAAAAGGCGCAATTTATCTCAAAAACGGGGCCGCTTTCGTGTTATTTCTTCGTGATAGTTTTTTTTCTTCAAATAAGATCATCCATACTTGAACTTGGGGGTGAGGAGAAAAACAGCTGTTCCATATCAAAAAACGAGAATGAACAAATTTAATTAGTTTCATTTTTTGTTGCTCTTTTAAATTTCATTTCTTTAAAATTTCAAAAAATATCAAAAGAAAAAAAAAGTTCAAATAGACTTCAGCAACTTCAAAATGGCATCGTCCAATATTTTAGGGATTATTAGACCAGTTTTGTCAACTTAATTAAAAAAAAATTCATTTAAAAAGAAAACTTCGGAAAAACATACAAATTTAAAAAAAAAAAATTTTACCCGAAAATATATTCAGCAATAATTTTGTCACTATTACAGAATAAAAGAAAAAATAGCATCCACCTCTGGAAATAGATAAAGAAATTTTAAAAAAAGGTCTGGGGAGAAGAAAAATGAAAACATCTTACCAAATTTGTCAAGATGAATTTTTAAGAATCTTTTCTTTTCTGGAACGATTATTAAAAAAAAAAGTCTAGTTGGATATTTTTTGTTTTTTTCAAGTGAAAGTCGATAAAGAAGTTAATTATAATCAGTGTATTCAGCACATTTCTAATACAATTCATTTCTTCGTTATTCATTTAACAAAGAAAAACGAAAAAGAAGAAATTTGCTGAAAAAAAAGAGTGAAATATTCAGTCAAATCTGACTTTATTTCACGAAAACTCAAACGTTACATATGAATCAGCGTACGATCTAAAAACTTTTCTATGGATGGCCATACAGCCAATAAGTAGAAAACCAAGTCTCCGCCTAGTCGATTGTCACTAATAAATGAATGAAAAACCATTGGCCATAAGTGCAGATCGATTTTATTTTCATACCAAAAGAAAATTCTAATTCTAAGAAGAAAATAAATTTATTCTTGTCCAGTTTTAAACAAATGACATTATTGTTATGGGAATCAAATGATATAACACCAAATAAAAGTTTCCCCAGGTAGAAAAAGAGGGAAACGTTGAGAGACTGAATAGCTCCACTAATAATCAAATGATTTGGTTTCTTTAATGACATATCAACCTTTATGGATTATTTAATGCCTGTTGCGGGACTGGTACATGTGCGTGTCGATCCTGTGAATAGGTACGAGTTGTTTGTTGGAGTGGTTGATTGACAGAGGACTGGACAAATTACAGAGGCAGGTGAATAAGTTTAAATTCAGGTTTTATTGAGCGAATCTTACACAAGAGGGTTTATAGGTGTAGAAATTGCAGTTATTGTATGATGTCAGTGTAGTTTCTGTTGGATGCCAAAAGTCTGTGTTGTAGAAAGACTCAGGTGTCTATTAGTTTGTAATGACAGCGCATCAAGGTGAGGATGGTCTCTGTGCTTGGTGCAGATATTAAGTGTTGCTATATGGTCTGGCTGTAAATGTTGTGGGAGATGGTCAATCATGTGGATGTATTGGTTGGAAAGGTTGGATGATTGATGTCTCAGTTCTGCAGTACTTTGGTTTAACCGGTGTGTGTGTGTGGGGGGGGGAAGAGGTCGAAGCGGCCTTGAAGTGTTGGTGCAAGTCGTTCGTGGACTAGATGCTGCAGATGTTGGTTACAGAGGCTGTATGATCAATGTCACAGTTTGTTCAATCCTTGGTTTAACTGAGTAAGTGTTGATGTGGCCTCAAGTGTCAATGCTAGTCTGAGCAGTGAATCGCTCGTGAACTAGATGCTGCAAATATTGTTGTTTGGTTGCGCAGGAATAGCTGCTGGGTTAAGCTGGTGCTGGTCTGCAATTGGTGCTGGCTGTGTGTCGTTGTCTCATGGTATCTGCAAGGAAGGTGTAGTGAGGAGACCAAAAGTGGTCTCAGAAGATTTTCTGAGCTTAGCTCTTAGAAGAGCTGTTTGATTGTAAGACTTTCTGAGATTAGCTGTTTGAATGAGAAAAAAAAAGCTGCTGTGATTGGTCTGGTAGGCTGTGCTGGGTTTGTGGCTGGGATTGGTTGGATTCTTCATCTTCTGCTTCGGCTGGTGGTAAAGACGCTGACCCCATGTTCGGCAGCTTGGTTTGATGGTGAAGACGCAGACCCCATGCTGCTGAGAGAGGTAACAGGATCCTACCTCTCCCTCAAGCTAAGCCTGGCTGCTAAATGACTTTTGGTGCTGCCTGTTGTCTTTATATAGCATTGGTCACTGCTATTCTGCTGATCAAATCAAGTATTTTTGGTAGACAGGAAGTCCCTTTGTAAGATATAAGTGATAATGAGATACTTCATTATACTTTGAAGAGGAACTTTTAAATGTAATATATTTTATCCTGTGGTAATAATTTTGTCTTCAAAAGGCAAGCAGAATTAACTCTGTTCGAAAAATAGTTTGTGTGTTCATAACAGAAGATCACTCATGACATAAGCTTTTGCTAAACTGGATATTTTAGGTATCATCGATGGGATGGCTATGATATGCCAAAGCCATCTTTGTGGAAAAAACAGCAGTGTTACTATTTAAGCCATAACTGAAGGGATAAGGGGGTTCATGCCTTTCTCAAGGGTACTAGTCTGAAAGTGAAAGAAATAGCACAACTGGAGTTTGAACTCAGCATTTTAGCCACTACGACATGGAGGATCCCCCATAATTAAATGAAAACCAGTTCATATATTGAAAAGTTCTCAGCCAGACCAAGAGGGAAATAGCTTTTAGCCATAAACTGTATTTGCTAATCAGGATTTTATCACCTTCTCGGTTATGTAATATAATTAAGGATGATAATTAATTAGATTAGTTAATTATTTCATGTTGTGATAAATTGGGAGTTATCAAGAATCTTTGAATGGAAATGTAAGTTGCAAAAGTCTTGTGCACATGTCGCATGAATGACAGAATATCAAAGTTGACTGGTTGTTTTGGAAATCACCTAGGATGGCATATAAGAGATTTATTTTGAAATCAAGGTTGAAGGCTGCATATTAAAAAGTAAATGTTCTGCCGCCTGACTTAAGATAAGATTAATATAAATTAAATAAATGTTAATGACATGTGTTCTTACCATCATAAGAGGATGAGGTAATTAATATATTATATAAAGAGTTATTTAGTCATTTAAATGGATAAATAAATCATCATCAAAGAGTGGTGACACTAACACCACTTATTCCTATCAGCCAAGTTCACTTGACAGCATCCAGTGTCTGCACAGAACTGATGAATATAAGATTTTGATTGTTGGCCAATGCTGGGGTGGGCAACAATCTCTTATGAACTCCTACACAAATAAATGAAAATCATACCAATATTTGCTCCTTAACTATAACCAAGTCGTTTTGATGAATTCAGTTGAAAATCATTTTTGTTCTCAATGGCCCAGGAGACCTGGGTTCAATCCCAGGTCGAGTCGTACCAAAGACTCAAAAAAATGGTACTTGATACTACCTTGCTTAACTCGGCATTATAAAGGTAAGGATCAAGGGCAAAGTGGAGCAATCCAGGGAAAGGAGTAGCACCCTCCCCTACACCTTGGTGTAGTAGCTATTGAAAAGGGAGCCTTTGGGTCACCCTCGACTACGGTCGCCAACTTTACTTCCTTTTGGGGCTTGATTCCAAAAAATTTGCTCTCTTATCGGCAGAATCAAAAAGATTTTTCAAAAAGTTTTTATTTCATTTAGATTAAGCCATTTAGAAATAGACAAAGGTTATTATTTCACTTGTAGTTATCTATATTGGTTTTCATTTGTCAATAGAATATCTTTAAAATTTCTTAATGCCATTTAACACCATTTTATGGAATGGTGAGAGCCATGTATGAAGGGACGATTGATAAAATTTGGGGGCAGATTCAGAAAATGCTTTGTCATTGAGAAATATTTCAGAGTCTGAAATATGGTAAAAATCAAACTTGCAGTTATATCTTCTCTATTACATATATTTAAGAGGTGGGGTGTTAATTGATTGATCAAGTGATTGATTTTAATGGCATGTCAACTCAGGTCGGGTTATTTAATGCCAAGTGGTTAGGGAACCACATTCATTGTACATTTATATTTACATTTTTTGTGTAGTCGTTTCTTAAGAGCTTTTCTTTTTTTTTTTCCGCATGGCCCAATCAAATACAAATAATTCTTAAACAGACCTATTTGAACCATGGATGGGAATCCAGCAGGTACTCTCACTCCAGGTCAAAGTGGACTTGGAAGTAATGGCAATGAAAGTGTACTCTACATTCCTCAGAACTGGAGTCTCACCATCAGATGCAGTTTAGTGTCATGCCTAGAATACTCCATTTCTGTGGCAGAGTGGGGGGGGGTCTTACCTTTCTGTAGAGGATACAGTCAATATTATTCTAAGTCTTGCTAACAGGTTGAATGAAGTGTCAAGCATTTTGATAAATATGGGAAATAGCAAGTCCATTTTATGACTTTAGGCTATTCCTTTTTTTGTCAGGCTAAAAACTGTTTCAAGTACAAACTGGTTTTCATTTAATTATTAGAGACAACGGAATTAGTAGAGATATTTGGCCTCAAAATGCTTTCTTGATCTTTTTATTTTGTGCCATACCATTTTTTTTACACGATGGTTGGGTGTCATTTGTTTAAAACTGAGAATAAATTTTTTTTTCCCAAAAAATTATTTTCTTTTTCAAATATAATTGTATAAAATAAAATCAATCTGCACTTTGGGTCAAGTCATGATGAGAGCACTGATTTCAGCCAGTTAAACAGCAAGTAGTCTGTTCAGTTCTTAGATGAGTGTGACCACATTTAGTGAAAGCAGGTACTTGGAACATCATCATCATCATCATGTCGTGCCACTAGCACAGATATCCCTGACCCTCTCTTGCCACTTCTCGCCATCATTCATCGCCTCTGGCAGGGCTTCAGGGCTACATCCCGTATCCTCACATAGCTGCTGTATGTATGTTCGAGCTGTCCTGCATGTCTGGTTTGTCTAACTTGGATAGTTTTCATGATGGGAGGCAGGTGGCCATATAGTTGGTGCCTTGTGGGGTGTTGCCGCTAGGACTTGTTCAATATTGCTCGCAACATTCTTGTGTAGTTGCCGTCTAGCTTTTCTTTAGCAGTTTTGTTAGTGTCCAAGTAGTGCATCCATACAGCAGTATCGACATGACCGCTGCCTGGAAGAAACTGCGTTTCATTTTATCAGTCAGGTCTGATTTCCATATGATCGATAGCTGTCCATGCCTTCATTAGCTGTGTGTCAATGTCTTTTTCGGTTGATGAGATACTGCTTCCTGGGTAGGTGAACTTGTCTACCAGTTTCAGAGAGGTTCCATCTAGTGTGGAAATGTCGCCTGTTTGATTATAGCACATATATTCAGTTTTGTGTGCATTGACATGGAGGCCAATGCCTATGGTGGCTCATTCCAAACTATGCTGTAGTGTTTCGGCTTGGTTGGGTGTATTTGCCAGTATCGCTATGTCATCGGTGTAGTTGGTGTTGGTAATTGTTTTTGCGGGGTACCTTCTGCTTCTTTTCTTTGTCAGCTCGAAGCCGTTTTCTCTGATTTTATCAATCGATGTTCTCAGCCCATAGTCTAGACAGATGATAAAGAGGTATGGGGCTAGCATGTCCCCTTGTAGTACTCCTGCTACAATGTCGAAGTATTCTGTGTCTCCATCCAGTGAACATACTTTCACTTTGGTGTTTCTATAGAGAATCGTTATTGCTGCTACGGTTTCTTTTGGTAGGCCATATGCTAGTAGGATTTGTTCTATCTTCCCTCTGTGTATGGAATCAAAGGCCTTGGTAAAGTCGACAAATAGTAATGTCGCTTGTAGGTTTTTGCCCGTACGTCTTCAAGGATTCTACGGATGGTCAATATTTGTGAGGTTGTGGTTCTATTTCTTCGGAAGCCATTTTGGTTTTTCCTAAGTATGTTGTCGATTTTGGGTTCTATGCGGTTTCGTAGTAGGGCACACATTTAAACTTCAACTGTGTATATATATATATGAGAGAGAGAGAGAGAGAGAGAGATTGAAAGAGAGAGAAAATATAATAAAATGAAATATTCAGAGGAGGAATTTTTTTATTCATGAAATATATCAGTGTTACAGGTTTTTTTTAACCATCTTAAGGGCAGTGTTAAAAGATAAAACATTCAACATCAATTACATTGTCCTTGAAGATGGTTTTAAAAAAATATATAAACCTTGGCATATCTCATATGTAAAAAATACAATTGAATATTTTTTTTAGTCAGATTTCTTTATATATCATAACACTGTTGGTTGCCACAATCTCACTTCATTGGTAGCAGACCAAATGGAATATAATTTGGAATGTTCAATATCTGTGATAGAGCTATTATATATATATATATATATGAAGAAAAAATATAGAATCAAAGATAGTTTTGTTTCCAATATTCTTTACACTGTAAACAGCATAGGAATATTTTTATATATAAAACTTGAAAAAAAAAAAAAAAAAGAAAAAAGACCACTAAAAATCCTCTCGTTATTCAGTTCAAATAAAAAATGTTGATAATGTTTAAATAAAGAAGAAACTTAGTTTATAAAGCTCTACAACAATGATATAATTTTCTAGCTATTCAAAGGGACAGTGTATGTTAGCTTCTGACTCAATAGAAATGTTAATGCCTTCTTGGGCACTTCTGCTTTTTACTATTTTCTTAAAAACTTTTCTTTTTTTTTTTTAAATAATAATCTTTGCACAAAACATATACACAATTAATACAATATCTCGTAGATACAGATCAAATTCTTTTAAGTAATTTATCTGCTCGTTCCTAAAAATTCCCTTTTAAATTCTTTTTCTTACCATTATTTTTGAAATCATCCAATTTCATCTGAAATTTTTCTCTGTTGCTGTTTTTCATCTGATTTGGCAATTTGTTCCATAAATATCAAAAAACTTTAGTAAAAAAAAAAAAAAATCCAATAGGTTTGTAGATTTAGTTTTTGAAATATGTCTTGAAATTAAATTTCCAGTTCAAGGAGAAATATGAAAAAAATATCTACAATAAATAGAAATTCCATTTATTATTTTGAAAATTTCAGTTCGATGTAATGTGAACAAAATGCAGCAAGTAATTTTTTCCCTATTCTTAGCAGCTATCTTCTCGCAACAGAAATTCTAATTGTATATTGTTGATTAAATAATAAATAATGGTTGATTTATTATTAATTAAATTTCTTATAAGCATTATGTCAGCAACCAATCAGTGGGGTTTGAAATATATTATATCCTCTGTAGAATAAGCACCTCACAGCTCAAAAAGCGCTGTCCTTGTGCAAGACACTAGAGTGTATCTGATGGTCAGTCGCTGATTCAGGAAAGAGTAAAGTACCCATTCATTGCCATTACTCCCAGCTCGACTCTGGGACTGAGTAGTGGTACCTGTTTGTGTTCCATCTATGAATCAAATAGATCTAGTTAAAAGTTATTTGTATTTGATAGGAATACTTGATACCATATAATTGTAAATAATTTGTGTTATGAATAATTACTTGGAAATATAATTGTTTACTAAGGATTATTATTATTATTATTATTATTAGTTACTTGAAATTGTATAAATGAGCAAACAAATGACTATTATAAAACAAATACTTTCTTGAAACTGTATAATTATCAGCATTATGTACGACATCTTAAAACTACATAACTGTGTATTAGATAGGAATACTTGATATTATAATTGATTGTAAAAACATCTAGTGAAACATCTACACAAAAATATAAACATGCAATGAATGCAATTCATTAACCTCTAGGTATAAAATAACCCTAGACAACAAAGGGTTAACTACAAAAATTGCAATAGGTTTAAAAAACATGAGTTGGGATTTTTTTAAAAAGGGTCAGGCAGTGAGTAACTGGAAGAAGACAAGAAGCAACTTTAATTTCAGAGCTAGCAAGACTGCTCCCCCCAAATGGGGGTTTGGGTTACAATTTAGCAATTTCTTCATCAACTTAAAAATGCCACTTCATGTCTTCCTGATCTTAAATTGGTCTAGAGGGAGGTTGAAACACCAATATTAAAGTGAGTGATATTTTTTCTGTGATCCTGTGTCTGCTTTTTTCCTGGTGTGAACTTGTTGTCATCTCTTCATCTTAGTCTCAGACAATTTTCAATAAAACCCATCATGGTAAATGTTTGAAATTCTGCCATGAATGAAACAAATTTTGGCCTTTCAGTAAATATTATAAATTACCTGAATTTATAGTTGTCAGATGGGTGAACCTTTCAAATTGCACTTGAAGCAAAAATAGAGGTACATTAAAACAAACAACAATATCATCGTTGAATAAATATTAAACCTGAAGTTCAAATAATCACAATATCAAAGAGAGAGAGAGAGAGAAAAAGGGAGCAGTGGCTGAGATTTACTGATCAAAACAACAAAGATGAAGACATTAATTGAAATAATTTATACAAGAATAACTGCTAGGATGTTAAACAATAATTAGTTTATCCACCACAGGAGTAGAACATTGTTAAACAGACCTCTTTACATTTGTTAACAAATGTCTAAGTATATGTCAACATGGGGAAAGATCTTTGTATGCATCATGTAAATAACACCAGCACATTATTTTATTCAGCTAAATGATAACTGTAGATTTTTGTTTTCTTTGTGGATTATGCAGCACCAAATAATCTTAGTTGTTTTCAAGAAAAAATTATGTCCTACAAATATGTATTTTCATATGGGATTTTAACACACCTTTTTGAGCAAAAGCTTTGCCACACACCTCACAAGTAAATGGCATTTCGCCAGTGTGAATTCGCACATGGGTTATTAAATTACATTTCATAGCAAAAGCTCTACCACATACTTCACAGTGAAATGGGGTTTCTCCAGTATGAGTTCGCATATGCCTTTCCATAATTATTTTTTGGGAGAAGCTTTTGTCACATATTTCACATGAAAATGGTGTCACACCTGTATGTGTTCTTATATGTGTTTTTAAATTACATTTAAGAGAAAAGGCTTTCCCACATAGGTGACATTTATAGGGAGTCTCTCCTGTGTGACTTCTCATATGAATCATCAGTATATAATTACGAGTAAATGTTTTGCTACAAACACTACAAACAAATGAAGTCTGTGTTTTATGAGTTTTCATATGATTTTTTAATAAAGCTTTTCCAGAGAAGGATTTTCCACAAACTTCACATGAACATGAATTTTCTACTGGGTGAATTTTCATATGAAATTTCAGGAGGCTTTTCTGACTGAATACAATGCCACAAATATTACAAATAAATGAAGTATGAGCGTTCATATGAGTTTTTAAATCAGACTTAAGTGTAAATGTTTGAGTACACATATTGCAAGAATATATAATTAGCCCAGAATGAATTTTCATGTGTCTTTTCAGAGAACAATTTGAAGAAAAAGATTTACCACACCTTTCGCAAGTATATAGAACCTCTTTTATGTGCGTGTTCATATGAGATTTCAAAACGCCTTTTTGAGCAAACGCTTTGCCACACACTTCGCAAGTAAATGGTGTCTCTCCAATGTGAGTTCTTACATGAGTTATTAAATTACATTTCATAGCAAAATCTCTACCACATACTTCACAGTGAAATGGAGTTTCTCCTGTATGAGTCCGCATGTGCCTTTCCAAAATTATTTTTTGAGAGAAACCTTTGCCACATACTTTACATAAAAATGGTGTCACACCTGTATGTGTCCTTATATGCATTTTTAAATTGCATTTAAGAGAAAAAGCCTTGTCACATTGGTGACATTTATATGGAGTCTCACCTGTGTGACTTCTCATATGAGCAGTTAGTTTATAATTATTAGTAAATGTCTTGCTACAAACACTACAAACAAATGAATTCTGTGTTTTATGAGTTTTCATATGAGTTTTTATAGCTTTTTCAGAAAAGGATTTTCCACAAATTTTACATGAACATGGAATCTCTATTGTGTGTGTTTTCAGATGAGATTTCAGAAGACTTTTTTTCATAAAGATATTTCCACAAACTCTACAAACAAGTGAAGTTACTTGAGTATGTAATTTTAAATGAATTTTTAAATCAGATTTCATGGTAAAGGTTTCACTGCATGACTCACAAGTAAATGTAGATGCCCCAGAATGTGTTTTCATGTGTTTTTTTAATGTTCCTTTTCTAGAAAATGATTTACCACACATCTCACAAGTGCAAGTGATCTCTTTTACATGTGTATTCATATGAGATTTTAAAACACCATTTTGTGCAAAAGCTTTACCACATACATCACATTTAAATGGAGTTTCTCCAGTGTGAGTTCTAACATGTGTTATTAAATTACACTTCATAGCAAAAGCTCTGCCACATACTTCACAGTGGAATGGAGTTTCCCCAGTATGGGTTCTCATGTGCCTTTCCATGATGATTTTTTGGGAGAAACTTTTTTTACACACTTCACAAGAAAAGGGCATCAATCCAGTATGTGTTCTTAGATGAGTTTTCAAGTTGCATTTAAGAGTAAAAGATTTCTCACAAAGTTGGCATTTATATGGAGTTTCCTTCGTGTGTGTTCTCATATGAGTTTTTAAAATATGTTTTTGGGTAAAAGCTTTGCTGCACACATTGCAAGGAAACGGAGTGTCTCCAGTATGAATTCTCAAGTGCCTTTTTAAGGTTTCTTTTACAGTAAAAGCTTTGTTACATATTTCACATACAAATGACTTCCCTCTAGCATGAATTCTCACATGTCTTTTTAAGTTGTCTTTTTCAGAAAAACTTTTACTGCAAAATTCACAGCTAAATGGAGTCTCTCCAGTATGGGTTCTAATATGACTTGCTAAACGATATTTTCGAGAAAATGTCTTATTGCACATTTCACAAGGATAGGAAAGCTCACCAGAGTTTTTTAAAGGAAGTTTTGGATCCTTTTTTTTCACAAAAGTATTTTCACTTGTGCTATTCATATCAAGATTTTTGTCATGGTCAGCTAGAGACACAGTTAAAAGTTTTCCTTGGAATATTTCATTATGAAATTTTTCCTCTTCAGAATCCATAATAGGGTCTGCCAGCAGATATTCATCAGAATCTGAAAAGAAATTATTATATTAAAAACAAATTTAATTAATGAAAAATGCAATATAAAAATGATACAGGTATTTGGTTACTAGTTGGATTCTTATTATTAAAGCTGTCCTTTGCAAGGAATGATGCCTGCAGCTCCCTTTACACATTCTCAAACTACAAGAGAGGTCAAATGACAAGGATATCCAGAGTGATAGCAAGAATAATGTTATAGGAGGAAATACTGGACCTTTAATGACTACAAAAAACACAGTGAGTTATGGGCTCATGAACGAACAATAACAAAGAGACAAGAAAAACAGAAACTTACAGTGAAGAGCAAGAATGGTGACCACCAAATTGGAGCTACTGCTGCCATTTCTGCTTTTATGCCAGTCCAGGCTGGCCAAAATTTGTACGAGTCCAACTCGTCTTGTCTCCAGTGAGACAGGCGTCCAACAAATCACACCTCAAAGAATGGCCATACCCTGCACGCGAGACATGTTCCTGTTCTCTTTGGACTCCATGATAAGTTATTTCTCTTGTTACAAAGGCTTACTTGAATAGGGTAGGTAAAAGATAGCTATGTGACTTTACATTCCCCAGCACAGGTCAGAGACATCCCTACTGTTCAAAGACCAGATGTAAAAAGAGATTTAGTAGGGATTTCTGAAACTGTCATGTGACCTTCTATCAGGCCTTGACTGGACATGTAAATTATCTATCAGAGATAATTATCTATTGTATCCTTACAAATGCATTCTAAGTGTTTTTTTTTCTTTGATTGTTTTTTTATTGATTTTGATTAGAGTCCAGATGGAGCATCCATACAGTAGTAGTGATACAGCCAAAGCTTGAAAGAATTTTATCAGAAAGATAAGATTTTCATATGATAGACAACCTGTCAATAGCCGTTCATTTATCTTGGGAAGTCAGTGTCAACGTCAAATGAGGAAACCATTGCTTTCATGTTTTTGTAAAGCATCATTACAGTGGAGAAATCTATTAACAATAGTGCGGGCTTGAGATTTTTTGTATTCGTTTGATGATGCAACAATTAATCAGAATCTATGACATTGTGGATCAATTTCTCAGAAAGCTGTTTGGACGTTTTTTAAAGAATTTTCTTAACTTCAGGGTGGATGCAATTGAAAAGCAGGGCATTATATATGTTAGCAATGAGAGTTAAGCTTCTATTGTGTGTAGAAAGGAAGAATGCAGCCTTTTGTTCATTTCTCTATTGTGTTTTGATTACACACAGTGGTGCATCATCAAAATGTGTTGTCAAATTTTCTTGTCTTTCATACTTAAGTAAGTATTTTGTTGAGGCCTGCAGCTTTACAGTTTTTATTTTTTTCAGAATTGCATGGAGTTCTTTCTCTGTAAACTGTTTTAGTCTGATGTCTAGTTGGTAATTAATTTCTTTAGTAAGTTTATCTGTAATATTAAGAAACTTTCCCCTGTAAATTCTTGAAATGTTCTTTCCACTTTTGAAGTCTTTCTTCTTGTCTGGCAGTTTTTAGTTTTGCTCAAGGTGCTTTTCCTTCCAGCTACTTCATTTATTGTCTGCTATGCTAATCATGATCATATATCTTCTTTCAAATTTCTGGTTTTATTGATTTGGTCTTGTATATATTATTGCTTTTTTTTAGATGTTTCAGTTGGTTTTCCCAAGGCTTTAAGTTTCTGCCCATTGGCATTTGTTGGGTTTCTTTTATTAAGCAAGAATACTTTTTCATGTTATCTTGTTTTTCCCAAACTGCTATTGACTACCAAAGAACTGAATATTTGGCTCTTGGTTAGGTTGGTATGCACTCAGCTGCAGCTTATTAAATGGTGGTAACAAAGTTTTCCTATTTGTCCTTCAAAGAATCTCTCTTTCAGACATCTTCTCAAGAATATCAGACTTGTTTCTTACTGTTACAGCATATTGATTGCTTATACCGCAATTGGCAAATAAGGACCAGTCATATTGTGAAGTTTTACAAGTTTGCTTCTTATTTCTGTGTTGACTCAAGCAAGTCTTTGCCAAGACAATTTGAGGATCAGAAAATACTCCTTTAAAAGAGGAGTATGCCTCACAATTCAAAGTGCTGTTTGTCCAATAATCAATATTAAAGGACCCAGTTTGCCCAACTATTTACTCATAGCAAACGGAAGAACAGTTGGATTCATGTACTTTCCCAAGTGCATTAGGATGAAGTCAAATGCCAACAGCTTTATCCAGGATTTGAAATCAAGTTGTCAATTTCATTTCTTCCAATGATAATTGTTATACTAAGCATAAAATGCTTTAATGTTGTCTTAACTGATAATTCTCTTTTGTTCTGAATTTATTATGGATCTTAGTGATGAAGTTAATGTTGGATATTGACTTGAAGATCCATCTTACACTCTGCATAAATTGTTAGGGTGGCATAACAGAATATGCACCAGTTTCCTAAAGTAAACTGGGCACGTGTTGTTCCCCAGTAGAAATGCTGTGTAAATTGTGTTGGTGGCATGTTAGTAGGAGGCATGTCCATGTGTAGGCAGCAGACAGGAGGTGTGGCCCAGAGAATTTGCATGGGTGTCTGGAATATTACATAACATTGCTCTGGGCTTTGGCTTTGCTACAGGCTGCCTAGGGTTGAGAGGTAGAGAAAAGCCTGAGATGTACAAAACTTACAAAAATAGAGAAGTGAGGAGAAACTAAGATGTTTCAATGCCTTGAAATGATTGTATGAGAATCGTGACAGTGGAGAAACAAGGGAAGCTAAAGTGATTTGATGCCTTGAGATGGCTCTGTTCAAGACTCATGAAAGTAGAAAAACTAGGCAGAAAGGTTTCACAGAAGAAGTGCACAGTTGCTCCTATGAGGGTGCAAACTTATCTATCTTCAGTTCACTCTCTCATTCTACCTATACGTACATTTCGGCTAATAAAAAAGAAAAAAAAGCAGATTATATTTTTATATATCAGCATTGTTGCCTTTCTCTGTGATACAACACAAACCATTCTCGATAGTGTGGCCAGATGTTCGACTTTTGAGCTGTTCATCTTTCAACTGGCACCAGCTTAACCTGTATCTGTTTTGATCTTCACATGTTGTAACAGGACACTAATTTATCACCATGGTAACAAGCTTTTTCCTACTACTCAAGGACTCCACATGGAACAGCCCATTATACATAGTCGAAATGTGTTAAAACGCAACATTACACTACTTTCAGGTCTTAATAGCAAAGTCAAGCATGCTCTCCTCTCTCTATTCCTGCACACATGCTGAGTCCCTGCAGAGAGCATATTGTATTAAAGCTTGTATGCTTATTTATCCCCTTAAAAAATTCCTAAAGAAAGACTAAGTTTAACCATGAATAGACCAAAGAATTTGGATTTCTATCTAAAAGCAGAAAAGATGATTTTCATGTCTTCTGTACAGAATGTTGTTATGATGTGGAAACTGGCAGTAAAAAGAAAAGTGTAGTTTATTGACACTTCACTACAGATGACAAAATAAGTCCCCAACTTTTTCTGTTCCAATCTTTCTTTTTTGAACAGCCATTACCTCCTTTAAAGAAATTTGTAAATCACAACCTTAATTCTGGATCCTCTGAAGCTGTTAGAGAATTCCTCTCTGAGAAAAAGGCAATTTCTCATCAAGCTCTTGGCGATGAGAGACATCAAATTTTGATGGAGGTAAAAGTAGTTTTAAGACACTAATTCATAAGAGTTAGAAAATATCTAAAAGAAAAAGAGAACATCTCATTATGTAATTGTTAGTCAACATAGAGTGGTTCTGGTATCATTAAAATCAAATACTAACTTGTGCCAAAATTGTAAGCGTATAAAGGTTTGTTTTCCTTATTTTGTTTAATGACATATGAACCTTTAAA
Organism: Sepioteuthis lessoniana; assembly: GCA_963585895.1. Classification (NCBI taxonomy): domain Eukaryota; kingdom Metazoa; phylum Mollusca; class Cephalopoda; order Myopsida; family Loliginidae; genus Sepioteuthis; species Sepioteuthis lessoniana. The sequence goes on from OY757908.1 coordinate 134,171,721, forward strand.
TGTTATATAATGCCAAAGCCATCCTTGAAAGAAGAACAGTAATGTACAACTCATAGCTGGAGGGATAATTAAGTTCATACCTTTCCTAAGAGCATTAGTTCAAAAGTGAATGCAATAGTGGGATTGGAGTTCAAATTTATTTACTACAATGTTAACTTAAGAAGGCACAAAATGAACTAATTAATACAATCCTAAAAGAACAAATACAATACATTCAAGGCCAGATCAATAAAATTCGAAATTCCATTAGCAGACAATCTTGTATAGCGTGGCAGATAGTAAATGAAATAAGTAAACGGAAGACCACCTTGAGAGCAAAACTAAAAGTTGCTAGTCAAGAAGAACGAATACAGATGTGGAAAGAACATTTCAAGAATCAGCTTGGAAAGTTCCCTAAAGTTACAGATAAACCAATCATGAAAATAATCAACTTGACATCAAACTAGGACAGTTTACTCAAAGAGAAACCCAAGTAGTACTAATAAAAATTAATAACAGGAAAGCTGCTGGACTTGATGAAACACTACCAACCTACTACTCCAATAGTGCAACACTGTATATAACCAGAACACAATAGAGGAATGGACAAAAGGCTACATCCTTCCTTTCCCCCCAAGAAAGGTGACTTTGGAATTGCCAAGAACTACAGGGGTATAATGCTTACTTCCATAGCGGCTAAGATTTACAATCCTCTGCTACTCAACCACATCAAACCGGAAAATGAGAAAATTCTTAGCAAGAATCAAAATGTTTTTCAGAGAAACCAATCCACAACATCAGATTCTAATAATCCTTTGAGTCTAAGAAGTTTGCGTCAAAACCTTGAGGCGAAACTGTTATTTATAGATTTCTCCCAGCCATTTGACTCTACACACAGAGAGAAAAAAGGAGCAAATACTTCTTGCCTATCATCTCCTCAAAGAAACTGTTGAAGCCATAATGAAGCTCAATAAAAAACACCAAAGTAAAAGTTTGCTCACCAGATGGAGACACACTTCTTTTACATTGTTGCTGGAGTTCAGCAAGGGAATACATTAGCCCCATATCTGTTCATAATTTGCATAGACAACATATTTTGAACCTCAATACATCTAATGAAAAAAGTAAGAAGCAGACTATGCCCATCACAAACTATTACAGTCCCAGATGACATAGTGCTTCTGGCAAAAACACCGACCCAAACTGAATCCCTGCTGCATAGTCTAAAGCAGGAGGCATCAACCTCCATGTCAATGCAGACAAAATGGAGTAAATGTGTTTTAATGAAAAAGAAAATATCTCCACATTAAATGGGGGGGGGTCTCTGAAATTAGTAGACAAGTTCACCTACTTTGGAAGCACTGTCTCATCTACTGAAAATGACATCAATATGTGACTAGCGAAGGCATGGACTGCTATCAATAGGTTATCGAATCCATCTAATAAAATAAAATGCTATCTTTTCCAAGCTGCGGTCATGTCGATTCCACATGGATGCTAACTTAGCATAGAGAGAAAAAGCTAGATGAGAATTGCATATAAATGCGACAAGCCATATTGAACAAATCTTGGAAGGAACATTCCACAAAGCAGCAACAGCAGCTGTACAGCCACCAACCTCCCATCTCTAAAACCAACCAAATAAGACAAGCAAGACATGCGAGACACCGCTGGAGAAGAACAAACTCATAAGTGACATTCTCCTGTAGACTCCTTCACACGGACGTGCAAGTGTTGGATGACTAAGTAGAACATATCTACAACAGCTATGTATGGACACAGGATGTAGTCTAGAGGACCCGCTGGAAGCAATGGATGATAGAGATGAATGGTAAAAGAGAGTCTGGGAAATCCATGCTAGCAGTATATGATGATGACAATATTAATTTTTCCCCAAGCCACTCTAATCAAACCCATACATTGCAAAAATTTCCCACAGATTATTAGAATCTGCAGTCATTTCCTAAACAAACCACATAAAACAATGACCCGGTTTCAATCAGATTTCACCCCACTTGGCAGACATTATACTACACAAAAAACAATATTATAATAGAGAATGGATAAAAAAAAAATCTAGCAAAAAGTTGAGCAAAAATTTTAGGAAACTAAGACATTTTTTCAATCTATACTACCATACTATTGAGGATTCTTTTCATTTTTCACTTTGATGCTCCATTATAGTCAATGTCTTTGATGAAACAGGACATGCCTAAACTCTTCCATCCCCTTCTCTTTCTTTCCCTATTTCTTTTTCACACTAAAATTAATTCCACTTCCATCTGATGAAAAATCTCTAATGATACCCGATACATTTGGCTTCATCACCATACACAGTTACAGTCAAAACCAATAACCCCTACCACCATCACTTAAACCCACATCTACCTCCCTCTCTTTTTCTTCCCTTACCTACCTCTTATTATTACAACCATGGTGAATTTAGGATAGGAATCTAGGGGTAGACTTGGTACCCGCAGTCATAACACAAAAATAAGTCTCATGCAAAATAGTCAAATAAAACAGAGGTTAGTAAATAGAAACCTAAATTTATTTACAGGAAACGTACAGGGGACGAGGAGGCATGTAAAGGTAATAACAAAAACAGTAACACGTGGGCGGAAGGGGTGAAAGTAAGAACATGTGCTAATAAACACAAAATGTATTTTTTGGATTAAAGTTTAGCGAAAGCAAACACAATAAAACCCAAATAAAAAGTTGAATACAACAAGTAAAAAGGTTACTGGTTAAATTCCTTTGTCCCGAGAGAAATGTTTAGCAACGTCTGACTCTGTTAGAGGCTGGAATCATTCGAACTCTGCCAGAGACACCAGCGTCACCTGACCAAAATAGTAATAGTCTAAACCCAAAAGGGGCTGACAGAACTACAATGAGCCGTGCAAGATAGTATTCAAAATGACCCAGATCAAAAGGCAAGGAAAAGTTCACTCTTAGTTCACAGAGGAGACACGAAGTCTGCTCCCAATGTCAAGTTGAAAAGGGGGCCTTAGGAGGTAACATTATCTTTAGAACTTTCCCCTTTTATATCTTCATTTTCTCTGTTATTTTATAAGTTTTCTCATGTCAAAAAACTCAAAAAATGTTTAGTCTGACGAAATTTATGGAACAAAGAATGAAATATCACTACTACTAAACCCTGTGTAAATGTCTGATTTATCCATCTTATACTTATTTTTATCATCTTGTCAGATTCACCACAATCTATTTCATTATATATATATATATATATATATATATATGCAAAATAAACACGTTTCAGAAGTTAATAACATTTTTTAAAGTAAATTCTTCCAAAACAATGGAGGGAACTACTTATAAGTCAATAATTGTTCTTGATTTTCGATTAAGTCCTCGAAAAATCGTTTTCCTAAGTCATATCGAAATTGGACTCTCAACTAGGACATTTTGTAATACAGGTCGAAATTTCGCAAAACACCGAATATTCGTTCTGCACTTAATATTTTTATAGAATAATTCACCTTGACAGCATTTCTGATATTCTTTTAGTAAGAATCAAAATCTTCATTTTTGTAGAAATAATTACTCAAAAATCAATCGAAATAAAGAGAGGGGAAGAAAGAAATACCGAAAAGCAACAACATTAGCATTTGCAATTATAAAAAAAAAACAAACAAAAAAAAACGGGGAGTGGGGGGGTGACCGGATCTTGTTTTTATTGAATCGCTTTTTGAAATTTTTATTAAAAAATAAAATATCTATTAAACAATGTTTAAAAAGATAAAATGATTTCATTTACTTTCGAAGATCTATCTTGAATCAGCAATGATAAATTTAAAAAAAAAAATCCATTTTAGGCAAAATAAATTATGCCCATTGGTTTATGAATTTAGCTTTTATTGTTTCTTTTTTCATTTCTTACGTGTTCATTCGTAAATTAGAATTAAAATTTATTCATCGAAAGGTGTTGACATTAAAACAAATTACACAAATAAAAACGAATCTTTTTTTTTTAGTCTAAGACTTAACTTCGACTTTTTTTTTTTATTATTTTGACCGTTCACAAACAAAAAATAATCTTTATTTTTCCCCTCGACAAAATCAAGTTTATGTAAAACTACAAGCAAAAAAAAAAATAAAATAAAATAAAATAAAATATCAAAGTTCAACAAGATGTATATCTTCTTCATTAAAAGACAAATGAAATATTTCTTTTGTTTCAAAAGAGAAGGGACCAAAAAAAAAAAAAAAATACAACAAATTTGATGTCATTTTTTTTGTCGCGGGAAACTCAGTGGTTGCGGGGGGGGGGTAAATATTGTTGAAAAAAAAAAAAAGAAAAAAGTTACATAACAAAACTTTTTCTTCTTTTAACACAACTTAAATTGTGTTTGTTCATTGTTTATTAACTTCGTTTTTAATTTTCCAAACGGACAGTTAGGAATTTTTCCCCTCAAGTTATGGTTTAAAAAAATTAGTTAAAAAAAAACAAAACAAAATCCTACTTACGCAACAATAATTTTTGTGATTCTCTCAGTAGAAAGATGGAAATTTTCGTTAACTAAATATTTTCCGTGTTTTTTTTTTTTTTTAAATCTCCGACCAGACTCAACAAATTTACACATGCAAATTTGTCCGGTTCACGCATGCAAATGTGCCTTAACCAATCGAAACAATTAACTCCTCTGCAATTTTACAACTCAGACATTCCGAGTTCAACTCCGAAGATGAAAATTATCTTCCATTTTTTTTTAAATTATTGATTTACTTATTTTTAAACTAATTAAAAACTTTTAACATCTTTTAAATTTATAATAAACGAGTTATCCCAAATGTGAACGGTTTTATTATTAAAGTCTTTTTACTTGCTAAGTTCTCCAATGAAAAAGTGTTTTGTGATTAAAAGTTTTTCTTTTTCTCTTTTTTTTTTTAAATGAATTTTGTGTTTCCCTGAATAGTGAAATGCACAATACAATGTTTATGAAGTTAAAAATAGTTTCAGTATATTTTACGTACTAACAACATGGCTACCACTGACTTTTCGTTCTCTAACAAATCACTACCCTTGATGGAAAAAAAAATCACCAAAAATCATTGATTAATCCGAATTGAATAAAATTTTCAATATTCATTCATTAATGGTGAAATTTTATAATGCCTTAGTTATTAAAAAATACACGCGTGTGTTGGTTGGTTAGTTGATTTGGTTTTTAAGGCATATCAACCATCAAATCCTGTTAATAAATATATATTAGATATATATGATTTGTAACCACTTTGTTGATAACATTTTTAAAGGAGCCTGAGCACATTTTTTCACAGTAAAATGTTTTCAAGTATTGTTACATAAAAAAAATCACAATTTAACATCAGTCAGTTCTTTGCACACATAGTTTGTAGGTGATTTCATTTTTAAATGAGTTAGAAGAAATTTGTTTGCACACTGTTATTGATATTATTGCTACAGAGTTAAATGGTTTCAATTATTGCTATCTAACATTTATAATTCTATTTGTTATTAATCATTGGTTTGAACACAGTAAAGTGATTACAAGTATTGCTATCTAACACTAATAATTCAATTTAGACACTCAGTTAAAGAGTTTCAAGCACTGCTAATCAACACTAATAATTCTACTCAACATTACTCATTTGTTTGCACACAGGTAAGTGCTTCAAAATATTGCTATGTATCACTAACAATTCAATTAAACTTCAGTCATTTATTTACACACAGTTAAATGACCAAAGAGTTCTATTTCAAGCAATTCAATTTATCATAAGCCAACAAAGTTAAATGGTTCCAAGTATTGCTATGTATCACTAACAATTCAATTAAACATCAGTCATTTGTTTACACACAGTTAAATGATCCAATAGGTCTATTTCAAACAATTCAGTTTAGCATAGGTCATTTGTTTTCACTCAGTTTAAATGTGAAACAGTTCTATTTGACCCATAGATAGGACCCTATCAGGTGATACCACTCTGGCCAAGAGTGGACCTGGGAGTGATGGCAGTGAAGGGCTACACCACATTCTCCAAAGCTCCAGCATTACTGAAGCCTCACCATCAGATTGTTTAATGTCATATCCGAGACACGTGTTGAGGGAGGGGGCTTACCCCTCTGCAGAGAAGCAGTTAATGTATTCTACAGCCCCAACTGACAGTGCCCCTATGTGTGCGGCACTATTAAACTGGTATGGATATATGATATGGCATATACTCTCTGTATATCATAAAACAACTAAAGTCTGAAGGTATGCATAAAATCAAGAATTTTTTTTTAATTGGGAATTATTGAAAGAAAACAGTACCCCAAATGTGAATATTAAATTCAAAAGATTTTTTAAAGATGTTTTGAGAGCTTTTAATATAATGATTCAGTAGAAAAATATAATTTTCTTTTAGATTATTTGGGAAAAAATTTTGTATCAACATTTGTGCTGTTTAAAAAAGAAGAGAGGGTGAGTAAAATTTTGTCTTAACTTTTCTCCAATCACAAATTGAATCTAAATATGAGATTAAGGAAAGAATCTTTTTCTTAATCACAAAAATTTAATTGTAACGCAAGAAACTAGGAGATTTTTGTTTTTTTTAATATTTTTATCTATTTTTTAAGATATAAAAAAAACTGTTTGATGAAAAAATATGGAAACCTGTTGCAACAATCATTTGTAAATCAATTTCAAGTTTTGTCCCTTATCTTTGGGTTTTAAAATCCTATTTTAGTATACTTCACTGTTATTTTCAGTATCATTTACACTAGAGCCATATTTTGAAAGGTTCTTTTTGCTTCTTCTTTTAAAAAAAGATGTTGAAAATTTAAAAGATATTAAATTATTTCTTTACAAACATTTTTTTATTCAAATTAATTTAATATCTTTTAAATCTTAATCTATAAACCACTAAGTAAGCATTTCTTTTTGTTTTTAAATTATGTGCTTGTAATATTACGAGACAAAACTTTTACAATTTAAGTAAATTATTAGTTTGTTACAGGGGTCAATGAATATGCTGATCCCACAAACTTTTGAGAAATAAGTGATTGACGACAAATTAGGCAAGGGTGACTGAGGCAAGAGAGTTAATTCAAAAAGTTCAGCTTTTATTTGGTAAATCGATAACAAAACTGGTAGTTGGTCCAATCAGGAGCCAAGATGCAGTCAGAATTGCTGTGTGTGACTGGTCTGTTGCAGGTCTGGAAGTGCAGATGCTGATTCACAGATATAGAGTTGGTCTTGTGATGCAGGAGCAGGTCTGCAGGTATCTGCTGCTTGGTGATTACGTAAATAGGTGCTGCAGGTTTGCTGCAAGTCTAGTCAGCTGCGGCAGTATCATCTTGTAGTATCTGCAAAAAGGTGTATGGAAGAGACCAGAGGTGATCCTCAGAAGACTTTCAGAAATTAGCTCTTAAAAGGACTGGTTATGACTTTCGGAAATTAGACCTTGAAAGAGCTATTTGAGAGACTGGTTGGAAGCTGGCATCGACTGTGCTGAGTCTGTGATCGGTTGGAATCGGGCATCGCCTGGGTTGGGTCTGCGGCTGTGACTGGTTTGATCCCATGTCGGTTGCTGGGAGAGGTACAGTGCCAACGTTGGCCGCAGGTTGCTGGGAGAGGCACAAATCCTTCTCCTCTGGGCACGTATGCCCGTCGACGTCTGGTCTGGTCGTTACTGACAGCTGTGTTTATATAGAAGTAACTGGTTGCTTATTATATGGTTTCAGTGAAGAAAATTATGTTATCAAAAGCAGGAAGTTCTTCTTTTAAATACAATTAATATTGGGATATCTCATGATATTAAAAAGAAGAGCTTTTAAATACGATGCATTTTATCCTGTGGTTAAGAACTGTCTCGGAAACGGCCGGTAGAATGAATTTATTTCGAAAAATAGTTCCTGTGTTGACAACAGAAATTTCCCGCGTAAACATAGCAGTTACATTCGTTAGTTAACGTCATGGGTGACTCAGCGTTTTGTGTTTTTTTTCCACCGAGGATTTTAGGTTTGAATTGCCAGGGCAGTTACGATAAGTTTATTTTCTGAAAAGCATTTTAAATTTATTTAAAAACGATGTAAATTTTGTTATAAAAATAGGAAATTTTAAAAAAAGGTAAAAATAGGTGAAAGATCAGCAGATTATTGCCAGTTAGAGCATGAAACATTAAAAAGAAAATTTAAAAATATTATTTCACTGTTTTAATAATAAACTAATAGTAAAGTTGGCGATCGTAGTCGAGGATGACCTCAAGGCTACTTTTTCGATAGCTACTACAACAAGGTGTAAGGGAGGGCGCTATTCCTTTCCCTGGAATGCTCCACTTTACCTTTGATCCCTACCTTATATTGCTGAGTGTTAAGCAAAGAGGCATCAAGTACCTTTTTTGAGTGTTTGTTATGACTCGACCTGGGATTGAACCCAGGTCTCCCGGATCATTGGCGAACAAAATCAATTACTACTGATACGATTTTCTATACTTAAAACAGTTGCATTTGTGTGTGTGCGTGTGTGGTTCTGCATTAGATTTTTTGCGGGAAACTAAGGCTCACCTTTATAGTTTATTGTGAAGTGACTCAGAATATCTTCTATCATTTTTTTGACCGGCTGCTGAGATTTAAATACAGAAAAGGTGATACAGTTTGTGGGTATTAATAAAAAAAAGAAATAAAAAAATTCATTAGTAACGTTTTCCTAAAAGTCTCTGATAGGAAGCAAGAACGGCGTATGCCTAAAGAAAGGGGCTTTCGGGGTCACTCTTCGACCGGCTGTAGTGTGAGTGGCATGGATTTGGTCGAGGCTGCATGATGTGGGTACCGGGGAGGCCTAGACCGACTTATTCCTCGAGCCTCAGGGGTTTGTCCCCCCGCCCTGAATCTAACCCACCTCGGAGGGGCAAGGTTTATCGCCAAGCGTCCTTTTTTCTTGGCCGCTAGCAGTGAGCGCATGAGCTGATTGTGTCCGGGGGCCATGTCTCCTGCTAGGAAGCCGTCTCTGCTAAAAAAAATACCTCACTAAAACACCCACTGGACAAATGATGAACTTCAACTTTCCACACTGAAAAGCCCTCTTCATATACTTCAACACCTTTTCTTAGAAACACATTTACTTTTACTGGTTCAGGAAAATGTTTCCGTCATAGAATATGACGGGAACATTTTGTAGTAAACCCCAAAATAAAGTTTTAAGTTAAAATGTATCCTAGTCTCTTTCTTTTCGTCATTAATTCTCTCTTTCACAGACAAAAAAGACGACAAGTTAATGGGGTAAAAGGAAAAAGAGATGTGAAACTCAAAACCATTCCCAATGACCTACACCAACAACCCTGACCACACTGGGCCATTGGCCAAATGAGTAGAGTGTTCGCCAATGGTCCGGGAGACCGGGGTTCAATCCCAGGTCGAGTCATACCAAAGACTCAAAAAATGGTACTTAATATAACCTTGCTTAACACTCAGCATTGTAAGGATCAAGGGTAAAGTGGGGCAATCCAGGAAATGGAGTAGCGCCCTCCCCTACACCTTGGTGTGGTAGCTATTGGGAAGGGAGCCTTCGGGTCATCCTCAATTAAGGTCTACTAAACTCCATCAGTTATCAACGTGTAATATTTTTACATGAATCGGTTTAATTTTTCTAGTTACTAAATTCATTAAAAAAATCTTTTGTCAAGTATTTTAAAATTTTGATAACATTTTTTAGTTTACGTGATCTCGAGATGTATAAATTTTTAACTTTTTGTTGATTTAAAATGGATTCAAAATTAATTAGATATAAAATGTGATTTTGCTTTTAATAATGATAATTATGGTGTTACTATCTTTCAAATAAAACTAAACTTTAACCTTAAATAACTATTTGTCATTTTTTATTTTAAGAGAAAAAAGAACGAAATTTTGTTAATCCTTATTATAGTTTATATTTTATCTTTTTAAGTCAGCTACAAACTGTATTAAGATTTCAATCATTGTATTTATCAGGTGCTACTACTCCGGGGCCAGAGTGGACCTGGGAGCGATGGCAATGAAGGGGTACTCCACATTCACCAAAGCTCCAGCATTACTGGAACCTCATCATTAGATTCTTATGCATATCCAGGACACTCACTGAAGGAGGGGGTCTTACCCCCCCTGCAGAGAAGCAATCTGTGTATTCTACAGCCTCAGCTGACTTGGCAATATTTAAATCTAACAGACATTTCTTACAAACATTTGTACTAGGGAAGATACTTCCTCAAGGACCAAATGTTATATAATTACGGAATGATTTTTTTATATTAATCATTTTTCGTTAATTATTTTTTATCATTCAGTTTGGTTGGGCTTTGAACTATTCGGCTCTTAGTTTAGGTGCACAGACATTGGATACGGTTTACGCTCGCGCGCAGAGGATATGACAATCACAATTGTCATAATAAACCCCAGATGGGAAATGAGAGTGGAGTGTGAATGAGGTCATGCCCGGAACCGATGGGCTGAGAATTTGAGTATTTTGAAAAAGACGTCAGCTGGGTCTCGGTTGAGGGCCAGTCGAGTTGGTAGTTTACTGGGGACCAGTCAAGTTGGAAAGTTGACTGGGGCCACGTCGTGAGTTGAAGTTGAGTTAAGACCATGGTGTTGAGAAGTTGAAGTCTGACCATGGAGTTCTGCAGATCTCTACCGACAGAGATCTTAAATACTACGGGATGCGCAGCGCGTTTGTGGGGCCCAACCAGGCATTTGGTAGTTTTGTTAATATAGAATGATAATGAAAGACTTTTAAGAATTGTGTGTCTCTCTCTCCTGGTGTCGAAGAATCGAACTCAGAAGTCGAGAAGTTAATAAACGTTTTGTACCTGAACAACGGAGTCGCCTGAGTATTTGTACCCGCATGCATTTGTTAATGTGTTGTATCACAGATGTGACTGAGATGATTTTCATGGGTATACAACATTACAAACTTAGTATTAGTATATCCATGATATACTAACACTGAACTTAACGGAAGAAAGGACAAAATAAACGCGTTTGGAAATACATGAACATTTGAGATAAAATTTCAAATGTTCATGTATGTCTAAGTATAAATAATATACATATGAATGATATTAAGAAAGAATATACAAACATGTCCCAACAGCTTGAGAGATATAGACATATTGTTTCATTAACAAGGAAAAGAAAAGTTAGAAATAGCCATGTAGCTGACAGAGTGTGAAAAACGTCTCTCCTGTTCAAAGAGGTCGAGAATAGGTTTCTACGACCATCATATGATCTCTTTTACGTCTGTTTCATTAGGATGTAAATTATGTATATAAAAAGTTAAATATTCTCAGATGTAAAAATGCATTTATATCTTTTATTTCTTCCCACTATGTTCATTGGTAATAGATCATGAATATACTAACGTTAATATTGGTTCTTGTTGAGTGGGGATTCGACAAAATAGCTTCCCTACAATCAAGCATACCAATAACCCTTTTCGTTTTTGTGATGTTAAATGCATTTTAGAATAAAATTAAATCACTTCTATTGGAATGATTTTATACCAGTTAAAACTTAGAGGCTATTTGGTGCTGGAAAAGATATTTAATCATTTCCTATTCATCAGGTTCCAATATTAACCTTAGTGAATCTTTTGATAAAATAACACAGATTAAACGGAAAGGAAAGACGAGATTAACACAACTGAACATTTAAAACATTTAATGTACGGGATTTTTCGTTAGTGTTGGTATAATATCTTCTTTTTGAAATAAAAACTTCCAATACGAATATTTTCTTTTTATTGGTTACGTTAGCTGAAATAGAACGAAGGAAGGAACAGCAAGCAAAACAAAAAGCCTACCAAGCCTAAACTTTATTATTAAGGTTACAACTAGGTTTTTGAAGCAGAAGTTCCCCATCAAGAAAAAAGTTGCTTTCGCCGTTAAGTCCGTTTCCTTTCTTTTCATATTTTTTGCGCCGGGAAGACCTTATAGGATTTACACTCCTATATTTTAAAATGGCCGTTATGCCACTTGTTCCCGAAACAAAGATGGCGGACGTCATTAAACTAATCAGTCTCAGGAACCGATTGACCATGAAAACCACGTAGTTAGTGCTCACAACTACGTCCACAACTTCAATTTTGTCCCGCGTTTTTGGAGCTTACTGCATGACAAGGATTGTCTATAAATACTCTCATCTTCCAACACTCATCCTCTTTCACATTTTCACTTACAGAGTCAACACACTCTTTCAATTATGATTTCCTGAGAGAACACTCTCACTCTCTCCATTTCAACTAACAGGGTCAACACACTCTCACTCTTTTTTACATTTGACTTCCGGCAGTCAACCGCCATGAAAATGTATACTCCATGCAACAATTCTCTTCCTTGTTATACTTTTTTGGTGAGACTTTTTCCAGCCTCGAACACAGAAATTTCGTCGAACCACAGAAAGAAACAAATAGTAAAAATACTTAGTTAACACACACAGGACACTTTTGTTATTTAGTCTTTATGTTGTAGTATTAGTGTTAGTCACACACACACACACAGAGGAATATTTGATGAACAGTATTAGAACACTAGTAACGTTTTAAAATATTTCATTGAATGTATTGGTTGATGTATAAATTTGAATTTGTTTGTACTGCTTTGTTTTCTATGTTCTTTTTGTACGTGTCGTTTCACACATCTTTACTTCGTTTGCCTTTTCCAAATATAAACCAAACAATAAATGATAGAGGAAATAATAAATAAACACCAAGAACATACCACTACAAAATGGGGTACCAAAAATATCCATCAAACAATTACATGTACTCCTGCAATCTTTTCTCTTTTTGAGCGCGCTCAGATTGTTCGTTTTGTTGAAGTCATTTAGGTAGATTTTTATTTCTTTTATATTTCTTTAATTTTGTGTATTTTTATGATTTTATTTTAATGTTGTCACTTTTACTTTTTAATTCATTTATTATTCAATCCCCAGAAATGAATATAAAAACATATGTGGTAATCAAAAGCAACATGTCCCAAATAAATTGTGCATTTTGTTTACAAACAAGCAGTATGCAAGAAAAGGTACGAAAATGATGAAAAGCTATGACTTTTGTCTTTGAATCATCATGTCAGATGAGAGACAAAGATCTTTTGCAGTTCAAAGAACAGGGTTGAAAAATATATCCATCTATTTCACGAATGAGGACTGAAAAGCGTGGTTTTCTACGTCAGAAGAACAGTGGTAAAAATGAAAAAGTTTGAAGGGACTGAATTCTTACATCCCTCATCCAAGGGAAGACAATTGTCTCCTTGCACTTCTAAAAAGGGATATTTTTCTTTTTAAAGTGTTCTGAATGAACTCAATTTATTCAAAAATATCTTAAGAAATTGTTTTGTAGAGCATCAGTGAATATTTCTACCAGTTTATTCGAATATATTGTATTTTCTTATGGAAATGTACAGTTAAGTAAAGGCTCAGTGTCGAGCATTCTCGAAATCTTGTAGCATAGACGGTAATGGTGGAGATTCTTTTGGAGATTCTTTTCAGCCAGTATGATTACAAAGCTGATTCAAATTCTCTTCTTGATTTGATCTTAAAACTACTTCCTCTCTTGACTGACTTAAAAAGAAAGAATTTTGACCAGTTTGAAAAGATCCTGTGGCAGTTCCAGCTGCAGACTTAGAAGTCTCAGCAAGAGAGCAAAGAAGAGAAAAAGAAGAAGAAGTCCTAATGAAGAAGTGTCTGCAATTAACTGCAATAACAAAAGGTTCTTAAAATCTGTCACTTTCTTGAATTGTTTACCAAAGAGTTGTTATATTTTAAGTCAAATCTGGTTACAATAAATTCTTCACCATGGTCAAAAATTAGTCAGGTTGCAAGCCATTCATGGTTTTTGTCTATTACTGTGGATGTATTAATGAGCAATCACATGATAAGAAATTAAGATTTTTTTTGACCAGTCGAAAGGAAGTACAGAGTGAAGCTGTGGATGTTTTCTTGATCCCATCAAAAATGTATCCTTCATTTTACAATGAACCAGTTCCCATTCTTAAAGTCCCCACACATCTACATACAGTAGTTCTATTGCTAGCCTAAACAGCCAGGCACAGATAGCACTTGGAACATACCCTTTTGGGAATCAGCCACCTTACTTTACATATGCCTAAAAGATAGTACACAACAAGTAAGCTTATCCTTGAACACTTACAGAGAAAACAATTATTATAGAACAGATATCCAACATAGCTTCATTGTAAACTCTCTGTCTCCATACTGTTGTGTCTTGCTATTTCTTCCAACCTTGCCATAATGCAGGCATTACTGCTTGTAACATGGTGTGGGTAGAAGAAATATTCTTACTTAAGTCAGTCATTCCTATTCCATTCTATCTTTCTTCTTATATTACCATACATGAATACCACAAGATTCACCAATATCTACATTAAGTTAGGAGCATTATCAGGATAACTGAATCTATTGAATGTGATGAAGGCAATTAATAATCATTTTGGAATGTTGGGATCAATAATGTGAATTTCTGGTTTTTTTGTATTCACGTATAGGAATACAGAGAGGAGAGAAGAATGAATGATTTGTTTTTTTTTCTATCCAAGCAAAATTTCTTAAACCATCTGATTATTGTTACTGCATCTTCATCTTTTGAACAACAAATATTTTGGGTTGCTTCCACAGCATTAATGATGGTCCTGTTTCAAATCATGTTAATAACTTTTACGTAATTGTTTAACAATTTCTTTACTCACAGTGCTATTGAATATGGATCCTTTCAAAACAGGTCAGTAGATGGGACCCTAATAGATAGTACCACACCTGGTCAGAGTCAACCTGAGAGTACTGGCAATGAAATGGTACTCTAAACTCCTAAGATCTCATGAACTGGAACCACACCATCAGATGAAGTTTAAATGTCATATACAGAATATCCCCTGGGGGGGGGGATTGAGACTCACCTTGGGGGCTTTTAGAACATCCTCAGTGGAGAGCCTTTATTCTGAAGCATATGAATCTCCTCTAAAACTCAAAATTATAAAATTAGGATTACAATACTATTGTAAACTAAAATTACTCCTGACCAATCCAGCTCATGACTGTATTTTTTTACCCTAAACAGTAGAGCCTATTTGATCAAAAAGAAAAGACCATAAAACCTTTCAGCCTCCATATAAAACATATATTGGAAGAGACTGATATTTCACTCACAAGTATTTATGATATCATAGATCTAAGCTCTCCTCCTTGGCTACTCAAGCAGCCTGTCATTATCCTTGACTTAAATAAACTGCCTAAAAAAAAAAATTCTTTAATATACCAAGAGAAACTTAACAACATCCAGAAAATTTATCCAAACTATCAACACATTTACACAGATGGCTCCAAAAGCAATTTCAGAACTGAATGTGGAGCAGTTTTCCACAAGAAATCTCTGAAAAAATGCCTTCCAAAAGAAGCCTCCATATTTTCTGCCGTAATCTATGCTATAACCTTGGCACTTGATCTAATTTCAACAACTCTAAAAAATTTATCATCCACTCAAACTCCATCTCAGTTCTTCAATCACTCAAATACACCAAATTGGAAAATTCACTAATTTTCAAGATCTTCAACAAACTCAACTCACTGATCCATAGCAAAAAGGTGATATTTTGTTGGATTCCAAGCCATATCAGAATTCAGGGCAATGATAAAGCCGACTTATTAGCTAAAGCTGCAATCAACATGACTCTTGATAAAAACATTAAAACTCCATATACTGACCTCAAACCTAAAATCAAACAAATAGTAACCAAAAAATGGCAACAATTATGGGATGAAAATCCCCACAATAAGCTCTTTCAAATCCAACCCATTTTAAAAGAAAGGAAGCTGGATCCTAATAACACTAGAAGAAAAGAAACTCCCCTTACTCAACTACGCATTGGACACACTCGACTGACTCACTCCTTCATTCTTAAAGAAGAACCTCCCCCAAAATGTCCAAGTGGAAACCAATACTCAATCAAGCACATTTTGATAGAATACACAAAACTCAACCACACCAGGAAAAAGTTTTATAAGGCGAACAGCATGAAGGAACTATTTAAAAAAATTGCTCTCAAAAACATAATCAACTTCTTAAAAATAATTGGCCTCCTATTAAAGATATAGACTATGTTATCAACACCTTCGACCATCAAGTTTACACAAACAAAAAGCTTTAACCTATTTTAAAACACTAATTCCAGACTATTTATTTACAATTAATATTCATTTATATATATATACCCGCATGCATATCAGAATTTGACACTCAATGACCCTTAAGAGGTTAATTTGCCATAAAACCCAACTATCACCAACCTAAAAATTTGCATTTACAAATCATATATATAATATATGTATAAAAAGGCTCTGGCATTAAATAACATATAGAGGTTGATATGCCATTAAATCCAACCAACCAACCTATTCAACACTCATAAAGCAGAAGGTCCCAAGTTAGACTGAGTTGTATGTTCATCTGGATGGTTTTCAAATCACACATGGAGTGAAGCAAGGCACAATGTGTCAGCACACCAACTACCAGGATACTACCAACTACAGCAGGTAACTATCGCAGCTTAAACTGTTTCAGTCATGTTAAATACAGGGTGACCCCCCAAAAAAACAACTAGAAATACGTAAAAGCAATTTTTAACCACAAGTAACAGGTGTAATACTAAGAACACAATGAAGGATATTTACAAATTAATGGGGGAGAATTTTTGAATAATTGGATTCTGTACAATTTATCTGAATTCTGAAATAAGGAATTAATATTATTCTCCACAAATGTACTCAGACTAATATCTCTTTATCTAGATTGCTATTATAGTTATGATGGGATACTATAAGCTCTTCTGCCCTTAGGTGCATATGTTATATATTGACCCTTGACCAAGCCGTCAATCAAGAGATGCACCTGTGTAAATAAGTGGAAGAAGAGCAGAAGCAGGTGGACATTATGAAAGAATATAAGTAGGTGCCGATGGCCATTAAGTCAGTCAGAGACAGGAATGCCAGAGTGAGAACCAGCTTGCAGATTGAGGGCTGTGGCCCTCAATGACCCTCGGTTGAGCAACCCAGCCAAGATGAGGAAGAAGAGCTGCTATGGTCAAGAGAAGAACTTGGGTCAATATAGCAGTCTGTCCCTGTCTCCACTCATCTCTCACACACAACAGACATCAACCCTTTCGAGAATAAAGTGTGAGATATATATATTTGTAAAGAAGTGTGTTCATTTGTTTATTGAAGTTCGTCATGATCTTTGCTTATATTATAGTTGATTATATTTATACGTATATTTTTATATTGCGTAAATGGCTATACAACACACATATTTCATTGTAGAGGGAGGTGTAAGCATGTCTATATGACTGTATATGCATTTAGTATAGTTTGTTTGCTTTTAATGGCATATCAACCTTTGTAGGTTATTTAATGTCAAAACCATCCTTGTAGAAGAACAGTAGCGAAACTATTTAACACATAGCTGGGAGGGGATAGGTAGATTCATACCTTTCCCAAGTGTACAAGTTTAAAAGTTAAAGTAATACAGCACCTAGAGTTTGAACTGACTTATTATGATGTTGCTGTCTAACATGTTATCTAGACCCCCTGATCCACCCCCTGCAATAAAAGAGTAAGAAAAAATTAAAAGATCAAAGAAAAGTCATTAATGATGATAACAATTTAAAACATTTCAATAAAATTCAATGATTTTATTATAAACTAAAAAGTCACAATTTTCAATGCATTTTTTGTTCAATGAACAAATAATTCCTATTTCAAATGAATGATTTTAATTTATTTAGACAAAATTTTTTTGTTTTGGTCATTTGGTTCCAATTTGAACTGTTGTAACCACTGATCTTCTTTATTTAATTATCTGGGTATTTTGTGTTGAATTCTTCTTTCATTTATTAGGAATCAATTGTTCTGATTCTAGTGTCACTACAGAGGAGTCTCTGGAATCAGTCAGTTTTTCTGTTAAGTATGGAAAGTTCATACCTTGGTAGCAATATCTCATCTAATGAAAGCAATATCAACATATGCATAGGAAAAGCATGGACTGTTATTGACCTTATGGAAATCTTATCTCACTGATAAATAAATTGAGAATTCTACCAGGTTGTAGCCATGTCAGTACTACTGTATGGTTGCACCCCTTGGACGCTAATGAAACACCTAAAGAAAAATGGGAACTACAAAAGAATGCTGCATATTGTTTTGAGCAAATCCTGGAAGCAGTAATCCGCAAAATAACAGTTGTATGCCCACTAACCTTCCATCACACAAATCATCGATGTAAGGCAAATAAGTGATGCTGAAAAAGTAATGACTAACTCATAAGCAATGTTCTTCTATGAATGGATACTCAAACGTTGGCTGGTTAGCAAAAACTTACATTCATCATTTCTGTGCAGACACTAGATACCATATAAAGGACTTATCAAGAACAATGACTGATAGGGATGGATAGCAAGAGAAAGTCAAGGAAATCCATGCTGTCAATACACCTTGATGATGATGAGGAGGAGGAGGATATCAATTCAAATAAATTCAGACAATTCAAATCATCTTTCTTGAATAACAAAATAACCATTGTTTTGTTTAACTGTAGAGGACAAGATGAGGAATTCTGAGAATTTAAATTGACATATAAACTGTCAAGGATAACAATGGATTCTGCTGCTGTTTTCTAATAACCTGGCATGTAAAGTAATTATGAAAAATTAGATGACAATTGTACCTGCTCAATCACTTTTCTCTTTTATCACAGAAAGTTAAAAGACTATATCACAGGGAGAGTTGTGTTCATGTGTTTTTCAAAGATGTTAGTGGAAAAGTAATATATAGAGTGTTGACTAGAATTCAAAGTTGGCTAAATAAATATTAAGCTACATCTCCATTCTACAAAGAAATTTCAAATGTAGCAACTGATATAAAAATTGAAATGGGTATCATGTTTATTGAAAAACCAGATTCTCATAATCATTTACTAAATCTTGCTTAGTCTCGTAAATTCTTACTGAGTTTATAAGTTTTAAATATTTGAGTTCAATGTGTCAATCCTCATAAACAGGTTTCCAATTGATTTGGTCTTTAATGAAAATGCCTGGAGAAAAAGCTAAATAGAAACTACACAAGGATGCTGCATGCTGTTTTAAACAAAACCTGGAAGCAGCACCCTACAAAACAGCAGTTATATGATCATTTACTTCCCATCTTATAAATCATTCAAGCAAGACATGAAAGGTACTGCTAGTGAAGCAAGGACAAGTTTATAAGCGACATTCTCCAATGGACTCCAAAATATGGACACACCAGTGTTGACTGACTGGCAAAAATTTACAATCCTCTGCTCTATGAAGATACAAGAAGAATTTCTAAGCATGATGGCTGACAGGGATAGATAGTGAGAGAGAGCCAATGGAATCCATGCTGTCAGCACACCATAATGATATGAAAATTTCATTTGAAATTTTTCTCTAGAGTTTACTCAACTTTTTTATCCAGTGCTAAAATTCAACTTCACAAATTTTAGTATTAAAGGCGTTTCCCATAAAAGTAATGTCGATCCCTTGAAAGTTCTGATACAGTAAAAGTTTTTCACTGTGTTTTTCAGTCTGATTTTTATCATGTTCAGTATCAGGTTAATGTATTTGTAACTTTCTATGTTAAGTGTCAAATGCCATCAATTACATAACATCCCCTAATTGAAATACACTCCTTGTTCTCATTTTGTCCTACATTCCTTTTACTAATACTGTTAAAAAAACTCTTTTACTAATCACTGTTTTCCATTGTTGCCTTTTAGTCTTTGGGCAATCCCCATTCTCTTTTAACCAATGGAGTCATCATGGTATAGTGGCTAAAACGTGCTGGACTGAGACATTGTAATAAGCAAATTTGAACTTGTCATGTTATTAGATTCACTTTTGAACTGATACCATAAAG
The DNA here is from genome assembly GCA_963585895.1 of Sepioteuthis lessoniana. Lineage (NCBI taxonomy): Eukaryota > Metazoa > Mollusca > Cephalopoda > Myopsida > Loliginidae > Sepioteuthis > Sepioteuthis lessoniana. Next base: position 134,191,639 of record OY757908.1, read on the forward strand.
AAAACTATGAACTACCTTATCCACCCCAGGTATGGAGGGTTAAATAGTAGCATAATTGTTCTTTTACAAGGATTACTTTGACATTAAATAACCCACAAAGTTTGATATGCTATTAAACCAAGAAACTAAACCTATTCTTGGCTTACACCTGTCAATCAAAAAACAGTGATACTGAGTTAAAAGGATTTAAAACAATTATAACCTTAGTTTCACAGCAGATGTTTTTTTCTCAGATGTATCAGTGAATGCTTTTTCAGGCTTGCACTATGAGAAAATTCTATCCCACAATTTTCACAGTGAAAAGGCTTTTCACCAGTGTGTATTCGCATGTGTGTTTTTAAAATGGAACTAGTTGAAAATTTTGATGCACAAATCTCACACTGAAAAGGTCTAACGCCGGTGTGTGTTTGCTTATGTGCTTTCAGATTTGTACTGTTGGAAAATTTTGCTTGACAAATGTCACACTGGAAAGGTTTCTCTCCAGTGTGTGTCCGTATGTGAATTTTGAGATGATGACTTCGTGAGAATTTTGATTTGCAAATTTCACACTGGTAGGGTTTTTCACCCGTGTGTACTTGCATGTGACTTTTAAGGTGTTCATTTCGAGAAAAATGTGATCCACAAATATTGCAGCTGAATGGTCGGATGCCAGTATGTAGTTGCATGTGTGTTTTGAGAGCAGTACTGTAAGAGAATTTTGAATCACACATATTACATTGGAATGGCTTTTCTCCAGTGTGTATTCGCTTGTGTTGTTGAAGATGAGAATTTTGAGAAAATCTTGAACTACAGAAATCACAGATGAAAGGTTTTTCTCCAGTGTGAGTCCGCAAGTGTCGTTTAAGCACTGATCTTTGAGAAAACTTTGACCCACACGAATCACACTGGAAAGGTTTTTTGATGCCATGTGCTTGCATATGTGTTTTAAGTTGTGAATTATCAGAGAATAATAGTCTGCAAATCTCACAGTGGAATGGTTTTTTACTGGTGTGGATACTAATGTGATATTCCAAGTTTGAAGTGTCAGAGAAATAAGAATTGCACATTTCACAAGAAAAAGATGTTTTTTCTAGGTTGCTTTTTTTCCTCAGTTTTGATGAAGAACTTTTTGAAGATACTGGATCTCTGTCTTTGGATTCAGAGTTTTCTTCATCAGATCTTTCCATTTCTCTAAATGAATTTGACGTGGTTGTTTACTTCCTTTTTTCATAAAGCCTTTGAGAGTTTTATAGCTGGAATGACTTGCAGGAAACTTGAATAAATTTAAAAAATGGTGTCTATAAAATATTCTTTATAATACTGCTATTCAGATATTTCAAATCTTTTGGACAAAAATTGTTTGATATTTTAGTTTTTTTCTCTGAAAATTCAAGGAGACACGGAAGGATAATTTAAAAACTTATGCAATTCTGCTTTCTGTATAAATCAGATCATACAGATGAAATATGATGTCTATTCCATTTTAATGTTTTCAGCCAACCAAATCTGAAAGGAAAACAAAAACACTGATATCTTTTTTTTTTTTTTTATTCAAGACACCATCAACTCTCACAAACTATTAAACAAAAAACAGTTGGTTCAAAGCAGAAATTTCTAAATTAAATATTTGCGGAATTTTGTTTGATGAATTTCAACAAAGTCAGTTTATTAAGTAATGAGACAAATAGTGTAAAAATATTATCATTAACTTAATTACAAATCATCTTTATCTTGTTTAAAATAGTTCCCTTGAGAAGTTACATACTAGCAAAGATGTTCACTCACCAGGAAACAGTGCTGAAGTTTTCGACTGACACTGCCAATAGTTTATCACAATTTACTGCATGGACTTCACAGTTATCAAATGGCAACCATGAAGTTGAGTTTTGATTTCAGGAAAAAGTAAATAGTCGCAAGAAGTCAGATCAGGAAAATAAAAGGTTTGAATGAGGTTTTTTTTAAATTTTTAATGCTAAAGCCATCTTTGTAGAAGAACAACAGTGATACTATTTAACCCATAGCTGCAGGGATAAGGTGGTTCATGCCTTTCTCAAGGGTATTAGTACAAAAGTGAACATAATAGTTCAATTGGAGTTCGAAATTGTTTACAATGACGTCGGAGTCCAGCACATTATCCACTACACCTCAGAGATTCCCCCAGAGTAAGAGGACTCATATATTCCAGAAATATTGTCTGGCCAAAACTATGTTGATAGAAGTTGTCTCTAGAAAGTAATAAGGGCTTTTTTTTTTTAGGTTGGCAAACCCAATTGAAAATTTTCCTGGGAATAATTTATTGTTGATTAGCATACCACTTTCTCAGAAAACAAAACAAAAAAGAAACATGAATTATTTATAGACCTGCAAGAAAACTCAAGACCCCCCCCCAAAAAAAACAAAAAAAAAACCCTAAAAAGACTTTATCTCTTTTAATTTTAATTGGACTATGAATAAAATTATGAAATTATAACTTTTTTATATTTCCATTTTATAAATAACGAATGGTGGGAACTTCTGAGTGTTTTGGGAGCATTAGAGAAATGTTTAAAATTAAAATATATATATATATATATATATTTTAAATTCCTAATTGTATAAACAAAAGTCTGCAATAAATGTATGACTTAAATATTTAAATCATAATCTTAATTTGTTCTGAGTAAATTACCCCTTTACCATAACTAAATTTGAAGTTTTTTAAAAATCTATTTACATTTTCTTTTCAAAAATGATTTTCTTTTTAGAAAAGTAAACAATATTTTTCATGAAATAATCCACAACACTCACCCTTTCTTCGAAAGCGATATCATCTTTAAAATTTTATTTGTCTTTCTCATTTTGAAGTCGGCAAAACAAGCATTTTCCATTTGCTCTTGTTGAATGAGAGAAGGTGTTAAATTTGAAACAACAGAAACACGACTCGGCAATAAAAAAAAAGAAGAAATAATTATGCGGTGACAGCTGAAACTAGTTCCTCGTGAAAATGAAACAACTTCAACAATAATGTAGATTGTTTATTGTCAATCATGCTGAAAGGACCAGTTCTCACAGCAAAACAAAAATTAAGCCGCATTGAACTTGATCAGTCTTAGATGGGTAATTTCTTAAAAAAGCTCCCTTGACCTAAGAAAGAAGCGTTCTGTTTAATAAAATGCTTCCTTGAGTAAAGGAAGCTTTTTAACAACTTTTTTAAATAATTGTTTTTTAGGAAGAATCATCTGTCCTTTTAGTTAAACCAAGAATCCAATTTTTTTTCTTGTGGTGTATAAAAAAAGATAATAAAATAAAATACTATAAAATAAGAAATATGAATAAGTAATAGAATAATTTTTTTTCTTCTGCTCTCCCCTTTTCTGCCAGTTTCATTCGACTAAGGATATTTTTCGCAGCGGCTTCTTGAACCCGAATATATTAAAGTCGAACACAAACACCCCAACTCAGGACACGTTTACTTTACCAGGCTCTTGTAACTAAATTGCCCTTCTCTTGTTTTTTAGAAGTCTAGTCGAAGTGGAATCAACCTATTGGGGGGAGGTAGTCAAATTATTTAACACGCAAAATAAACTGATTGATGTTCACTAATCAGACATAAACAAAATACTGCTTTTTTTCCACCGCAAACTTAGTTTTTTATATGCTCATTAAATCTCGCCTCTTCACGTGGGCTTATCACGTTCTCTTCCATAAAACAAGTCGCACCTCTTGCGTCCTTTTCTTCTGGTTTCCGTGTGTCGGTAGCAGAGAGAGAGAGAGAGAGAGAGAGAGCACGCCTGCTTCTTCGAGGTAAGATTGTTTGTAGCATTACTACTACACCCCCACCCAAAGGAACAGTGAATACATCGAGGACTTTCTTCTGAGAAATATAAAATAAAATCAGTACGTGAAAAGAAACAATGTATTAAATTCGTGAATTATTTCATTTTACCAACACGTAGAACACACACACACACCTCAACTTCATAAGCGTATACGTCTGCACGTTGTAATATGCTAACTCGAAATGAGTCATCTCCCTTGGATCAGGGATCAGCCTCGACCTGGTCCCAGAGGCACATATGCGTGAGCCCTTTAAACAATAGGAAAACAACACAACAGCTGAAGCTTGAACAATTAAGCTGAGTTGTACCTTTCGTTAATAAATTTTTAGCGAAGAAATATTGTTACGTGTTGTTACGTTGTTACCTCGCAAAATTTTTTGAGGTAAATAAATGAGAGAAGAACCAAGATATCGAAAAGTTTTTATGATAGTTTTAATGGCAGCGTGGAATAAAGGGTTTACGTTTATGCTGCAAGTCTCGTAGGAAGGAAGGAAGGAAATAGTTATGGAGTTGAAAGGAATTTTTGTAGCTAAATGCTTGAGCAAAATGTGCGTTGCTACCGATAAGGCATTGTTGAATGTCTGAGTGAGATATGTCGCAATAGGTGTAGCAAAGGTCGTATTTGCTGGTTAAGGACAGGAATGATGTAGTCACCCATAAATGTGTGGTCCTGGTTGCTGTAGGAGAGAGGCATGAAAGTCTTCAGAAAATGTTGCCCAGAGATGAAGTAGCTGGATGTCTGAGCGTAATTACGCGTCGCAGTAGACATAGCTAAGATTAGAGGCGACATAAAGGTGTTCCTGTGTGTGGCTGATTCCATGCATCTAATTCATATTTAACTGGGAACCCTTGGTCTAAGAGAGTAGACTCAAGAAGTCCATAAATTAGATGGCTTTCCTCATAGTGTTGTGATGCTGCTTCTCTGAAGGGAGCGGACAGCAAGTACGTCTGCCCTGTTCGAAAAGTGTCCGAGGAAGAGAGAGTTTGGCGGGATTTCCCCAATTTGGTGCTGCTCGGAAAAATGGTCCGGGATTAATAGGATAAGTCACCCTGATTGGGTGAAAATATGCGTCGACCATAACGGTCTAATTAATTTACGCGCCAAACAAAAATACGAAGTTCTTTCTGCTACAAATTCATTGTTATATGTTAATGTCGGAGTCCAAAGTTATTATTGAAGTAACACCTCACGCCATCACATAAACCATATCATTTCATGGTGTAAAGTAAACCCTAAGACGACCGAGGAACCTTATTCCGACGAGCGCTGCTACTATTACAAAAGCATTAAATTCAATATGGCGGAGCTTACAGGAGTACACATACCCCGGATGGATAGGGAAAATAGCAACCTGCAAGAAACCTGTCATAAGTTCCAGACGACAGTAGAACTAATCATCCATGGACTCCTAAGAGACAAATACGAAGATTCACAGGTAATATATCTCCTTCTTTGGGTTGGCGAAAAAAGTTGAGAAATTTTTGACATTTGGACTGACATAACACCAGACGAAAGGGGCCGACTACCATGCATTTTCAACGGTTTAAAAACAGTGCCCAACCAGAAATAAACCCAAATGAAGTACAACATAAACTACGGGACACTAGTCAAGGGAACGACACGATAGAACAGTTTATAACTAGGATAAAAACCCTAGTAAAAAAGACTGTGAATTTCCCGACCCAAACGATAGAATAAGAGACCAAATAGTATTTGGCATTAACTCAGAGAAACCACGAAGGCAGAGGCTATCGAAATCGTACAAACATATGAATATAACAAACAACAGCTCAGGGCGATGAAAAGTGAGATAGAGTCAGTCTGAGACAACTGCACATGCTGCTAGGCGCCTATCAACACCAAAGGTAGATACAACTAACGTCACTACAAAAACACACGGGAACGCCAAAGCCAAAAAATGACCACCGAAAACCAGAAAATTCAGTACACTCGCTGCTACTATTCCCATAATGAACGTTCGAATTGTCCTGCAAGAGGAAAACGATATTCGAAGTGTAGGAAGTATAAGCATTTTACAGCCGTGTGTAAATCTGTATACACATGTTACAGTTGAAGGAATCGGATTAGACCAAACGAAACGATGACAGCAACTCGAACGATGAGTTCACTGTCGAATAATTCAACGATAGACGACCCAGCATTCTGCGCCCTACAAATAAAGGTGAGTCCAGAATTAAAAAGAATGAGATTTAAAATTGACACAGGCTCCCCGGTAAATATACTACCAAAACGAGTATAAGATGCATTCCAACTGAATGGAAAATTAATGATTAACCCTAGCAACGTCAGACTATCAGTATATGGAGGGCTCCAACTCAAAACATTGGGATGATTCTTACTAAAATGTAAGTATAAAAACACCTATCAAAATGTGAATTATCATATTATGGAGACAGATTCGTCTGCAATAATAGGATTGAGACAAAGCCTGGACTTTGGGTTAGTTAAACTCATATAAGAGTGCAAATCTAACCACACACCAGGACCATGCCCCAATTCGATCAACCGCCTAACTTCCAAGGAAACCTAGACAAAAAGCAAATAATGTCAGAGTACAGAGACACTTTCAATGGAATAGGGAGATTTTAAGGAAACTGCTCCATCTACCTCGATCCAAGGGTGCCTCCCGTAGTACAATCCTCCCCCGAAAAATACTTTTGGCCCTACATCAGATAAACTGACATGAATGGAGACAGAGGTAATCACAAAAAGGTAATAGGACCCGCATATTAGGTCCTTGTAGAAAAGGGAAATGACAAGCCCAGGATTTCCTTGATCCACGTGACCTAAACAGACCAATTTAGAGACCTCATTTTCCCATAAGAACTTCAAACGATACTCTCCCTGAATTATCCAGAGCAAAATAATTTACTAAACTGAACATAAGGTGTGGATGTTGGACCATACCATTAACTAGGGAGTCCTCATACCTTACGACGTTTAATCCTCCTCTAGGGAGATATACTTACATTGAATTACCATTTGGTTTGAAGTCGTCACCGGATGAGTTCCAGAGAAAAATCGAGAAATGCTTCGAAAATATACTTGGCGTCGTTGCTTTAATGGACGACGCAAACACGCGACTCCAGACCTAAACGATCCCCACCACACAGAAAAGGAGGAGGAAATTCTTGCGGTGACACCACACACCTCAATTTCCACAAACACCAGCACACCTAACACAGATGAAGTCCCTCTCAAACCCACGACCACACAACAACCATAACAAGAAGTGGACAGGTATGCAAACCCAAACAAATTATGGACATTTAACCTTAAAAAATATATATATCTTTAAATTTATATCAACGATGGCTTAGACATCAAGAATTAATTATAAACTCAGTTAACCCACTTGAGAAGGGAGATTTTGCAATATGATAACTTGATATGAGTCGCCTCCCTTGGACGAGGGATCAGCCTGGTCCTGGTCCCAGAGGTACACATGCGTGACCTCTAGAGAAAAAACACAAAACACAAAACAACATAACAGCAGAACCTAGCACAAGTTAGCTAAGTTGTACTACTTCGTTAATAAACTTTTTGTTACATGTTAAATGTCGGAGTTCAAAGTTATTATTGAAATAACACTGAACGCTATCACACAAACCATATCATAGCAGCACAGAGTGTCTAATTGCAGTTTAAAAAGTCAAAATAAATTATACCCCGATGATCCCACTATATATACTGCATAACTTTTCTTCCATGACGCTCCACCTTTGGGGAAAATTGGGGAGATTCATCTATGGCAATATGGGGTATTCATTGGTGCTAAAAACTTTCATATTGTCAAAACTAAAGGTAAACAGGCTTCGAGTTTTGTCAGTGTGTTGACCCAATTTAAATCATGACATCTCTTGCCCACCTGTTAGGGTTATAAGGTTAAATCTTTGATTTTTGTTTTGGTAAAGTGTAAAATGATACTCCCTCACAAGGCGTGGGCTGGGATCCTTGATTAACCAAGCCTCTATATTGTGGTTTGATTGAATGACCAATGAAAATCTGATACATGGAAGGGATACTCTTCCTACAGATTAGCACATTTGATTGGCTGACCAGTGAAAAAGTAGTTAAAGTATACAAAATGATCTGTGATTGGTTAGCCTATCGGGAATGTTCACGGGAGAATCCTCTATAAAAATACCTGTTTTTAGGGTTAGAAAAGAGAAGAGATCTGATGTCCATACCAAAGACAAAAGAATAAGAAAAGAAATCTCTCCAAGAACTAAACTCTCTCCATCAAAAGCCTCACTCTTCAAAAAATTGAATAACATAGAAAAACTGCACCAGCCAAATACCTCAATTGTCTGCCTCTCAAACACAATAAAAGCGACAAGTTCTTTCCATCTCTCTATATATTGTATATATAATTGTTATACCATTGTGTTTCAATAAATAATTCTTAATTGTTAACAGAGGTTTTTTTTGTTTTTCAGTTGCCAACATCCAGGCAACTTGTTCTAACGAATCACTCCGACCGCCAGATGAAGTTCCGGATAGATTGTGTCATCCCCATCTGTGGATCTTTCAAACACAACGTGGGCACAGTGGGAATTGATAAACCAACTACCCGGAAATGCATGTGGTAGTCACGAAAACTAGGCCATAATAAAGTACCATGACAAGCATAGGACCATAATTCCTCGTCAATCCACTGCCTTTTGCGTTGAATATTGTTATTTATAAAAGACTCATTGTAATGTATGAAATGGATCGTTTCTCTGTCTTGAAAGAAGAATTGTCGCTATGAATAAGCGATCTTCCTTATTCTTTTCACAAAGAGTACGAGGAACCCAAACGCCCAGCTTGCTCCCTTTTCCTTTTTGTTTCAATGGCGACAGATAGGGATGTGTTGAGGCCAGTTGTTAATTTTCAAGAACTTTTGCATAGATTGCATTCCACCAATTTTTTAAAAGCAAAGTCTGATGAGTGTTTTTGTCTCGGTTCACATCTCTCACTCATTGACACGACGCATCGCTCGAATAAAACTTGACAGTCAGTAATGATACTTTAGCCATAACCAGCAGAAAATGTTCTGAGCTGTTTTTCTGTTGCATTTTTCTTATTCTTAAAACCCATAACATGTCGAACATGTATTTTACGTTCTTCGATTTTAGGGGAGTGAGATCATAGATTAAATTATGATACACACTTTTTCACAACTAAAATAAAAATGAAGGAACTCTTTTATCAGGTAATTTCCGGTGACGTTTAAAAAACTGGAAATGCGAAATAACAATTTACTTTTAAAGAACGAAAACCATTTATATATATTCAACTCAATAGACAGATATAAAAAGAATGGTTTGGTTTCTTTGATTTTAATGGCATATCAACTTTCATGGGCTATCTAATATTAAAGCCATTCGTCTAGAAGGACAATAGTGATACTATTTAACCCATCGCTAGGGGGATAAGGGGTTCACACTTTTCCCAAGGGTATTAGCTTAAAGATAAATGCAATAGAGCGAATGGGGTTCGAACTCGCTTATTACGATTTCATAGTCCAACACGTTTGTAACTACGCCACGGAGACAGCTCCTAAACAGAATAAGAAAGAAAGAAAGAAAGAAAGAAAGAAAGAAAGAAAGAAAACAGGATGGGGTAGATTGATAGAATAAATGAAAAAGGTCTCTAAAACCTATTTAATTCATGTCTCAGACAACTTGGTAAATTATCTCGAACTCTTTGGAATTGTATTTGAACCCAACACACACATACACACACACATACACACACACACACACACACACACACAAATAAAAAAACTTGTTTGTCTTGAATAACACAAATATCGCAAGAATGTAGCAAAAATCTTATGTAACTTTTATAGAACAAATAATGAAAGATACACAGGGGCATTCGACGATTAAAGGCCCATAACTCTGCTAAACACAGAGTTAAAGATTTTGGCCCGGATCTTAGTTAACTGGATACAGATTGTCATCAGTGATCTAATCGGACCTGAGCAGAACTACTTTGTGAAGGGAAGATCGATTCAGAAAGTCTTGCATTCGGTGAGCGAGGTTATAGAATAGTTAGAGGTCTATACTGATAGCGCGCTGATCAGTTTAGATTAGTCCAAGGTCTTTGATAGGATGGAACATCGGTTTTTGGCGGCAGTTTTGGAGACCGGCGAATTCGAACCGTAGTTCTGGAAATGGATTAGCATTTTGTGGTGCAGGTGAACGGAAAGCGCTCGGAGTCTTTTGCGATTGAACTGTCGGTCCGGCAGGATAACTCCCTGTCTCCTTTTCTCTACGTCCACGCCTTGGAGCCCCGGCTCCATAGGCTTAGAGATGAAGAGGCAAATCCAGATCTACTTGGAATCCTCTTCACCGGCTGTCTTGGGGCGAGGGTGTCCTCGTACGCTGATGATATCACAGTCTTCGTGTCCAAACAGACAAAAAGTCTGTGAAGAAGGTGGTTGCGTTGGTATGAACAAATAGCAGGAGCCAAGATCAATTTTGAAAAGAGCAAAGATCTGCAGTTGGGTGCCTGGAGGAATGGTGCTCTCCTTCCTGGACCTTTCCGATGGAGTGACGGACCCATACGCATCCTGGGAGTGTGGTTCGAACCCGGCCTCCAACTGGAGCGAAATTGGTTGAAAATACAGGCAAAGGTAGAAGTACATGTGGGTACCTGGTTTCGAAGGCGCTTGTCCTTAAAGGGCAGGGCGGAGGTGTGCACTGGGTACATCTTCCCCTTTACCAGCTGTCTGTACTTCCCCTGCTTAAGACCCCTTGGTTGGCGGTACAACAATCCCTTTCGAAGTTTCCGTGATGAGGAGTCGAAAGCTGATGGTCCGTAGACAGGTCCTACTGTCAACGTCCTTGCAATGGGGGCTTGGGAATGCTCAATCTGGAGAGTAATTGGCTCGCTGAAAGATTGGCTTTCCTGAGTCGATCCCTGACAAAGGATGCGGTGTGGGGATATCACATGAAGGTGGCCTTTCCTCGTCTGATGTCCAACTCCAAAGCCGAAAGCTGTCGTAGGCCAAAGGGTGAAACAATGTTTCTTAGCGAATCCCGTAAGGCCTTTCGAAGCATTCCTGAGTCCAGTGACCTTTCTCGGTCTTGAAAGGAATGTATCAGGAATTAGTGGTGGGTTTCGCTTCGGATCCGCTCGAGGATCGATTCTGTTGGTCGTTTCAGGAAGTTCGCTGCCAATGTAATTGGACGCTACGTTCGGGGTTCTTGAACAACTTCGTGTTCTCGCTCACCTGGTGGCTCGTTCAGAACGCGTGGCCTCTTTCCGGTTAGGCTTTCAAAGTGGGTCTTGCCTAATTGCTCCCGCTGCGGCAGTGGGTTAGAAGAAACGTCTAAGCATGGCTTCGACCACAGTGGGCGGATCCGCCCGTTTTGGAGTCACTTCAGGGAGTGAACGGCTCGCAACGACCCCAAGCAGTTAGCACTGGGCGACGTTGGTCACGTTCTGGAAAATGTTGACCCTCCATGGAAAGGTGAGAAACGTGAGGTGTTTCTCGCGATTCTAGCCGTGGCCCGAATGGTGATTTGGCTGATCCGAAAGAAGAGATTGTATAACGGTGTAAACCTTTCTCTCGGGATCCTTAAAACACCAAGTACAAAGATGACCGCTCACTTCACCTCCCCCAAATGAGGCCTTGTGCTTCAAAACTGTATTATTTTGTTTTACAGCTATTTTAAATAAAATAGAAGATAAACGGAAGAGCGCTATTTATGGACAGGCATAATCCATTTTACAAAGAAAAGAGGGAGGAGAAAAAAGTTCACTACAATCTCCCCTGCTAACTGGAAATTTTTAGTTGGAGTTTGTCGAATAAAATTAAGGAAAGATGAAATCCATAAGGGATTTATTGTAAAGATTCTTAAACGAGGAAAGTTTTTTACAAAAATAATAAGTGAGACATTCCTGAGAAAGGAAAACCTTAAGAGAGAGACTGAATCTCTTCTGATAGCAGCACAAAATAATATGTCAAAGCAAAACAGACAACAAAATAGCTGATGTAGATTATATGGTGAGAGAGATGGAACGATCAACCACATAATAAGCGAATATAGTTAGTTAGCGCAAAAAGAGTATAAGAACAGACACGACTGAGTGGGGAAGTTGATCAACTGGGAATTGTGCAAGAAGTTTAAACTTGATTATACGAACAAACGGTATATGCACGACCCAGAATCCATCCTGGAAAATGAGATGCACAAACTTCTCGGGGGTTTAGAGATTTAAACGGATATCGTAATCTCAGTCAGATGACCAGACCACATGATAGTCAACAAAAAAAGTGAATCTAGCGAATAGTAGACTTCGCTGTCCGGGCTGACCACAGGGCGAAACCGAAAGAAGGCGAAAAGAAAGATAAGTACCTAAACCTTGCTAGAGAACTAAAAAAAACCTATGGAACCTGAAGTTGACGGTAATACCAATAGTAATTGGTGCGCTCGGTACACTCACCAAAGGATTGATAAAGGGACTGGAGGAGTTGGAAATAAGAGGACGAGTGGAGACCATCTAAACGACGGCATTATTAAGATCAGCCAGAGACTTGAGGAGACTTGCGGTCACTCAAACCCCAGTGGAAAACCATCAGATAAAGCGGGTATGAAAAACTCTCAAATGAATAAAATAATATGTATTCATGTAAAAAAGAGATTTAGAGATTTTAAAGGAAAAGCAAAATAAATACTCGTAGGTCCAGGCGATCAGGAGATGTACGCGAACGTTCAGATCGACGTAGGGAAGCCGGGCAATTTGAGACTTCGACCACTAAAAGAATTTACTTTTCTTCGTAATAATATTGCCTCTCAAACCTCCACATTTACCAAGAAACAACTTAAACTCAAAAAGTCCATTCTAGTGCTAAAAGATTTACATCAGGTTCGACAACCCAAGTGGCTGTCTTTCCTGTCCACCTCTCCTGTTATCAATTTATTTTCTCCTCTTCATCATAATGGACGTGTTATTTTTCCTTGGGAAACTTAACAGATTTATGGGCCGAGAAGGAAGGATAATGGAACAGATTGCTATTTGACGGAGATTAGACCAAATACGAAATTCGGGAAATAAGATTTCTAAACTTAAAAGATGCTATGTTAGGAAAAAACCCTAAGTGGCGATAAAACTGATATGGAAGAAATGAGGTGGGGGGCTACACCAAATTAATTTAGTATCTGGATGAAAAAAGCCTGTTCCTAATCATGAGAGAAGTCTCGGACGATGGTTTAGTTTGAGTTGGTTTCTTTGTATAATGGTATATCAACCTTTGTAGGTTATTTAATACCAAAGCTATTCTCCTAGAAGAACAGTAGTGGTACTATTTAACCCATAGCTGGGAGGATAAGGGGGTTCATACCTTTCCCAAGGGTATTTGCTCGAAAGTGAACGTAATAGCGCGACTGGAGTACGAACTCGCGTACTACGATTCCGTAGTTCAACGCTTTAACCATTACACCACGAGGACACCTATCGGACGATAGAAGAGAAGCTCTGAGGACATTACGTGACCATAATACAGGTAAAGAGGAACTAAGGATTTTTTCTCTTCATACTAAAATAACGTCACTTAAAAAAACAAAACAAATGAAAGTGTGATAGACTCTAAGAACTGAAGCAACGTTAACGGCACTAAGAAATGCTGGGGAATTATTTAGCGATTGCCTAATAATTGCCATGGTTTAAAAGAACTGACACGTTTAATTCCTTTTCTATATATGAGACCCATAATAGTAAGGAACTAATATTGTGACAATATTGGTCTATGGCATTTGTACATGAAGGGTTGAATGCAGAAAATTGAGCGGCTAAAGATATTTGCCATGAAGAATAGAATTGAAAATTCTGGGGAAGAAAAAAAAGAACACTTAACAAAAACGTTGGATGGAATTGAGAAATTTTGAGAGGTTATGAAAATTAAGTTGTTTACAAGTACAAACGGAAATTTGATGACGAACAGCTATTACTTAAAAAATGAATAATATTATTAAAATAATTTTCCCAAGGCTGGGAAATGAGAAAATAAGAAAACTGACAATAAGAAGTTAAGAAGGGCCATCTGGTGACCGGCACTTGGTCACGTAAACACCCCAGTTAAGAAATGGAACTTGGGAGGCTAACAAAGGAATCTTTGTTGATGGTGAAGAGGCCATCTGGTATTTGGAAAACGCACCTCATCTAATGAGTGTAAGGAATTATCCGGAATTAACTGTCGGAGCCGATACGAAATTATTAATTAGTCTGGGACGAAGGATCATCCCTTTCGCCCACTAAGTTTTGAAATCGGTTCCATCAAAGTGACAATCCAACATATTTGGGCATAAGGGGAGGAATCTTCAGCCTGGCGTCATAAGTAGGAAAATAATAAAGACTGTACTGGTAGGAAGAAAGCTATCCTCCCGTTGTCCTCATCAAGAGTGGTGATGATAGGGAGGACTTTGTGGAAGTTGTATAAAAGGGGTTGAACCCTTACTTAAGACGAAATTGAAACAAAGACATAACGGATGTTTGATGATTTGAAAATAACGTTAAGGAGATCACCCCTGCCACAGTCAGAACCTACCCCAGAATCTTGGCAGATATTAAATAAACGAGCTAAATTTTGAGCTTGGCGCATTTTGCCAACACATTGCCAGCCTGTCACCAGGACGTACGAACGTCTGAACGAAGTTGCCGCTAAGAAGAACTCAAACCTCGCCAACCTGACGTCCTTAGACCATTCTTGAAGTCACGGATGCAGATTTGTTTCCAGCTGTAACTCGAGAGATCATAAAACTTTTTGTTATATCTACAAAAAGCAGTGTGTTATTTTTTTAAATTTCAATATACCTTTCCAGGTTCCAGTCGCTGGTTATCACTAACCCTCTTCTTTTCAGACGTGAATCTTCGCTGCCTTAACACTTAAAAACAATCACAACGTGGGGTGGGGCAGTGTATGGTCACTTTCCCGGAGGAGAACTTTCTATCTGCTTTTCCCACGCTGTAGCAGAGAATTGGAGGGAAGTAGACAGAGGTTGGACTAGTGAAGGGTTATAATATGCTTGGAGTTTAAAAGAAAACTTCCAAGTTTCAAAGATACCGAAAAACCACGTCATAATTTAAGTGACGATAATGTCATGAAATTGATTAGTTCATTTTTGAAAGTGACAACAAAAGAATTAACGTATTTTACAAATAGTGGAAAGGGACACATATAGGATTTACACTCCTATATTTTAAAATGGCCGTGATGCCACTTGTTCCCGAAACAAAGATGGTGGACGTCGGTAAACTAATCAGTCTCGGGAACCTATTGGCAAGGAAAACCACGTGGTTAGTGCTCACAACTACATCCGCAACTTCAATTTTGTCCTGTGTTTTTTGGAGCCTACTGCATGGCAAAGATTGTCTATAAATACTCTCATCTTCCAACATTCATTCTCTTTCACATTTTCACTTACAGCGTCAACACACTCTTTCCAATGTGACTTCCAGAGAGAACACTCTCAATCTCTCAATTTCGACTAACAGAGTCAACACACTCTTCCTCTTTTTACATTTGACTTTCGACACGAAAAAGTATACGCCATGCAACCATTCTCTTCCTCGTTATGCTTTTTCAGTGAGACTTTTTTCCAGCCTTGATCACAGAAATTTCGTCAAATCACAGAAAGAAACAAACAGTAGAAATACTTCGTCAACACGTAAAGGACACTTTTGTTATTTAGTCTTTATGTTGTAGTATAAGTGTTACACACACACACACACACAGAGGAATATTTGATGAACAGTATTAGAACACTAGTAACGTTTTAAAATATTTCATTGAATGTATTGGTTGATGTATAAATTTGAATTTGTTTGTACTGCTTTGTTTTATATGTTCTTTTCGTACATGTCGTTTCACACATCTTTGCTTCGTTTGCATTTTTCAAATATACTAACATAAATTGTGGGGGACCAAATATAAACACCCACAACATACCACTACAAATTGGAGAGTAACATATCCACAAAACAATTACATATCTCCCCCTACACACATGACAAGGATATGACCAAATAATTTAAAGAAAAATAGGCAGTGGTGTAACTGCTGTAAAAGGTCGACTCATAAAATGGAGTCATGCCGATATAAAATAAAAGGTATAATCAAGAAAGTAGCAGAAAAAAATAGTCCATTTGTTTTTAAAATGAATGACCAACCACAAAGGATCATAGTACGTATTGGACTTATGGTTGATGCAGAGGCAACTTCGCACAAAATAAAAGATATAGAATTTTTTTTAATTTGATGACCTACTCCAACCTAAAAACCACTTTATAGATCTGGCAATTGGAACTAGGACTAGCAGTATGGCATTAGAGAGGGATGCCGTTGAGATATTCTTTGTGGATATGGACGGAACCACATGACATACCTTCATACTCATAGGTTATATTTTCCGTTAAGTCTTCCACGGCGAACGGGATGACTATAACAGGCAAGAAAAATAAAATTGAACTGATAAACAGGGATGGTACCAGATTAAAAATGTGTCTACAACACATTTTTATAATTTAATGTCTGTGAAGAACAAACCAGAAGACAGTTGCCAGAGCGGCAACGATATTCACATGCAGCACAAGATGCTTGGACATTGCAATTAGGGCGCCTCCGGTGGTTGGTGGTCAGCAAGACAGACTAGCAAACCATCACGAGTGAGTTCATGTCTCACTGGGTACCCCATTCATATGGCCTTGTGCCACATCGAAGCAAAAAGCTTAGTAAATTACAACTATTTGGCTGCAAACAACAAATCAGAAAACAGTTGCCAGGGCTGCTACGATATTCATACTTGGCACAGGATACTTGGTCACTGCAATTATGATGATATTAAGAAATTACTAAATTTGGTCGAAGGAATGAAAATTAGTGAAAATAGGTAGTCAAAACAAAGACTGTGAAACCTGTATCCAGGGAAAATTTTCCCAGAGTAGAAATGAACAAGCCGATAGACATGCAACGTTAGTTTTTAAACACTGACTTAGCTGGCTGTAGATATAAACGGGCACAGGGATTCCATCACATTCACTGATGATTTTTCTAGTGCAGTATTTTTGCATTTTCTGAAGTATAAAAATGGTAAATTTATTGCTGATTCTGCCCCACCCATAAGATCTCTGTGATCTAATAACGGGTCAGAATTCAAATGAATTCCAGAAATTACTCAGGGATAATAGTATTACATATAAAACTTCAGCACCCTATTCACCCCACCAAAATGGGACACCACAAAGGAATTGTCAAACCATGTGTGAAATGGCGAGATATATAATTATCCAAAATAACTTGCCTTAACGCTTAAGGATCTCCGCTGTGATGACATCTGTAGCAATTCTAAACAGATGCTTTAACAACCGTCTGACACAAACTCCCTATAATATGATAATAGGAAGGAAGCCTGACATCTCAAAGATGAACATTTTTAGATCGGCATGTTATGTCTACAAAAACTTGAGGAAAAGCTAGATACAAAATATGAAAAAAAGGATATCCATTGGATATGACAGAAACAGTTCTTCATATTTAGTCTTTTATCCAGAGAATAAAAGTTCTCAAGCATAGGCAAGTGAATTTTGTTAATAATATGACAAATAAATAGACTCAGACTTATACAACAAATGATGATGATGAAGAATTCTTCCAAAGGAAGTATATGCAAAACCAGAAATCAATTGTAACTCCAAACCCACAAATTAAGATATCAGATTCTGAAAATAACGTACAAACTGAAGAAGATAACAAACTTCGCCATTACCTCAGAAAGGAAAATGCCCAGGCTGGGGTTGTAGAATACATCAACTGTATCTCTACAGAAGGTAAGACACCCCTCTACAACGAGTGTCCTGGATTTGAGAGTAAACAATCTAATGGTGAGGTTCCAGTAATGCTGGAGCTTCGGGGAATGTGGAGTACCCTTTCATTGCCATCGCTCCAAGGCTCACTCCGGCCTGGAGTGGTAGCACCTGATAGGGTCCTATCTATGGGTCAAGCAGAATTGTTGGACATTTAAGCTGAGGGCAAGCAAATGACTTACGCTAAATTGAATTATTTGAAATAGAACTGTTTGATCATTTAACTGTGTTTAAACGAATGACTGAAGTTTAATTGAATTATTGGTATTACATAGCAATACTTGGAACCATTTAGTAGTGTTAAATAGCAATACTTGAAACTCTTTAACTGTGTGCCTAAATTGAAATATTGTTATTACATAGCAATACTTGGAACCATTTAACAGTGTTCAAATGAATGAATAGTGTTGAATAGAAAAATTAGTGTTAAATAGCAATACTTGTAACCATTTCACTGTGAGAAAACAAACGATTGACATTGAATAGAATTATAAGTGTTAGATAGCAATAATTGAAACCATTTAACTCTGTAGAAACAATAGCAATAACAGTGTGCAAACAAATCTCTTCTAACTCATTTAAAAATAAAATTACCTACAAACTATGAGTGCAAACACATGAGAAATTGTGACTTTTATATAGTAATACTTGAAATCATTTTAACTTTGTGCCCCCCCCTAATGAGCTCATGCTCATTTAAAGATGTCATCAACAAAATGTATTTACAAATCACAGGTAATGATATATATGTATATAGAGGATTTGGCATTAAATAATCTACAATGGTTGATATGCCATAAAACTCAATCAAACCAATCAAAAGAAAAAAAGCTCTTCAACACTTAAACGCTAATGAATGCCGAGGATGACAAATACCGAACATTAATCGACATTAATTATTTTTATAGGGTCACATGTAATATATTAGAATCGTATAAAGAACCGATACATTCCTCAATGTTACAATATAGGATTGAGGCAATGCCGGAGGAAATAGACTCTCCGAAAGGAAGATAATAATTTTGAACTGATACATTTACCTAGTGGCAAAAAAAAACAAACAGTAAGTTATAAATGGGTTTATATTAAGGAAAACTCGAAGGGATCAGAAAGATAGAAAACAAGATTTTTTTCAAGAGGATTCAATCAAACAAAAAGGGTGAAGACTATAGAAAAACTTTCTTTATTGCAAACATCACCTCAATACGTATCCCAATGAAAATTGGGGTGCAATAGGATCTTAATGCGCATCAGAGATTAAGTGGAGATAAAGGATTATCGATTAAACAAATTCCTATATTGGCTAAAGCAATCAGGCAGAAACTGGAACAAAATGTTATATGATTGCCATACAAGAAAAGATTTTATAGAAACTCTAATAGATCATTGTGTCTATATGAAACAAATGATAGATTAGTAATAATCGTATCCTGGGTCGAAAATTTAATCATTGCAGCTGACAAAGTCATCTTCCTTAGTAACGCCAAGAAAATGTTAATGTCAGAATTTAAAATGAAAGATCTGGGAGAACTTAATTGTTTCCTTGGGATAAACTTCGACATAACACAAAGATGAATGAAAAGGAGTCAAAAGAAATACATATTTCAAGGTATTTAAAAGGTACAACTCAATATGAAATGTGTTGTAAAAAAAATGAGAAACAGAGTTATCGACTAATTACAACGGAATTTTGTTTGTATTTAAACAAAAGCAGCTCACTTGTCTCATAGAAGTTGAAGAGGTAGCGTCCAGTGACACAAGACACGTGTTAAACTTTCTCCAAGAATCTACTGACACATCCATACTTTGTTATAAACAGAAATCCCTTCTGATTTACTAGTACATTCCAAATTAACTCACAAGCAAAATCAATAAATAAACAAACAAATAAAACACCACAAACGTACATTTCAAAAAGCAGGTGTTGTCTAGACGATGGCCGAAACCAAAATCAATAAAACACGTTGCTGCGCAGGTAGGCTCCGCGCATCCACCCGGTTGAAATGTACGTGGTGCATCCAATAAGTTTCCAGACTTTTTTTTTGTACAGGCATTTAAAATTGTCGTAGACTCTTGAAAATTCGGTTTGTTATTGCTATACATCTTATGAGATGACTGACCAATTTTTATGATTTCAGCTTCCAATAAACAGCTACAGCAGTAATTGGAATACACCCTACTAAAGCCTGATTGTCACAGCTGGTGAATTTCAAAAATGCAATCAGGACGTGAGGAAGAACGATATGCAATAAAATTGTTTTAAACTTGGAAAAAATGCCACAGAAACGTATGGAATGCTTCAGACTGCTTTTGGGGCATCTTGTATGAATTGAGCATCAGTTTTTGAGTGGCATAAGAGATTCAAGGAAGGCAAGGAGTCTGTGAGGGATGATGAGAGGTGTGGGAGGAGTAAGGAAGTCAGAACACCAGAGTTGATTGGCCAAAGGGTTAGGGTTAGGGTTACTATGTTAAGGTTTTAAGGGAGTTCAAGAAGAGATTCCTAGGGAAGAGGCCAGCTCTCTTCAAATTGGGTTAGTGGCATTTCCACCAGGACAATGCACCAGTCCACAACTCCATCCTTGTCACAGACTATTTGACCAAGATGGGCATCGAGACTGTTCCTCACCCTTCCGATGGTCCAGACCTTGCTCCCTGTGACTTTTGCTTATTGCCTAAGCTCAGAGGCTGTCGTTATGAGACAATTGAGGAGATGAAAGAGGCTGTGACGAAGGTCATTGACACGGTCACACAAGAGGACTTCCATGGGGCCTTCCAGAAGTTGTTGGAACGATACAACAAGTGCATTGCAGCCGGAGGAGATTACTTCGAAGGGGACTAGAGTTTCATGTGTGTACTATCAATAAAAGTACCCATACGAAAAAAGTCTGGAAACTTATTTAATGATCCTCATATGTTGTTGTTTGTCGGGAATTGTATTAACACGAGGAAATATCAAGCTATAATACATTTCCTCTTCTACAAATGTCCAAATATTCTTCCTTAAACTCAAATAATTGTGGCGTTGATTTTAGGTTCTAAGATACAACAAATATACGAAGACAAACCTTCAAGTCGTCGATACCAAAGCTCACTCGATTCTATTCCGACATAGAACCCATCCCATAAATTATTTATGCGCTTTATATTAAAGCAAACACAGTTTTTTTTAAAATTTGTTTTTATTTATTTATTTATTTATTGCGATGGGGAAGTCATGTAAATAACGTGGTTATTTACTGAGCAAATTAAAGGGAACTGATATAAAAATTCCATTAAATACTCAGAGAAACTTTATAGAAATGTAGCAGTCATAGATCTATTTTCTCTCGCGAATCAATGCCCCCGCCATGCGATTCGGCCACACACTGACCAACCAGCGGGCAGAGCGCATTGATTCCATCATCCTCTAAAGAACTACTTTTTTCTAGACCTTTTTGGAAGTCTGCCACAGAGAGAGAGAGAGAGAGAGAGAGAGAGAGAGAGAGAGAGAGAGAGAGAGAGAGAGAGAGAGAACACGGCCAGCATAGAAGAAAGACCTTGTAGTATCACCTCCCTTACTAAGGTCAGTAAATGGGGCAGTCAATACCACCTCAACAGAAATCTTGGTCCTTACTTCCACCTCGGCCAAGAAATGCTATCCCAGAATCCATCGCCTCTCACTCTTCTCTCTTCCCTTCTCTCTCCTTTTCTCTCTCGCTCTCCCTCTCCCTCTGGCCAATCAGCGGTGATAGTAGCAGTTGCTGAAGACGACCCAAGAACAGAAGAGGAGGCAGTTGCTGAAGAGATTCGAGATACAAAACTCGCGTGTTGACCGCTGGACATTTTCTAGCCAACACGTGGCGTTGTATACGAAGAATAAAATTCCTCTTTTAAAGTTAATATTTGTACTTCTCATTTATTATCTAAAATAACATAACTCAAGTACTGATATATCCTGAGGTGGCAATAATATAACGATAATCAAGAAATAGTATTCCGTGAAAGGAAATAAAGGAAATAATATGTACTATAGGTTTAAATAAATAAAGAAGTGGTTTATTGTATTATTTACAGAGAGAGTGTTAGTTCTTCATGTGTTCTGTCCAGGGTGTCTCTCTGTGTATCTCCGTGTATGTCTGTCCGGTGACCGGTGATATAGTTCCTCATTTAAATTGTTCCGGTGGTGATTACATATCTCACCATATCATCTCCCCCAAGCCAATTTTTCCCAGGAGAATTTGGCTTAATACCGTTTGTTTTTAGGTCTGGGGCTCAGCCGGTTGACTTTTCTTTTTACCCTGGTACTTTTTCTCCTCAACATTGTTTGAGGGGGTGGAATTGGTGAGGAAACTTGTACTCTCGGACCTGGAGTAGAAGATACCACTCTTGGAGTAGGTTGTGTTATGGGTAGAGGAACATTAAAAGAGTCATATAATACCTCCAGGGGCAGTTCATTATCTTCTGCCTGTTTGTAGTCATCAGTGTGTCGAGGTCTTAGCTGATTTATATGCCTGCGACAGTCAAATTTACTACTTCTTACAGAATATAACACGTGTCCAATTCTTTTCATAATAATCCCCTCTTCCCAAAAGCTTTTCCCAGTCCTATAGTTCAAGAAGTGTATTTTGTCACCAGGTTTGTAGAACCTTGTCGAAGGATTTTCTCTTGTTGCTGTTGTCTTGTTTGTATTTGGTAAAATCCTGTCAAATACGGATCTGATTTTTCGAGCGAACATTAGTTCAGCTGGTGACAAACCGGCATTAGTGTTTGGGTTAGGAGTGATCCTATACACAGATAGAAAATTTTCAAGACTCTTCTCATCAGTGTCCATGCCTCGGTTTTTCTTCAAAGCTCTTTTGAACGTGTCCACAAATCTCTCTGCGAGACCATTTGACCTTGGATGGTATATTGCAGTTGTTAAATGTTCAATGGATAGGGCCTTGCAAAATTCTTCAAACTCTTTGCTGGTAAATTGGGTGCCGTTGTCGCTGACAATAGTTTTAGGCACTCCAAAACGACTGAAGAGGAGTCTTAGTGCATCTATAGTACTCGTTGATGTCGGATGTTTACACTTAAACACTTCCGGCCATTTTGTGAAACTGTGAACGACTACTAAGAAATAATGACCATTCAAAGGACCTGCATAGTCAATGTGTAACCGAGTCCACGGTGTATCCGTCTTCGGCCACGGTTGTATTTGTACAGGTGGTGCCTTTGCTGCTAGCTGACACCCTTGACACTCTCTTATTATTTTTTCGATGTCCTGGTCCATCCTAGGCCAATACGTATATCCGCGCATTAAGGCCTTCATTCTGGACATGCCTGGATGACCGCTATGGAATTCTTTTAGAATCCTCCTCTGTAGTGTGGTCGGTATGACGACTCTGTCCGCATATTTTAAAGTCTGTGAACAAATAGAAAATGGCGAAATTTTCAAGTCTTTCTTCGACTTTTCGTTTAACTGCACCTGTTTTTTCATTTTTACAATGAATTCATCTGTTTCTGCTGCTTTGTTGATGTCATCTAGAGTCACTGGTAACTCTCGAATCGTGTTGCACAACAGTCCGGAGAGTTCTTTTTCCTCTCTCAATGCAGCTATCACTGTGTCCTCTAAAGGTTCTGCACACTTTCGAATAAGTCTGGATAGTCCATCCGCATGTCCAATATTTTTGGATGAAATGTACTCCATTTTAAAATTATAATTCAACAGAATTATGCTCCATCGTTGAAGTCTGTTTGCAGTGTGAGTGGGTATGCCTTTTTTAGAGCCAAAAATAGTCAACAAGGGTTTGTGGTCAGTCTGCAATGTAAAAATCCTGCCATGAATGAATCTATGGAATTTTTTAATTGCATAAATGATTGCCAAACTTTCTTTTTCAATTTGAGAATAGTTTTTTTCTGCAGGCAAAAGTGATCTGGATGCATGAGCAATTGGCTTCGTTGATCTATCTTCAAGTCTATGGAGAAGTACTGCTCCTAATCCGTAGTCACTTGCATCCGATGCCACAATCAATTCCTTCTGTGGATCAAAGTGTGCCAGTGCTAAATCTGATAGCAGGCATTTCTTAATCTCTTCAAATGCATTTTGGCACTCTTTTGACCAAATCCACTTTTGTCTCTTTTTTAATAATTCGTTCAATGGTGCTCTCAACTTAGGCATTTTTGGGATATAAATAGCATAATATTGTGCTAAACCCCAAAAAGATTGTAACTGGGCAACATTGTTAGGTGCTGGCATCTTCTCAATGGCTTCTGTTCTCTGAGGATCCGGTCTTCTGCCTTGGCTGTCAATGATTTGACCAAGATATTTTATTTGTTTTAAGAAAAATTCACATTTTTCGGCAGTCAATTTGAAGCCGAATTCCTCAATTCTTTAGAAAACTGTTCTGATGTGTTCCTTATGTTCCTGTACATTTTTACTCTTTACAAGAATGTCATCCAAATATGCGATTGCAAAACCTAAATCAGCAAGCATTGTGTCCATTATTTGCTGAAATAACGCGGGAGCTACTTTCAAACCAAAAGGAAACCTTTTGAGTCTGAAGAGTCCTAAATGGGTATTAATACACAAATACTTTGAACATTCTTCACTGACTTTTACCTGAAGGTAAGCCTCAGATAAATCAATTTTGGAGAAAATTTTACCTCCATTCAGCTTTGTAAAAATGTCTTCAGGGGATGGGAATGGATAACTATGATCCATTAGACAGTCATTAAGGCCTGTAGAAAAATCGGCGCATACCCGAATCTTCTTGTTTTTCTTTTTAACATACACAGTGGGGCTTGCCCACTCAAAATAGGCTTGCCCACTCAAAATAGTCAACTTTTTCGACTACACCATTTTCCTGCAGTCTTTGCAGTTCAATTTCAATATCTTCTTTTGAAGAAAAAGGCACGTTTCTTTTTGGTTTAAAAACAGGTTTCACATTTTGTTTTAGTTCAAAATTCACTTCGGTCTTAGTGCACACACCTAACCCCTCAGAAAAAACCCTGGGGAATTCACTTTTTAAGACAGTAAGAAAATCCTCATTTTGTTTAGAATTTTTCTTTTCAGATACACTAACACGGTTACAAAATGAATTTATGGGTAGCTCCCATAAATAAAAAAAAAACGATCCAATCAATTCCGAAGAGGCAAGAATTTATACCTGGAACAACTGACACTTTTGAAGAAAAAGTTTTCGATCCAAGAGATACACTGCAATTAAACTCTCCTTTGAATTTTAATCTCTTTCCGGATACTCCTTTTGGCAATTTTAGACGTTTTTTCCAGTTTTGGACAACCAATCCTCTTCCAAGTCACTTCGTCGATAATCGAAATATCGCTACCTATATCCAAAAATAGCTTACCTGTGTGACCATTTATTTTGGTATTGACAAATTTTCGTTTACCCCCTTGTCTCACTTCTTCTTTTGACAACACTACATTTACTTTAGACTTAAATTTTTGTCTTTGTTTATTTTGTTTAGTTCGGCACTGGGAGGCTCGGTGTCCAACTAAACCACATTTAGCACAAGGTTGGTCTTTAAAAGGGCAATTTTTTCTTAAGTGCGAACCTGCACAGCTCCAACATTCAAAACTTTTTCCTTTGTTCTTGAGAAAAGTTTTTTGTTTCACTACTTGGACCTGGGATGTAACTTTTCCCTCTATCCTAGTGGTGACCCTTTTCACATTTATCAACTTCTGACATTCTTCTGTCACTTTTTGCAAGTTCATTTCTGGATCTTGCTCCATAATTGATAAAATTCTTGACCTCAAATCCTTGTCCCTCGGTGCTGTCAGTCCCTGGACAAATATGTAACACTTAAACATGTCAACTGATAGGTCTTTCAATTTAAATAGTTCACACAGGGCGTTGACTTTACCCGCATATGTGACAATATCATCAGTTTATTCTTTTTGCGTGTTTAAACATTTATATCTTGTATGAAAAAGGCTGTCTCTGTAGCACTATATGGGTTTCCCGCCAAGGCAGGCGATTCCTTTGTCTGTTTTGGCGCGAAACCAGACAAAGGATTCTTGGACCTGAAATCTCGCCGTATCCAGAAGTGGTAAGGGGACGCGAATGGGAGTTGACAACGCGACCCGGACGAGGGCAGTGGGCGCTGGACAGCAGGCGGGCGTTGACGACGCGACCCGGCAGAGGGAGTTGCGGCTGGACAGCAGAGAGGCAAGCAGCAGAGAGTTGGCGTGGAACACGGATAGGGGGAAGTCAACACCGGACTCCAGAGACAGTAGGAGACAAGATAGGGTCCAGTGAAGAAGATCGACTCAAGATGTCTGCATTCGAGGTGCTTGTGGAATTTTCGCTAGTAACCCACGCTAGCGATAGTCCGCACATGCATATAGTGTTGCAATACCTCTTTTCTGCCCTTGGTTAACCCCAAGCTTGTTCGTGTTTGTTCGTTTGTCCTTCTATTTTCTCCGTTCTCTCGATCGTATTCTTGTGTAGGTGGCAAGAAATGTGCGTTAACCCCTCGAACCACTAGTTGATCACCGGCCGGCCGTAAGAAGTGGCTAAGAAGTGACATGGTTAGAAGACTGAGATAATGTGGTGGGGTGAGGGTGTAACGTTTATAAATGGTGCCGTTGACCAGAGAAAAAAAAACCTGATGAAAAAAAAAATTGGAATTGATCAGGGAGCGGGGAGTTTAGAGACTGACAGACGAACGGAAAAAGAAAAAAGAGAAAAAGACCATAAAGACCCGCCACCAGCGAGACAGAGAGAAAAGAAAAGAAAACGGAAGAGACAAAGAAAAAAAGTGGAAAAGAAAGAAATCTACAAAGGTAGGAATACACATTCCCCCCTCCCCCACTGCACTCGAATATAAGAACAAAAAAAAAGATTTGTTAGATTAAGGAAATTTTAAGATGTAAAAAAAAAAACAAAAAACAAGTAATCTATTTCGTTTTTGTGTGTGTATATATGTTTAACCCCTTAATTGCTGATAAATTTTGTTGTATTTTTGTTAGACGGGAGAAGAATTTCCTCCCTTACCCTATTTTCACACTTAACTTGACCGGTAGAATTCAAATGCTTTTTTTTTCTCCTTCTTCGTAGCAGTTTCACATAGTAATTTTTATACTTAAGTGTTAGGACCAGTGGCTTAAGAAAGAAAGTTAGTCCGTTCTGGGAAGTTTTATAGTAATTTTTTTTATGCTGGAAAGGTGATAAGTCACCGATTAAAAAAAAAAAAAAAAAAAAATTTTTTTTTTTGCTGCAAGGTTCACTAAAAGAAAAAAAAATTGTGGTATTTCAAAACCCCAGAGAAAGGGAAGATGAAACGAAAAATAAGAGAGAGAGTGAGATTTCTAAGCTAGGTTAAAATCGACTGGTCAAAGTCGGGTCGTTTCGAGTGCAGAGGGTAGAAGGTGGAGGAAAGCTTCTACCACAAAAACAAAACAAAAAATGGAAAATATAAAAAAAAAAAAAAATGAAAAAAAAAAAAATGGCGGAAAAATTGAACAAAGAAAGAGAAGGAAGAACAGATGAAGTCATGAAAAAAAAAAAAAAAGAAAGAAAAAGAGAGAACGAAAAGTAGAAAGAAAGAAAGATTGCTAGGGAATTTTTGTCACTGCATCCATGCCTGTCTCTGTTAAAAAAAAAAAAAAAAAGAAAAAGAATAAGTAGACTTTGGATTTTAGGAAGAAAAGAAAGTTTTTGTTTTTTTGTGGATTTAAAAAAAAACGGTTGGAAGCAAACGCTATCCCCTCCCACACCACCCCCGGTAGAGGGAAGAATTCAAGTTGACAGGAGAGAAGGAAAGAAAGACGCAAAGAGAAATGGTGGAAGTGGGCAGAGATCTCAAGGGAAGAGAGACAAGGGTTAGAAGGTGGATGCGTGACAGATTCCTTCAGAACAATTTTATTTTATATATTTGTCAATTGTAGTTATTTTATTTCTTTTTATTTTTTTGTCTGTGAATTGTTTATTATCAATTTTTTTGTTGTTGTTTAATTTGTGTGGATTTTTTTTTGCTATCCTTTGTTTTTTTTTGTTTGTTTGTTTGTTTTTTTGTTATACTTGCCTTGTTTTTTCTTGGTTTTGGGGGACTGGGCTTACCGTGTCATTTGCTTTGTTGTTTATTGTTATTTGTTTATTCTTTTTTTTTTTTAATTTATTTTTATTTTATTTATTGATTTTTTTTTACCTTCATGGATTTTCTGGGTTTATTTTTTGTAAGTTTAACTGCTCTTGGCACTTCTTCACTTCGTCTGATCGTGTTCCCCCCCCCCCCGGGGGGTGCACGGGAGCCCCGTTTCGCGGACTGGTATCGAGGGGTAGTAAGTTATACAAATGATGATTTGGGAAAGCGAGTGGCCTGATTGACATAGAATTGATTAACATGGTACCGAGGAAACGGTTGACGATGGGTTGGGAAGACGATACCTGGGCGCAGAGCGGTGTCCGGTTGCTGCTCCCCCCTGGCTGGTCATGGCTGGACGATCTGGGAGATGGTGTCTATTGCTTTGTTTTTTTTTCTTATCTTTTGAAAATCCATGGTGATTGATGGCTGGCTGAAAGTCAGTTACAGTGAACTTTCAGTAACTCTGAGAGACTTGTTTTGTTTGTTGCAGGGGGCAGTGAAGGCCCCCAGGTTGGGAGGTGAATTCCACAGTGCTTTCTGGAACATTATTCCTGTTACGACACCGATCGAACTGCGGAGATTACTGATGCTCCCACGTCGTAAGGAAAGGGGGGAGACAAGTCCAAAAATACTCCTGAATTGTTGGGTAGGGGTGGTTAAAATTCCCCTGTGTTCTGATGGGTTGGAGAATGGGGTGAAATGTTCGAAAATTGAATAACGTTGGAGGTGAATGGAAAAGTCCTCTTGAAATCGTTGGGTAGGGGTGGTTAAAATTCCCCTGTGTTTTGTTGGGTGGGGGCGGGGCGAATTGAAAGAAAATTGAATAATGTTGGAGGTTAATCGAAAAGTCCTACTGAAATGAAGAATAGGGATGAGTCAGGAGACCCCAGAATTGTTCACAGGAAAGCAAGGTGGAAGAGCTGAATCCAGCAATATTTTTTTATTTAAAAAATTTTTTTTTATGTGTATGATGATATGGTGTTGTTATATTATTTATTATTTTTTTTTAGGGGACGACCGAACCCCTTTAAAATTTTGTAAGTTCGGTTGTTACTTCCTGTAAATGTTCTTGTTTTTCTGCTTGTTGTTGAATGGTGTTGTAATTTATTGTGAATAAATGACAAGGGTAAGAAGGGGTGGTATGTAGTACTATATGGGTTTCCCGCCAAGGCAGGCGATTCCTTTGTCTGTTTTGGCGCGAAACCAGACAAAGGATTCTTGGACCTGAAATCTCGCTGTATCCGGAAGTGGTAAGGGGACGCGAATGGGAGTTGACAACGCGACCCTGACGAGGGCAGTGGGCGCTGGACAGCAGGCGGGCGTTGACGACGCGACCCGGCAGAGGGAGTTGCGGCTGGACAGCAGAGAGGCAAGCAGCAGAGAGTTGGCGTGGAACACGGACAGGGGGAAGTCAACACCGGACTCCAGAGACAGTAGGAGACAAGATAGGGTCCAGTGAAGAAGATCGACTCAAGATGTCTGCATTCGAGGTGCTTGTGGAATTTTCGCTAGTAACCCACGCTAGCGATAGTCCGCACATGCATATAGTGTTGCAATACCTCTTTTCTGCCCTTGGTTAACCATAAGCTTGTTCGTGTTTGTTCGTTTGTCCTTCTATTTTCTCCGTTCTCTCGATCGTATTCTTGTGTAGGTGGCAAGAAATGTGCGTTAACCCCTCAACCACTAGTTGATCACCGGCCGGCGTAAGAAGTAGAATGGTTAGAAGACTGATCTAAAATGTGGTGGGGCGAGGGTGTAACGTTTACATCTCTTTCACCAAATATCGAGCACAACATTTTAACAGTTTCCGAAAAAGAAATATCTTCTGGTTTCTTTGGCAAAATCAAATTTGTAAATTTTGTATTTTCCTCCGTACCCAATTTCTGAAGTAGGAGTCTGATTTTTTCTTCGTCAGACCATTTCTCACATCTTTTTGTAAAAATCGTCTCGAACCTACGATAATAGGCGGGAAAGGTGTCGCCTCGTTCTGCGTCGTATTTGAATTCAGCTAGTGAGTTAGCTATACCCTCTGCCGAAAAAAGTCTAGACGCATTATCATTAGTTTTTTGTGACAAAATAGTTTCACAAAATAGTCGGTTATCTGTAGTTTGTTGTATGACAAGTGCTTCAAAACGCTCTTGTTGAACCAACATCTGTTTTTGAAAGTCAATTTGAGCTTTTTGCTGAGAGACTAAACTCTTGGTTAACGTTTTCGTCAATGCTGCTATTTGTTCCGAAGCCATTTTTTTTTTTTTTTTTTTTAAATGCACAAATATCAAGTCAACGTATACATAAAATTTTGTTCCAAAAAGAAGATGTCCGCCTTCAACGCTTTCGTTACGAAAAAAATTTGTCAATACTGAGAAATGTTCAGAAAACTCACCGTACAAAATATCGACACTTTACCAATTTCAAGTGCTCCTTTTCGTCTTTTTCAAATACACGTAAACGTATTTACGCAAGAAAAAAAAAAAGTTCCCACGGCACAGTGCTTTTTTTTTTTTAATTTTTTTTTTTAGTAAATGAATTTACTGAGTTCGTATTTCGTCTTCGTCGTCAATTGATATATCCTGAGGTGGCAATAATATAAGGATAATCAAGAAATAGTATTCCGTGAAAGGGAATAAAAGAAATATGTACTATGGGTTTAAATAAATAAAGAAGTGGTTTATTGTATTATTTACAGAGAGAGTGTTAGTTCTTCACGTGTTCTGTCCAGGGTGTCTCTCTGTGTATCTCCGTGTATGTCTGTCCGGTGACCGGTGATATAGTTCCTCATTTAAACTGTTCCGGTGGTGATTACATATCTCACCATAACAAGTACATATATAACAATGGTGACCCCAACTAAAAGGATATGACGCAACTTTTGAAAATTCCAGGATAAATTCAACCAATTTTTCAACTTCACGTCGTAAACGTTTCAAGAGAGAACCTTCGACGTAAGTAAATAAAAAAAAAAAATTCTTTTCCTCTTTTCTTCGTCTACAACAACAACATATATATATATATATATATACACACACACACAAAAAAAAACAATTAAAAAAAAATGAATAAATAAATAAAAATGGAAGAAGCTTCTCTATAGCAAATTAACATAAAGACACCAGAATTCATGGAAACGGCAGTGAATGGCTGGTTTTCCATTCTAGAGGCACAATTCCACCTGCGCAATATAACGGCATCTACAACAAAATTCTACACGGTAATATCATCTCTGCCTGCAAAGGTGGTAGCTAAAATACCGATAACAATTTTAGAATCCAAAAAATACGAGGAAATAAAACAGTCATTTGAGGCCCACGAAAGGACAAAGCCGGAATTGCTGGACAAATTAATGTCAACAACAACTATTACAGGCCGTCCTTCAACATACCTGCAAGAAATGCTATCGATAGCAAAACAGATAGGTATCGGAGAAGAAATAGTAATACACAAATTTCTTCAGGCCCTACCAGCGACAATTTCCCCCGTCATTGCTTCACAAAAGGAGTTAAGTCCAACTCAACTTGGAAAGCTAGCGGATGAGCTTATGCCTCTGCTTAACAATATCAACGCGACAGCGTTCACCGCTCAGCATAGGACACAAAAAACTGAGAAAAGCAAAGACAATATTCTTATACCGACAGGTATTAAACCTTTCTTCCCGGAACAAAAAGCCAAAATATGTAGAGCACACCTCTACTTTGCCGAGCAAGCTAGAACTTGCAAAACTTGGTGTAGATGGCCGAAGAAACAAAACACAAAAATACTACCAAGCTCGCGTCCACCTACACCAACTCCAACAGACTCGGAAAACTAACGGCGCGAACCATGTCTGTCCCCCTGAGTTCGCCGCTATTACAAATCAATACACGATTAGGGACAACTACATTAAAATTTATAGTGGATACTGGTGCAAGTATCTCAATAATACCAGCGTCTAGGTTAAACGGCGTCACGTTAACTCCAACACCGGTATCACTCACCACCGCTAATGGAGAGAAAATAAAATGCCACGGACAAGCAAACCTAGAGATTGGGATACCAAGTTTGAAAAGGTAATTTTCCTGGACATTTGTGGTCGCAGATATCACCAATCCTCTCCTTGGATTTGACTTTTTAAATGAATTTGGTCTCATAATCGACTGCAAAAATAAAACAATTTATGACCCGTTAACAGTTACCAAAAAGGAATTAATACTAAACACGACATCTCCAGTAAACGTGGTCATTAACAAAGTAGAACTACCATCATTTATTCAAACCAGTCTAGATAAATACCCAGAAATCATCATTTCTCCTCATATAAAAAAAATAACTACTGCGGTGTTTATCACAGAATTGATACAGGTAGCCACTTACCGGTTTTTGCAAAAATCCAGACAGCTATCAGCGGAAAAACTATCGGCGACTAAAGAGTTTAAAAGACTCATAAACGAAGGCGTGATAACTCCTTCAGACAGCGAATGGTCAAGCCCACTACATCTTGTACCTAAGCAAAATGGAGGATACCGCTGCTGCGGAGATTACCGTGCATTAAACAGCATCACTAAAAGTGATAGATACCCCATTCCCAATATAAATTCATTCCCAACAAAACTCGCTAATAAACAGCGATTTACAAAAATTGATCTGATTTCAGCGTACCATCAAATTGAAATGCACCCAGATGATATTCCTAAAACGGCAATTATCTGTCCAATGGGTCTTTTTCATTACGAATTTATGCCGTTTGGGTTAAAAAAAATTCGTCGGCAACATTTCAAAGGTACATGGACAGAATCTTTCGACAGATAGACTGTGTCTTTATATATTTAGATGACATCTTAATCTTCAGCGACGACGAGCCTTCCCACAAGAAAGATGTAGACACAGTTTTTAGGATTTTACAAGAAAATAACCTGAAAATATCACTATCGAAATCTATTTTCAATGTAACATCGCTAGATTTCCTAGGTTTTAGAATTAATTCAAATGGAATCACACCAACTGCTAACAAAGTAAAAGAAATAGAATCTTTTCCGTGTCCTACAGATGCTAAAAGCTTATGCAGATTTCTTGGTATGGTAGGATTTTACAGGAAGTTAATACCAGGATTTGCGAAGTTAGTCTTACCTTTATCCGAAAGAATGAGATTAACACCTAAAGGATTAATTATCTTGAATAATTTGGAAAAACAATCCTTTTCTAACATTATAAAAATACTTGGTGAGCTAACAGAATTATCTCATCCTCAACCAACTTGTACACAGTATCAACTAGTCATGGACAGCAGCAAATATGCAGTAGGTGCTGCCTTACATCAGGTCATAAATGGAAATCCAATACCAATAGGATTCTTCTCAAAGAAACTGACGACAACACAGACGAGATATTCCAATTTTGACCGTGAACTTTTAGCAGCATATTTGTCAGTGTTACATTTTCGCCACCTCATAGAAGGTCGTGAAGTATTACTTCTGACAGATCACAAACCAATATGCGGTGCATTCCACAGTCTAAAACCTGCCAAATCAGATAGACAACAAAAACAGCTAGCAATTATTACAGAATTAATTTCAGATATAGCCCATGTGAAGGGTAACCAAAATGTAGTTGCAGATTGTCTGTCTCGCCCAACATTTGCTGTACAAATAGATATATACGATCTGCCAGCACCTGCAGATGCCCAAAAATCAGACACCGAAATACAGTCCTTTCCAGATTTAAAGAAATTCACATTATCTAGAAAAGATCAATTTGTGTTATGTGATACATCAACGTCATACGCCAGACCTTTTGTACCGTGCACACTACGAAAATCTATCTTTGACAGCTTGCATGCAATATCACACCCTGGAATAAAATCATCTATCAAAATGATTAAGGCAAGATTTTACTGTCCACGTATGGATAAAACCATCAAAGAACTATGTGCATCATGCACATCTTGTCAACAAGCAAAAATATACAGACATACCAAATCGCCTGTACAAACGTTGGAAATAACATCATCAAGATTCCATACTGTACACATTGATATAATTGGACCACTACCACCAGCGAAATGCTCCAACAATCCTTACATCAATCCATGTCGGTATGTTTTAACATGTATAGATCGAACCAGTCGATGGATAGAAGCACAACCTATATCGGATATTACAGCACAAACCGTAGCAGAAGCTTTTGTAAACACGTAGATTACGCGCTTTGGTGTTCCACTCCATGTCATATCAGACAAAGGCAAACTGTTTGAGAGCGAACTATTCCTTGAACTATCAAAAATTATTGGATTCTATAGGCTACGTACAACATACTATCATCCACAATGCAATGGACTTATAGAAAGAGCCCACAGAACCTTAAAAGCAGCTATTATGGCCCGAAAAGAATCTTGGATTTCAACCCTACCAATAGTTCTCATGGGAATTCGAAGTATGCCCAACTGCTCCAATTTTCCCCCTTTTTATGCGGTCACAGGTGCACAAATGTTATTGCCACAACTAATGATAAATACGGAAAATACAGACACAGTTACACAAAATTTTACAAGAGAACTGCACAAAACTATGGCAAAATTCGATCTGACAGACTTTTCAAACAGAGAAAAATGAACCAAAAATCATACGTGCCAGATCAACTTCAAACTTGTGATAAAGTTTGGATTAGGATAGACCGCGTTCGAAAACCGCTAGAAGCACCCTATTCAGGTCCTTACATGGTACTCGAACGAACACCAAAATATTTCCTAATAGAAACTAACTCAAATACGCATACACAAGTTTCAATAGACCGTTTAAAACCTTACATTGAAAACAAACAAAAATGTACACAAAATGCAACTACCAATACAAATAAAACGTCTGAAAGTTTACCTCCTGAAAAAGTGCAGGAACATAAAATGAAAACAAGAACTTCAGGTAGAACGATTACATGGAAAAAGGATAACGAGTATATCTATTATTAAAACAAAAAACAAAACAAAACAAAACAAACAAAAAAAAAAAACCAAACAAAAACTCCGTTTACTGGTAGGGGAGTATTGTAGTATCACCTCCCTTACTAAGGTCAGTAAATGGGGCAGTCAATACTAACTCAACAGAAATCTTGGTCCTTACTTCCACCTCGGCCAAGGAATGCTATCCCAGAATCCATCGCCTCTCACTCTTCTCTCTTCTCTTCTCTCTCGCTCTCCCTCTCCCTCTGACCAATCAGCAGAGATAGTAGCAGTTGCTGAAGACGACCCAAGAACAGAAGAGGAGGCAGTTGCTGAAGAGATTCGAGATACAAAACTCACGTGTTGACCGCCGGACATTTTCTAGCCAACACGTGGCGTTGTATACGAAGAATAAAATTCCTCTTTTAAAGTTAATATTTGTACTTCTCATTTATTATCTAAAATAACATAACTCAAGTACATATATTACAACCTCTCTCCTGTAGCCTGCCACAGGATACTCTAGCATTGACGATCTTCTCTGAAGATAACTGCTACTACAGGTTTACACTAAAGAAGATAACGACGGCTACGTGCTACACAGTAAAGAACTACGCTGCGACCTGATGCTACCTGACACCCAAAAGAACTTTTCTCACTCTGACACAAGTCTACTTTCTGTCATAAAAATAAACCATTCATTGTTGTTCTTCAAAGAAGTTTTGTTATTTTGCGCAGCGCTACATAAATAACTACAAATTAACTTATAGTGATATGGAAACTAACCATATACTAAAGAAAAAGTCCTATCATGCAGTTGAAGAATCTTTTAGTCGAGGTCTTTCATAGAAAAGAAGTTGTGTGAAGACTTACATCAAAGTATGGTAACGTTTCTGGTACGACACGAATTATTTTGGAGCGAACGCCTCCTTTGTAGAGAGAGAGAGAGAGAGAGAGACAGACAGACAGACAGATAGACTTTGCTGCGCCGTTTTATATGCTAGTTTGGTCACGCCACCGAGTGGCCATTAGAAGACAAGGGATGTAATCCCTTCCCTCGCACATAAAAATCCACACCCCTAAAAAAGTGGGTAATGCATAAGCAGAATCATATATTGAAACGACTGCATTATAAGTTTTTCGTTTTTACTCGTAAACTTAGACCTTGGGTTGCTTACGGTACCTGATGTTACAAAGAAGTTACCCATTAAAGTACTAAACAAGATCATCGCTGCTTAACTTCGGTTATTGAACGAGAAGCGGTGGTTTCAGCGTGACCTAACCGTAAATTAATTTCTTGGTTTATTACTTGCATGTTTAATTGGGGCATTGTTTTTACAAGGAACTAATCACCGTTTACACCGTTTACTGACCTTTCCGATGAAAACAAAGAATATTTACGAAAATTGATTTTACAGTCAAAACAAGAAAATAAAACAAATGAAAGAGAATGAAAAGTTGTTCAAACTCATTCCGAAAAGAAGGAGGATAATAATTGGTTGGGGGGAAAGACATTTTGACAATTGAAAAAAGACGATTTTATTCTTTATTTAAACGAGATTATCTTTAAAAGAAGAGATTTCCATTAAAAAAAAAAAAAAAGTAATAGTGATTTACATATTTTCATTTGCAACTAAAATACAATTTTTTTAAAGAATGATCTTTGAAAAATATTCGTAATTTCTGTTTTTTAAATTTTTTTTTTATTGAAATTGTGTAATTATGTATTAAAGTTTTCATTGATTGAAGAAGAAGCAAAAACAAAAAGAAGAAAGACTGATTCGGTTTCAAAAGAAAAATACTCGACTTTGTATTTCTGGCCTTGTGCCACAACTAAGCCAAACTTTGTAAATATATTTTCTTCAAGTTAAAAATTAAGGTAAGTTCCAAAAGTACGTGCTCCTTTTAAAAATTATTTTATTTATTCCAGTATTTACTTGAAAAACAAAGCTTGATCTATTTTTTTCAGACGATAAAATTTTTTTCAGTGAAAGAGAAAAAACACGATAATTCGAAAAAAATTATTTTACAAGTAGTGAATTAATTAAAGTTATAATTGCAAATTTATGAACAATTTATAATAAAAGAAAAATAAACTCAGTTAAAATTGAAAACAAAATATCCATTCAATTAATAATAATATTCCATACATCATCACAAGATGATCGAACAAATTCATATACAAGAATTTCATAAATCTTATACATCTCACACAGACGGAAAATAAAATTTTAACCCAGATACAAAAGTGTCTGAGAATTGTTAAAGACACACCTTATTTGAGGACCTGTTTTCATCTTGATTTCAATATGCAATCATTTACCGTTATATCAATAATCCACCAATCATACCTGTTCGTTTAATCTTCATTAAATTGAAATCCATATTTCATTGACTCTGCAACATTGTTACAATTTTTTTGCTCTTTTTTATTCATTTTTTGTTTTTACCAGAATTATTTTTCTCCTCGAAATTTATTGAATTAGATGAAAATTACTCCGAATGTGAATATTACAAGGAAAAAATTTTTTAAATATTTTGAGAGAGTTTAATACTATGATTTAATAGAAAATATAGTTTTTTTTTTAGATTATTTGGGAAATAATTCTTTATCGTGATTTGTTCTGCTTAAAAGAAGAAAAAGATTAAAGTTTGCATTATATTTTTACTTACTTTTCTCCAATCACAGGTGAAATCTGAATGTTATTAAATAAAGAATATTATTGTTAATCAACAAATAGAAATTTTAAAGCAAGAAGCTGGGTGCTGTTCTTTAAATATTTTTATTTTTTAAGTTATAAAAAATGTTTGCTGAAAAAAAGAGATTGAAAATCTAGAGTAACAATTTAAAATTTTGTGCCTTCCAGTTGAATATTCGTGTGAAAATGTGAAGAAAAAAAAGCAGAATTTTGTTATAAAAATAGGAAATATAAAAAAATGGTAAAAATTAGTGTTTTAGGAGCGATGAAAAATATTTAGGTTATTACTAGGTAAAATATTAACTAGTTAAAAGGCAAATTAAAAGCAGTATTATTTCACTAATTTAATAATAAATTTAAAATGATTATTTCATTCTTAATTGTGCATTTAAAAACTATGTTAATGCACTTATTTTCTCTTTTCAAGACGAAATTAAAAAAAGAAACTATTGTTGATACAATTTTTTATATTCAAAAAAGTTGAGACTTTTTTTTTTTTTGTGCTTCTTGTCAGTGGTTGGCCTTTCGTACTAATAATTTTTCGTGGGAAAATAAAGTGCACCTTAATAGCTTATTGTAAAAGGATACAGAAAATCACTTGCCATTAACTTTGACTGACTACTTGGATTTAAATACCATATTAAGTGATGTAGTTATCAACGACTAACTAATATTTTTTATATAAATCAGTTTATAAATGTTTCTAGTAAATGATTTCTTTGAAAAAATTTTTAAAAAGAATTTCAAAATTTTAATAACATTTTTAAATTCATGTAACCTTGAATTGGGTGAGGTTGTAAACTTTTTGTGAATTTAAATGTTTAAAGTGTGTTAAAAATTAATTAGATATGTAAAGTCATTTTGCTTTTATTCCTGACAATTTTGACATTATTATCTTTCAGATAGAACTAAAATTTAACCTTAAATAATAACTTAATTAGTTTTTTAATTTTTGTGTATATATATATATATATATATATATATATATATATATATATATATGTGTGTGTGTGTGCGTGTGCATTTTCATATTTTATATTTACATACTATCAGATAAATTTCCATCTTTCTCTAATGTATAGTGAGATAACGTAGTTTCTTACCATTGTGATAATCAAACAAAGAAGTTTCCAGGAGCCTTCTGTTATTCCTGTATATATTTTTCTGTTTTCTTTAAATCTTATAGTTGCTTGGTAGACATTTGTTTGTAAGCAATTTCTGTTTAGGAGACATTCAGGTTTTATTTTGCTGTTTGCAGTGTTCTAGATATTATTTTCTGTATGTGTTTTATATATTCAATTGACCTTATCTTAACGGTCTATTTGCATAATGGTTAGAGTGGTTGCCAATGGCCTGGAAGACCTGGGTTCAATCCTAGGTTGAGTCATATCAAAGACTCGAAAAATGGTACTTGATGCCCCCTTGCTTAACACTCAGCATTATAAGGTACAGATCAAAAGTAAGTGTATCAATCCAGGGAAAGGAGTAGTACCATCCCCTACTCTTCGGTGTAGTAGCTAATGAAAAGGGAGCCTTCCGGTTGCCCTTGACTACAGTTGGCCAACTTACTTAACTTACTATATTCAATTGTGCATTTATATTAGTCTTATTCTCTGTCTGTCTGTCTCTCTCTCTCTCTATATATATATATTTATTTGTGTACATGTAAAAGTTTGTAGAGTTAATTTTAGGCCAGAAATTGGGAGTTAGTCTACAAGTAATCAGTTAGTAAAGTTGAAATTGAAATATAAGGGGGCAAAATTAGAGACAAACATTCATTTAAAAAAGGAATTCTATGAATTAATACTTTCATGATTAAGGGCTGATTTCAATACAAAATTGATTTATACATAAATTTATATGGTACACATATGTAAATACTTATTCTGAATAAATTAATTTCTAAACTTGCATTGTTAAGATCCAATTTGCATTTTATTATTTTCAATTTTGAATTCATTAAAATACTTGCACTTATAAATTTGTAATCAACAAACTACTATTTAAAAATAAAAACAGGTCTTTTTTTTATTAAGATACCTGGATATTCTTTTCCTAAAATGCACCATGGAATTTCTATAGACACAGTAAATAACAGTTGTTATGGTAAAATATTTGTGAAGTGTAAATAATATAATTTATTAATTCTCTTTATTTATAATTCATAATTGTAAATTGTATGAAATAATCAGTATTCTATTTGTACATTACAAAATACACCATGGAATTTCTTGGTCCTATCATTTAAATTCCAT
Source organism: Sepioteuthis lessoniana (assembly GCA_963585895.1). Classification (NCBI taxonomy): domain Eukaryota; kingdom Metazoa; phylum Mollusca; class Cephalopoda; order Myopsida; family Loliginidae; genus Sepioteuthis; species Sepioteuthis lessoniana. Next base: position 134,231,241 of record OY757908.1, read on the forward strand.
GATTATTCTTGTCTCTTTTTATTTGCTTTCAGGTTTTATTGTCAAAGATGATAAATTAAAAGGATTTGTACGTGTAGCTCAGTCACAGAAATCGAAATATCATCAAACATCAACCAGTGTCACTAGTGAACTTTGTTGCTTCATCCGTTTCCACCAGGAAAATAGATGAAAAAATACAATGTATTTTCTTGGATGTAAATGATAAAAAAAACCAAGGGAAAACATACTGCAAGAAACCTTAGGTAAAGAAATCTTGAAACCATTCCTTAAAGCTGAAGAACAGTCTGAATCTTATTGACAAAGTGTTCTTGATCAACATTTCTGCAAGTAAGAAAAGCTTAAAAGTGGATTTGTTTAAATATTGAGAGGAAACTATGGAAAAAGTTAATGAAACCAATTCCGGTTTTAAAGAAGTTGAATCTAATTCATCAGAGAATTCTACCGATGAACACAAAACCCAAAGTCTGTCTCTAGAAAAACCCTTCCATTGCAAAATGTGCAAATGTAATTTTTCCGATAGTTCTAATCTTGAATATCACATGACATTACACACATCTCCTAAACGTTTCCACTGCGAAATTTGTAGGTTATTGTTTCCCAAACATTCATTACTGCAAAGACATATGAGGACACACACTGGTGAGAAACCATTCCAATGTCCCATTTGTGAATCGCGATTTGCTTTAAGTTCCAATCTAAAAACTCACATGCAAATACACACCGGTGAAAAACCCTTTCATTGTGACATTTGTGGGGCAAAATTCAGAGTTAACTATAATCTCAAAAGACACATGTTGTCACACACTGGTGAAAAACCTTTTCACTGTGGTATCTGTGGGTCCAATTTTTCCTTTAGTTCTGACCTTAAAAGACACATGCAAATACACATTGGAGAAAAGCTTTCCTTCTGTGATATCTGTGGGGCAAAATTTTCTCTTAATACAAATCTGAAACGACACATGCGAACACACACCGGAGAAAAACCTTTCCACTGTAACATTTGTGGAGCAAACTTTTCTGACAATTCACATTTGAAAAGACACATTCGAATACATACTGGAGAAAAACCTTTCAAATGTAACATTTGTGAGGCCAAATTTTCAAATAATTTCAATTTAAGGAGACACATGCAGGTACATGCACCAAAAGAAAAACCTCCTCTTCCAGAAGTTCAAGTTCAGAATAAAATTCAAAGTTAAATTCCTATAAAATTCTCTTCAATTTCCCAGTGGCAAAAAAATGTCCTATTGAACTTGGCAATCAACAATAACATTTAATTGTTGATTATTGGAGCCCATCCTTTAACAATTCTTTTCGAATTAAATAATTTGTGAAAATTTTACCATCAGTTATTAATTATGTATAATAGAAAACAATTTTTTAAATTGATTTATCTTTTGTAGAAATTATTATGATACAAACTTTTTTTTTTGCATAAAAGAGTTATTAAAAAGAATGAAAAGTTCATACGAAGATATGGTTTTATCTTCCCTGCGACCCAGATCATCTTTTTTGCTTATCTGAACTTCTGAATATGTTTTTTATATTCTACATTCTGTGTGATTGTCTCATGATAATAAAAACTAAAAGATAAAAAAATGGTTTTGTAGTTTTGGTGTTTGGGTTGTTTAGAAAGTGATGCAGACTTTTTTGTCACTTTCTCCAACGAGGTTTTTATATTGTATATGTGTATACTCACGTCTTTTGGAGTGGGAGAGTACTTTATTATTTGCTCATTTATGATAGTAACAATTGAATACTCATTTGTAGGAAGGTTGTTTAAGCCCCTGTATACAATGGAGCAAATATGTTCCACCTTGATTTTAGATTTGACTTGAAAATGATTCATTTGACTTTTACACAGGAAAACATAACCACAAAGATGAATTTATGATGGATAAAGGTTCAAGATGAAATCTTATACACCCATTATCATCAGTAAAAGTAGCTATAGTATATATATATATATATATAAGTTGGCGACCTTAGTTAAGGGCGACTAGAAGGCTCCCTTTTCAATAGCTACTATACAGAGGTGTAGGGGAGGGCGCTACTCCTTTCCCTGGATTGCTCCACTTTACCCTTGATATGTACCTTATATTGCTAAGTGTTAAGCAAGGAGGTATCAAGTACCATTTTTAAAGTCTTTGGTATGACGCGACCTGAGACTGAACCCAGGTCTCCCGGACCATTGGCGAACAATCTACCCACAAGGCCAATGAAATGGTTCACACGGTTGGCCTTGAAGATGCTGGGCCTAATTGGGAATATATATATTGCAATGAGTTGTGTGTATTTGACAAGCTGAGAGTTGATTACACTCTAGCGTGGAGTCCAATAGGAAATAAACGGTCCATTTGGCTTAAGCCAGGCCCTGTGTGTGTATATATATATATACATACACACACACACACACACACAAGATGTGATCAAAAAGTATACAGACTGAATCTTTAATTTTAAAATTTAAGGGAGCATTCATGAATGTCTGTGTTGCATACATATATATACTGGATACATACCGACGCAATGATAACAGACGCATGATAAACGACAGACGCACGAATAAAGGACGCAGGAAGACTTCTTTAGAAATATATTTACCTCTCACTTTATTGCAAGGGTTCGAAAGGGTTGTTCAAGGGTTGCATGTGAGAGGGTGCTGGAGACCGAACATAAACTTCATATTTTGACCCCACTGTTATGACCGTCATGTTGTGTCTTTCTTGTTCTCTTAGATGCTCAACCAGAGGTCTTGGGGTCCACTCCATCGGAGGTTTCCGAGGGCCCCCTCGGTCGGGTGTGGCCTTCCCTACCACATCTGGTCTCTGGCTGTCTGGAAGTCTGCTGGCAACTGCTCTGGGACCCAAACTCAACTGAGTTAAGTAATAACTCAATGCCCACACGATCGCCTACTGGATCTTTGAATCGGATGTTTAATCGTCATCAAGCGGAAATAACTGTCATGCAGTTCAGAGGTTACTCTCTTCCGGTGCATCACTGTTAGTGGCACAATGGGACCTTCACCTTGTCCCATATCATAAGACTTAATCCGCCCACGCGATCTCTTTCAATTACTGGCCATTGGAATGTGTCACTTCCTTCCGGTGTATCACCTTGGAAGAGCATTTTTGGGCTGGGTCGGTCAAAATATAACATCTGGTCACTCATCTAATAAATGGATAATGTTTAGATGAGTCAGAGTCAATTCTTGATATTTTTTGATCAGCAGATTTTGCCAAAACACAGGATTATGTAAATGCAGTATTTCCTTGTTTATGTAACTGAAAATTCATCCCAAGGGTAATATTTGATTAGTTGGTTTGGTTTCTTTGTTTAATAGCATATCAACCTTTGTGAGTTATTTAATTCCAAAGCCATCCTTGTTGAAGAACAGCAGTGATACTATTTAACCCTCCATAGTTGGAGGATAAAGAGGTTCATACCTCTCCCCAAGAGGGGGCATTAATTTGAAAATGAACATAATAATGTGACTAGAGTTCAGCATGTTAGCCATTATGCCTTTTAGGGGGGGGGCACATTCCTTATTTTTGCAAAGGACAATAGAAAACTGACGCAGCAGAAAGCTATCTATGTGCACTGAAGTAAGAAAACTCTCCTCTAATGAGTTAGCAGCCTTCCACCACCAATGAACCTTGTGACTGATAAAAATGGGTCAGTCATGAGAACTCTTGTGTTAGGTGCAAGAAATGATGACATGTCAAGATTTTTCAAAGAGTCAGTAATTCATTTTGTAACCAGTAAAACAAGGAATGACTTAGACTTCGGGATTAGTGAGCCCCTCTCATTGCCATGGGGGTTATGATTGAGCAATTCTTTCACTGACCCAAAATACCACTTGATGTTTTTGAGACTGTTTCAAAGGAAGGTTAAAACACAGAAATAAAGTGAGTGGTATTTTTTCTGTGATCATATGTCTGACTTTTTCCTGATGTGAAGTCATCCTTATCTTTATCTCTGACAACTTTTGTTGAGACCCCCACAATCCAACGCAACGTCTTGAGTCATTAAAATTTTCATGCTAAAGAAAGGATACACAAAAAGATGAATTAGAGGTGGAGAGACAAAATCAAATGATCAAAAATAAAAATCCTTTAAGAATATTTCAAAATACTAGGGGTGAATCAAAAGTTTTGTAATATTTTGGTAGCACATGAGGTACAATTTGATAGCTGTGGATGCTTTTGAGGATTTTCATGAAATTGACAAACTGGATTGTGAGTGCTACTTGCTGAATTTGCCTCTACAACATGGAGCACAGCTTCAGAATCTTTGGTTTTTAGGTCTACCCAAACCTTTTTGATTGTTGCAGTCCTTTAACCTGGATAAAATTTCTTGAAAAATCTGGTTACTGAGTAATGTAGAGGTACCAAATAGAACGTGTGATGTAGCCTCACCGACCAGGCACTCTCTCAAATATTAATAGGCATTACACTCTTTAAATACAAGGCAGACTCACTGCCTCAAAATACAAAAAAGATTATTTCTGACAATTACATCGCAGTCAGTTATGGACTGAGAAAGAAAGACAGGAAGAAAAATCTACTGTTGTGTCATAGAAATATTAAGTCTTGTGCATGCAAGATGGACGAACAACTCTGATTTCTTTGTTCTACTCACCTCCTCGCTCAGAGAGCCATCAACCCACTCTTTCAGCCTCTGAGCTCTGAACTGACCTGAGCTCAAATAACTTTGCTTGAATAATAATCTTGATTATTTCATCAGCTAATCATGATAAGGACATGTGTCTTTAACCTTTATGCGTAACATCATCACCCAAGCCCATTGCCAGTATTCCCTTTGTTTACTTTTCCAACATCTGGTCTTCAACCTATCATTTAAAAAACAACCTGTCAACTTAATAATCTTGCCACATGTGCAACAATTGCACCATATGACACTCGGATGTGTGTCAACAATCATGTGACAAGTGCATCAGATGACCAACACTTACATTCAAAGTTTGTTGCTACTTAGAATTCATTAATACAAATAAAATAATTACCTAATATGATTAATTATCATCCTTAATAAATTACAACTGTACAATCATCAACTGTATCTTTACCTTTTATACAACAAATGTTTTTGGTTGCTTCCGCAGCATTTATGGCCCAGTTAGAACCTCATGAAGCAAAAGTTTCCAAATTCAACAATGTTTCCTCTTCATGCACAGTTTTTAAATCACACACAGAGAGAAGCAATGCACAACATGTTAGTGCACCAACTATCACTATACTACCAACCACTGTAGGTACCTACTATGACTTTTACTGATTTGGTCATGTTATGTACAAACCACAAACTAGCACATACTAAAATATTGTAAAAATTTTGATTCACCCTAGTATTTTGAAACATACAAAATCTTTTATGTTTATTGTTGACTTGGAAAAATATTTCAGATTCCTTTTTCTTTAAAATAAAAAAAAACAAAATCAAATTACTTATTTGTAAAAATATCTTTATCACATGACAAATATTTCTTTTAATATAGCAATAAATAGATTTACTAATCAAGTTATTTTTTGCTTATTGTAATGTAATGACTAAAATTTTCTTTGTACTCACATAAAAAGGATAAAAAAAGTCTGAGACATTTTTCTTCAGTGCTAACTTTTTTTTTCTGGCAGAGCAACATTTTTGCCATCAAAAATACACAGGCTGAGCAACATTTAAAAAAATTATCTGCCTGCAAAAAGGTTAAAACAGTTTCAGTAACTTAAAATCATATAAATAAACTTAAAAATTGAGAAGAAAAAAACTGAAAAGGCTGCATTATATTTAAAAATATGATTATATTTTGATACATTTAATTTGTGCCACTCAAAAATTTTCAAAATGGGTGACACCATATGAAAAGTGGGTCATATATATATATATATATATATATATATATATATATATATATATATTCTTTTCAATAAAATTTCACAAATTCAATTTTTGCTAAAAACTGAGATTTTATTAATATTTTATGAATTTTTTTAATGTCTTCATATGTTACTGTTTTTCTTTGATATTTTTTTAACAGTTTTTCAGTCAGTTTATTATCTATCTTTCTATGTCAAGCTGGCTGATTTGTCGCTTTCCTTATATTGTGGAATTATATAGACAAGCTGGACAATTTTTTAGATTAATCACCCTTTGTCTTTTTTTTTATATATATCAGATGATATGAATAAACCTTAAAGTATTAACCACACTGACATATGACTCTTTCATCTCTTTTAAACTTTATTTACTTTTATCTTTTGTAATTTTGAAATGAGTCATTATAGCAAATTTTCTATTTTTGTTATGATCTTTTTATAGTAAAAAAAGGTTGTAGAACAAAGGTAATTGTCAAACTTTCAATGGAGAGCAACTCAAATGTAGTGACTTAAAATTGATCAGGAAAACAATCCACAAATGTAAATACAAAATTACATCAACTCAAACTGGACAATTGCTACATATTTCTCTGATGAAAACCATCTTTCCACTTTCAACATTATTAGCAATAGCTTCTGTGAGATTGTCATGTTCATAACTTTGGAGATGATTCTGGAGATCAAAATTCAACTTCATAAGCATCAGACATGGTGGCTAAACACTGTTACTTTACCTGGGTTGATTTGATCTTGATTTTCCATAGCTTCCTTGTTAATCTGTGACTAAACTACAGTGTGATAGATTTGACTTTTTTTTTGAGAATATTGTTTGCTGAGAAAACCCAGCTGGCACCCTGAATAGCAAGAGGTCAAACTTTGTTGTGGATTTCAAAGCTGGCTATAGCTGTCAATATTGGAAATATTGTTTTGGCTTTGTGAGTGCAAAAAGAAAGACCCTTGAACTTGAACAAACACACACACACACAAGAGTTGCAACACTGTATATTAACAAGTCTGGGTAAGTATCATCTCAAAGACCACATTTGATTAGGGCATGTTTGAGGTACTCAACCTCAAAGGTGTTGCATCTTTCCCAAACAGAATGTCTCCATTCTGCATAATTTAGTGTCAGCTTTTCCCAGTTCAGCACATCTATGTGTAATGCCTTCAAGTTTTTCTTCGGATTATTCTGAAGCCTTTTCCTAGGTTTGTACTGTAGACATTTTTCCTGTTTTCAGTTTTCCATTGAAACGTTGTTTGGGAAACCTGTTATCCAACTCAATGAGAATTATCATTGTTTCAATGCTCTTACATTCAGATTTTTGGAGCACAAGAATGTTAGGGTCATTCACTCTAAAGATGCATTGCAGGCATTTTTGGTGAAATTTTTGAAGCCATTTGATATGATTATCATAAGTTGTCTTGGTTTCAGATGAGTAAAGCAAGGATATCAGCATACACAGGTCTTATTGAAACTTAAGTTTTGATAGTAACGCTTCTGTCTGACCAAACTCTACTTTCCACGTTTCCAAATTTAACATTTGCTTTCTGGATATGTGAAAAAATATCAGTGTTTAGTGTACGCAAAAATATCAGTGTTTAGTGTACGCAATAATTTCAAAATATGGAAAAGTGTCAATAACCTTTCGTCTGGTGATTTTCATAAGTACTTTTGATGAGGTGAAGCTTACAATTAAATAAATCACAGGACCTGGACTTGATAGCATCCCAGTAGAATTACTGTGTTTTGGTGGGGATCATTTTTGCTTCAGCTGTTTTCAACTTAATCACTATACTAGAGGCATACGTCTGTGGCCAAAGACTGGATTAATGAAGTGCTAGTTTCAGTATTGAAAGGTTAAGGTGCAAAATCTGTGTGTGATTGTTATTGAGGTATCACTCGTATAGGATAAAATGGTAAAGCCTTTGCAAGGAACTTACTGAATAGGTTATCCAATAACATCTATCCTCTAGATATCCTAGAAGCACAGTGGTTTTAGATCAGGCAAAGGTACAATGGACATGATTTTCTCTTTAAGACAGCAAGAGGAAAAATGTTTTGAACAGCAATTACCTCCATACCAGGTTTTTGTAGACCTGGCTAAGGCAAGATACAGTGAGATTGCAAGATGGATGAACTTGAAAGGTTCAATATCAGATCCAAGAGTTTTGAAATCCAGGAATTTCTCTGAGCAAATGATAGACTTTATAACAAACACAGAAGAAAACCTACTATGGATAATGAATCAATTGTCTGCAAAGTTTTTGGACTGAAGATTACCTTGAAGAAAACAAAAGTAATGTTTGACTCTCCATTAGGTTTGCCCTTCAAGGGGAACCAACAATGCTTAAACATACACATTTACATGTATAAACACAAATCTATGCACATAAAGATATATAGACATGCATACACCCTTCCTCCTCCCTTTATATGTAAATCTACATCTCTATGTCTACACACACATTTACAAACTCAATAAACCATTTTTAATGTGTATTGAGTTCTATCTTTGATTTGTACCCAACACTTGTAGCTTTGTGTTACAAGTCAGTTATATTTCTTTTGTTCCAATATTCATGTTTCTTTTATGCAATTTAAAATATTTTCTTTTGCTTTTTTCTTTTCATTTCTTGAGTAAATAGAATTTTTATATTTTGATAAAAAATGGAAAATAAATATAAAAAAGATTAATATTTATTTTCCATTAATTAAAGTAGTATCTTCATCTTTATTATTTTGATTACTCTCTTTTTTGTCTCTTATTCTCTTTCAGGCATTGTTACAAGTGTCAAATAGCAAAAGCCATACTGAAGATTTTAAACCCTCTCCTAAAAAAACAAAAAAACAAAAAACAACCCTGCAAACCTTAAGAATTTAGGAGCCCTCATCAATAAAAATAAAAAAAAAACATCTTGAAAAATAAAATCTTAATCAGACTTGATATCAAGTCATTATACACTAATGTACCAGCAAATAAATGTCTGAAGCTTAAACAATAAAACAAAAATAAACTTATTTCTACTTAGTGACAAAATCATTGAAATGTGTACACAATGCAATTTTTTTAATAATGTATTTTACAAGCCAAAATTTCTCTCTCCTAAAATCAGGATCATTTCGAATTATTATTTCTGTTTCCTAGGAAAGATACTCAGGGCCCTTCTAAAACTGAACAAAGAAGGAGCTCAGAAATGTGGATTGCAGAATGATACAATGCACAAAACCCTACACCTAAAAGATGACAATAAAAGAAGGAAGAGGAATTGTTATTTACCGCAGCAACCAATAATAGCAAAAATGAACACAAAAACAAATAAAAACAGGATTACTATATTGAGAAAACAAAAATTGGAAACAAGACAATTTTATGGGGACTTTAGATGACAAACTAAAGCCATTAATAGAAGAGGAAACCTTAAGAGAGAAACAAAATCCTTATCAATTGTAGTCTAAAATAAAATGCCATAATGTAAAACCTTGAATAAACCTCAAAGAATACAAAGTCTCGGCTAAATTAAAAGAGAGAGATATGAATGAGTATTCTAAATACTAAGAATACACAGCAAATTGGCCCAGAAGGAATATAAGAATAGCCATGACTGGGTAGGGAAAGTGATCCACTTGGAATTGTGCAAGCAGCAAAAATTTGATCATACTGACAAATGGTACCTGTACAAACTAGAAACTGTTTGAGAAAATATGACCCACAAAATTCTTTTGAATTTTGAGATGAAAAATGGTTTACCCATTTTGTCCTGAAAACCAGACCCCATTGTAATCAACAAGAAGAAATGAATATGTCAGCTAGTAGACTTCATCATTCCAGTAAATCTCAGAATGAAATTAAAAGAGGAAGAAAAACTCAAGAAATACCTAAACTTTGCTAAAGAACTATAAGAGGAATGGAATATATATATATATATATATATATACACATATATATATATATCCACATAAAAGAAAATTATCAAACTTCACAACAAAAGTGAACCAATTATATATTTCATTTATGAAAAAGAAAGAATAAAATCTAAACAATACGGTTAAGGTATGAACATATGGAAATATAATAAGTAAGTTGGCCGACTGTAGTCGATGACAACCCGAAAGTTCTTTTCAATTGCTACTACACCAAGGTATAAGGCAGGGTGCTACTCTTTTCCCTGGATTGCTCCACTTACCCTTGAGGTGTACCTTATGATGCTGAATATTAAGCAAAGATGCATCAAGTAAGTTTTTGAGTCTTTGGTATGACTTAATCTGGGACTGAACCCTGGTCTCCCAGGCCATTATGCACTGGTACTGAGACATATGGCAGGTTAAAGGAAAAGGAAAACTCAACCAAAGTTTATATTGAAATTTTTATGAAAAATTCTTATTAAGGTTGTAAAACAGATTCAGTGCCTCCATTTTCATATCATAAAATCTGCTTTTTTTACTTTGCAAGTTCAGTAACCTCACACATTGTTCTGCTCTGTTAGGGTCACTGACTGTATCCTCTGCAGAAGGATAAGACTCACCACAAAAAAGATGTCTTGTGAATGACACTAAAGTGTATCTTATGGTGAGGCTCCAGTTCTGGAGATCAGTGGACAGTGGAGTACTTCTTTATTGTCATTACTCCAAGATCCACTCTGACCTCTAAGTACTTGTTAGAGTCCTGTCTATGAGTCAAATAGATCTGTTTAAAAATATTTGCTTTTGATAGGACCGTGTGCAAAAAAAAACAAACTCTTAAGACAAAAAATGTAAATATAAATGTACAATGAATGTCATTTCCTAACAACTATGCATAAAAAAACCAAGACAGGTTGACATGCCATTAAAATCATACATTGTTATCATTGTTATATACAAATTAGGGAGATTGCAAATGGAACTGAAAGACTGAATTTTGAAACCAAAGCAGCGATTTATTATAAAATATATTTTGCTTGTCACATGTCATAATCTGTAGATTTGATTTGCATTCAGCACATCCAGAAAATAATTTCTAAAATTTTGTCATTTGCAGGAGAATCTGATTATTTTTTTCAAGAAGAAAAAAAAAAGAGAGACATTAATTTTCATAGTTATTTTCTTTTATCTGATTTTATTTATTCATTTTCATCACAATTCACTCAGGTTGTATGTCAAAGACAAAGAGGAACAAAGCAGATAAAAAAAAGTAAAAATAGGACAATCTCTCAGTGAGATTTGAACTCAAAATTGCCTTTGAAAAGATTAGTTGGAGAATTCCTTACCAAGAATTGATCCTTTATTTCTGATCACCACTGTTTCCTTGTTGCCTAGGGTGTTGGGTTTGTGTAAAGAGCAAGATTATCTGTTTCCTTGTTGCCATTAATCGAGGACCTGAGAGAGTTGAAATAAAAAAAAAGAAAAATTAACATGAAAGAAAATTCTTGTCAAAAGACAATGTTTCATCAAAAAATAAAGTTTTAAATAATTTGAGTAAATACAAACTTCACACTTTCACTGTTCTTTTGTCTCCTTTATAAAACAATTGCCAAAATTGAATTTCTAGAGTTATCATTAAATTCTGTATTTCTCACACTACATTCATTCCACACAATATTATAATGAATCTTATAGAATTCTGCACTTTGACAAAACAATTCTTAAAAAAATTGAATCATTTTAAACATTATCTCAAAGAGATCTATTTGACTCATAAATGGGACTCTAACAGGTACAACCACTTTGAGTCAGAGTAGACCTGGGAGTAATAATGACAAAGAGGTACTTCATATTCTCCAGAGCTCCACCACTGAATGCAGTTAAGTATCATAACCAAACCCCCCCATTTTTGAGTGAGTGCTAAGACCTAATGAAATGTATTCTACAGAATTTTGTCTCAAACTGAAGCTTGTATGAAATTTGCTCCAAAATAAACTTTGCAATTGACTAATTGTTTGCTTTTAATTAAAGTAGATTTTGTTTATTTTAATGTTGTTAATAAGAAAACTCTGCAGTTATATATGCATTTACCCAACCCCTCTGCATAAGGTGACAAAAGGTTAATTTTTTACACAGTTTTAAATTCACAGTTTTTCATCTCCTAGACTGGTTGCCATATCAAAGTTAAAGAGCACAGTCTACTCTACAATTTACCCATAGCTGGAAGGAGAGCAGTTAGGTACATACCTTTCCCAAAGGTATAAGTGCTAAGTGTAATGAAAACAGCCTCATCCAGGATTTGAACTTAGATTGCTGTACCCATTTCCTATGCTGTTAACCATTACACCATGAGTGCCTTCATGTAAGAATTAATCATTTTGATAATAATTGATGACTTGTAGTTGATGCATAATTAGATTCTGAGTAAGTTTTTATTCAACATAAAGTAAAATTGTATTAGTTGAAAATAATAAGATTCTATTTTCAGGCATAAAATGTTTATATAAAGAATTTAATGCATTTTAAAGAAATAAGTCAGCACCACATCTCTAGCACTTTAATATCTTCATAGTTTCTTTCACTGGAGAAATAGGAACATCCACTGATTTGACAGATAAAATATTATGTTTGAATATCAAGTGATATAGCCAGTGTTTAAATGTGTTAAGTATCATGTTCAGGTTTTCAGCATTGTGTTCATCATATTTTGTTTTTTGCATTTATTTTCCCAAGACTTCATATTTTTCTTGTTGGGCCATTCATTGAGGTGCCATAGCAAGTAATTCCCCTTCATGTTATCTTAGCAGAGCAATGAGAGCAACTTGCTCATTTTCAATATAAGTAACAGTTGACATATTTTATTGGTTTACATAGCACCACCAACAGCAAGGCATTAAAATTCCATAAACATGGTAAAAATTTCCTCTGATATGACAATGTTTGTGGAATTTTTCAAAGGGTAAAGGCAACCAAGAAGTCTTCATAATAAAAAGTCACTTCCTTGAAGAGAATTTGCATAAACATATTAAATAATTGCTTTTCATTGTAAAAGACATTTCATTGCTAACTAAATACATCGTTTGTCATTTGTAGTTATGAACAAGTGCTAATGATAAGCTAATTGTCAGATGGGAGAGGAGAGACACAAAAACACAACTTGTCTCAAGTGTTGGAACTTTTTTTGTTTTATTCTGTTTAGTTTCTAAGGACAAAGAAGTAGTGGGGATAATGGACACAACGAATGAGGTAGCTGCTTTATTCTAATTGTAATCTATTCTTCCTTTATGTTTGAAAGGTTTATTCATACTACTCATATCCCGGCCACCAAAAGAAAGAGAATCAAGAAATCCATTGACTTTTATTCAAAATTTACTCTTCTGCCTCACATGAGCAGCAGCATTCAGCCAGCTGCTGTCACCCCTTGGATGGCTGATTAAGTCTGGTGGCCTAAGCAAGTCCTGGTTACCTGTTGTTTGCAGTCCTGGATACTAGATTAAACATGTCTTGTTACATGCAATCCACTGGATGAGACGTTGAACTTGTCAATTCATTTTTCTTTCAGTTGCTGACTTTTTTGATAACTCATCTATTCCCATCTTGGTTGTTTGCTTCAATGTTACAGACATGTTCAATTTGACTGGGACTGCAGGACTAAATGGAAAGATATTCATTTTTTCTATCTACTCCACAAAATATAGTTGCTATGATACAGAGAAATGTTAGCAAATTTCATTTCTAAGTTTTATTTTATGTTAGAACATTACAGAAATTTTAACTTTTTATATTATAGGGCATTAAAAGTTGATTTATTATCCTACAACATTCTGCCAATTGTTGTAGCAACATACAAATTGGTTATTTCTCAAATTCCATTACCATAATAAAAAAAGTGCAAGAGATTTCAAACTGAAAATGTATATAAAAAATAGATTAGAAATTATTTTAATCATTTAATATCTTAATTGAAAGTTTAAAAAAAATTTTTTTTCTTTTAATCAGAATGGTTTTGCAACTTGTGTCTTCTAAGTCGTGCACTCTGTGTGAAATTTGACCCACAAATGTCACAATGGAATGGGTTTTCTCCAGTGTGTGTTCGCATGTGTATTCTTAAACTTGAGTTGTGAGAAAATCTTGAATCACAGATATCACAATAGAATTGTTTGTCACCTGTATGTGATCGTACATGTATTTTCAAAGTTGAACTCAGAGAAAAAGTTGATCCACATAGCATACAGTAGAAAGGTTTGTGTTTGTATGTGTCTTTTTAAAGTTAATTTTTCTGAAAAACTTGACCAACAAACATCACAACAAAAAGGTTTTTCACCTGTGTGTATATGCATGTGTGCTCTTAAATTTGAACTGTTAGAAAATTTTGAGCCACATATTTCACAGTGGAAAGGTTTTTCACCTGTGAGTGTTAGCATATGTCTTCTTAGACTGGAAATCTGTGAAAATGTTGATCCACATACTTTCCAGGGAAAGGGTTTTTCTCCAGTGTGTGTATGTACATGAATTTTCAAATTTGAATCTCTTGAAAATTTAAACCCACAAACTTTGCATTCGTAGGGTTTTTCTCCAGTGTGAATTTGAATGCGAGTCTGTAAATTTGAATTTTTTGAAAACATTGCCCCACAAGTGTCACAGGGGAAGGGTTTTTCTTTTGTGTGAGTACACGTGTTGATTCAAATGAGAAATCGTAACAAATTCCTTCAAACAAACCCTACAACTTGAAACATTTTTGCTATTGTTAATGTCTGCAGCTGAATTGTCACAGGTAAAAGGAGCAATCATTTCATATTCATTGTCTTTTCTACAATCTGTTTCCATTGTTTGTGAAATATACAGAGAAAAACCAACAAAGTAATCAATCTTAGAATTGGAAAAAGAGAATCACAAGTTTGATGCTCTTGTTTTCATACTTCTAAAATTCTTTTCATAAACCAGTAGTTCCCATAGTATATGGAATCAGCAACTTCACATTTTCTATCAGCCTTCTTCAGGTAAATCTAAAAAAATAAAAAATTACCAATATTAAATAGTCAATAAAGATATAACAGTAATAGAATTTATCTTGAAATAGAGGAGGAAATTCTTCCTTCTCAACCCACATTTTACTTTAAGGCAACTCTTACCAAAGTTTGGGGGATTGAAATAGATCTTTTGGCATTATTGATACCTTACTCTTTAATCATATATAAATTGTCCATTTTCTACCAATTTCTGATAAAATATCAATGAACAGGTGGGCAGATTTGAAAATCCAGGTGTAAGTGGTTGCTATTTCCTCTTCTTATGATATCTTTATAAAAGAGACAGTAAGAAAGATGTGTGGAGTTTGGGTAAATAGCTGATGTGATAATGGTGGCAAAGACGAGATGAATTAATGTAAAACATTTAAAATATATAAACAGATTTTTTGTTAATTAAATACGGATTATCAATGAACATGTTTTTTCAGAGTTACTTTAATCCATGACATTTAAAAATTATGAAATAAACTTTTTCTTTTGCCAAATCAATGAAAATTTTTACTAACAGTCTAATTTTTTTTGATTCAGAATTTTAGAATTATTAAATGACGGCAATTATGAGGTCTGTCTGAAAGATCTGCAGTCGTCTTGAATATCTCAAAAACCAGTTACACAACTTTCATTTAACTCGGTTATAAACAGGGCAACTTACTGCACTGGTGTGACCAAAAACACTCCAGTAGAGTCACACAGCTGTCACTGAAACACCGATGAGTGTGTGATTACAAACTGAGTAACTCTCAGAAGTTATTAAAATATCAGAAATTGGTATAGCAAGTCCAAAATTAAAAATTCAAATGTCAAAACCAGCATCACAAGTCCAAAAAATCAAATCTCTAACAGCAAAACAATTCTTTAATACAAATTCCTTAATGAACTAAGTTTCAAACTGACTTTGTGAAAAAGTAACAAAAGCCCTGTCAATGGGGTTTAGAATGACTGTATCTCCTCCACTCCACAGAGGAATAAGACCCCCTCAAAAAGGGGTGTCCTGAGTATGATATCTAATGGTGAGGTTCCAATTCTGGAGAGTATAGAATACCTTTTCATTACCATCACTCCTAGTTTCACTCTGACCTGGAGTGGTAGTACCTGACAAAGTTACATTTATAGATCAAATAAATCTTTTTTCAAATTATTTGTATTTAATAAGATCATGTGCAAAAAACTCTTAAGAAACAACTACACAAAAATTGCAAATATGAATGGGATTCTCTAACATCTCAACATAAAATAATCCTAGTGGTTGACATGTTATTAAAACCAATCAAAAAGCAATGGCTTTTTTAATTAAAGGTAGACTGTAATTGGTTGTAATTGGCAGGGTAGGGTAACATTTAACATATCTGAATGTCTATGTGAAACTTATTTAATTCTTGCAGGAGCTTTTTTTTTTTATCAAACTGAAAAAATGGATTATTTTTCAAGGTGAGATATTTTCTTGTTCATCACACTATAAGAATAATCGTGCCTCAATCTATCATTGTTTTCTTCTACACAATTTTATTCTTTTTGTTCATATTTTATGACTTCAAACCAATTTGAATCTAATAACACGAATCTTTGTTTTTTTAACTTTTGACAAATAACATTTTATTTATTTTTACACATGAACCAATCACAAGAATTATTAGTCAGCAATTAGACATCAAACTAGGACCGTTTACTCTAGAAGAACTCAACTCAATACTTAGAAAAATTAAAAAGAGAAAAACCGCAAGGCTAGATGAAATTCCCCCAAAAGTATGGAAGACCTGACAATTCGATGACATACTGCTCTGACACTGTAATGCATTTCATAATCAAAATCCGATAGACAGATGGATGAAGGGATGCATTCTCCCTTTCTCTAAAAAGGGCAACCTCAAATTAGCCAAGAACTACCAAGGTATACAGACAATTTAATAAGTAATTTTTACACTCTATATTAATAATTCTTTAAATTTCATTAAATTTTTTACAAAAAAAAAAATGATTTTTAAAATTTGGTTCTAATAAAAAGTAGAAATAAAACCTAATGAATTTTTTTTTTTATTATAAACAGAATTTGAACTCCCAAATTTCTGGCTAGATTGCATAGAAAATTTGTTATGATACATTATTCTAGAGGAATTATTGTATACTTTAAAAGAGATTCTTTTTTTACTGATATTTTGGGTTGTAAAGAGTCAATATTCATTTTATTTCAGGATTTCAAAGGGTCTGCCCATTCAGCAATAAAAATAAATTGCATAAATATCAGTAGAGTTGTATTTTGTCTCGATCAGAGAAAAGAAATTTAGAAGCAGTTACAATGGAGGCACACTTATTATAATGGTCATCATTGTAGGAAAAAATAACCTGAGTTCAAATCCTGGACAAGGCTGTCTGTGTTTCACTTTGCGCTAATACCCTTAGAAAAGGCATGAATCCATCTCTTTTCCTTCCAGCTATGGGTAAATAGTAGGGCAGACAAGGTTCTTTAGCTTTGGTAAGGCAACCAGTCAAGGAGAAGGAAAATATCTGAATTCAAACCAGCTGTACTCTACTTTAAAATAACTGACCTTTTACCACATCCTGCCCATGGCTTGGTTTGGTTTTTAGGGCATATCAACCATTGTTGGTTATTTAATGCCAAATCCAGTTTTTACATATACATTAAATATATGATTAATAAACACATTTTGTAGATACACACAGTTAAAGAAATGATCAAACAGTTCTATTTCTAACAATTCAATTTAGCATAACTCAACAAAGTAAAATAGTTCTAAATATTGCCATGAATCACTAACAATTAAATTAAATATCAGCTACTTGTTTACTCACAGTTAAATGATCAAACAGTTCTATTTCAAACAATTCAATTTAACGTCATTTGTTTACACTCAGTTTAAATGTCAAATATGAAATGTGATGTTTAGAATTCATTGTAACAAGCTTTATTGTTGGGTGCCTTAAATTCTGATAAAATAAATTATGCATTAATTTTAAGATAACACCAATAAATCTATTTTACTTCACAAAAACAACTACATTTCTTAAGTCACTGACGTCAGCCCAAACGTCACCACATTCCAAGATTATGTCTATTGATAATTTGGTTTGGTTAGGTTTTATGGCATATCAACCTTTGTGGGTTATTTAATGCCAAATCCTGTTTATACATAAATATTAAATATGTATGATTTGTAAAGAAATTTTGTTGATAACCTTTTTAGATGAGCCTAAGTTCATTCTTTTGCCCACAGTTAAATACTTTCGAGTATTGTAATGCAACAGTAACAATTTAACATCAGTCATTTGTTAGCAAACGTTTAAATGGATCTACATATATGATTTGTAAGTGAATAGTTTGGAGGTAATTTCAATTTTAAATGAATTAGAACTAATGTTTGCACACTGGTATAGCAATTGTTTCTACACAGTTAAATGGTTTCACCTATTGATATTAAACACTAATAAGTCTTATCAAAATTAATCATTTGTTTGTACACAGTGAAGTGGTTACAAATATTGCTATTTAATACTATTAATTCATTTGCACACAGCCAAATAGTTGCAATGTAAAAAAAAAGAAGTAATTGCTATGTAACCCTAATAATTCAATTTAGGCACACAGTTAAAGAGTTTCAAGTATTGCTATTTAACACTAAGAATTCTATTCAACACAATTCATTCGTTTGCACACAGATCGTTCCAAGTATGGTCATGTATCAGTAACAATTCAATTAAACATAAGTTTACTGTTTACACACAGTTAAATGGTCAAAGAGTTCTATTTGACCCAGATAGGACCTAATCAGGTACTACCTCTACGAGTCAGAGTGAACCTGAGAGTAATGGCAATGAAAGGGTACTCCACATTCCACAGAGCTCCAGGACTGGAATTTCACCTTCAATTTGTTTGTGTCATATCCAGGACACACGTTACAGGGATCTCCCCCCCACCCCAAAGATGCAGTGGGTGTATATTCTACAGACTGACTGGCTTAGTCCTCTGACCAGTACCAATTATTAAATTAAAACTTAAAAACTAATTCGTTCATACGGCCAAATGGCAGTTTTAAAAAGCTAAAAAGAGATAGGCATTGAAATATTAAATTTTCAATTAAATCTTATCTTTTTTTTTTTTTTTTTTTGTCCAAAAGATCCAAAAATCGTGATGGAAAACATTTTGTTATTTTTTTAAAGTCATTTGGTCCGTGAATAAACTTGAAGTTTTAAAAACGAGAAAGTATATTCATTAAATAAAATTGTTTGATTTGATTTTTCAAAGACAAAGAATGAAATTAAACTATTGATTTTTAAACAGTGAAAAATAAATAAAATTACTGCAATTAAAAAGAAAAATTAATTAAATCAAATAATTACCTTTTTGTACATCTTTTTCTAGTTTTTCAGTAAAAAAAAAAATCGTCTACAAATTTATCGAAAACTTGAAAAGTTACCAAATAATTCATCAAAGATGACAAAAAGGCAATGAAATCGGCAAAAAAAAGTAATTTCCAGAACAAAATTGAAAACTGTAAAAAGTAGTTTGTGTTCGTTTGACAAAACCAGGTAAACAAATTTCGTCAAGAAACGGTGCCAAACGAAATAATTCCTTGCTTAATATTGTTCTATGAAAAAAAAAAAATGTCGCGATAATTTATAATATTCTTTAAAAAGTCTGTAGTTTTTTCGTGATCTTTCACCATAAGTTAAAAAAAGAAAACCTTTATTTCAGAGGTTTTTTATTAGATGAGGTATTTGTCAACCGTAATAGATTTTTGAATAATATTTTTCCATCTTCATTTTTTTATTGACTTTATGTAAGTTAGTGTCTCACCAAGAACTTAATTTTAGATTCACTATTTACTCAGGATTGATAGATTGACAGCCAGAACAAAAGAAAAGCAACTAAAAATGAAGAAGAAAGAAAAATATTTGTCGAATATTTTATTTTTTATTTCTTTTTATTAACTTTTTTAAAAAAAATTTGTGATTTACTTTTCAACGAATTAGGCAAAATACAAAACAAGAACGACGTACATCAAATGACAAAAAAAAAAAAAAAGAAAGAAAGAAAGAAAGAAAGGGTAAACAGAAAACCCCTAAGAGAGTTGAGATCCTTCTGTCTTTATGAGATAGACGAAACAACATGAAGAGGAAGACACGACAGGTCACAGCAATTACATGGTTGCATGAGAACCAGTCAAAAAACACAATGAATTCTTTGCTGTTTACGCAAGACAGGTGTATTTATTTGACTGCACACGAAGTCAAAATGTGACACAATGATCAGTTTAATGTGGGGTGCCACACAAGAAACGACCCTCCCGTGGATAGAGTAAAAAAAATTGTTCAGATTCTGTTGGCATTCCCTTTGAGGGATGCCCCAGGCACCAGGCAAAAAAATAGAAATAAAATGAATAAAATAAAAATAGGACCTTAGTTAAAAGAAAAAACAAAACAAAAAACAAAACAAAAACAAAACCTATTCTGGCTGGATTGATTTGATCTTTCGAAAACCCAATATTTTTTTCTCAGCTAGAAGGCATTGGAAATTATTTACGGAGTCACCTTTTACGTGCCCTGTGATTGGCTGAAAAACAACCAATCAACGGGCCGCTTTCAGCACATCTGCCGTACCACCACACGTGCGCGCGTTCTTCAAACTTACAGATCTCTTTTTCATTTTTGGCACCAACAATGTAACACGGAATCTGGACTGCTGACGAAGCAGGCGACGAGTTAGCGTCCATGTGACGCATTTCATACGAGGACGGTCATTCCATGAAAGACTCTACGCACGTGGGGACCTAAAATTCTCCTTCTTCAGGCCTTTTGATTTTGTACGAACCAGCCACCAAAACTACATGAAACTGAAAGAATTGTTACCAACACAAATGCTATAGTTATGTCTGCAGAACACATCTCTTTTTGTAATTATTCTTCTTTTATCTTTCACTAAATGTAACCCCTTTTTTTTCAACCAAATTGTTGTCTTGTTCCTTTTCTCTCGTTACGTCTCGTGCTACTGTGAGCCTTATTTTTCCTCACACTGCAGACATTGATTCATCCTATTCTTAACGGGTAAAATCCCAACAATACCAACTGCTGTCCAGTTTAAGCGATAATCAGGCATAAGTGCTTTGACCCAGGTTTGGATCCATGTCCAGCTAGGCTCTTCAGACCCACATTGCACTAAGTGGGCTGATGACCAGCATAGTCCAGCAGGGCTCGAACCTCGGCTCGTGACCGACATTCCCCTCTCTTAAATCCCCACTATAATTGACCTTCGGGTCATTGACCTTGTGTCAAGCCATGTCTGGTGGGAGGCAGCGACAAATGTAGTCCGTTTATACGGGTACTGTCCAACAAAAGTAGACTTGAGGCCGTAAGGCCCTAGCTTTGGGTGGGCCACCTTAGGGTGGGTAAGCTGCATCATTGACACCTTTGACTCCCTTGTATAGCACTGGACCTTGTTGTCTAGTTTAAGCTATAATCAGGCATACATGTCAAGTCCTGTCTGGTGGGAGACAGAGACAAATATCGGCTCGCCTCGTTGGTACGGCCACTGTCCAACAAAGGTAGACTTGAGGCTGTAAGGCCCCTAGCTTCGGTTGGGCCACCTTCAAGAGGACGAAAGGCATCAAGCAGGGCTCGAGTTTCGGCTCGTACTCGACCTTCCCTCAACTTTAAACCCCCACTATAATCGACCTTTGGTTCATTGACCTTGTGACAAGTGCTGTCTGGTGGGAGGCACTGACATATATCGGCTCGCACGTTGGTACGATTCTTTAGAATACGGACTCATAAGCAAAGCTTTCAAGTAGTCGTACCCGCCTTACACCTACGTAGATATGCGAAAAGGACCTTTAAAGGGCTCCATCCCTAATGTTGGAGCATCTCTGACAGTTCTTATGAACGTGTCGAAGCAGACGGTCTGGAGGCAAACACGAAGAGGATAATAAGACCATCTGATCTTAACCATTTCGGTCGATTCTTGCTCGCACAGAGCTAAGACGCGGTGGTCTTAGCCACGGGTTCCCTGTCTTTTCCTCGGCTACACAGAACTAAGATACGGTAGTCTTAGCCACTCATCCGTTCGTCCCTACACAGAGCTAAGACACGGTAGTCTTAGTCACTCGTTCGTTCGTTCCTCAGCTTTATACAGAGTTAAGACACGGCAGTCTTAGCCCACTCGTTCGATCCTGCATGACCAAGCTACCAGCACCAACTACAGACCAGCTCCAGCATTGCAGCATCTAGTCCACGAGCGACTCATTGAGGCAACAACACCCCCCCGGTTAAACCAAAGTACTGTACAACCAGGACATCGACCCTCTAGCTGTTTGTACGATCGACGACCACCAGCTGTCATTACTATGAACGACGACTACCAGCTGTCTCTACTATCAACGATGAACACCAGCTGTCTCAACTATTTCCATCACTAATACGACCATCAAACTGTAACCCACGACAAAATAAGTTATTTGTTATTATTGTTATCCCCCCTTTGTTTTCTTCATTGTCTCCCGGCTGTCAATTTACTCACACGAACAACAAAAATAATTTGTGGGGTCGACGTTCTTATTAGCCCTGCAAAAGCTTACTCCAGATTTGAAACTCGACAAAGCTTTAGAAATAACGCGAAGTTTCGAGTATAGGGATTTAATGGCGTGTGTGTGGCATTCATTAAGACTACCACCATCCTATTCCTAAAATACTTCAGTCTCTGTAAGGGAAACTAACTCAGCATATTTCGGTAAGGAAAAATAAAGACCATTTAGACTACAACGACATACATTTTATATACATAGTATAAAAATTTATTTCTAAGAAAAAAATCAAGCTGACCTCGTGCGGCCCTTGATTTGGCCCGAGTGGAGAAGGGAGAAGTAATCTCAGACATTGCGGTACCAAAGAGTGACTTCCTCCTTTTTGTCAAGAACTACTAATTGAACCCTCAGTACGAATTTGGGGACCGAACTGTAAAAGCAGGAAAAATTAACCAGCAGATTGGTTTCGTCACTCGCTTCTTGAATGAAGCTTCCCAAGAAATAAATATAAATGAAAGTCGACTACTGAAGTTCAACCAAGAAAATTCAACTGAAAGAAAATTCACCCGAGAATTTTGTGGAAAAGAACCTTAAAGAAGACTCGAAATTCAAAGAACTCTGAAACTTTTCGATAAAACAACAAAAGAAAAGAAAAAAGTCTCAAATTCAAAGAACTTTGTTTTCCAGATACTCTTTCAGATAAGTTCCAGCAAATTGTACCAAAAATTTGCAACACTTTATCTTTTCTATCCTTTTCTTTCTCGTTTCTTTTGAATAAAATTTCCTTTTAAAAACTTTATTGTCTGTGTTATCTTTTCGAATCAGTATTCGAACTAGAAAGCTGCGGAACTTACTGTTTAAAGTTATTGTTTAAAACTTACCGTTCAATGGCACACTAAAGCCCCCTAAAAACATTACCCAGTTAAATACTAAACTTGGCTTTAGTGTCACTCACTTCATATCACATTTTATTCCCCCTTAAACTTTCCTTATATTGAAATTTTATCCCTATTAATTTTTTTTAATAGTATACATAATTAAAAAACATGACATGCTTAGTACATGTAATTAAGAAACATGACCTACTGTCCCAAAGTTTAAAAAAGTACATAAGCTGTTCCACAGAAGCAACGGGCCGATAGCGGCGATTAAAAACTTACATTTTTCTGGTGTATGGAAATAGTACACAAGGGATAAATTTGCATGCATGTGCCGGTCGTGAAAACAGAGACGAAAGGCATGTCCTTTCCGGCCGGTGTCTGTTATCAAAAAGGGATAGAACTCGCTTCTCGAAATGTCACATGACCAAACAGTCACGTGATCCTCGGAAGCTCCGCCTACAGCTCCCCAAAATGGGAGACCCCTATGTTTAGTTCGCCAACACAAACAAATCAGGGCAAAAATAGAGGAAAGGCAAACAAAACAAAAAAATATTGACGAAGTCAAAATAAACCGGCTAAAGACTCTAAAACCAAAACCAGAAGGTAAATAGAACTAGAAAAAGATTGGTAATTGTAGCTGACAACATGACTGGTTCAGTGAATAAGAAAATCTACAGAAAATCTAACAGCCAAAACCACATCGCAGTATGTTTCAAAACAAAAATAACGTCCGTGAAATAAGATGTGGCAACACAGAGGATTATTTTCTAGGGTCACTCTTGGAAAAAAGTAAAATATGTGAGAACCTTGGTTTACAAAATTACAAATTTGCAGTACGTTCGTGAAATTTAAAATAGATACAGGACCGATATTAATGTAATTAGCCATAATACGTTTATCAAATGATGGAACAAGCCGCCTTTACGAGAAGCAGAAGGCATATCATCGTACGAAGGAACATTTAAGTTTTTCACGACTCATAAAGGGAAATACTGTTCAATTGATTTGAATGTTCAAAAAGTCAGAGAAAAAGGAAATTTACAGTCGAGAGTTTTCGCCCTTTTAATGGGAATGGTGATTAAGGTTGATGAAACTTAGAACATATTTAACAAAGGAGATTGCATGAAGGAAGCCCCAATAAAGATTCACTTGAGAGATGATACGAAGCCGTACTGCGTTACGAATTCTGTTTCCAATTCTACCAAAGGAAAAAATGAACTAAAACGGTAAGAAGCTGAAATATTATCGAAAATGTCACCCACCCAACAGATTGGTGTACAGCAATTGTTCCAGTAAAGGGTAAAAATGGCCAAGTACGCTTATGTATTGACTTGAAGAGACTCAATCTAGCAGTCAAACGTGAACTCGATCTATTTAATCAACTTGTGTATCTTAAGCACTGGAATGGTTTGGTACCTTGGACTATTCCTACCCAGCGTTGACGAAGTTATACAACCAATGTCAGAATTAATAAAAACAAAACGGAGAAGCGTGGACATGACGAGCCTTAAAAAAAACTTTTTCAAATGTTAAACTGCTACTAAAAAATCACCTATCCCGGTGTTTTATGACTACAAGACATTAGTACTCCAAATGAACTCGTAGAACCTTAATAATACCTACTTAAGGTGTCAGTTGACTGTATAGCTGAGACCCGATGAAGTAATGAGACCAACACATGGGATATAGTCGAAGGTTCTAATAACGAACAAGATGGCAACATTTTACTACAAAGGAGAGCAACAATCAAGGGAGATTATCGGTAAGAAGACAAAAGGAAGATAAGTTTACGAATACAAGCTGGAAGAGAGGAGTGAGGTTTAGAACACCACATCCGGCTAACATCCGACAAGAAATTTCAGAAATTTCCAAACGCCATATACTACGATAAAACTGAAACTCCTTATACAAAAGACGAACAAGAACAAATGGTTAGAGAATACGTTAGACCAGAAAAGACTGCGTGACTTTAAAAATGTTAACTTAAAGAAAAGAAAAAAGAAAAAAAAAGAAGGGGCGAATCTTGATCAGTAAGTTTAATTAAAAAGACAGTAAACAATCATTCACCAATGGACAGCGAATGTATTTGAAAGACCGAGTCGTCAATTAAAGAAAAGAGGAAACAGGAGTTGATGAACTCAGCAAAGAAAATGTGTCATAAACAATCCTACATGATAATCACAAATGGGTCCATCCGGATATCACGGAGTTGTGTCTCTTTTGTTACTCTTGTATATAGTCTTGTTTTAAAGTAGCGGACATTGGCATAATGGTTAGAGTGTTCGCCAATGGCCCGGGAGACCTGAGTTCAATCCCAGGTCGAGTCATACCAAAGACTCAAAAAATGGTACTTGATGCTACCTTGTTTAACACTCAGCATTGTAAGGATCAGGGGTAAAGTGGAGCAACCCAAGGAAAGGAGTAGTGCCCTCCTCTACACTTTGGTGTTGTAGCTATCGAAAAGGGAGCTTTTGGATCACCCTCGACTACGGTCGTCAATTACTAAGATACAGTTTAATAAACCGTTTTACTATGATACACACGTGTCTCAGTGTTTTCCTTAACACAATCGTTATAAAACTGTTAGGGTTTTTATATTTATTCGCTTGCGGGCCTCCACAGAAAAAATATCGTCCAATGAAAAACCACACACACACAAACGAATAAAAATTAAATTAAATTAAATTTAAAAAAAAAACAAAGACTAAAATGCATTTTTAGATAAAATAATTATTTTCTAAAAATCTAATCAGTCAAATTTATTTATTCAATATTTTTATATCAATAAAATCCCAATCACATGCAGTGAGTGAAAGAGTTTAATCGGCCGCTGTGTCAGTTTTAAACCTCTAAAACACCTTTTTCTTTTTATATTAAACTCGTCCTTAGAAGATTAAGCTATGAAAGGAATATAGTAAAAAAAAAAGATTACCCCCCCCAGAAATGTGACGGTACGCCTCGTTTGTTGCACAGAGCTCCAGATAATGTCACAAAAGACAAAGAAAAAAAAAAAAAAAGAAAAGTCGAACTCAAAGTTTGAAGGACTGGGTTCGCTCACTGATGGAGGGGTGTGTGTCACTATGAACTTCCCTTTAGCTCTCTTTCCTCTCCTGTATCCAGCATGAATTCAACTTGGCCAGATCCTAACAGATTACCAAACCTCTGAGAGTATCGCTAGATTCTGAGCGCATTCTGACTCCGATCATTTTTTCTGGCCGACCCTGACGGATTCCTCTGACCAACTCTATACTTGTATATATGTACGGGTCAATATTTCCTACTTCCGGCCTTGTGGCAGCCAATACACTGGGCATAAAATATTGCCAGACTGTATGTCTCCAGATCATCCTAAAAAGTGT
Organism: Sepioteuthis lessoniana; assembly: GCA_963585895.1. NCBI lineage: Eukaryota > Metazoa > Mollusca > Cephalopoda > Myopsida > Loliginidae > Sepioteuthis > Sepioteuthis lessoniana. The sequence continues at coordinate 134,257,835 of OY757908.1, forward strand.
ATAATGAAATTGAAGTATTTTAAGTCGCTGCTCCATTTTTATTTGACCATCTCCACCGGGAAAAGTGGACGAGTGGTTCACGTACAAAATACATACAACCCAACACACACTCAACACACCCACACAGATATGTCCAGGCCCTTGTATGGATATACATATATATACACACACACATATACATATATACATACCTATGGTCAACTCGCAACCATACACACATGTCCATCCATCCATCCACACCGACTCATGTCTACTGGTATATGCATTTACGTATACAACTGCACACACACACACATGTCTAAGTCCATCTTCCATAGTGTTACAAGAAGAGCAATATAGCATCTTATTTCAATGTTTTGGAATTTAAAAAAGGCATCTGTTCGAACAAATAGACCAACTGCTATAAAAATATAAGTAAACTCTAATTCTTCATGGAATCATCTTTAAAATACATAAAAATTATTCACATGCATCTTTAATAAGGGAGTTAAATTAACAAAATAAAAAAAAACAGGTCTTCAGAATTTTGAGGAAAAATATTTTTTAAAAGAAATCTCATCTTTCATTGCTTTAAATACTGAACTTTTTAAAAATTCGATAATTAGTTGATTTGTGGGATTAAAAAACAGTCCTTTAGCAGATGCATGTTTTTGTACATCCCTTCTCTTTAGACATCATCACAATTCACGCATTCTGCTGAAATTGCCAATCACGCACTGAAAAATTTCTTGCTGACTCAGAGAGCATGGCGCTTACCGCCTAGGTGAGTGATGACTCGTCTTTATTGAGACACCTCATACTGGGTGGGCAAGACTATAGGGAGCGACTCTCCTCTGTCAAAGCATCTTCCCTGATTAGATCGTCTTGTACGTATGAAACTAAGCACAGATTCAGTACAAGTATGTGGGGTATCCAGTGAGGATTGAACTCACAATGCAGGAGCAACAGACATGCGAAACTAGCTCGTTAACCATCACACCATGACATGATGCCTAAGTTCCAGCCAAAGGAAGAAAAGGGAAGTGCAGGGGAGGAGGAAATAGTCACCATAACAATATATAGAGGGTTTTTTTTATTGTGTATGAGGTTTATGTCATTTAAGGAAAAAGAATGTGCAATATATCAGCTGATGAGAAATAGAACATATGGAAATATAAACAAAGGAAACAAAAAGGTTGATTGATATTGCAGATTGATTCTTTCTTAAATACTTTTTTGCTATCTGCTGATTATACTGTCATTCCTGGTTGAACTGTTCCTATGAATAGGCATTGCCCAGTCGGTTGGGGGGGGGCTGTAGAATACACTAACTGCACCTCTGCAGAGGGGTAAGACCCCTCCAACGAGTGTCCTGATATGACACTAAACAATCTGATAGTGAGGTTCCAGTAATGCTGGAGCTTTGGGGAATGTGGAGTACCCCTTCATTGCCATCGCTCCCAGGTCCACTCTGACCCGGAATGGTAGCCACTGATAGGGCCCTATCTATGGGTTAGATAGAACTAACGGCATACTTATGCTAAACTGAATTGTTTGATTAAACTGAATAGCTTGAAATAGAAATGTTTTTAACAATTAAACCGTACTTACATTTAAACTGTGTGCTTATCCTAGACTGAATTATTTGAAATAGAACTGTTTTTTGACATTGAAACTGTATTTACACTAAACTGAATTGTTTGATATTGAACTGTTTTGACATTTAACTGTGTAAACAAAATCTGTACTTATATTAAACTAAATTAGAACTGCTTGACTAAACTGAATAGTTAGAAATAGAAATACTTTTCACAATTAAACTGTACTTACATTTAAACTGCGTACTTATGCTAAACTGAATTGTTTGAAATTGAACTGTTTTTGACATTGAAACTGTACTTACACAAAACTGAATTGTTATATATAACTGCTTGAATAGTTTGAAATAGAAATGTTTTTGACAAACTGTGTACTCATGCTAAACTGAATTGTTTTAAATAGAACTGATTATTTTACAAAAAAATGGATTTGGCGTTAATTAACCTACAAAGGTTGAGATGTTATAAAACCCAATAACCAAACCAAACCTATAAATAGGCAACTTGCTGATTATAGGAAGAGCAAACAAATATACAATGGCTTTTAGTTTTGGTAACTTTCTTGTGTCTTTTTAAGTATTTGTACCAGATTTTTAGTGCAGCTATAACTAACATTTAAAGTGTTTTTTTAAAAATATTTTCTATAGCTTATTAGATTTTAGGAAGAGTTTGTTTATAAATTTGATGAAATTTCTACCTTCCCACATTTTTATAATTTTTTTTTTGTTGTTGTTTTTTGTTCTATTCTGTGTGGATATAAATATTTACAAACCCCTCCACCATGACCAGAATGTAACATAGGGTCAATTTTTGAAGCAGAGTTCAAAAGATTTGAATTCAGAACTTTCTTTCTCCTAAACCAGTTTCCATACCAAAATTAAAGAACCCAGTCTGCCCTACTATTTACTCATATCTGGAGGGAGAATAGTTGGATTTCTACCCTTTTAAAGGATATTAGCGCTATGTGAAATGAAAACAACCTCATCCAGGATTTGAACTCGGGTCACCATATCTATTTCCTACGTCAATGACCATTATACCATGAGCACCCCACCCCCATGAATATTAGTTTTGTTGAAACTGCCATCACTTAGTTCCATTTCATCTTTTTTGGCTCCACTGAAAATATTTTTGTTGAATAAGAAGTTGGATAATCTGAGAGGTTTGATTATGGCATGTAGGTAGGTGGAAGAGTTGTGTATGTAAAGTGAATAGTAATTTGGTTTCCTGAATTGTTGGTTTGTACTTTTTTGGAGATTGAAATTTACATCTCAGAAATCTACTTCTGATGGTTATTTTTTTCTGTCAATTATGAATTTTATTTTGTTGAAATTTTAAAAATAATTTCTTTTCTAGTTTTTTGTCTGTTGCTGTTTCTTTTGATTACAAGACTCATCTCTATAGAAGACGTTTTGGTTATCTTAGCTAATTTGGTAGAATGTATACTTGATCAGCTTGTAACATTGAAAAATCTGTAAAGAAACAATAGTTATTTCCAATCCTTTGGATGCCTTGTGAGGTATCACACGCATTCTTTCTTATAAATACCATCCATATGTATTCTATGTTTGTAAAAGGTTAAATATTATTGTATGTGTAAATGAGTCAATCTTGTCTTTGCTTCTGTTGTGTTCAATGTTAGTATATCATGGATATACTTATGCTAATATTGGTCCTTGATGAATGAAGACTCAACTAAACATCTTCCTAAACATCAAGCATATTAATAGTTCCTTCTGTACCCATCTTTAACAATGCTGGCTAAAAATTATGTCTTAGGTGCGACTTTTAGGGTGAATGCATAGATTTAAGGTCAATATTAGGGTTAGGGTTTAGGGATAGGGGTAGGGCCGTTTCATTTTTGATAAAATCTAAATTTTCATAACTCAGTTTTAGTCTTATGTCTAAATATGGTTATTCAAAATAAAATAAAATAAATTTTAAAGGTTCAATCCTACCCCTACAATCACCTCTAATCTTCTGAAGAAGATGAAGAATTAGGGTCAGATTAGTGACATTTGCTTATCTAGGGAAATTTGTGTACCCTGAAATCTAAAGCAAGGAGAGAATTTTGGTTTGAATTTATTTAATGTTGCAGATGCAACAAAGAAAATTTGTCTTATTTTGTAATTTAAGTCTGTAGAAATTTATTAAATAAAAAATTCAAGAAGAAAACAATTATTTCTCCTTTCAAAGTTATTAACAGAAGAAGAAAATATCAAACATCTTTTTGATGAATATTTTGAAGGCTATTGGGAGTAATACTGAAGTCTTTTTCTGCAAGTTGCTTTTAGCTCATATTTGCCACAATGCTTTTCATCCAATAACATTTATACTTTTGTTTATGATCAGTGGAACCTAAATTTTAATAATTTTTAAAGATGGGAATTTTTCAAACATTGGAGCCAGAGCTCCAATTCATACACCTTGGTAGCAATATCTCATCTACTAAAAGCAATGTCAATATATGCATAGGAAAAGCATGAATTGCTATTGACAGTTTAATGAACACATGAAAATCTTGTTATGCTCATAAAATGAAATAGGAATTCTTCCAAGCTGTAACCATGTCAGTACTACTGGAGGGTTGTGCCACTGAAACTCTAACAAAACACCAAGAAAAGGAGCTCAATGGCAACTAGACAAGGATGCTATGTGCTGTTTTGAACAAATCCTGGAAGCAGCACCTCACAAGTGAGCAGCTGTACAGACACTTACATTGCATCTCATAAATCATCCAAGATGAACAAGACATATTGGGTATAGCTGGAGAAGTAAGAAGAAACTCATAAGCAATCTACTCTTATGGACTCCTACACATGGACACACCAGTGTTGACTGACTAACATTCATCAACTTTGTGCAGACACTGAGTACTTTCAAGAGCATATGACAAGAGTGATGACCAATAGGGATGAATGGTGAGAGTCAAGGGATCAATGCTGTGGGCATATCTTGATGATGATGATAGTTAGGAATAGAAAACAGATTTAATAAGAGAGAGCAGGAAAAGTTGAATAGGTCAGTTTCAAGTTTTGCTAATATTTCCAAACTTTTATGAAAATTCAAGACAGTTTTATTAAAAACAAAATAATTTTCCATTTGCATTCAACTCGAGATTTTCTAAGAAAGTTGAAATATTTCCCTGACAATTGCTTTGACTTTATAACTCTAACTTGCCAATTGTTATCATGTTTATTCTTAGTAGATGAACAATAATAATACTAAGCTTTCTCATAAAGTACTGATTTAAATTTCATTCAGAGCTTATTTATCATTATATTCTATCATTGAGCTCTTGAAAGAACAAGTTAGAGATAAATTTATAATAATAACAATAATAATGTGGTTGATGAGAATAGAAATTCATTTAACAATCACCTGGAAGAATGATGGGAAGAAAAATATTTGCAGGCTGAACTTTTATACACAAAATTGCAAAACATTTCTTGATGAATAAACCTGTGTATTTCTTTTTACTGATTCCCTTTCTGAGTGGACATGTAATTTGAAAACATTTAATTCAGAAAGACTTCCCTAAAAATGTGTCTGTTCTTCTTTATTGATTCAAAGGGAAATTTCCACAGTAGACATTTTATTGGGTTCAAAAATATCCCTGGATGTAAAGTTTTAAATAACTGATTTGCATCAATTTCTTATATAAAAGACCTCTTTACATTTGATTGTTAAAATTTAAGGGTTGGTGAGAATGATATTCTTTTGGTTTTATTAATACATTACTTCATACAGATTTAATATTAAAGAATTTTTTGACTTGTTGATTCCCTAAGATTAGTATTTTCATAGCAATAGTAATATTTATACTTATACAAATAAAATTTCCCTGTCATATTGTCACTGAGAATAAACAAAAATGTCCAATGAAATGGGACAAGGAATATTTCTAGAATGAATATTCATACAATATTGCAAATTATTTTTTCTTGAATAACTATATGGATGTCCATTTCATTTTTAAGGTTATCTTTCTGGGAACATTCAATTCTGAAAGAAAGGTTTCCCCACAAAATATCTTTGGTCGTATTTTTGTCATATAAAGAGAAATAAAATTTCCAGAGTAAACATTTCTTTTATATAGATTTTAGATAAGTCCCATTACATAAAATTATAAATTGCTGATTTTCATATGAACAATGTCTCTCCTATGATTTTGCAATAATATTATTTTTGTCAATATGTGTTTTTGAATGTCTTTTCAAATTGCTTCTATCATGAAAGGATTTTTTGCATATCTCACAAGTAAATGGTGTCTCTCCAGTGTGTGTTCTCATGTGAATTTGTAAGAGACGGTTAACAGTATAATCTTTCCCACACACATCACAGTGATATGGTTTTGCTCCAGTATGTGTTCTCAGATGCTGTTTCAAGTTACCTTTTGAAGAAAATACATCATCACAAATTTGACATAAAAAAGGCTTCTCTCTAGTATGTGTTCTCATGTGAATTTGTAAGAGACTGTTAAAAGAAAATTTTTTTTCGCAGATATTACAGTGATAAGGTGTCTCTCCAGTATGTGTTCTCATATGTTGATTTAAGGGGCCTTTTGAAGTAAATGCTTTGCTACAAATTTGACATATAAAAGGTCTCTCTCCAGTATGTGTTCTCCTGTGAATTTTTAAGAGACAATAAAAAGAAAAATCTTTTCCACAAACTTCACAACAATATGGTGTCTCTCCAGTATGTATTCTCATGTGTATATTAAGGCTGCTTTTTTGAGAGAAACATTTCTCACATACTTTACAGTTAAAAGGAGTCTCTCCTGTGTGGATCCTCATATGTCGTTTTAAGTTGCTACTAATAGAAAATACTTTATTACATATTTCACATTTAAAGGGTGTCTCACCTGTGTGAGATCTCATGTGAACTTTAATTTTACTCCTTTGAGAGAAGCCTTTGCCACATACTTCACATATACAGTTTTTATCTTTTTTCTCAGTTCTTGAAACAGTCAAACTGTAATCTTTACTGATACAGTCTGAATTTGAAGATTTATCCATGTTCAGTGACCTCTGAGTAAATCTACCAACAATATATTACTGTTATTTTTCTTCTGTGAATGTATGCATGATGTGAAGCAGACTTCTAAAATCCTGACCTAATTCTTTTCATGTCTGTAGATGTTCCTGTTTCCTCTTGAGAAAGTTTACATTTAAGTCTAGCATTTCAGAATCTCTGTTCTTGATTTTCTGGAAATAAAGAAAAGATTTTGCTGTCAATTTATATCATTAACAGAATCATTACACTTTATAACAGAAATACATGTGATTCATTAGAAAATGTTAACACATAGGAGAAAAAAAAGTCTGTATTCAAAACAGCTGTACTTCACTTAAAAATTGACCATGTGTCACATTCTGCTTGTGGCAGTGGAGTTGGCTAGATATATATTAAAATATCTCCCATTGTTGGTTTTGTCCTCTTCTTTCTCCAATGAGATATATATATATATAAAATTCCCTTATTCAGTCAGTAATTCCTGACCACTGACCATTTCTTTCTTCCTGATTAGCAATACTATTCTTTAGCAAAACCATTACCAATACATTTAGACTATAAGAAGGTGCAGTTAGCATAGAAGTTATTGTTGGAGGAAATTGAATTGGTGATCCAAATTCAAATTCTGGATGAGGCTGTTTGTGTTTCTCTTCATATTAATGTCATTGAAAAAGGCACAATTCCATCTGTCCTCCCTATATAATATAAAGTTGGTGACTGTAGTTGAAGGTGACTTGAAGGCTTCTTTTTCAATAACTACTACACCAAAGTGCAGGGAAGGGTGTTACTCCTTTCTCTGGATTGCTCCATTTTACCCTTAATCCCTATCTTATAATGCTGAGTGTAAAACAAGGAAGTATCAAATACAATTTTTTGAGTCTTTGGTATGATTCGACTTGGGATTGAATCTCTGGTCTCCCATTGGTAAGCACTCTACCCACAAGGCCAACAGCAGACAGCATTTCTTTAACCTTGTTTAAGAAGCCAGTCTAGAAAAAAACAAATCAAATTAGTAGTACTTTGCTTAAAAAAATTGCCTTGTGTCACATCCAGCCATGGTGGAGGGGTTGTGTAAATACATTTAGATTACACATAAAACAAATTTTGCCAAAAATGCTTGCTTGAATTCTATCCTGATCACTGCTAAGTTTTCAGTTTCAAGATCAAGTGTTAAGATTTGATGAATCATATTAAACAAAAGACTGTTAATGACAAAAATAATAAAAGCTAAGAGGTAGAGTAGTGGTAAAATAAGTGGGCAAAGTTAAGAGAAACTCAAATTTTGAGTGTATATAAACTGAATTATACCAAAATTAGAGACAGCAATACACTGAATGGTTTTGCCCTCCTAACTTGAAGAACTGGATTCAGCCAGATTATGTGAGATGTGAGTGGTAAAGAGGCAGTGTAGCTGTAGCAGCCATAGGACATAAGCAGGATTTAACATCATTTAGTTAAATGTTTCTAATAGACTAGAAAGATAGAGCACTCTGTATCAGATTTGGCAACTGACTTAGAGCTTTCTTGAAAAAGCAGATGAGGCACAAATGAATTCTGGACAGATATTAGTGGTATGTGAAAACTGGATGGCCACAAATGGTGGAAGAATAGAACCACTAGTGACTGACAATGATAGTGATAACTCTATGAAGGGAAATATCATATTAAATCACATCTCAAATTGAAAAAACGTTATAAAAAATGTAAACAAAATTCAATTCTTGATGGAATCACCTTTGAAAAATGTAAAAATCATTTTTACCTTCATTAAGAAAGTTAAATTAACAAAATAATTGAGAGAGATGCATGACAACAAAAAAAAAGCATGTGACGTCTTCAGAATGTTATAGAAAAATGTCTTTTAAAAGAGACTTCATCTTTTATTTCTTTAAATACCGAGAATTTGCTGATTTTGGGGAATTAAAAAAGGGTGCTTTAGCAAGTGCATGTTTTTGTACATACCTATTTATTAGCCAATATCAAAGTATTAGATTTTTAATAAAATTATATTTTTGTCAGGTGTCAAAACGATTTGGAACATTTAGATATTTAATGTTTGGTTTGGTTGCTTTGTTTAATGGCTAATGATTTAATGTCAAAGCCGTCCTTGTAGAAGAACATTGGTGATAGTATTTAACCTATAGTTGAGGAGGGGGATAAGGGAGTTAAAACTTTTTCCATGAATATCAGTCCAAAAGTGAGCACAATACACCCCGACTGGAATTTGAACTCACTTGCAGTCGAGCATGTTAAATAGTACGCCACAGAGACTCGAGGATATTTAAGAGAATAATTCTCATTATAAATATTTCAACCACGCAACTATAAAAGATATTTGTACAATACACAAATATCTTTTGATGAATCTAGTCTCCCCGATTGTAAAAAAGGAAACTAGAAATGAGAAAGTTTTTTTTTCACATGACTATTTTTTTAAATATACAACTTACTTCAAATTTTCAATCAAAGAATAACTTTTTTGATCTAAAAAATTCTGACCGAAAATATTAATTAAAAAGAAAAATAAAATTACCTTTATTTTTCCTAAAATTCAAGGAAATAGATTTTTCTTGTCAGATTCTAGGAATTCAGAAACCCTCTATCGTTACCCAAAATCAACATGGAAAAAATAGGGCAACAAACACGACTTTGGCTCGATAAGCGCGGTAGTACGTGTTAGGACCCCTTGGCCAAATATATCTGTTTAAAAATTATTTGTATCCCGTAGGATCGTGTTAAAAAATAAATACATAAATAAAACCCTTAAACAAAAAATGTAAACAAAAATACACAATGAACGGGATTCCCTAACCTCCAGGCATAAAATAACCATGAACGAGTAGACATGCCATTAGAATGAATCGATTATGTACTTAAATAAATAAATAAATAAAAAAAAAAGAATTTGTGAACTTTTCGGAAAATGCGGTCCTTTCTGAGATGTTTAGAATGTGAGAGTTCTGCAATACTTTCTAAATTTCAATTTAGTTTGTCAAATTATAAAAGTAATATAGTGATTACTTACATAGTGTTTAACCGCAGATTCAAAAAGGGACCGCAATAATCGAAAAGAATCAACATTTGTTTTTACTTGAAAAAAATCAGAATGTTCGAAATTAGCTGACTTCGGTACTTCACGGTGAAGATTAGGCCAAGCGGTGTCAGGGCGATATAAATCCCTTTTGTTAAAAAGTTCTGCTTGATTTATTGCCTACCTTCGATTAAGTTGTTCACCTTCGTTGTTTTTTCTCCGACGTTTTAGTCGACTAGTTCTTCACCTTCCCTCGGGTATGTTTTTGACCCAGTTGTATTTTAATATCGCTCTTTTCTTTTCTTTTTTTAAAAATCTAATTCCTTACTAGAAACAATTTAAAAAATTTTTGATGATAAAAAAAACAACAACAAAACCAAAAAAGAAATTAATGAAGAAGATAATGTAAATAATTTGCAGAATAAAATGTAATTAAATTATATATATATATATATATATATATATATATATATATATATATATATATATATATTGAGCAGTCACTCAGAGATGTGTACATTGAGATAGCCTAGAGATAGGGCTACTTTGGTAAAATATTAAACCTATTTCATGTAAATTGAAATATTTGTCACTCATTCTGATTTAGATGTTGAATAACTTTAAGATATCTTTAAAGAAAATTAATGTTCACAGTGAGCGTCAGCAATTCGAAGTGGGAAAATAATAAACAACGATTTAATCCCTTTACACAAAATTTACTAGTTTTCTTAGGGTAACCTGTAAGCAATACTCATGTAAGATTCTTTGAAACCCCTGTCCATTTATGGTATGGTGAAAGTTTGCAGGCCTTCGTCGGTAAGAAAAGTGTGTGTGTGTGTACACGTGTTTGGCCTGTCAGTTCAGGAAAGAAGGTAACGGTGATCAGCTCATTCTGTGTTGTTAACTCCTTGGCGGCTGCAGGTTAAAGATAGAGAGTTCCTTTTTTTTTCTTGCAGAAGGTCCGGCTTTTTGTATCCTTCCGCCGGTGGATTTCATTGGTTCAATTCAACCAATTTACTTCTGTGAGGGAATTCGTTCTCCAGTGAAAAATACATCTAATCACTGCTACGTCACACCCTGCTTAGGCTTAAAGCCGATAGAAGAAATAAAACTGAGCATCAGAAATTGTCCGATATCCGTTTGCATTGTTCATATATGTACTGCTTTGCACAGCTTCTTGGGCCAGTGAATTCGCCGACCTTTACGTCTTGTGACATATGTAGGTGGAGGAGGTATGTGCATTGTTGTGTGTGTAGCCTGTGTTGGCTAGTGAAAAGTGTATGTGGAGGGAACATGGGGCTCTTGCGTGGTAGTATCTGTAAAAGCCCGTTTTACCCTATCGATTGATAGAGTCTTTTTTTATCACCCACATTCAGGGTGAAAAGTTTGTGTGTGCAAAAACACAAGGACCTACATAAGGTGAAGTGAGAGGGGCTCTCGCGGGACCCTTTCAGAGAAAAAACACGAGTCCAAGCAGTAATGTCTTTTGGGACCGAAGATTTCGTGGTCTGCTGCTGAGGGTTCATAGGTGGGATATTATTGAAATAAGATCGCAATCTGTTTACATACAGAGCTGGATCTGTTGCCTTTAAATCTATCGGGTTCAGCATCTGACCCGACAAGGATAGAGGTACTCCGTAAATGTGTTCGGCTGGCGAGTATCCTAGATCCTCTTTAATAGTTGCATGACAGCCAAGAAGGACCATAGGTATGTACTCGCTCCATCGCTGCTGGTCCGGATAAGCACGCAACGCAGCTTTCAATTGGCGGTGGAATCATTATAACATACTGTTCGAAGCTAGATGATTTAAAATCCTTGAAAGTTCATGGAAGAGATCCTATTTACCCAACCCCTCCGCTCGGGCAGGATATGACACAAGGTCAATTTTTAAGCGGAGTTTAACAGGTTTGAATTCAGAGTTTTCCTTCTCCTAGACTAGTTGCCTCACCAAGGCTGAAGAACCTAGTCTGTCCTATGTTCATGGAAGAGATGGGATTCGAACTGTCCACCACGATCGGTGGTAATAGTTGCAGGAATTTCGTAACGCAATATCCAGCCCAATGTTAGGGCTTGCGCTACAAATTCCGCCAAAATGTCTTCTAGGGGTTTCAGGCCAACATGTGATGTGATCTATACAGGTTAGGAGATAATCAAATACCCGACTGATTGGCCATAGTCCAACGAGATCAATATAAATATGGTTGAACCTAGTGTCTGGAGTGCTAAATGTTCCAAGAGGTGCGCTGATATGCTTGTGTACCTTTGATTTTTGACAGCATACACAGGAACGTGCCCAGGCAGTGATGTCACGCCTCGTATTTGGCCAGAAGAATCTAGCCGAAATCAGCTTCACTGTGGCTGCAACTCTGGAGTGTGCTAGACAGTATAGGGTATCAAAAACAGCTTGACGATGAGTTGTTGGGACAAGGGGGTGAGGTGAATCTGTCGAGGTGTCACAGATCATCTGCTGTACGAAGTGGACACAGGCAGATATGTAAGTTTGCCAGTAGCATATTCAGGCAACGACAAGTCTAACGTGTCCAGACGTGGTTGGTCTAAGGCCATTTGTTGAAGGTCGATATCCCAAGGTGATGACAGAGAATTGACTGGAAGGGGAGACAAGGCATCGGCCGCTACGTTCTGGTCATCGGAGATATGTCGGATATCGCTGGTAAATCGCGAAACGAAATTCAAGTATTGAGTTTTGCGAGGTGAATAATTATCCGGCTTAGAACGTAGCGCGAACGTAAGCGGACGATGATCAGTATAAATCACAAATTGGCGATCCTCGAGTGAATGCCAAAGTGTTTTACTGCGAGGTATATAGTCAGAAGTTCACGGCAAAATGTGCTGTAACGCTGTTCAGCCGGTTTCAGCTGTCTCAAAAAGTATGCGAGAGGTTGTAGTTGTTGTTGCAACACTGTATCTACAGCTGTGTCTGATGCATCAACGACCAGTACAAACTGGGCACCAGGCGCACGGTGTGCAAGCAGTGATGTCTTCGCAAGTTTTTGCTTCGTTTCATTAAAAGCTTTTAGCTCACTAGTGTCCAGTTAAACCTGCTCATTTTTCTTTTTTCTGTTACGTAATAGGTTGGTAAGAGGAGACAGGAGGTCTGCACAGTGTGGGATAAAACGTCTGTAATAGTTTAGCAGACCAAGGAAGTGCCCTTGTTGGCGGAGTGAAGTGAGTAGTTGAAGGTCTTGAAGAGCCTTCACTTTTAATGAAGATATGCCTTCAGGGCTCCTATTGTGGCCCAGGAAAACGAGTGAAGAAGCACCAAAAACATGTTTACCAGGGTTAATTCTCACCTGGTATTGTTGAAACCGTTCGAACAGCAGGCGGAGATGAGTGCCATGTTCCTCTGGTGAGGTACTTGCTACGAGAATGTCGCCTATGTACTTATAGACAAAGTCCAGATCTCACACTACTTCATCCATAAAACGTTGGAAAGTGCTAACCACGAATCGCAAACCGAAAGGCATAGTCAGGAATTCGAACGCTCCGAATGGAGTTGTTACCACAGTTTTAGGTATGTCAGCTGGATTCACTGGGATCTGATGGTAAGTCTTAACCAAGTCCAATTTGGAGAAGTTCTTACAACCGTTCAGCGATGAAGCGAAATCCTGAATGTGTGGGATGGGGTAACGATCGGGTACCGTCCTGGCGTCGAAAGTCTCCAGTCGGACGCCAATTTCCGGAGCGCTTCTTGACCAAATGCAAAAAGGAACCCCATTGACTGGATGAAGGGCGTATAATTTCCAGCTGTAACAAGTAGTTAAACTGTGAAAACACAGGGGGACCAGTGGTCTCGATATGGTGTTTTATGGAGTGAGTAGGCTTGCTCACCACAAAATTCTGGTTGGTCAATTCAAGAAAAGAAGATAATAATGCCTGAAAAGGGTCATCAGAAGCGGCGATGAAGAATACAGGGCAGAGAGATGAGACAGTAGATTTCAAATCCGGGACGGAAAGTTCCGTATTAGTATCAATCAGCCGGCGTCCGCGCATATCAACTAACAGGTTATAGTGGTGCAGAAAACCCGAACCCAGAATGGGGTAGGGCAGATCGGCAATCATTAAAATCCACGTAAAATCTCTTCGCAATTCTAAGTCCAAAGAACGAGAAATTTGACCATACATGGGGATTGGTGAATGATTTACAGCTTGTAGAGAAATCGATGATACTGGCGGTTTCTCAGTGAGAAGTTTCATAGGCCATATGCTGCAAGCGGTGCTTGTATCGACCAAACAGCGTGCTTGGAATATGGTGTCTGTTAAAAAAAGTGTACGGTTATTAGGTAGTGCCTAGGAAGACTAGGTCTACCAAAATCAGTTTCCCTGGTTTGTAAAAGAACAGGATTGTTTGCAATTATATGCCGCAGCGTCGAAACGACTGGTAGAAACACAATCCCGGTTTGTTTGCTTAGCGGCGGTGTGGCAATGGCGAACGGCTAAGGAATCGACGTCTGGGTGATTGAGATCTGTTGACATTTACTTTTCTCACCTCGTTGGTGAGTCGCTCTTGGGCTTGAAGTATAGCCAAGGGATGATTGGTGTCATGTGTTGGCATTGGAGTGAAGAAGGAGACCTCAGTCTGTGGTTGAGGTGTAGTGTAGGAGCCCACTCCTCTGCCTTCTCTCAGTCCATGTCGCGAAATGATCAGTAAAGCTAATCTCTACCATAGGCGCCAAAATTGCATGAACATTTTCTGGCAGCCTCGAAAAGAAAAAGCTGCTTAATAAGTGCGTTGTTTGTAAGTGCATCTTCTGCAAGTTCTCTCATGCACCGCAACAGTTGGCTTGGTGTACGGTCGCCCAAATACTCGTCGTTGACTAAGGTCTAAAAACGTTTCTCCGCGGACAACGACGTTCGAAGCAGAACCTCGCGTTTCACGCTCTCGTTAGTGAATCCAGGGGATTGATCAATAATAATGTCCTTTATAGTAGGCATCAATAACGCCGGGAAAACACTATAGAGTAGACGAAGTTGCCGGTGTTCTGCTGATGTATTATTCGCAGCAAAATACGATTCTAATTGCACGAACCAAACGCGAACGTCCCGGCGAACGCAGATAAATAAGTGCTACCTATTTGTTGTTTTATTCGACAGCAAATCACGAAACCAAAGGAATGAAAAGAAAAAAAAACATCTCCGAGCGGAAAGGAGAAAAAGGATATATACATATATTTTTATAAAGGTGGTGCTTTAAAGTTCCTTAGGCAGAAAAACAAAGATGTAAGTTGTTGACTAGGCTGGTCCAAAAATAAAAGACGAAATTCTAGTCGCGTCGCCCAATAACCATTTAGGCAGGAAAATGAAATGTTTAAGAAGGAGGGAGACACCTTTTTGGTCCTGGCCGTACAGCTTTTTGAACGAGAAAAAAAAGCAGTAAAAATGTATTAATCACTTTTTTTCGTGGTCACTGTAAAAAAAAAATTGCTGTTGTTTAAGAGGAGGGGGTTCAGCACATGGTATTGAAGACTGTAGAAGCAGTTTCAGCGAAAGATATTTTGTCGCCGAGGTTAGCACATGGTGGCGAATCTGTGAACGAGTTTAGAAATATTTTTTTTCTTTTAGGTCTTTCTATACTTCGTTTTCATTTGTAGCAGAAAGAATTTAAAATCATTATTTAGCGCATTAATTAATTTGACCGTTGTGGTCTCGATCTTATATTTTCCCCCAATGATTTATCCCATTCTTCCCGGATGACTTTCCCGGCCAATATAAAAGGCGATGAAAACGCGCGCTCATCATCTCCTCGCGTAACCTTCGAGTAGGACAGACCGATCCTCTTTTCCTCTTCAACTCCGGCAGCAGACCACATCACCATAAGGAGAGCACATCCAATTTATGGACCGTTGTTTTCTAGGAATTCATTCCATAATCATCTGTTTATCCCTCCTAGACAAACGGATCCCAGAAGCTTTGAATTGGATGTTTAATTCAGCCTCTGGCATCAGCAACTCTTTCCTTCTATCATTTGCACGACTTACAGCACAAAAGGATTTCGTCTCAAGCTGCCATTAAAACAACCCTTTTGAAATTTATCAATATTTCTCGTCGTCTCATTTGTTTTCTTTCTTTTCATATAACAAGGGTAACGGGACTCATGAACATTAATGATCATTTTTGCATAAATTGTAACATTATCCGCCCTCTTGTTATACATTAAATCAAACTTTCAGATATCTTAGAAGTTCTCGTAATTAAAAAAAATGCGTTGTGGTTTTATGCTTGTTAAATTTATCTTTGTTTTGAAAGCTAAAGCCAACACTAGTTATATTTGCATTCGGTATGTTTTCATACGGTGGTTTTGGCTTTGTCACTCAAAGCACCTTACAATATCTTGCTAAATTATGATTAAGATAGTAAGCGACTGTCCAGTGAATTGAGTTGTATTTTTGTAGTTGTGCTTGCATTGTTTTGAAAATGTCGGTATATATTTAACTAGTTGAATATATCATGTGGTCGTAATCTTCATTGTTGAAATTCGTCTGTGTTCCGTCCACTGACAAGCGTAAATTCTAGTAGTAATTTGTCTTGGGGTAAAGGAAAAATGTTGTGGTAGCCAGTAAGATTAGGTAGAGGAAATGATGAAAGAAGAAACAAACCGAATTAAGAGGTTGTTTTTCTCTTGTAAGGACGAAGTAGGAACGTCTGGTGTTGGCACTCCCTATGTGTCGAAATAAATAGTTATTTTGTTTCAGAGTATGAAATTTCTGCTTGAAACTTTAGGTTTTTTCGTCGGAAATTTGCGTGTAATTACCATTGTGCAGAAGACCTTGCATATGTTCGAACAGGTTAATTAGTTAGAGAATTTGCTGCTTTCATTTCATATGTCTACACGTCGTAGCAATAATACTTCTGTGTTGCCCCCTTTTTTTGTATTTTCATTTAAGAACACTAAGAATCTGCAGTCGTGAATATAAACATGAAGAAGAATACATAAACAATACTTTCAAACTTTTACACTACCCTATATATTTCATACTTAATGCAAAAAGAAAAGCCGACAAAATATTCAATTACAATACAAATAAAACGAAAAACATAATAAAACTAGAAGAATCCTACTACCTACAAATTCAATAACCAAAAATACCTCACTAATACACTTCACATCTCAGATATACAAATTATTAATGGCCCATAAAAAATTATGAATGATATAATAAACAAAAATGTAAATTTAAAAAAAAAATCCCACATGAGAAACAGAAGTTTATTCAGTCAGATGTGCAATTTGTAATAAACCAGATTGGAGAAAGATCCAAACCTCTCAAAAAAAATTTATGAACACAAACAAGCTGTCTTAAAAAACGACACTAGCTATGCCCTAATCCTACACAGAAACAAAGAAAAACATAATTTTGATCTGAAAGGAGCAAAAATTACAAAACTTATGTCCAATAAAAAGAAAAAATTAGCCAAAGAATCGACAGTTATTCTTTTCATAGAAACAATAATACAAATATCTGGAAAATTTCAATGAACACATTACTCAATAAGTCCCAAGCCTGACATCTAGATGGTGCCACCAATAAAAAAATCCCTATGATTTTTACAAAGTACTAACCTTCAAATGGCATGTGTCAAAATTTGATCCAATTGGATTAGTTTACGAAGTATCGTTAAGTGAAGCTACTGTTGCAAATTTTCAAAACAATGGAAAAATCTGAATTTCGTCTGTTGATAAAGCATTGTTTTCAGATGGGAAAAAATACTGTTCAAGCAAAGTAAAGGCTTGATAAGTGTTATCTGCTCTATCGGAAATAACAGTTAAGAAGTAGTATGCTGACTTTAAATGTCGTCAGATACAAATAATGTTGAACACTCAGGTCACCAAAATTCAGCAGTCGTACTGGAAAACACCAAAAAATTCTACAAACTCGTTTTGGCTGATTGTAAATTGAAGTTGTGTGAGATAGCAGAGGAGTTGAAGATATCAGAAGGCCGTGTATTCACCATTTTGCATAAACATTTGTCAATGAGAAAGCTGTTTTCAAAGTGGGTGCCGCATTTGCCCACAGTTAGTCAAAAACAACAATGCATCAAATCAGCAGTCAGCTGAATGGACAGCAGCAGGTGAAAGCCATCCAAAGTGACCAAAGATGCAAACATCAGCAGAAAGGTTTTGGCCTTCGTATTTTGGGATGCGCAAGGTAATTTGTTCCCCAATTAGCTTGAATAAAGAAAAACCATCAATAGTAAATATTAAATAGCATTATTTGTGTGTTTGAAGGAAGAAATTGCCAAAAAACAGCCACAAACGAAGGAGAAAAAAGTGTTCTTTCACCAAGACAATGCACCATGTCACTAGTCGATCACAACAACGGCAAAACTACATGAATTGTACTTTGGATTACTTTTGCACTCACCCTATTCTCCAGATCTGATCCGCAGCAACTACTGGCTGTTTGCAGACCTCAAAAGAATGATCCAGGGAAAGAGATTTGTCTCCAATGAAGAAGTGATATTGGAAACTGAAGCTTATTTTGAGGCCAAAAACAATTTGTTCAACAAAAAAGGTATGGAATTGTTAGAGAACAATTGAAATCAGTGTATCACTCAAGAAGAAGACTATGTTGATGAATAGAGTTTAATTTTGCTTAAAAGTTGTTGTTTTATTAGTTAGGCCGGGAACTTATTGAGTGATGTGTTATCTCCAACTCTGGCTCAGGTGATCATCACAGAACATAATATTAAAAATCAATGAGGTTAAATCAAACACAAATGCTACATTGTTACCAACAACAATATAACACAAAAACATTCCTTTTGTACTTACCATTGAAAATGCTATGCAATATAGCGAAACATCTTCAGTAAAAAATAAACATCTTTTATCAAAAATTTGTCCAATTTGTCATGAATACTACATAACATATATATATATAATTTTAGTAATATATACATGGGTTTTCAAAAAATTGATATCATTTGAGATGTACAGGGTGTTTAAAAAATGAATTTCATTTTGAAATCTAATAAATTGAGAAATTCTCATTCAAATGATCTTTGAATTTGAACTGGATGCATAAAAACAATTTGAACAGGATGCATAAAAACAATTTGAACAGGATGCATAAAAAACAACTCAAAATTTTATGTATAAACATTTTTTCTTTTTTTTAGTGAATGACATTTTTATACGTAAAAAGAAAAAACATAAAAATTTGTGCTGTTAAAAATGAAAATCATTTCAACAAAAATTTGTCAAGTCAGATTGTGAAATAATAACAAATAATGAGGAAAACAGCCAAACAAAACTGAAAGAAAAATGGATTTGTGCACTA
Organism: Sepioteuthis lessoniana; assembly: GCA_963585895.1. NCBI lineage: Eukaryota > Metazoa > Mollusca > Cephalopoda > Myopsida > Loliginidae > Sepioteuthis > Sepioteuthis lessoniana. The sequence continues at coordinate 134,276,759 of OY757908.1, forward strand.
AATTCTTTGTTAAAGGAATTAAAAACTTCCCAGTGCAAAGTTTGGCTCAGTCATAGAGTTATGGACTAAAATGACATTCTTTATTGTAAAAATATCAGATGACCAGTGAATCCATTGGTTTCCAATTGTTGATTCATGATGATATTGATTTTTTTTTTATTTAGGAAGGAATGAACAATTCTAATCAGCTTTTCATAGTTGACATTTTGTAATTCTTATAGATATATATTTTCTCGGGAAAATTTAATGTAATATATACAAGCATGCATACACACACGTGTGCACATAAAAATGACATTTTTAAGTTTAATGTGCTTATATAAAGAAATAATTGTTAAAACAAAGAAAACATCTTTTCTGGGTATAGTACAAAAAATAGTTGAACTGGAATTTTAATCTTCTTTGCTTTAATATTTGTGACTTAATCTTTATTTTCTTCAGATGTTAAAAAATAATAAATATCTGAAAACAAATACAATTTGTTTAAATTTTCTTGCACATTTGAATAATTTCATTTGAATAATTTTGGTATTAAGAAAATCTATGTAAAACAAACTTTAATGTAAAAAGAAATTTAAAATGACCAATTTAGATTTTTTCTTATCCTGAAATAAATTACAAATAAACTTGGTTTAAACTTCCGAACCATTTCTTCTATTTGCCAATTCATAAGAAAATGATGAATTGCCATTTTTAATCATTTGAAAGAATACCCGATAGGAGTGATGAAATATTAATTTAAAGATTTTTCCAAAGTAAATATTCTTTTTTGTGTGAATGTTATCTTGTAAACACTGTAAGGTGGCTTTTTAATTTAAGCTTTTTACCCACACATAATACTTAAAAGTCTTCATGAATCTTTATGTGCCGTTTTAAATGGCCACTTTCAGAAAAGTATTTGTTACATATTTCACATCTAAATGGTTTTTCTCCAGTATGTGTCCTCATGTGAACTTGAAGATTACCTCTTCGAGAGAACACTTTTCCACACACTTCACAGTTAAAAGGTTTCTCACCAGTGTGAATTGTCATGTGTTGTTTTAAATGGCTACTTTGAGAAAAGCCCTTGTTACAAATTTCACATTTAAATGGTGTTTCCCCAGTGTGTGTCCTCCTGTGAACATTGAGGCTACTCCTTTGAGAAAAGTTTTTTCCACACTTTTCACAATTAAAATTCTCTTTTTCCTCAATTCCTGAAACAATATGTGCTCTGATGTGCTTTTTAAAGTGACTTTGATGTGAAAAGGACTTTCCACATATCTTGCAAGTATAAGGTGTCTCACCAGTGTGTGTTCTCAGGTGAACTTTCAGATGACCTCTTTCAGTGAAATTTTTTCCACATATTTCACAATGAAAAGGCTTCTCTCCTGTGTGAATTCTTATATGACTATTTAAGTTGCATGTTCGAGAAAAACATTTTCCACATATCTCACATGTAAAAGGCCTCTCTCCAGTGTGTGTTCTCATGTGCCTCTCTAAAGAATGATTGGAAATGAATTCTTTCAAACACATAATACAAGTCAACTCTTTTTTCTCTTCTTCTTCAGTGTTTGAGACATTATGTGTTCTCATATGTCTTTTGAAAGAAAATGGGTGAGTGAAAGATTTTCTACATATCTTACAGGTATAAGGTGTTACTCCAGTGTGTGTTCTCATGTGAACTTTAACATGACCTCTTTCAGCAAAGCCTTTCCCACACACTTCACATTGATAAGGTTTCTCTCCTGTATGTGTTCTTATGTGACTCTTTAGGTTGTTTGCTTGAGAGAAGGATTTTCCACATATTTCACAGGTAAATGGTGTCTCTTTAGTATGAGTTCTCATGTGCTTTGTTAAAGCAGAATTGCAAATGAATTCTTTCATACAAACATTACATTTCAGCATTTTTTTCTTTTCATTTCTTGAAGCAGTTAAACTGCAATCTTTCATGATGATGTCTGCATTTGCAGTTTTGTTCATGTTTTGTGCCCTTTAAGTAAATCTGTAAAAATATCTTTTTGTTTGGGGAAAATGTTTATGAGATGAAACAGGGGTAATTTTTTAATAACCTTAAATCTTTAATACTCTCATCAGCCAATTTCATATTGATTCAGATTGAAGTCTGTCATTTCAGAATGTCCTTGGAAATCTGGAAATAAAAATAGATTTTGCTGTTAATCTACATCATGAAAATTTTTGCTTTTTCACTCAAGTATTTTTTGACATTCTACAATTTACAACCCTTTGGCAAGTTAGTAATTGTGGGAGAGTGGTTATCTCAAGTACTTTATCACTTTCTTTACTATTATTCATCATGACATGCTAGTAACAAGTCATTTCTTTCAAGTATATTGACATTGAAGGAATGTGCAGAGAACAGTGCTTTCATACAAAGTAAATGGAAGCAGCATTTCTAAATCTCAAACCTGATTTACTCGTCCATTTTCTGTGGTGATGGAGAGTTACTAAATTTTGAGCTATACATTAATAATTGATCAAGTTTTGAAAGTTTAGTACAACTAAAGCTTGAATTTAGCAAGTTGTGACTTTTCAGGTGACTAATGAAAAGAAAGTCAATCATTATGAATTTATAAGTTTTCAAATACAAAAAGATGAATATTAGTAATTTAGCTTATTATTTAATTAAAGACATGCAGTGATGATATTAATAGAATAATGGTTTGTTTTTTGTTTAATGGCATATCAACCTTCATGAGTAACCTAATACCAAAGACATTCTTGTAGAAGAACAGCAGTGGCACTATTTAACACCCCCATCCCGGATAACTGGGGAGATAAAGATGTTCATAGATTTGTCTAAAGGAGATTTTAATCTGAAAGTGAATTGGAGTTGAAACTCACTTTGTTCAAGGCTTCAGTCAAGCACTTCAGACATTATACCTTTTGAGGACTTCCCGTTAATAGAATGATTTAAATCATGAAGTATAGTTAAAGTACTATAAAGTGTTACAGTAAGATTTTATTATTCATAGGATATCCAAGAATGATTGTAGATGGTGAAATCCATTGATAATAGCAAAAGGAAAATATTCATTAATTATGATGTATTTATCCAACCCATCTACCATGCACAAGATGCAATACAAGGTCAATTTTTTAAGTAAAGTATTATTGGTTTGAATTCAGAGTTATCTATTTCCTAAACTAATTGCCTAAACAAGGTTACAGAACCCAAACTGCCCAACTTTTTCAAATAACTTTCACAAAGTCATTACGATGAAGTGAAATACAAATTGCCTCATTCAGGATTTGAACTCATCTCACTAACTCCAATATCTATAATGCTAACCATTATACTAAGTACTTCAGATGAAGAATTGGATTCTTATAAAATCTTAGCAATAAATCAATCATTATGTTATTGTTGATGACAATAACATTTTCCATCTATAAAAGAATGTATTTGCATTGATAAAAATCTTCACGTTCAGCTCCAGTGGGATGGAAACCCTATACCTTTATTACAGTGGTTTATACATGGACACAAACTGCTAAACTTATAAGATTTAACATGTCAGAAAATTTTCCAAACTACAAACAAAATGTGATGCAAGAACAACGATACTCAATTCTAAAAGAGTTACAAAAAAGACATTACAAACAAAGAGTTCGTCCTTTATTTTCTGCAGAGTTAATATGTCATGTCTTACTATTGCGCTATATGTCTAAACAAGCCTACAAATTACTTTTGCAAAAATTTCCTTTATCATCTTTTTCTTTATTAGAGAAAGTTCAAAGATGTGGTGTAGAATCAATTACAGCAGCAAAATCACTCTTGGAAAAAGGTCATTTTTCTCAAGACTGTATCTTTAATGGGAGATGAAATGTAACTTCAAAAAGGGACACAATTTCATAGAGAGGAGTACTTTGGTACAAATGAAGATGATGAACTTTATAAAGGAATAAAGGTATTGATGATCACTGTTCTTTAAAATACAGTAACATTTGTCATTAAAGCCTGTCCTTATGTAACAGTTAATGGTGAGTGGCTTTCTCAAGAGATTCTGAAATGTAGTTTTCAAGTTATAGATACTGGTTTTTTATTAGGGTTGTTGTTGCAGACAATCATTCAGTCAATGTGAATGCATTTAACATTTTACTTGATAAGTTTGAGGGCGGGGACAAAAAGTACTATAAAACTATTCCCAGTTTTTTGACTTTGTACATATATCAAAAAATATTCAGAATTATTTACTGAGCAGAAAGAAATTTATATTTCCTGGTTTTACATTTGAAATATTGAATATTCATATTTCTTCCAAGAATGGATGTATAGCTTGGTCTGACATACACAAAATATATAACAAGGATAACATTGTAGATGCTAAAGCACTGAATCCTAGTTACAATAAAACATTAATTTGGTTATTGCCATTTTCTATGAGACAACTATTGCAGCTTGTGAGAACTCCTTTCCTGATCGAACTGACATGTCAAAACTTCCTTAAATTGATATTATGCTGGTGGACAATAATAGCAAATAGCAAAAATACACATTCAATTTTTTGAACAATGCAGTAAATTTAAATGATGGGAAAATTAGTTTCTTCAAAAAATTATCTGATTGGGTTGCGTCTTGGGCACAAATTTCAGATTTTTGTCTAACAAAGCAAACTTCCAAAACTTTTGTAACTTTGAAAGTACAGGCTATGTTTTTGCAAGAACTTTTAGAGGAAGAATATGAGTACATTTTCACCTGCAGATTACAAAGTGATCCAGTTGAAAATAGATTTTCTCAGTATAAACAGATGAGTGGTGGCAGGTTTTTGGGGAGCCTCCATGAAATATTGAATATTGAAAGAAGACTGATCTGTCAGTCTCTTTCAAAAGAAGACAACCTTTTTGGAGGAAGGCCTCAAGCCAGTTCAAAAGAATAATAAACTCAATACTTCTTAATATTTTGGCCCAACATGAATTGGAAATATATGAACTCTCTTTTGTTACCAAACAGCAAAGAAGCTGCATAAACAATTTTAAGTTATATCACAAAAAAAATCAATTCAACATTTTCAATTTTCAAATGTATTCCATCATCACTATCAGTGATAGTGATAATGCTACAGAAAAGCAGAATTTTGACTTACTTTCTCAAGTCGGATTTATGGTTCCATCTAGCCAAATAGCAGAGTTTGTTTTGCTATACTTGAATATGCATGAATGGAATATTTTTTTTTTGTTTACATTACTTAGGCCTGTTAATATGCGGGGTCGTATTTACTCGTTGGCTGCGACAGTTACATGGTTTCAAGTTACTAACAATCCTTAGTAAATAATTATAACTTCAATTAACTATCTCTAATACAAATGACACAGTTATATGGTATCAAGTATTCCTATCAAATACAAATAATTCTTATACAGATCTATTTGACACATAGATGGGACCCTAACAGGTACTACTGCTCTGGGTCAGAGTGGACCTGGGAGTAATAGCAATCAAGGTATACTCCACAGTTCCCCAGATCATCAGAACTTGATCCTCACCATTTGATACAATTTAGTGTCATACTCGAGACAATCCCTTTGGGTTGGGGGGAGGGGGCTTACTCCTCTGCAGGGGACTCAGCATATTCTATGCCTGAAAGGGGGAGATGGCTTTCAGGATCATTAAATTGTTTAGCATTTTATGTTTCACTATTTTTCGATGCAATATTTTGTTTTTTCTTTACATTTTTGCAATCGTAAAGACTTTTTACTTTTTTGGATTATAATTTGTCAAGTGATACAAGTTTTACTGATTGGGTTAAGTGTGGATAAATAAAGCCATGATTAGTAACTAATTCTCAGAATAATTAAGTTCTATAATATTTTCATTTCATTATGAATTCCCAATTTTCAGCAATTCACATCTAAAAATCCTGTGACAATATCCAATTTAATTTTAATTTGTCAATTCCATTTTCTGAATTGAAAATATATTCAAAACTGAAATTTAACTCAACAAAATTTCACCTTTAATAAATAAAGCAAGATAATTTCTTTTTAAAAATCAAGAATCTTTGAAATAATTCTCTTTTAAACACAACACCCACATTTTAACTCGATAAAAAGGGAAACTACTTTTCAAACATGGACTGTGTTTGTTTTGTTTATTTTATTATTTTGTATACTTCAACTTTTATTGTCAAATAGATTTAGATGACTGAATAATTGATATTGTTAGCCACATTCATTGCTGGTGAAACGTGTTTTATTTTAAACATCAATAAAGAATAAAACAAAACAAAAAAACAAACCCAAAACAATCGTACTAGAACCAACCTGTAGCTGAAAATCAATAGCAATAAAACGCAAAGGGGAAAAAATGACGATTTAAACTGTTTAAATCTTTTTTCTTGACCAATCTTAAATAATTGAATTTTTAATAAAATTATATTTTTCACCAGTTGTAAAAATGATTTCGAGTACAAAGATAATTGAATAATTTTAATTTGAATATAATATTAACAACACCAAAGTAAAGTTGAATTTTACACCAATTTCTTTTTAATTGTGACTTTTTCTCATCTTTTTTTTATGAATCTAGTTCTTTTTATTAACGAAATAATAAATAAATGAAAGAAAAATTATTTGGTTTTAAAATCGACATTTTTGGTAGGACTTCTGTTATCATTTTTAGAAAAAATAAACTAGTGAACGAAATTAACTTTTATGAAAAACGTTGTTTTAAAAATTGTGACGAAAATATAAATCAAAAAAGATTTTTTTCAAAAATCAGGATTTAAGACTAAAAATTCCGGAAATTTCCCAGGCCCTATAAAAATGTTCATAAATATCAGAAAAAAGATGAGGCAAAAATCACAATTTACATTAAAAAACAGTCTGAAGAAAATTTGTAGAGTTGAATCAAGACTTACTTTATTGTTGATGACGAAGATGGATTGAAACGGTGTCAGTCGTTTTAACTAAAAAGTTTCGTTTACTTTATTATCTGCCCTTGAGTAGGTTGAGGGTTATTACAACTCGTACGTCTACCTTAAAAAAATATCCAAATATCTCACTTAATAAAGACAATATATCTATGCTAATCAGTTACAAAGCTCTACTTTACGGGCACATGTTAAAATAGTAGATAGTGAAAAAGCGAGTCATTTTCTGTTTTTGAAATATACGGCCAACATATTTGAAGATCGACTGAAATACTAATCTTGATTATGCATTTTTAAGAGAATAATTAGGAGAAAAGACTGAATATCATTTAAACCGAACATGTATTACAAATAGTGTTTTTAACAACATTTATTTCACGAGGGTTTTTTTTACCATTATGTGACTCAATAATAGGAAACAAAAACCAGATTCATAGGGGCAGAGGAAAAGGTCCATAATCTTCAATTTAAAGGATAAAAAGTCAGTTTTATTGTAAAAGTTTGGTGCCAGGGGAAATATTTATCTAGTTACCACTCTTTAAGGACCAGTATTAGCATTAGTATATCTGTGATATACAAACACTGAACAAAACGGAAACAAAGTCAAAATAAACAAATACAAGAACATTTAATATTATATATGCACAATTTACATGCAGGTGGCACTACAAGGAAAGAATATAGAAATAAGTCCAACAGAATTAGAATTAGGCACATATTGTTTTATGAACAAGCAGTATGTAGAAGAGGTTTAAAATGGAAAAGGGCTTACTTGATAAAGGTAGTAATTGTGGCTTTTGAAGGTCAAGGGCTAAGGGCAAGGCTGTGTTGCCGTAAGATATCTGACTCCATATTTTGGTTACACTGTTTCACCCCACGTTGACTGGCTGGCACAATGCCTTGTCCAAAGAAAGTCCCAAAAGAAATATACAAAAAGAAAAGATAAAAACAGATAAGAGACGAAAAAATTTCTTCCATACTTTCCTTTATTTACTTAGTGAAGGGACTAACCGACGCTACGTCTTGGGACGTAGCGTGGTGCCCAAAACACCAGACAGCAAAATGGTGTTGTTGGTTCGACGGACACTGCCTGAAAAGAGAAAGATGATATCGTTTCCTTTTTCAAGGGGAAAAATCCTTTTTTCTTTTACGCATGCGTCATCTCCTTTTCCGTTAGAGACCTCTGGGAGTTTCTTCAAATTTAATAGTTTTCTTTTTATCTATCTACTTCTTTTTTTTTAAAATTTAATATATTTATTTATTTATTTGTTCCCTACATAATATAGCCTATCTTGGTATGGATAGAAACAACGTTTCCACTATTCAAATAACAGAGACAAATAGAGGCCGAGAATGGGTTTCTTCTGTTTAAAGGATTAGGTTTCTTACAAAATTTAACACAAGAAACAAGTCCTTCAGCATAAAAAAAAGGAAAAAACAACAACAGAAAAATCCCCACATTGTCAGGGTGATAACTCACGGCCTTCTTTAACCACCAGATAACTACCCTCACATGTGTCAATTTAAATTCCAATATCAAACCAGAAATAAAAGTAACACTTGCGTCCAATAAACTCTCTATTTATTTACAGATAGAAGAAAATATGAAGCATGCATATTAAATTCACTTAAAAAGAAAGAAAGCAAATACAGCTAAAATTATTGCACTTTAGCGTTCAGTCGAATGACCAAACGATTAACCCTAAACGGTAGTCTCCGAAAAAGATTTGTGCTGAAAACTACGAACAAAGCAGAGGTATGGATACAAAGAAATAATAGAATTCATTAAAAGTCAAAATTAAAAGTTTTACGGGTTCAAAAGGTTCTTTGAAAAATGGAACTCTACACGACAGTAAAATCTTCAGTTGAACAGAAGCAGCAGCAATTGGAATTAAGAAAAAATGTATTGAGACAGATTTTAGCAATTTGTTTCATAGAAAGTTCCTTTATGAATTCTTGAAGGGGGAAAACTCCAACAGCCTTGTATTCAACATTCATAATTTTTGAGCTCATGGCATAGCAATTAAAGGGTAGAAAACTTTAAAAAAATTTCCTCTGTTCAACAATTATAAATATCTCCTTTCGAATAGGAGACGCATCATTTTAATTTGAAACTTGAAAGAATTTCCTTGGATCAGCAATTAAAAATATTTCCTTTCAACTAGAAGATTCGGCAGTTGATAAAGGATACCTGATAGAACTCCATCAGGCTCTCAGTCAGCCAGTAGAAATTTTCCTATTCAGAGGAAAATTTCTTCACACCACATGGTTCTCAGGGGTCAAGCGCGGAGCTCTTTTTTGAGCGGTTTGCTCCCACCAAAGTTTTCCCTCAAAAAGGCCGAATTTCCTAGTTCCCGCTTCAACATCATAAACAATGTTTGTTCCGGTCACATCACTAATCTACTTCCTCCGGTGAAGGCGAAAAAAGTCCCGTCAACACAAACCTCCATCATTCAAAAAAATAATTTCGACACTGTGACTATTATGTGACACCCTTTTGTAAAAATCTAACCCTATTATATTCTATTAGTGGGCACCTCTGGGAGTGTAATGGTTAGCAAGTTAGACTTGCAAACCATCACAAGTGAGTTTAATTCTCATTGGGTGCCCCATTCATACGGCCTTGTGCCACATCTGAGCATACCACTTAGTAAATTGCTATTATACTCAATTTGAGCAAAATGTAAAAAATTTAGGTAAAAATATATTTGGGATTAAGTATAGAAAATATTTGCAGAATTAAAAGAATGGAATGGAATAACCGTGTTTTCGGTGCACAAACAAATCAAATTTAAACTCAGAGCACAAATTGAAATAGACAAGGAATTCGTTTATTAACAAATACAGATTATGAAATGTTACTATACAAACAAAAACGGTTGATACTGTACGAAGGTACTTTTTTTTTCTATGAGCACTTTTGACCCTGTGACTCTAAAATCTTCTACAATACGGTTGACTTTTGAACTTGAGTTAAACCTGAAAGAGCTTATTTCTTTCTTTTGCCCCAAACAATTTTAACAAAGAAATTAAGGAGGATTTTTTAGCCTTAGCAGCACAATTTTTCATACTATAGGCCCTTATTGGACATGCAAATTACCCAAATTCCAGTAACTTTAGGCAAATGTTTGTCTTAGTTTTCCCCCAGTCTAATTCATGGCTGGTCTCTTAAAATTCACACAATACTAGATCCTCACCACCGAATAATGTCAGAAGATTTCTCAACTTGCAGAGCAAATTCTATGTTATTCAGTTGTTCATTTCTTCTATTTGACTAGACATATCAATAATTCTCACCCATCAATTATTTTAGCTGTGAAATTTCACTCATTTTGTTGTCTATTTCATACAAAAATGTAAGCGCAATCAATTCAAATATTTTAGTAGAAACTAATCAATTTTTTTTAGAAATTGTGAGCTTGAAATAATTTCCTTGTAGACATGGATGCTTTGTGGTAAAATACATTTTATAAATTGTTTGTGTAATTCACACCCACATAAAATAAACAGGAATTAAATTATCTCCCAATGAATAACTATCCAGACTGAATGATGTCATAAAAAAGGAAGTACCCAGAAAATGCAAAAAAGAGAAGCAATGTGGTCTCAAATATAAATGTGTACAACACACAATTTAACTGTTCCTTTCTGGACTTTAAAACTTGGACATTTTTCTCTGGTAGAATTTTTCCCTTTCTTTCTTTTTATCCATCGTTAGCACCAAACACAATGTTTGTTGTAACGAATTTTATTGTTTATGGATTCTTTAACGAAAAGTCTTGAATGGATCTTATCAATTACAGCTTTTATGAAATAGAAGATGATAGTAGTAGCAAATTTGTCCAACATATTTCTTACCAGTCGACTTTTCTGAGTTTCAGCTTCATTCTTATTAGTTATTGTTGGTATTAAAAATTAACACACACGCACACACGTAAATATACACTCACTCATATATATATATATATATATATATATATATATATATATATATACACGCAAATACACATATACATTTTTATATATATATATATACACACACACACATACATATATATATACACACATACTTATACATACATACATATACACTCACATGCATATATATATATATATATATATATATATACATATAAATATATATTTTTATGCGCACACACACACATTAGCTTTGTTAATTGGGACAGTAAAATATGCTGACTTCACTTCTACAGAGGGGTAAGACCTCCCCCCAAACAAAGTCGATGTCCTGGGTAAGACACTAAACTCTATCTGAGGGTGAAGCTTTAGGACTAGAGCTTTGGAGAATGAGAAATATTCCTTCATTGTCATTACTCCCAGGTCCACTCCTACCAAGGATGGTCGTACCACTTAAGGTCCCACCTATGGGTTAAATAGAACTAAGGATTATTGTAAACCGTACATCTGTATAAAAATTATTCATATTACATAGGAATACTTGATGAACAGCAATACTTGAAACCAGTTGTGCAAACAAAAGATTGATATCAAATAGAATTATTAGTGTTAGATAAGATTACTTAAAATCATTTAACTGTGTAATCATTGCAATACTAATGAGTGGATTACGCTTTCACTATATTAACATTAGGTTTTGTTAATTTTGATGAGCATTCACTTCCAGGTTAAAAGGGGTGGGTTAGGGTTATCTTCCTTTTTATTCCATATTTATTTTATTTATCTGGCCTCATATTCTAATATAAATTTTTATCTTCCTTTTTATTCCACATTTATTTTATTTACCAGGCCTCATATTCTAATATAAATTTTTATCTTCCTTTTTATTCCACATTTATTTTATTTATCTGGCCTCATATTCTATCTATACACTTTTTACTCTTTCAAGCTAAAAATGATTTAGAAGAACCAAAGTAGCTTGTGAAAAGGTGTGTGTATATATATATATATATGTTTTAAAGAAGCTCTAAAAAATGTTTTTAAAAGCTGTCTCTGTGACTAATAAAAAAATTGTCGACTTGCATTACCGTTGTGAAGAGAAAGTTAAAAATCAAAATAGATATGCCTTTTTAATTAACCGTCTTTTTTGCACAACATGCAATAATTTTGTCAAATTCAAGAGAATTATAAACAACCAAAACTTATGCAGCTGATTTTGCTGACACAAATTGCTAATTATCTCTTTGGGGATTTTATGCTCCAAAGACCTTGCTTCGTATTTTTACCTGTTTTTCCTCCTCTGTATTTCATGAGTCTTGTTTGACAACCAGATTTGCTATTGACTGAAAGGGAAAAATGTGTAGCTTTCTTTTTTGATGTTGTTTTCTTATGACCTTTCTTTCCCTCTTTTGATAAGCTTCATTTTATTCTTGTCAAGTTAAGAAATTGAACCATCAACAATATTTCAAGTAAATCCTCCATTCCAAACATTTTACAAAACTTTATTATTTTCTTCCTTTCTTTCTTTCTCTCTTTCAATACACTAAAAAACATAAAATGGGAAACAATAAAGAAAAGAACAATATTTGCTCCCTTGTTAACAAATTTATGATTTTTATTTTTTAAATCTATGCTAGGTGAATTTTCTATCCTATTTTAATTATTCGTCCCTCTTTTTTATGGTATTTCTATTTTTCTCTTTTCAAAGAGACCAGCTTATTACAGGCGTTAAGAAAATGGAACTAAGTTTGACAATTGAAACAATTATCTCCTTTATATTTTGCTTTTCTGTGATATAAGTATAATAAAAATTACTCCTCTTATCTTCTCCTGGCTGTTTCTTTTTTTTTTTTTTTTTTACTCATTTCCACATTTTTTGGACTCTTATTCCACTAATGATATGACAAACTTACCAATATGTTTATTTCATCTTTACTTATTCTAAATAATCATACAATTAGAAAACAGGAAAGTTTGAAAGAAATATTCCCAGGCCAAATGTGTTTGTTATTGCACAACAAATGGTTAATATTCAAGTTCCTACTCTGCAATAAGTTTTGAAGGTTTTAGGAATCATTATTTTTTATTGTATGTGTTCTTGTGTGTCTTGTTAATTGACTTCTGATATAGAAAGATTTTCCACAAATCTTACAGATGAAGAGTTTTTCTCCAGTGTGGATCTTTGTGTGAAATTTAAGATTACTCTTTGAGGAAAATTCTTTGTGACACACCTCACATTTAAAAGGCTTCTCTCCAGTGTGTTTTCTTATGTGACTATTTAAGTTGCTTATTTCATAAAAGGATTTTCCACATATTTCACAGATAAATGGTGTCTCTCCAGTGTGTGTTCGTATGTGAACTTTAAGACTACTTGTTTGAGAGAAACCTTTTCCACATACTTTACATTGATAAGGCGTTTCTCCAGTGTGCCCTCTCATATGTATTTTGAAATTTCCTTTATCATAGTAACCTTTTCCACATATTTCACATTTGAATGGTCTCTCTCCAGTATGCGTTCTCATGTGAATCATTAAGACATGATTAACATAAAAATCTTTTCCACACACCTCACAGTGATGGGGTTTCTCTCCTGTATGTGTTCTGCGGTGCTGTTTTAAGTTGGATTTAGCAGAAAAGACTTTGTGACACACATCACATTTAAAAGGTTTTTCTCCGGTGTGAGTTCTCATGTGACTGTTTAAGTTGCTTTTTACATAGAAGGATTTTCCACATATTTCACAGGTAAATGGTGTCTCTCCAGTGTGTGTCTTCATGTGAACATTAAGGCCACTTGTTTGAGAGAAAGCTTTCCCACACACTTTACAGTGATATGGCAACTCTCCAGTGTGTCTTCTCATATGTATTTTGAAATTACCATTGTCATAGTAACCTTTTCCACATACTTCACAATTAAAGGGTTTCTCTCCTGTGTGTGTTCTTATGTGAAGTTTTAAATCACGATTTACAGAAAAATCTTTTCCACACACCTCACAGTGATGAGGTTTCTCTCCTGTATGTGTTCTCAGGTGCCGTTTCAAGTTGCATTTTGCAGAAAAATCTTTGCCACAAACTTGACAAATAAAAGGTTTCTCTCCAGTGTGTGTTCTCATGTGAATTTTCAACAGATTCTTAAGTGAAAAATCTTTCCCACATACTTCACAATGATAAGGTGTCTCCCCACTATGTGTAATCAAGTGCTGTTTTAAAGTGGCTTTTGAAGTAAACGCTTTGCTACAAATGTGACAAGGGAAAGGTCTCTCTCCAGTATGTGTTCGCATGTGAATTATCAAGAGACGGTTAACAGAAAAATCTTTTCCACACACTTCACAGTGATGAGGCTTGTCTCCTGTATGTGTTATCAGATGCTGTTTCAAGTTGCATTTTGAAGTAAATGCTTTACCACAAATTTGACATATATAAGGTCTCTCTCCAGTATGTGTTCTCATGTGCTTCATTAAAACAGAATTGTAGATAAATTCTTTCATACATATATTACACTTCACTGCTTTTTTCATTTTTTGCTTACGACTTGAAAAAGTCAAACTATCATTTTCAATGATACCTTCTGCATTTACAGCTTTTTCCATGTTGGAAGACCTCCAAGAAAATTTGTAAACAATTTATTACTATCTTTTTATTTTACAGAAGATAATCATAACATTAAGCAGATTTATACAATATTGATTTAATTCTTCTCATGTCCATAAAATGTCTTAACCTTCAGGTTTCTTCTTAATTTCTTGCCTGATCTTTTCTTCTAAAAATCTGCAAATAAAGAAAAGTTTTTAATGTAAATTTATATCAACAGAGTTGTTACACTTTGTAACAGAAATACTGTCAATTAATCAAAAAAGAGATAAATCAATTTCTTACAATTGATAAACTTTTTGTTTTGGATTTTCACTTCTTTTATATATATATATATATATATATATAATCAGGAGCAGCATATTTATACTGTATATATAATAACTCATTTCTGACAACAGAGTTCATATTGATTTTTTCTACAAGGGTTTTGAAAATATATTCAAGATTCAGAAAATACTATTAACTAAAATTTTCTGTTGCCAAGAGCTTTTTTGGTGATAAACAGGTTGTTCAGGAGTGGTTATCTATCATTTTGTTGAGCAAGGTTTTGTTTTCCTGTATCTTCTTTAAGGTTTGTGGAAACTTATACAATGATATTTTCCAAAGTTGAAGAATTTCAAAGGCTTTTATTTGTAGGGTTACTGTCATATCTAGATTTTCGGATGATGTAGTTTCCTGTAGACATTAGACATTAACATAATTCATGTCTTCTATGGAAACAATAAAATTACTGAAAAACAATGTGAAGAAACTCATTCTTCATTCAGAAGAATGAAAATGATAGCTTAAACATCAGGAAATGATCTCTATGGACATGAAATTATCAAAGTCAGTCATGGAATACATGTTGAAAAAAAAAGAGAGTGGAGAAAAGAACAATTATGAGGCTTTAAACATCTAGAGAAACAGTAACAACTGTGAAAGTGAAAGTATAAACTGGGCATCCATGTTCAAATTATGCAAAGAATACAGCATGAAATAAGATTCAAGTTAAAACTAAGAAGAAAATCACAATTGGAAAAAGAAAGAATCAAGACCGTATAGCGGTAGAATATGACTAAGAAGCTATGCAATTTTTAAAAATGTATTTTCTGATGAGAAATGTGTCATGTCTGATAGACTGGATGATTGGTGTATGTTGTTGAGAAAGTGTGAACCTGTTGTTCTCAATAAGAGACAAATGGGAGAAGGCAGAGTTATGTGATATGGTCTTTCCCAGCAGAAACTTGAGGCTCAAGTCACTGAAAGGATATCAGAACATCTCAAGCTACAAAGGATTTTTAGAGAATGAAGCCCTACTACACATAAAAGAGATAAGAAATTATCTAATTCTGAAATAAAATGACAGCATTCATGTTGACAAAATAGTCAAAGAAAAACTGTCAAGTAAAAATAATTACTCCAGAGAGGCCTGTGAAATGTTCAGATTTAAATTTATAAGAGAATATAAAGCAGATACATAATTTGTTTGTAATAGGCCTGAATAAATAAAAGAAGTCCAACTATAATAACAAAATAATCAATGTTAAAATAAAATGAGTAGAAACTTGGAACGATATTATCATCAATATGTTTAAACTTTATGAAACAAAACTGGAAAAAGTTCTTTAAAAAATGTACGGATCTTGATTATTAAAACCTTTTTGCAACCTTGTCAGAAAAATTGTTGAGAGTGTAATGCAAAAATTTTCACTTACCTGAAGCAAAAAGAACATGCTGTTTAGCATGTTTGTTTATCAAAATGGCACATCAACCCTTGTGGGTTATTTAATGCCAAATCTTGTTTATATATATATAATTTGTAAGCAAATAGTTTGAAGGTAACTTTATTTTTAAATGAGTTGTAAGAGCTTATTTGTTTGCACACAGTTAAATGGTTTTATGCATGGCTAAGATTAATAATTCTATTTAATTCTAACAATTTATTTGCATACAGTTTAAATGGTTTCAAGTATTGCTATCTCAGCACAATTCACCCTCAACTACCACCTTTGAACAGTTCTAATATAAAGATTGGGTTGGTAACATGATTGCCACAAGAATACAGCCAGGACAATCTTATATATAAACTAGGGCTTGACTTGACCACCCAACTGATTAGAAGAAGCCTCTCAAACGACCTTTCTAGCCCAGTAAGGCACAAAGTGGAGCGTTACAGGTCATTTGACCACTTTGGTTACTAGGTCACAAACTGCTCAGCCACCAAAATCCCTACCTCAATCATGATAGGTTGCCACTGATGGTGAACAGGTTGCCACTGATGGTGAACAGGTGGCCTTGTTGAGGAGTCTTAGCCATTTGCCGAGATGCAGCCAGTGTATTCAACAGTTCCAGTTGACAGGGCAGTGCTTCAAATATAAGTGGCCATATTTCAAATAATTTGCATGTCGGCACAGGTTCAAGTCCTTAATATTACTATCACTAATAAATATCCATAAGTTATTGCATATATAAACGGTTCATCCAAAGTGACAAAGTGGCATTTGTGAATGATGTTTGATTGGAGCATAAAAGTTGAACTTAGTGTGAGAGAAAGTGAAAGAGAAGGAAAAGGAGCACTGACTGATTTTGTCAGGGAGAAGAAAAAAGAAAAGTAAATTCTACTTTAGAAGTTTTGACTAAAGAAAAAAGATGTGAGTTGCACGGTGAGAAGTAACAAGAATTTTGGCATTGTTTGCTACAAATATTTCTTAAAAATCATAAAGATTCAAAACCTGAAATCTTTTAATTTTTATTTCATATATTGATACCATAATATTGCAACAACTTGAAAAAAAAATGTGCTCAAAAATAATGTTGATCTCATGTACTGACAATCCTTTTGTAAAATGTGAGTCAAAAGTTGCTGAAACAATATTTTGTGAAAAAAAAAAATTTTGGTATTTAATTTTAGAAAATTTTCTTTTCATCTGATCAGAAACATCTAGTTAATTAATGCAAACACAAAAGCTGCAATGGGACGACAGGTGATGGAGTTGCAATAAAATTAATGATTAAACATTTTCCTTATTTCACAAAATGTTCAGACAACTTCACCGTAACCTTTCAACTGTTAAAATCTGAAAATTTTCAATATTAAGGACTTTAAAAAATGTCCTGGTTGATACTTAAGAAACAGTGGGACACATTATAAATCCTAGAAGAAAAAGTGGGTAAAATATAAAGCCCTGATGGAACAGTGGGGCACATAAACACCTGATGAATGGGGGTTTATACCTTTCTCCAAGGGCATTAGTCTAAAAGTAAACGCAATAGTGCAACATTTTGTAGACGATAACTTTGAATAGAATGATGACAGAAATTTTAGCCCAATTTGGCTTAAGGAAGGAGAGACTACTTTGCTAATTTAGAAGTTGTGGCTATTTGCTTCTGTATTTCTAAATTTGAAAAAAGATGTCATCTTATTTCCAATAAATTTGCTTAATATAGTTCTTTCTTTTGCGGATATTTCATTCAAATTAAATCTTACAAAATTTTCTATTTTTTTTTTTTTTTTTTTTGATTGGGGAGTTGTATTTTAAAAAAGACCCAGACCTTTATGATTAGTTTATTTATTGTCATATCAACCCCTAATGGGTTATTTAATGCTGAAATTTGATTCATTTGTAAATGTTTGATTAGAATCATAACTATATTTTCAAAGCTTCATTGCAATCACTTTTTGAAGTGACCCATTTTGCCTATAATAATCATTTGTTTGTACAAAATATGTTTCAAGTATTCCTATCTAATACTAATAATCTATACACAATTGTATGGTTTCAAGTAACTATTTCTTTTTAACAATAATCATTTATTTTGACAGTTATATGACTTCAAGTATTCCAATCAAACACCAATAATTTGCATACAATTATCTAGTTTCAAATAACTAATAATAATAATCCTTTCTTAAGTAAAATGTTGTATAGTCATAGATAATAAATATGCATATATACACATATGCATGTTCATGCAGATTCATCTACATATACATGCAGGATATACATATTGATGCAATGAATAAAGGACGAGCGAAGACTTCTTTCAAAAAATATGTACCTCTCACTTTATTTGAAAGGGTTTGCGTGTGAGAGGGAGTTAGAGACCGAACAAAGACTGCAACATATTGATCTCACCAGCCCCTCAAGACATAGCCGTGTGTTGTTCTCGTTCTCCTGATGCTCAACCGGAGGCCCGGGGGCTCAGCTTTCTGCTGGCTTTCTTTACCATATCTTGTCTCCAACTCATCTGATCTCCAATCAGGGGTCCCGAGGGCCCCCTCTGCTGGGTGGTGGCTTTCCCTACCACATCTTGTCTTCAACTCATCTGGTCCCCAACTCACTGACTTCCTGTCCTCACCGAGTTATATAATAGTTCAATCGCCCACTCAATCTTTGGAATGGCATGTTTGGTCGTCATCAAGCAGAAATAACTGTCATGTAAGTCACAGGTCACTCTCTTCCGGTGCATCAGTCTATGAGTGTACCATGGGATTTTTACCTTGTCCCATTTTTTCAGCCAAGCCCGCCTACGTGATTTCTTCTCATAACTGCCATTGGAATGTGTCACCTCCTTCTGGTGCATCACTTTGGAATGGGGGTGTCCTCGTGGTGTAATGGTTAAAGCGATGAACTGCGGAATCGTAGTACGTGAGTTCGTACTCCAGTCGCGCTATTACGTTCACTTTCGGGCAAATACCCTTGGGAAAGGTATGAACCCCCTTATTCTCCCTCCAACTATGGGTAAATAGTAGGACAGACTAGGTTCTTCAGCCTTGGTGAGGCAACTAGTCTAGGAGAAGGAAAACTCTGAATTCAAACCTGTTAAACTCCGCTTAAAAATTGACCTTGTGTCATATCCTGCCCGAGCGGAGGGGTTGGTAAATAGTATCACTTTGGAATGGCATGTTTGGCCGGGTCGAAGGTCAATATACAACAGTAACTCTTCTTAATAAAAATAATTTGCACAAAGTTATATCATCTTTTTATGGGTTATTTAATGCTAAAATTTAATCAATTTGTAAATGTTTGATTACAATCATCACAATATTTTTAATGTTTCATTGAAATCATTTCTTTATAAATTACCTTTTTATATTTGTCTATAATAATAATGTTTGCACAGTTCTATAAAATCATGTATTTCTATCAAATAATAAAAATCTATACACAATTATATGGTTTAAAGTAAGTATTCCTATTTAATGATATTCCTTTGTCAGAGTTTGCTTATGATTTCAAGCAACTAATAATAATAATAATCCTTTGTAAACAATTGTAACTTCAAGTAACTATTCTTAATACAAATAATTTTCATTGCGTTAAATGGTTTCTAGTATTCTCGCATAATATTAACAAATGTATTTGATAATAATCCTTTGTACATAGTTATATGGTTTCATATAATCCTAATCAATACAAATCATTTTCAAAGAGATCTATGTGACCCATAGGTGGGACTCAAACAGATACTACCACTTCAGGTCTGGGTGTACCTGGGAGTAATGGTAATGAAGTGGTACTCGACACTCCCTAGAACTGGAGCCTCAGCATCAGATGCAGTTTAGTGTCATAGCCAAGATGCCCCCACTCCTTTTGAGGGATCTTATTTCTCTGCAGAGGTTGCAGTTAGTATATCCTAAGCCCTGCTGATGGAGTAGAGATCTTTTCGAATGAAAAATATTTTAAAAAATAAATAGATAAAAATAAATCCCTGAAAATCAACCATGTATCTTATTTCAAATGTATCATCTAAAAAATACAATTTTTTGCAACCTGTATAAAATGTTCAGTGTCATAATTTTAATGATAAATATAGAAAAATGTCAACTTCTTTTATTAAACGAAATGCTTTAATAAAATCTATGAGGGTAGGAAGAGAAACGTTCTAAATATGTGAGGGAGGAGGAAAAAGTGATGAGGGAGGAGGTAGCAGAAGGAAAATTGTGAGCATTCAGGCAGCATTTAGATTGATGTATGGATTTACCCAACCCCTCTGCATGAGCAGGGTGTGACATAAGGCCAACTTTTTAAGCAAAATTGAACAGGTTTGAATAAAGACTTTTCCTTCTCCTAGACCAATCGCCATACAAAAGTTGCTTATGGCTAGAGGGAGTATAGTGGGATGCATACCTTTCCAAGGGTCACTATGTGAAATGCAAATAGTCTCATCCAGGATTTGAATTCAGGTCACCATATCCATTTCCTACGATGATAGCTATTACATTATGAGAGCCTCCATTTAGATTGATATAAGCTCATTTACCAATGAGTGTTTTGATATAAAAAATTATCATAGAAAAAATTTAGAGTGCTTATATCCTTTAAAGTTTACAATGTAATTAAACATTATAAACAAAAGCTAAAATGTTGACCAATAAATTTTGCAATTTAAAACATAATTTCAATATTTTACAGTGTTTTCTTTGCCATAAGTTTAACATTAAACTTTTGAAAAAAACATAAAACTTTTCTCCTTAAATAATTGAGATTTCAATAGTATGGGATATGTGTGATAATTCAATTAAATTTATTTTTAAAAATGACAAAATATTAAATTTCTTAGTCATAAAAAGAAAAAAGTCTGTATTGCTTGTCACGTGATATGCCACTGAGAGGGGAGAAGTAAGATTTAATCTCCCTTCCCCTTCTGTGTTTGACTAACAAGCACAACAACTGACCGCTAAGGGGAGCCAGGATAAAGTCAAACTACCTGCACTCCATGACCAAGTAGGACAAAGAAGGGAATGCAAGTCATTGAGTAGCACGACCGAATGAAGATGAGGAGGAGGATGGAGCCAAATGCTTGGCCGAAACCTTAGCACCGGAAGTAGTACCCTTTTCGTCAGAGGAAATAGGGATAAAGAATTTAGTTTTTAGGATCGAGGTCGCCATGAGAGGACGTGCTGATTTGATGCCAAAAAAAACTCCGGGCTTGATCCCCCATGAAAAGAGTTTAGTTCTGGGACAGCAGTTGGCATGACAAGATAAGTTGAAGCTGTCGCCAAAACTCTGGGAAAGAGCGGAGCAGAATTCTCAGACAAGAAGATAACAGGTGCCTTCCTGCCAAATTCTATAGAATTGGAATTGCTGTCTACAGTGAATAATATTTTTTTCTTAACCTAGAAGTCCATGTTTTCCGTTATCCGGGGGGGGGAAGGAAAACAAAGTGGCTTGGTGGGTGTGTGTAACGTGAAATTTGGAAACCCCCTTGCCAGCGGTGGTCAGTCTAGCCCCAAATTAACCCCCACATTATCTGCCAGTTCCCATATGCCCGAAAAAGGAATCTTAACTAGGACTTATTTTATGAGGGGTCAAGTGCCAGACTGCCCCGACGTCACACGTGCGTAAAATAAACTCCTGTTCTGGGATAAATATTTATGCACCGTCACATGCTTTTGTTCATAAGGTAAATATGAGTATTTCTTTTCTTCAGGTACTTTAGTGTCCTGGGTATGAAACTAGACTGCATTTGATGGTGAGGCTCTGGTTATCGTGTCACCGCTTCATTGCCATTACTCCCAGGTCCACTCTGACTCGGGGTGGTAGTACCTGTTTTGGGTCCAATCTATAGGTCAAATACATGTTGGAAAATTATGTACATAAAGATTAGTCGCTTAAAACTATATTTGTTTACTAAAGATTATTATTGAATTGAAATAATTACTTGAAACTATAAAATTGTGTATAAATTATTTGTATTAGATAAGAATACTTGAAACCATACAACTGCATGCAAATTATTTGTATTAGATCAGAATATTTGTGAAGATTGACATGCCATTTAACAAAGAAAACAAACCAGAATACTTGGTATCATATGACTCTTAAACAACAACACAAAAAATGTAAATGTGTATTTCCCTAACCTCTGGGCATAAAATAACCCATGATAGGTTGACATGCCATTATGATTAACCAATTCTTTAATCAGGTACTTTTGGTTTGGTTTGGTTTGGTTTTATGGCATATCAACCTTTGTAGGTTATCTAATGCCGAATCCATTTTTATACATATAAACAGTTCTATTTCAAACAATTCTGTTTATCATAAATACACAGTTTAAATGTAAAAACATTTCTATTTCAAGCTATTTAGTTTAATCAACAAAAGTTAAATGGTTCTAAGTATTGCTATGTATCACTAACAATTTAATATCAGTCAGTTATTTACACACAGTTAAATTTAAAAGCAGTTCTATTTCAAACAATTCAGTTTAACATAAGTACACAGTTTCATTCTATTTGACCCATAGATAGGACCCTATCAAGTGCTACCACTCCGGGCCAGAGTGGACCAATCAGGTACTTGATTACATTTATATATTACAATAATAAATGAAATACTTTTTTTTAAATCTGGATTTAGATTTGAATTTAAAAACGCAAATATTTCTAATGGAAATGTACAGTATTACTATTCTTAAATATAAAGCAAAGAAAATGTTTAATTATTTATTATTCCTATTAAAAAAACCTAAAAAAAAACCAAAACCACACAACATACATTTTCATTTTAATTGTTTTTGAAAACTTTATCAAGTTGAATTTTTAACTTGAAAGTAAAAAAAGAAAAGAAATTAATCCTATTTGCTTGTGTCTAATGCAAGAAATTGAATCTGGGCCCAAATTTGTGTTAGCTTTTTACTCAAGTGTCAAAAATAGGATTTTTGCTGTAACATTGGAACTTATATATATATATATATATAGAGAGAGAGAGAGAGAGTTGGCAGGGATTAGAACATGCTGACTGTATCCTCTACAAAAGGGTATCCTGTCACTCCAGAAAAAAAGTGTGGTACGAATAACCTGGTAGAGCCCATCTTCTCCAGGTCTATAACTTGTTTGAATTCAGTTTTCCTTCTCGACTGGTTGCACCCAAGTTTACAGAGTTCAACCTGCCCAACTGATTATCCATGGCTGGTGGGAGAAAACCTGGACCCATACTTTCCCAAAGGTCAAATAACTTTGTTTAGGATTTAAACTTGGGTAGCTGAGTCCAATTCTTACAACAATAACCTTTACGTCCAGATCGCTGCCTGAATCTATACAGAATCTTCTAAAAAGGACATTTCCAAAAATGTAGGGAAGTTGAAACAAGATGTTTTTAGACTTACTTTTCTGAACGTCATGAACATTTGGAAAAAGTTAAACTCAAAAAATCTCAATGAAATTTTCTTTATAGGAGAATCCGTATCAATTCAGGTGACAATCATTGCGTAAGGGTTATCATCATAAGAAGTGAACTCAGTAATCTGGGTTCAAATCCTGAACATGATGAAATGAAGCAACAGTCAGGAAATTACATAACTGAAAAATTTCTCTCGATCATTTATACAGTAGGAGTCCAGTGGCAGAGTGGCTAACGTGTTGAACTGCAACATTGGAGTAAACTAGTTTGAACTCCAGATGTGCTATAACATTCATTTTCAGGCTAATGCCCTTGGGAAAGGTATAAATCCCCTTATCTTACCCTCAGCTATGGATTAAATTGTACCCCTAGTGTCCTACAAAAATGGCTTTAGCATTATATATATAACCCATGAAGGTTGATAAAAAACTAGCAAACCAAACCAAACCATTTATATATATATATAATTATCTTTTCTTTTTATGATTCTCATATTTATGAAAATTGCTTTTTTTTTATTCAGAAAGGAAAATGAATATTCTTCGTATGACCCTTTAAAAAATGTTCAAAAAGTGAGAAGAAATAATTTTTGTATACTTAAAAACTTAAAACCTGATTGATAAATATGCTCTAAAAGTTCTGCCAGTACTGAGTTATTTTAATTTGAAATATTTATTGCATGAATAAAATACATGAATTTTTATTCAAAGGAAGGAGGTTAAGATTTTAATGAGCATTTCACAGTTAACAGCTGTCCATGATGATACTTGATGCTTCTATTTTTTTTATGAATCCAGTCCCTTTATAGCAAAAATTAAAAAAAGAAAACAGTTTTAAAATCACCATCTTAGCAGGACTTTTTTAAAAAGTTATTTTTAAGAATGATTTAAAATAAAGAGAACAAAGTTGGTGAAGTTAACCTTTCAAAAATTCTGACAAAAAATATTGATAAACAAATAAAATAAATTACTTGAAAAAGATGTATCAATAAAAAAAAAATTTTAAATCAAGGAAATTATTTTTCTTGCTTCAAAATTTCCTGGAATTTTTCAGACTCCACTAAATATTTCATCAAATAAAAATGAAGCAAAAAGTATAAACTTGTCCAGAATATCCTGATTATATATATATATATATATATATATATATATATATATATATATATATATATATATATATATATATCTTTAGTGGGATATATAAATAGAGCTTAAGATGTAATGGTTACGGAACATGATGACTCAAGTTTAAATCCCGGACGAGGCTGTTTGCATTTCCCATTGCACTAATACCTTTGAGAGAGGTATGAATCCAATTATTCGTCCTCCAGCTATGAATAAATAGTAGGGCAGACTTGGCTCCTTAACCATGGTATGACAACCGGTCTAGGAGAAGGAAAACTTAATTTAAACCTGTAAAACTACACTTAAAAAATGCCCTTGTGTCATAATCCTTCCCATGCACAGCAGAGAGAGAGGGAGAGAGAGAGAGAGAGAGAGAGAGAGAGAGAGAGAGAGAGAGAGAGAGATGTAATCATTACATTCACCATCCAGTTAAAAGTGAATTTTAATCAATTTCTTCATTTCCTTATTTAAAATAAACACGTAAAAGAAAATGTTTTGTAAAAAGACGAAGATAATTATTGAAAATTACTCTTATTTGAATTGTGACTGAAACAATTACATTTCTATATGATTTCTTCTCATTACCGCAGATATTTCCTCAATAGGATATTCTGGACAAGTACCAAAAAGTATGATTGAAATTTTTAAAAAATTGTATTTTTCATAAAATAATCAAAACGTTACAAAGCAATTAAATTGACTTACACAGTTGACGACGAAGAGTACACCAAACGGTGTTAAGACAATGCAAGTCCCTTTTGTAAAAAAGTTCCAGTCTAATATTCTGCTGTTCCGACAACCACTACTTGTACATTACCCCCAGTTATCATTAAATATAAATCAGGTTATCTATTTATTTATTTATTTTACTTGTAATTGTAGAAATGAAAATAAAGAACCTTAAAAAACGCCTATACGATGAAAACAACAACAACGAAAATAATAGAATGATTAATGGTGTAATGAACATGAAGCGTCATGAAAAAGTGTCGAGACGGAAGAAAAAAACAAAGAGGAAGAAAATAAAAAGAGGAGAAGAGAACAAAGAGGAAAAAATTAGAAAAGATGAAAAAGAAGGAAGATAAAAAGAGAAGAAAGATAAAAAGAGAAGAAAAGAAGAAAGAGAAGAGAAAAAAGAGGAAGAAGAAAAGAAGAAAGCTAAAAAGAGGAGAGGGGAAGAAAGAGAAGAGAAGAAAGAGGAAGAAAAAAGAGAAGAAAGCGAAGGAAGATAAAAAGAGGAGAAGAGAAGAAAGGAGAAGAAAATAAAAAAAAGGAAAGAAGAAAGAAAAGGAAGATAGAAAGAGAAGAAAAAGAAGAAAAAAGAGAAGAAAAGAAAGAGGAAAACGATAAAAAGAGGCGAAGAGAAGAAAGAGGAAGAAGATAAAAAGAGAAGAAAAGAAGAGAAGAAAGATGAAAAGAGAAGAGAAGAAAGAAGAAGAAAATAAAAAGAGGAAAAGAGAAGAAAGAGGAAAAAGATAAAAAGAGAAGAAGAGAAGAAGAAGGAAGAAAAAGAGAAGAAAAGAAGAAAGAGAAGGAAGAAAAAAGAGAAGAAAGGAAAGAGGAAGAAGATGAAGAGAAGAAAGAGGAAGAAGATAAGAAGAGAAGAAAGAGAAGGGAGATAAAAAGAGAAGAAAAGAAGATAGAGGAAAAAAAGAAAAGAGAAGAAAAGAAAGAGGAAGAAAATAAAAAGAGGAGAAGACAAGAAAGTCAAAGGAGATAAAAAGAGAAGGAGAGAAGAAAGAGAAGGAAGAAAAAAGAAGAGAAGAGAAGAAAGAAAAAAGAGAAGAAAAGAGAGAGGAAGAAAATAAAAGAGGAAAACAAAGAGGAACATTCTGAATTGGAATGAATGATAAAGAACAAAAATATTTTTTTGTTAACTGGAATTATTAATTGGCTCTATGATAAAGTGTTTAATACCATTAATTTGAGGTCCACTTCAGAGTGAGAGAGATTTTGGGCCAAATGAAATGGTAGCAAGTCACAAGATAAATAAGCTCTGAAGATATGAGACCTTAAATTCCACAGCCATCCTTGTAAAAGAACAACCCATAGTTGGAAGGATAAGGGAGTTTAAACCATTTCTTTCATTGAGGAATTACTCATCCTTCTCTCATCATACAACTGATATAGTTGTGTATGGTAAATATGGTGGTAGAGAAAAAGACAGAGGAAAGTGAGTCACCCGTTGTGTAGTGACTAACATGCTAACACTAAATAACCCAGCATAACTATACAAATAAAATACTACCAGTACTACTATGTTGCTAATGATTGATGAAGTTGTTCCATCAATGCAAAAGTACATACTTACTTCAAAAAACAGAATCAAGTCAATTGTTCTTCAGTCAGTTGCTTTGGGACCCATCTTTTCATGGGTGACCCCTCTCAACTTCAGAAGATTAAATTTAAGAAAGTGTAGAGTGTAGAGAAATTCTTTTGACCAATTTTCAGGGCTAATTTTGAAAAACGTACAAATTTGCTTTCCAAAAAATTCAATGATCAGGAGTTAAAATTCAGTTTTTTTTTTATTTGTGATGGACTGATTCAAACAGCATGTCATCATGTCTGGGATTATTTCATGCATAAATTGTACTTTTATTGTGTAGTTGTTTCTTAAGAGTTTTTTTTTGCACACAGTTATATGATTTCAAGTATTCCTATCAAATACAAATAATTTTAAAAATAGATTTATTTGATGAAACCTTAAAA
Source organism: Sepioteuthis lessoniana (assembly GCA_963585895.1). Lineage (NCBI taxonomy): Eukaryota > Metazoa > Mollusca > Cephalopoda > Myopsida > Loliginidae > Sepioteuthis > Sepioteuthis lessoniana. The sequence continues at coordinate 134,304,080 of OY757908.1, forward strand.
AGATACCATCATTCCATATCAGAGTGAATTTCAGAGTAATGACAATGAGGGAGTTTTTCCACACTTTTTCCAGAATTAAACTCTCCTCATCAAATCCAGTCATTACCCAGGATAGATTATAAGGCAAGCTTTGTTTTTGAACATTATGTAGGAAGTAATCTTTTAGACATCAATATTCATGACAGTGTACATTAAAGAAATGCTTTCTTATGATCAATGGAATCACTGTATCCTTTTACAATATTGACTCTAATTTTCTTTATTATATTAAATTTTTCTAGCTAAAAGATGCTGGTATTTTCTTTCTCGTGGAACATTACACAAATAAAACTGATATGATTAGATAATTATCTATTAAAAAACTTTATAGCATTGAAACTGTCAAACTAAAAATATGAATATGTAGCAGTCAAAAAATAAGTAAACCTATTAGATACATTTACACAATTTTATTTTTGGTTTGTTTTTTAATGGCATATCAATCCCTTATGGGTTAATACTATGTATAATACATTTGTAAATTTTTAATTATAATCATATATTTATATTTTCCATGTTAAATGGCAATCATTTTTTAAATCGCATTTTTTGTCTATAATAATGATGTTTAAACACAAGAATATGGTATCAATTATTAAAAATTCATAGACATAATGGTTTCAATTAAGATTTTTGATAAAAAATAATTTGCACAGTTATATGGTTAAAAGCATTCCTATCCAATACTAATCATTTCTGGTGAAATCAATTTGACCCATCGATGCTATACTAATAGTTATGACAAACCTCAGTCAGTATGGACTAAGGAATAATGAAGGAGTACATGACACACTCTAGAGCTTCAGAAGTGGTGCCTCGCCACCAGATGTAGTTTAGGGTTATACTCAGGACATTTATTTTTGGTTTGAGTTTCAATGCTGTAGACTTTGATAATAATCATTATCAAGTTGCACTAACAATACAGATTTTCTTGACTCTCTCTCTTTCTCTCTTCATCTGCCCCTATCATCCATCACTCCCAGCAGGTCTTCGAAATTACAACCTGCGTCTACATAGAGTGGATGGAGATAAGTTCTTGCTGATCAGCTAACACTGGCACGTCCATGTGTAGAGGTCCATAGAAGAATGTCACATGAGTTCCTCCTTGCTTCTCCAGCAGTGTCCCACGTCTTCGTCTTACTTGAATAGTTTTTAAAATAGGAGGTAAATGGCCATACAGCTGTTGTTTCATGGGGTGTTGCTACCAGGATTTGTTCAAAATAGCATGTATCATTTTTGTGTAGTTCCAATCTTTTCCTCAATGCATTTTGTTTGCATCCATGTGGTGCTTCCATTCAGTAGTATTGACACAGCCACAGCCTGGAAGAGATTCCATTTTATCAGATAGATCAGAGTGCCATATGATTGATAACCTATCTATAACAGTCCACGCCTTCAATCAGCATATATTAATATCCCTTTCAGAAGATGAGACACTGCTGCCAAGGTACGTGAACTTGTCTACTAATTTCAGATGCTTGCCACTTAGAGTGAGGATGTCGCCCTCTCATTTAAAATACATGTACTCTGTTTTATTTGTGTTCACATGGAAGCCAATGCTTCCTGCAGCTATGCAGTAGAGATTTGGCTTGGGCAATAAAGAAGACCTAATATCTGTTTTGATTGTCTACAAAGAATAATAAAATCCTGGTTAAGAAGAAAATTAACATTTTATGATTAGAATTGTTAGTAGTGTATTTATTTATGAGCAACACTGTATTTCATTTACTAGTGATTACATTAAAACAATTTCAAAACAATTCCCTTAGATGAATATAGGAAACCAGATGTTCCTTTTGTAGCGGAGAATAAACAGTGGCTAAATGAATTCTGTAGAAGAGTTTATTGCATGAAATTAAAGACAGTAATTATTAATGCAGTAAGAAAATACCAAGTATGATTTTTTGGAAGGTCAAAACTGAAGAATTATAGAAAGGAAAATCTTGGTGGAATAAAATTTCAAACAACATTAAAAATTTTTTATGAATAAGTTTGTGTGTGTCAATTTCATTTCTACTGGTAACATATCTGAATGGTCATTTTATTTGAAAACATTCAAGTCTGAAAGAAAAATGTCCACACGAAATGAATTTGTTCTTGTTTATTTATTCAAATTTTCAGAATAACCATTCTATCATGTTAAGTTTTAAAAATGATCCCTGCATGCAAAATCTTTAATTACAGATTTGCATTAATTTCTTATATGAAAAAGTCTCCTCTAGATTCAATGCTTAAAATTCAAGTTCTTATTTGGCAATAAAACTTGCTTTATATGTCTCTTCAAGTTCTTTCCGTTATGAAAGGATTTTCCACATGTTACTAGAAGTATTTCCCATGTTATGTGTTCTCATGTGAACATTAATTTTCCTCTTCTGTTCATTTAAACTGGTTTTCAAAGAAAATACTTCATTAAAACTTTAACATAGAAAAGGTTTCTTTCCAGTGTGTGTTCATTTGCAAACTTTAAGGTCATTTTGTAAGATAAACTTTTCACACACACTTAACAGTTAAAAATCCATGGGAATACTTGTATCATTTTTAGTAGTCACTTTCAGAAAAAGTGTTATATTTTACATTCAAATAGTTTCTTCAGTGTGTCTTCATATGAACTTTAAGATTGCTTCTTCGAGAGAAGCCTTTCCCACACAGTTCACAGTTAAAAGGTTTCTCTCCAGTATGAATTGTCATGTGCTGTTTTAAATTAAAACTTTCAGAGAAGCCTTTGTTACATATTTCACATTTAAAGAGTGTCTCCCCAGGATGAATTTTCATGTGGGCTTTAAGGCTACTCATTTGAGAGAATCCTTTGCCACATACATAACAAATAATATTCTCATTTTCTTCAATTTCTGAAACAGCATGTGTTCCCATATGTTTTTTAAAGAGACTTTGGTGAGAGAAGGACTTCCCACATATTTTACAAGTAAATGGTGTCTCTCCAGTGTGTGTCCTCATGTGAACTTTAAGATTACTTTTTTCAGAAAAACCTTTCCCGCACACTTCACACTGAAATGGTTTCTCTCCAGTATGAGTCCTGATATGACTTTTTAATTTGCTTGTTCCAGACAAGCATTTTCCACATATCTCACAAGTAAATGGTGTCTTTCCAGTGTGTGTTTTCATATGTCTTACTAAGGCAGACTTACAAACAAAAACTTTCATACACACAATACACTTGAACTCTTTTTTCTCACTTCTTGAAACAGTATGTGTTGTCATGTGTCTTTTAACAGAACTTGGGTGAGAAAACGATTTTCCACATATTTTACAGGTAAATGGTGTCTCTCCAGTGTGTATCCTCACGTGAACTTTAAGATTACAGCTTTCAAAGAAGCCTTTACCACATACTTCACATTCAAAAGGTTTCTCTCCATTGTGCGTTTTCATGTGTCGACTTAAGTTGGTTGTTCCACAGAAGGATTTTCCACATATTGTACAGGTAAATGGTGTCTCTCCAGTGTGTCTCCTGATATGAACTTTGAGATTACCGCTTTCAGAAAAGCCTTTTCCACACACTTCACATGTAAAAGGTTTTTCACCAGTGTGTGTCCTTATGTGACTGCTCAAGTGGATTCTTTGAGAAAAGCATTTACCACAAATCCCGCAATTAAATGGCCTTTCTCCTGTGTGTGTTCTCATGTGCAATGCTAAAGCGGAATTGCAAATAAATTCTTTCATGCACACATTACACTTCAACACATTTTTTTTCTCAGTTCTTGAAACAGGTAAACTACAATCTTTAATGACACTGTCTGTATTTTTGTCCATATTGTGTGACTTCTGAATAAATTCAAGAACTAACTTTTGGTTTTGTAGATATGTATAATGTGAAGCAAGCTTCTAAAATCCAGACCTAATTCTTCTCATATACCTAAATGGCTTAATCCTCAGGTTTCTTCTTCTCAAACAATTTCATGTCAGTTGAAAATGAAATCTAGCATTCTAGAATTGATTTTCTGGAAATCTGGAAATAAGAAAAATATTTTGCTTTTAATTTATGTCATTAACACATTGATCGATTAACAAAACATATTTCAAGATTTCTGTGCCTGTTGCTGGATCTATCATTTTTTAAACTTTATACAAAGACATATCAACCCAACAAAAAACTTAAATTACATACCCTATTTCTAACCACAGACAATGTTTTTCCTGATTCTGATGCTATTCTCTAGTAAAATTCTTAGCAGTCTATGATCATGTTGTAGGTGACTCACCTATGACCAGAATAATGGGCTCACCTAAAGGGTATATTAATCATGAACTAAGCTGGTAGAGAGAGCAGCAGCAGCAGCAGTCGTAGTAAGCACCTTTGCCTGTCTTCGTGTATGTTGAACCAAGGAGATCCCTCCTCAGAGACTTGGATACATTTGTGTAGCACCTCATATCTCTGTGTTGAGTTATTTATTTATTGACCCTTAATAATCGGTCATAACAGACCACAATCACCTTCTTCTCGATTTTCAATGTATTTTTATAGCAAAATCATTTAAAATGAATAATTAACTGAAAAATACATAATAGATCTTAACACTGATTTTCATTGAATGTCTATAATAAAATTTGCTGAATAGTAGGGAGATTCAATATATAATCAAGTATGGTTACAACATGTTCAGTAAATTCATTGCAGATAAATTCAGAATTTAATCATTGTTTTTAAGAATTTAACAAAAAGTGTTAAGAGTTTTAGGGTAATCTGATATTATAAAAGCAATTAATCTGATAGAATGATTTACTGGCAAAGAATCTAAAATCAAATTACAGATTGTAATACCAAAATGTAGTTATCAAAACAGTAAAGATAAGGATATTACAAGAATTCATCAGAAAACTTCAAACAATTTAATAATTGATCAAAAAGTGCACTGGTAAAAAATGTAGTAATCAAAACAGCAAAAATAAGGATAGGTGAGTTTTTTTAAAAGTAATTTGGAATTTCTATTCTCAGTCGGTCAGGTATGTGTGCTGTCCCGCTTTTTCTTTCCTTCCTTTTTTCTCTCCTCAAATCTTTGATTAGTTCCCGACATATGTACTTCAACCCAACAGTGGGTTTTAAACTGGACTTTATTTATTGATGCAGCTTTCCAACATACAAGCACCTGAATCAAAAACTGTCAAGACAATCATATATCATCCAGGCACCTGAATAATCTTGCATCTGTGCCACACTCAAGTCACATTTTTCACATTCAGAAGGATGTGAATTCAATTCAGGCCGGCAAGACAAAGTCTACTCCTTTTTTTTTGCGAATACAGTAATTCCCATTCATTGCTGCCATCTGACTCCTGTTCTCTATCACAGGATATTAGTAGAAACAACTTTTTGATCAAAACCGGAGTTCAAATCTTGGATGAATCCTTCTGTTTTCCTCCAAGTCATGGGAAAACAGTAGAGCAGACTGGGTTCTTTAGCTTTGGTTAGGCAACCAGTCTAGGAGAAGGAAAACTTTGAATGAAAATGAGTTTTACTTTGCTAAAAAAAAATCAACCTGGTGTCACATTGTGCCCATGTGAAGGAGTGGGTAAATAGCTGATTAGAGATTGTGACATTATTTTGAAATGAGAAAATATAGATTTGGTCATGGATGTTTTGATATAGAACTGAGGAAATTAAAAGAAGTTTAGTCGGGCACAAGGCCAAAAGTTTAGGGCATTCAAAAAGAATGAAATTCAACTCAGAATAGTCTATTAAACTAGTTTGTTAACCATTACCCCATAGAAAAGCACCAATCAATTCTGTGGAACTGATGCATCAAACTTTCTATAGTGAATGTTGGAATCTGTAACAACAATCAACAGATACATCAAACCTTCTCAAGTGAAGTATGAAAGAAAAATTCTATTTTTGGTTAAAAAAAAAAAATGTAAAAATAAATCAGTTTTTTTAAAAGATAAACAAAAACAACAGCAATGAAATTGATTTATTGATTTGCAATCTTCAAAAGAATTGCGAAGTTGTTCTCTATTTTGAGTTGTTAATGTTATCAGAACGTTTTTGTAATTCAGAATAAAAAGATTGTGCGCTGTGTTAAGTAAATTATAGTCATTGAAAGTTTAAAAAAAAAAATCTTACAATTTAAGAGATAAAATTTTTGTAATTTTCTTTGAATAAACTTTAGACCTAAAGTATAAAAAGATTTTCGCGACTTTTTCTTGATAAAAAGTAGTTAATTTACATTTCTGTTGCTTTTTAATTTCATTAAAGTCCGTGCAAAATTAAACTACAAAATAGAAAACTTATTGTCTACCTAAAAAAGTCTGCATCTTACAGTAATGTTGTTAAAAAACGCAGTGAAGTTTACATTAAAAATATTGAGGTGAAAAAATATATGTAAAGAAAACAAAAAATTAAATTATCAATAAACGTGCAAAACGAACAAATAAATAAAAAAAGAAAAAATAACAAGAAAAAAACTTTCCCTTTGCTGGTCAGTGAAAGGGAAACAATTACCCTTCGATGCCCCCATACATGTAAATTTCAACTAATAAACAATACACATAACAAACAATAAAATCAACACAAAAAATACCTCGGTTCATACCTTTTCTTCATCATATTAAATATTTTTAAAAAAATCAGCATGGTTTGGGTTTTAAAAACAAAATACAATTCGACTCACAAAAACAATAAGTAAATAAAAAAAAAAGAAAATCAAACTAAAACTAAATTGAAAATGAAATGTTAAATTCTTCTTTTTTAAAGTTGTGAATAATTTTAATTTTACATTCATAAAAAATGATAAAGAAAATAAGATTAAAAAACCCTTAAATGAGAAATATTTTTATATTCCGGTTATTTTAAATGTCTAATAAGTAGGGGCTTCATCGTAACGGGATATCTATGGTATTTGTTGTCTTTTAATAATATTTTTTGAAAGTAAACAAGAATCTATTTCTCCAATAAAGTTAGGGTGGGGTCACGGTTATTTAAGTAAAGTAAATCATCAAATTAATTGTGTGAAGAAAAGGCAAAATATTGTACTGAAAACTTTATCAAATTTTAGTAGTAAATTAAAATAGTTTATTTCCGGTAAATTTATTTTAATAGTTGGTATGTTTTTTGCCTTAAAATTCTCAAATGCTAATTTTTACGATTTTTTAAAAGTTACATCCAAATTGTAAAAAAATTTGACTTTTTAGAGATTAATATTAACCAGATTTATCATTTTTTCCCCTTTCTTTAGGACTTTACTAAATATTTGCTTTTATTTGTTTTGTTTTTTTAACCAATATATTTTTGCCTATACATCTTATTATAAAAAAATAAAGAAAAGAGAAAATTCCGAAAGTTTAGTTTTCAAATCGCCATTTTTGCTATGACATTTTCTTTCTTTCTTTTTTTTTCCAAAAAAATTTGTTTATTTTTAAAGTATAGACAACACAGTTGAAGAAATAAGGTTTTAAAAAATGTTTGATGTATTCTGACAAAAAATATAAATAAATAAAATACATTACTTGAAAACTGTGGAAGAAATTTTGTTTTGAAAAATCAAAGAAATTAATTTCCTTTAAAAGTTCCTGGAATTTTCTAGAACCCCTAAAAATTCATAAGAAAAATATTGTAAGAAAAATTTTTTGAAATAAGGCAAAATCTTTAGAATAATCAAAACAAAAAAAGGAAAAAATAATTTTAAAAATCGGATGAAAAAAAATTGTTTTTCTTGAAAGAATCAAAATATTAAAAGCAATTAAAATGACTTACTCAGTTGACAACGAAGATTACTCCAAACGGTGTCAAGACAACATAAGTCCCTTTTGTTAAAAAACAAAAAAAAGTTCCGCTTTTGATAAAAACAGATTCCGGACGACTATTCCTATCTTTGTTGTTTTTATTATATTTTGGACGATGGCAGTTGTCCAGAATAAAACAACCATGAAATGTTTCCTTAATTCTGTGGTAGAACAAAATTATTTTTTACTGAAAAACTGTATCCCAAAATTACACTTCAACTACCCAAAATTCGTCCATTTACCCCATTTCTTTAATCTTTTCCTTCTCTAATCATGATGAAGATGTTGATCCACGGTGAATGCCAAAATTGTTTAAGAGCTAACAACACACACACACACACACATACACACACACACACACACACACACTAGCACTGATCTAAACGAGACTACTGGTTTTAATTCCTGACAATTTCTTTCTAATTTTCAAGTCATTTCTGTTGTAAAATTTATATTATGCGAATGATTTTTGTAATTTTTTGGGGATGAAAAATCAGAAGATAATGAATTGAGTTTAATCAAAATTATTCACATTGTTGTATTTCTTCGTTGTTGGTATTATTAGAAGATAACACAAACTTGAATTAATGATGTTTTATTTTTGGTATAAAAATTTAGGTTTTTTACATCAAGTTACAACCTTTTAAACTTTGTTGATACAGGAGCGGACTCGCTGAGTTCTGTTCACTGTGGGATCCTTGTAGGAAACTCGCCTATCCCTTCTGGACTTTAGTGGTCAACTGACTTCTTCCTAGCGTCTTCCCTCTTCAAATCTGCTACACAAACACTTGTCCCAAACTCCTACTTCTTACTCCTACTCCTACCAAAAAAAAAAAAAAAACGGTTCCTTATTTTGCCGCCCAATTTTGAATTCTTGGCGTCAGTGTGTCTACATTTTTCTATTTTTAGAACACTTGCCAATCGTCATTTTATAAACTATAACAATATAAAATCTCATGTCAAGATTAGTTATTTAACCAATCTACATCTTAGGCAAGTTTTTCATGCTCCATATATTATTTTCTTCATCTTTCCTACTCTTTTTGTTTTTTCTACAATATGTGAATTTTTTGTTGTGTGTAAGAGTATTGCTGATGGTCATGTTCTATTTGGAAGTCACAGTCAAAATTAAAAGCAGAACTCATCCAACAACAACAATAACAACAACATAATTCGGCACTATAAAATATTTTTCTGAAAAATGTTAGAGAATAAAGAAGCTGAAACATTTTCTTTTTTAAAAATGAGGAGGAGGATAATCCAAACATTTTTGAATTCATTGCATTATAATAAATTATATGGGATTATTTTTCAAGGAACTGATTTCTGAAAGCATTGAAAAGATTTAGTAAGTGATTACATATACATTGTCTTCAATAACACCATTTTATCAGTGATTTTATATGAAAGCAAAACATGGGCAACCACAAAGATGGAAGAACAAAGACTGGTTACGGCAAAAGACTATGGAAAGATTCATGCATGAAATATTATTTTATATGGGCACATCTGAAACAAGAGGTAATTTGAAAGCAGAATGGAGTGAAGGATGTAATCATGGAATACTGAATGCAGAAGTTCCACTGGGCTGGACACATCACAAGGTTCACAGACAATAGGTGGGTCTATGCAGCTGCCTAGTGCAATCCAAGAGATCAGAAATTACCACTGTGATGATAGGAAGATGAAACTGTCAAGCAATTTGGGCCAATACGGAGAAAGGCGGTGAGAGCAAAAATTAAATGGAAATGCATTGTGACCAGCAATGTGAAAAACCTGAGACGACTTGGCCAATAAGAAAATAAAGGAATAAGGATTAGATGTGTTGGCGTTTAAACAAATACAGTTTTAATGAGCAAATGAGAGATACTATAGGACTTTACACTCCTATAAATTATTTTGGGCAGTATGCCACTTGTTTCCACAAAGATGGCGGACGCTCACATATTCAGTCTCGGGAAACCATTGGCCAGGAGAACCACGTGACATGCTTAAAACTACGTTCGCGCGTAAATTTTAGTCCTGCGTTTGGAGCCACCTACAAGACGCGTATTTTCTATAAATACGTCGTCTTCAAACACCCTTTCTCTCTTCTACACAAATTCTTCGCAGCAGAAACACACCACCTCCAGCGTGAATCAACAGGAGAGAAAAGCAACACCATGGATGGGCCTCACAGACATTCAAAATATACATTGACTATGAGACACTTTCCAGTCTCAGAGAAACTGCCCGTTTCTGATCATAAAAAAGGACATTTTTGATATGTAATCCTTTTGTAGCTTAGTTGTGTTAGACACACACACACACAAACTCAACGTAAACACACATACGTCACACCATCTTCCTCGCTAAACACAAACAACACTTCCCTCTCGCCAACAACAAAAATCTCCGGCAAAAATCGTCCTACAATACACACATTCCAAGGCAAAAAGCACACCTCATTTATAACAGCCAGAAATATTTTTGTTTTTCAATTTTATCTTTATCCTTTAAGCTTTTGAAACAAAACAAGCACTAATTCCTGCCTCTATGTAGTAGATTTGTATAATTGGTTTAACAAAAAGGTCAAGCAAAGCTAATGTCGGAAATCTGAGGGTCAAAATGCAGTCTACACATGTTGGTAATCCTGTTCAGGGCTTCTCTTCCTTCTGCCTCTGAATTTGCTTGTACATTTACCAGTTGCAAATTGCTCTGCCAACTGACAAATCTGCAGTCTTTTTACTAATTCTAAATGTGCATACCCGTTTTTGTAAATATCAGACACACTCCATCCCTACATGTTCTCCTCAGTAAAATTTCATATGGCAGATAAAACATAGCAAAAATTGTGGCCTCTTTGCTACTAATGAGGTGAACTTTTGTCATACTTAGTGAAAGAAAATAAATAAGTTTGAAATTCTGGTATGCTGTCAGTTGCAGGATGAACATTTTGAATATTTAAATAGCTCAAGTGAACTATTTTGCCAAATGCGGAATTGGTTTCAAGAAGAGAAGATCAGATTTGTAATGAAACAAACTAAAGAGTGCGTCAGAGTCAACAGCAGTGTTGTTTTTCTAGGCGAAATAAAACGAACAGATATTTTTCTCTTTTCCTCTTCTTGATCTTTTCTTCTTCATAGCACGTAGTAATTTCGTTGACAGTTAAAACCTGACTGTCCGCAATCGTTGCCTCTGATGTTTTTATTCCTTTTCCCAACTGGATGTTTGTATAAGAAATGCGTCGGGTTGCCCGTATGTTTCGACACGATGGTCTGTTATCTGCATTCTTTTCAAAACCGGACGCTTTCGAACCAGGAGGAGGTGTCGGGTTACCACAATGAACACACGCTTCCTTGATCTTCAGACCACAACTAGTCGGACAGTTGGACTAGCTTGGGACGACATTTGCGTGCACGGAATTGGCACCTTTTGCACAGTGACAGGACGGCATAAGCGTTCACTCTTTTGTGTCAAAGAGGAAGGCTTCCACAATCATCTTGCGCTCACCTCTCGTTCTGATCGCACACCGGAGCGGCCCTCTTCTGCCAAGTTCTCCTGAGCAGGACGACAGAAACGTCATCCTCGGACGAACTTGCAATTATTGATGGATCATCCGCATTCGTCCAAAGTGTCATCCAGTGGGGGAAGGTCCCAACGCAGTTGGTATTCCGCACTCCGCTGACTGATCGTCGCTGCCGCTTTCCGGACGGCGGAATCGGCCCCTGAAAAGGATGTAGATCCTTTATGTGCGTGGAAATCCATTAAGTTCGACCGAGTGATGACTGACCACACCAGTTACTCGTCGGAGCTCGAATTTGGTGGTACACCGACTGCCCGTGGTTTTTATCCAAACGGGATCACCCACGGCGTATGATCCGCGCCTTTCCTTGTTGTCAGGTGTTTGTACAGTATGGATACCTTTTCTCGAATTCGGTACCTGTAAATGGCGTTTGCAGGTGCGGTTGCTGGGGACGCATTGTCCTTGTTTGTGATATTATACTAATACGTGGCCCCTGAAATGGTGGACTGTTTTCTGGCCGCAGTTTTCTTAATGGTGCGATGGCTTCCCTCTGCGATGCTGTTACCCGACGGTATATATGCGCATCGCAGCCGCACCCTCGATCCCTGCAAAAACTGTTTGACCTGTCGGCTACAGAACGCGGGGTCATTGTCGGATAATATCTCCTTCGGTACACCTCGTTCGAAAAAGATTGACGATATCTGGGGAATGACACTGGATGAGTCCTATCGTGCAATAAGCCTCCAAATCGCAAAACGTGTTGGCCCACAGTTAATAAAGGTGAGGAAGAGGTTGCCACCATAGTGGGTGATATCTTTTCCCACCCTTTGCCATGCATTACCTCCTCCCAACTGACCTTTTTTCCATTGCACCGGTGCCAGGTCAGTCGATTGGCACGCCCCGTACCTTTTCACCACCATCCTAACCCTAACCCTTTGTCGACGCCGCGGTCGAACATTCTAGCGAGGAAGAGTGTCAGTTTGATTCCAGGAAGCTCGCACTGTCGATGAATGCTCATGATCCGTTCTGAATCCAAGCTGTGCGCGATGACGGCCCACGGTTGTCGTAGAGGCTTGGATTCTTTCCGAGCTCTGGATAGACACCGTTGCGGAACCCGAGTCAGTGCATCTGCTCTATTCATGGCTCATCTAATGAGTGCAACGTCTACAACCAAGTTGTAGTCTTTGATGGTTTCGGTCAGCGTGGCAAGTCGCCTTCGTATCAACATTTCACTTGATGTCTTGGTGGTCAGTCGAGCCTTTCCGGTCAGTGCATCAGTTACCCACCGATGCGTACACACTGAGTCTGTGACAATGTGAAGCACCCTGGCTTGCCACTAAAGTGCCTGGTTATGTCCATTTAAAGTGGCGTTAAGTTCAGCCAGGTTTATGTGTCTTGCATCATTTCCCAGCCGAAGCCAACAAACATCCTCTACGATGGCACCGTAAGCCTCAATGGCAACTCCCATGGCAAATGAACTGACATCTACCAAAACGGTGAATTTATTTCCGTCGACGCACCAATCTCCTTGCACTGGATCATCCCGAGTCACTCTAGCCACGGTTTCAGTCAGCATGCTTCTCAGGGTAGCATCTCGCACTTCACCGTCCCATCCTGATGACACGGAAGTTGCACGTCGTTTTATGGCCACCACCGTCACTCTGAGCCAGTCACATACAGGAAAGTGACCCACCAGTTTTCCACACACAGAAAAGGTGCGGCGACGAATGATGACAAGTGGAACCTCCGGAACGTCAACACTCTTCTTCCAACGAAGTTTCTCTCCATTGCTGCTGACGTGTAATCCTAACACTTTTGTCACATCCTGAAGAGGCTTTGGCTCCTTGTATGTCAACCCAAAACGCTCAAAATGTTTTGACCGCCTGGGAAGACGTAATACTTTCATTGACGAAGACATCATCAATGTTGGATGATGTTACCTTTTGGAGTTCTCATCATGCGCTCTGACTGCATTCGTGATTGCCGTCTTGATGTTCAGAGTCACATTGAGACCAAATCCCAATCAGGTAAGGCAGTATCTGGTCCCCTTGATTTCCACGGTCTGAAACGGCTACAGTGACCTTTCAATATGTATTTGTAAATAGGCCCGGCGCAGGTCCAGCACTGCGACATCTGACCTCTGCTGCTGCCACTCCCTCAGTTTGTGCACACAAACGTCTGCGTCGGCCGGATATGCGTCGACATATTCATTGAGCTCACAATAATCCATGATAGGACGAACCTTTTGTTTGTTCGGGATCCTTTCTTTATTTTCCCTCATTTTATCGAACTGAGGAAAAGTTTGTGGAGAGAGAGACTCTTATGAAATTAATTAATCGACAAAAACCTAAGTAGTTGAGAAGAAGTGTAGGAACCTTTAACCCAGAAATTTCCAGATGTAGCTTTGAGAAAATACCTGAACTTTTAGCTCCGGTGGAGAAAATGAATTTTGGACGATTATCGAAAGAACTGAGTAAAGTGACAAAGGAAAATTCAATGTGGAAAAATAATTCCGGAGTGATAATAAGCTGGTCCGTCATAATAGGGATTTTCATTGTATAACAGTAGTGTTATTGGCTCAATGGGCGCCAAAAAAACTTACGTACAAGAAAAATACTCAGCACACTGCCGAAAGATATGGACGGTGGAAGGGAGGAAGTGGAACCTCCCTTAGACCAGGCGAATTCGGCTACTACAAGTGTTATCTAAGGTAGAAGATTCAACAGCTGAAAAGAAAATAAGACTGTCTCTCCAAAGTGGGGAGGGGAGTAGGGTTAAATGCCTAACTGCGATCTGCGGTGCTTAAGAGAAAAACAAAGGTAATTTTCATCAAAGAAACTATAAATCAAGCATTGCCAACCTTTTTCGAGAAGACCACATGAGACACAATTCAAGCGGTACGCGTTACTATGGAAGACGATACGTTTAAGCATCAACCTTAGAAATAAGGAATATGAAAAAATAAACAAACTGAAGGCCATTCGGAAAGCACCGCAGATCGCAGTTTGGCATTTACTGCAATAATTGTATTTAAATAAACAAGTTTTATTTGAAATAATCAGTTTTATTAATAAAAAGGATAAAAGTGATATTTTTTATTCTTGATTGTAAAAATCAAAACAAAAGTACGTAAATAATTTTTGGGTGTGGATTTATTGTATGGGTGTATGGGGATGATATGGCAGCGTGTATTGCGGGACGTGTGAGGGATTGTGTTTAGGGTCACCGTGTAGTTTTGTATCTGGTATTTTGGGGGGAGAGTCTGCGTTATCTCCATTAATGTGGACCAGAGGTGAAAAAGGAACTAGTGTTGAGAGCGGAGTTACGCTCAGATCGACATAGCCATTTTTTGGGGTGACATGAAGTGGTGCCTGTGGAAGGCATGCTGAATGCATCCAATTCATATTCAACTGGGATTCCTCGTACGAAATCCATAAATTAGATGGTTCCCTCGTTGAGTGTCCATGTTGTTGCTGGTGTTGCTATGTTAAAAAGCATCGCTAAGCAGGGACGGCAGAGGAACGTCTGTTCTGGTCGCCGTCTCAAGCCAAAGAGACTGGGTTTGGCCGCTCACCCGTTTTGCAAGCCGGAAATGAAGGTCTGGGCTGAATAGGATAAGTCATCCTGATTGGGTGAAATTAAGTGTTGAAATAAATTGAGCGCCAAACCAAAATACGAGATTTTCCTCTTCTCTACAACATGTACTCACACCAACATAATATAAACGGCATAAATAAAACTTATTTAACTTGGAGGAGGATCTGCTTTTTAAGATTTGACTGTCAGCGAAGAAGTTTTGTTTGTATTTTGTTATTTAAAAATCTTTTTACTTATTTTGTCATAAGAGATTCAATTTGCTAACAGTACTCACAGGTGATTGTTAGTGATATGGCCTGAACTAAACACATACCAATCAGATAAGATAACAGACGCCATAGGGACAGGTGATCATTGCATTTCCCCGATTTTATACCCGACCCAATTTTACCTTAAAAGTACAAAAAGGTGGTGGCTGAGGTTCAGTTGCCCTGAGATAACAATACTTGAAACCATTTAACGGTGAAAAAATAAATGATTAATACTAAATAGAATTGAATGTTAGCAATTCTTGAAATCATTTAACCGTGTGCAAACAAACATATAAGTTCTTAGTTGTTTAAAAATAAAGCTATCTACAAATTATTCACTTACAAACCATATGTATAATATATACAGGTATAAACAAGATATGGCATTAAATAATTCACAAAGGTTGATGTGTCATTAAACTAAATAGCCTAACCAAACCTAACTTATTTATTTGTGAGTTGTCAAAAGCTGATATGCAAAAATAAAGACAATGAAAGACAAACTACACATAGAAAAGATATTCTTAACAATGATGCCATCTCTGTTGCAATGGAAGATTAGGTTACCTCCATTTGAGTAGTTTTTACCAGAATGGTAGAAGGGCTTTTATTTATTGTTGTCAAAAATGCATAGCCAATTGTTGTAACGATGTGAAGAGACAATGTTTTTCTTTTGGATTTTTTTGGCTGATAAACCGTCAAATGAAGAGATTTCTTTTTTCTATTCTAGTTCTTTTTTTTTTTTTTTTTTTTTTGTAAGTTCCCACCATGAAAATAAAAAGATCGGTGAATGGTCCGAATGCGAGCGGGATCCAACTCACCCATAGATGCGGCGCATACTGGCTCGATGGGTTCCGCTTCTTTCCGAAGTGAATCCAGCCATCGTTGGGGCACCCTAGTGAGTGGATCGGCTCGGTTCACCTGGGATTTAACGAGTGCCACGTCAATTGTCAGTCTATACTCCGCCGCTAATTCTTGGAGCGTACTCAGTCGTCGTCTTATTAACATCTCCGACGCCGCCTTAGTCCGCACCCTTGCTTTCCCGGACAGGGTGTCAGAAATCCACCGGTGCACGCAGGCCGAGTCTGTCCGCAGGTGAATCACACTCGCCTTCCAGTGCAGCGCCAGATTAATGCCCCTCAACACTGCGTCAAGCTCCGCCAGGTTGATGTGCTTATCTGCGTGCACCGGTCGTAGCCAATTTGCGTCTTCAATGATGGCTCCGGCATATTCAATAGCCACCCCGGTGGCCAGGGAGCTGGCATCCACCCACACAGTGACTTCCTGACCATCCGCGCACCATTCGCCACGTGCTAGATCAGTTTGTGATGATCTCATCACAATTTCGTCAAGCATCCGACGCAACATGGGGTCTTGTGTTTCATCGTCCCATCCGGTTGTCACTGCGTTAGCTCTCCGTTTCACAAACGCAGCTGCAACACGGAGCCAGCCGCACACTGGAAAATGCCCGGTCAGCCGCCCACACACAGAAAAGACGGCACGACGCGTAAGTACATTGGGAACCTTCGGACGCTCGCCGTCGCGTCGCCATCTAAGCTTGCCGCGCTCCTTCCAGACGTATACGCCCAACACTCGAGCGCCACTACTTACTTGTTCCGGATTCTTACAAGTCAGCCCAAATCGTTCAAGATGCGTCTTCACTTGCGCTGCCGAACACACTCTTTCGTTAACAAATATGTCATCGACATACGAAGAGGTAGCGCGACTGACGGTTTCATCTTGCCCGATCACAGCTTTTACGATGGACCGCATAATCTGTGGAGCTACATTGAGCCCGAATCCTAAGCGGGTGAGGCAGTACCTCTGCCCTTTAATTTTCACTGTTTGGAACGGCCACAGTGACTTGTCAACTTGGATCTGCGGATATGCCCGGCGTAGGTCCACTATGGCGGCTTTTGGCCCCTGCTGTCTCCATTCCCGCATGGTTTGCGCACATACGTCTGCATTCGCCGTATACGCATTCACGTGCTCATTCAACTCGCGATAGTCCATAACTGGCCGGACCTTCTGCTTACTTTCCTGTAATATGGCCATTAATGGTATCAGGCCTTTAGGAGGACCAAGCTCGTTCTCCGGATACGGAATCGGCCAACCGTTCTGAATCCAAGCCTGCAACTCCCGCTCATATTCACCTTGCAGTCGCTTAGGGGCAGGGTATTCTGAAAGCCTGTTTTTCAAAGATACAGGTGGCTAGTCACCGGTCCATTTCCAAGATGCGGTCCATACACGCTTGGCCTCGTCGTATTCAGCGTGAAAGTCAGGCTCGTCGAGGGTAATTGCAGCACACAGCAGTCTTTCACGCTGAGGAAATTTCACTTCGCCGGTGGCAGACATAGTCATTCCCCCAAGTTGTCTGATCGCATTTAGCCCGAGTAGCAGATCATATCCAAGCAGAGCCTCATCTACAACCAGGGCTCGTACGGCGACTGAAGGTCCATTGCCGATGCCAATTTGAACCACGCTCTCTCCACAACACATTGACGAGTTCCCTCCTACCACCAACAATGGGACTTGCTTTTTCTTTCACGTCTGACAGCATGGTTTGCGTACTAGGGTTTGCGTACAGCCTGTATCCACCAGAGCAGTTCGTCTTACTCCGTCAATCTGCACACTGACTGCAGGCAGAGCGCCATTCATATGAGGTCTGGGGGAGAGACTGGCGCTGAAGACTCGCTCGTTTCCCGGACAATTCCGTGCAACGTGGCCCTATCGCTTGCACCGATAACAAATGAGAATCTTTGGGGACCTGGGAATTCCGCACCGCCGAGGACAATCTCGAGCTATGTGGTTAGGTTCTTGACACACATAGCATCTCCTAAGAGCTGTGACTCTCTTTTCCTGACGTCCCGGTAGTTGAGCTGCTGTGGCTGCCGATTCTGTGCCCGTGAGACTGTCCTTCAATATTGCTCGGGTACGGGCCAATATTTCGGATATCGGCAAGTCATCTACTCGGGTAGTGGCCTGAAGAAGATTCTCCGCATGCTCCGGCAACCCAGCAATGAATGCGCAGACCAGACCTCGCTCCGTCATACCTCCGAACTGAGTCGCAAGCTTGCGTAGCTCCGCCAAATAGACGTCCACCGTTTCTCCCGGACGCAAACGGCGCGCCGCGAACTGCTTATAAGCCGTCACAGGACTGAGAGCAAATGCTGTGTAAAGAACATCTTTTATACAGGCAAAGTCAGCTCTCTTCTCACTCAGCTGCTGATACACTGCGTATGCGCCCCCCGAGAGGTGCATCGGCACCACGCACTCGATATTTTTTACCCCGCTCAACCGGCACACCAACTCTGCCTTCTTCACCCATTCAACCACCGATTGCCCGGCATCGGTCCCGTCAAAGAGGGGAATTAGTTTCGGGTCAAAGGCCATGATTGCCGAAATAGCTTGTTGTCAAGAGCGGGCGTAAAGAGGCAACAAGAAACTGATTCTTGTATTTATTCAAGAGAGGACACTGTTGTTAGTTTCAGGGTGTGTTGAGTCTAGCGATTTCTCCTTCTCTCTCAGTAGCTGTTCCTTCTCTCTCTTCTCTTCCTCGTTCTCCTTCCTTCCTTCCTTCTTGCTTTCTCTCTCTCTCTCTCTCTCTCTCTCTCTCTCTCTCCTTCCTTCCTTCCTTCAGATGTAGCACGTTCGTCGGGCAAATGCACTCAGAACAAAATCAGCCCATTCAGCCGTTACCGTGCGTATTTGTATTATCGTGAGATCTCGTAAGAATTTGCATACGTGCAAATTACATCTCGCTGGTTCGAGATCTCCCCTCGTCAAATATGCTCGAGGCATCCATATTGGTTTTCGCTCTACAAGCCAGACAGGTTCGTGCGCGCTTCGAATGCCCAGGTACGTTTTACCTTCATATGAATTGACACTTTAATGGCAAGGTAAAATAAATGACCTTACCAAACTTTGGCGACAAAATTCCTCGTTTGTTCAATGAACAGAGACAGAAAGCATGTCCACTTCACTGTTAGTGTGTTGACACCGAAGGTAAATCTTATCTGTTCGAAGGACACGAGCCAAAAAAGTTGATTTTCATTATGGGATTGACCCACGATGTCTAAAAACCACGAGATGTTAGAAAACAATTATTTGTCTTTTTACACAGTTTTTTCTCTTCGGTGAATTTTATACAAATAAATTTTAACTAATTTTAATTTTTTTTCACAACAGAGGGAGTTGTGCTGCGTTTTAAACATTATCATTTGTTTTAGCAATTAGATAAATTTTTGTCATTGTATTTCTACGAAGATTTTTTTAATAATCTGCACTCTTTAAACTAATTTCTTTGTAAAAATAAACGTTTATTTGCATTCTTTAAAACAATTTCTTTTATAAAAATGACATTAATTTACACTGTTTAAAATATTCTCTCTTTTGAAAAACACGGACATTTTCAATAGAGAATAAAAAAGAAGGATTTTCGAACAGGGACGAAAATTTTTATCTGACTTTTTTTGTAGTCGTAAAATCCTAATTTAATTCTGTAACCGATTTAAATGATAGAAAATCAACAACAATATTTATATTCTAGACTTTTTCCTGACGAAACAAATCTCATTTTAAATATCTATTAATTTTAATAACTAAAAAAATCGTATTCTTAAACAACTTTACTGATATCGATTTCATGGTCTCAAAATCAATGGCGATTTATTAAACATCCCGAAAACTTCAAAATATTTTCTTTTACCTTAACTAAAATTAAAATTAGATCTTGAATATGCATATGTTAGTTTTAAAATCGCAATTTTTACATGATTTTTACGATTGATTTTAACGGCATGTCAACTTTCTAGGGTTATTTTACGCTGAGAGGTTCGGAAATCGCGTTCATTATACGTTTATATTTGCATTTCTATGTAGTTATTTCATAGGAACCTTTTACGTTTGTTATGTACATCATCCTATCGAATAGGAATAATTTTTAAACAGATCTATTTGACCCATAGATGTGACCCTAACAAGTACTACACTCTGTGTCAGAGTGGGCTTGGAAGTAATGGCAATGAAGGGTACTCCGTACTTCCCAGATACAGATTAACGTGACACTGAGGACTCATCTTTGGAGAAGGGTATTACTCCTCTGCAGGGAGATAAAGTCAATATATTCTAAGCCTCGATGGCAGGGTGTTCTTTTTAATGAATGAACCACTTTTCTATCCAAAATATCAAAATAATCTTTTAAAAGAATGTTTAATATTTCTGACAAAACTATAATTTGAAAGGTGCAGAAAAAAAAGATTTTTTCAGTAACCAAGAAAATGGGTTTATGCTAAAACTTTTGAGGAGCCCAAAATAATACTCTAATAATCCTTAGAAAAAATTTAAAAAATTATGATTACGAGGGGTGAACCAAAATCTGACAAAAATTATTTTTCTTTAAGAATATAGAAAAATACTCGAAAGCAACTCTTCCACGCCATAGGTCTCCCCCCATCCAAGTATAATTAAAAGTAGTCTCGCAAATTCCATGTGACTGTGTGGTGAGTTCGATTCTCGCTGACTGCATCACAGTTGTATCAGCTCTGTTTTGTTTTAATGTGTCTCATGTGGTGTTATGATGTACTAGAGAACTATTGTTTGTGAATTCGGTTCTCATACTAATTTAACTTAGATAATAAATTATAACTTTATACCACAACACGAGTGATGGTTACCACCCTCAGCATTCTAACTCGAAATTTGGAGGCGGCTCTTACATGAAATTATAGCGATGGGAGATATCATTATCAGCTTTTATTAGGTTTTTGGTTTAAGTTGGTTTTGCGTTGGTTATGTTGGTATTACATTGGTTGCGTTGGTATTACGTTGGTATTTCGTTGGTGGTTATCCCCTCGCTAAATGTTGATAGAAAATAAAGGTGGTGGAGAAGAACGAAGACGTCGTTAGGTTTTTAATGAAGGTTTTAATGGCAGCATGAAGTAAGGGGTTTACGCTGGTATGCAGCGAATCTCGTAGGAAGGAAAGAAGGTAGGAAGTTGTTAGAGTGTATAATCTAATTTGTTTTTAACAAGGATCCCTTGGTCTAGAAGAATAGACGCAAGAGGGTCCGTAAACTAGATGGCTCTGCTCATAGTGGTTGACGCTGCTGCAGCCATTCAAGAGCAGACAATAAAACGTCTGTTCCTATTGACGATTTCTGAAAGATAGATTGTTTCCCGGGCTTTCTTCAAGTTTTGGTGCTGCTAGGAAATATGGTCCGGGCTGAATAGGACAGTTCATCCTGATTGGGTGAAAATGTTCGGCGACTCTAACGGTCAAATTAAATTACGCGCCAAACAAAAATACAAATTTCTTTCTGCTACAAACTATACATTACCGGGCCCTCAGGGATTCGGATTGCTGAGATGGAAAACATCTAGACTGACTCACTGTTTTTCCGTCAAGCCAAGGTATATGTGTTGAAATGTGACTTGTGTCAATACTTCTGACCCCAATCACCTATTCTCCTCGGTCACTTCAGCTTACACGACACTCCTCAAAGCCGAGAATAAGAGCGTGAACTAGATATTCTCATCACTCTGAACCTTTTCTGTTCAAGCCATTAGCTTTTGAGACAACAGGTTACTATAACGACGGGGCTGAAGCTGTCGTGAAGCAGGTAAGCAAACATATCACCCATATGTTTCCTGATCCATGCAAGAAAAATGTTTGATACAGAAATAAAATCTCGAAATTGTATAAGGAAACACAGCAACCATTTCTTTGGTTACTGGTGTCCCACTTTTATTTTAGGCTAGTTTTTTCTTACTTTTGAAATTCGTGTTTTTGATTAAGAATAATAAAAACTCAGAACAACTATTATCCAGATAAAACAGAAAAATGTGTTAACTGACTTACTTAACTGACGACAAAAAATGGTTGAAGCGGTGTCTTAACAATTTAATTCCTTTTATTCAAAAAATCTGTTTACATATTATCTGCCCTTGATGAAGGTTATACTACAGATTTGTATCCTCTTCTTTTTGTTTTTATCACAGGGTTTCGACTGATTAATTATCCACCCAAATCCATGTTTGCTCGTTTTTTGTTTTTTTTACTTTCGCTTTTCTTTACTTATTGTTATTTATCTATTTCCACAACATTTAAACATTTCAGTCGGAATTGTGACAAAAATAGATTTTGTCTGTATTTTTTGAATCACAGCGAAAAAATAGAACATAAAACTGGCTCACGCGTGTGAATCTCGTGAAGAGAAGATCATGTGACCAAAGGCTACACTTTCTAACCAATCAAAATGCACTAAAGTTAGTGAGATTCACTAAAATCTGCAACTAAAAATTTTGAAAGTCTGCTAGTTCTTCAATTGACAAGTTGATTATATAGTCTCTCTTCGGTTCAGTCTCCTCTTTAGAAGAAGAGGATCCTTTGCTCCTTTCTCTTTAGACGAGAGGCCTCTTTACCCCTTATGCTTTAAAAGTGATGTCCCTTTGCCCCTTATACTTTATAAGAGAGGTCCCTTTGCCCCTTATGCCTTAGAAGAGAGTACCCTTTGTCTTTTATGTGGAGGATGAGTTGGCGATTTTGTTCTGTCAAGGTTTTGTTTCTAACAAAACTTCGAGTGTCATTCCACAATTAACAATACAAAGAATATGAACAATGCAGGCAAAAAAACAAAAACAAAAAAAAAACCAACAATGATAATGTGAAACAGATAAATTTTATATAATAAAACAAATTTAGAAAAGTCAAAACAAAGTAGCAAATGTGCAAATATGTTTGTTAGGTATTTGTGTGTGTGGGTGTGTATAATACAAATATAATGTGACTAAGTGCGTGTTGTTCGAACATATCTGTGTGTACGTGTGTTCGTCATTAAGACAAAAAGATTAAAAAGGTGAACAATTCTGACTCACACATGTATAAGTGAGTGTAATCACATGTGTGGACTTGAAAACGCATAGCAGCGAAGTACACATCACCCTACTAGCTGAATGTGTGTGTGCGTGTAGCGATGTCGAAGTCCATGAAAAATTTAGTAGTTTGAATGATGGAAAGCATCTCGATTTCGTTGGGACTAACGTGTTTTCTATAGCTGTAAGTTTTGCCGTGTTGGCTGTAGTCTGTACGTGGCGAAAATGTCTGAAGCTGCTGAAGCGTTTTAAAGCAAAAGAATTTGTTTCTGAAAGCCTGGAATCTATGGGTATCCATATCACATTACCGGCTTCAAACGTAAGATTTTTTTTGTGCGAAACAAATTCGAAATGCGTGGACGTAGTTAAAGGCTGTGGCATGTGACTATTCTATCTAATCAGGTTCCTGAAACTATTTAATTTACTTTGACGCCTTACAATTTTTGTTTCGGGAACAAGTGAGTCTTGGATCCTATTTTTCCAGAATTCTTTGCTCCACGTACTCCTCACAGACTGTTTTAAAAATATAGGAGTGTAAATTCTATACCTCTTATGCTTTAGAAGAGAGGACTCTTTGTCTCTTATGTTTCAGAAGAGGGGCAATTTTTTTTCATGAACAACTGTTATGCCAGATATAATTGCTAATATTTTAAAATATACAACAAAACCATGCTCAATTCTATTAAAATTTATTTCAAACAAAAGAATAAGATTGACTATGACGTGACAAATTAACGGCAATTTTGGCTCTTTCAGAGTGGAGGAGTGAACCAAGACAAGAAGGAACCAAAGGCTTCACCTACCATCTTCTTTGACAGCAATTTGGATCTTCAATGCGTGTTCGGATCCCTTCCTCACGAAGCTACTCGGTCTACTGCTATCTTGGTTGGCAACATTCGAGTTTTTTTTTAAACTTCTCTCCCTTTGTTTTTGTACTCACGGGTGACGCGATCGAGGTAATTCGAAAAAATATGTACATCTCCAGAATAATCTGCTAAAGAAATGAATGAGGAAATGTCTGTAGAGGTTGAATGTATTTAGCTATTTCAGTAGATGTGCGTCCGTATTTTACTGGTATTGCTCTCCATATTATTTCCTCCACAAATACAACACAAAACTTTACAATCGCGTGAAAGAAATGGAATAGAACTCAACGAACATTAAACAACAAACAATTTGATTTACATAAAACAGAATGTGGAAACAAATAAAATACATGATGTGTAAATGGCCTTTTGGAAAATAAAGTTTGGCGAGAAGAAAATAAATTTGTTTACACGTGTATGTATGTTTAGATGTTAACAGAGTCCGTAAATAAGTCGTTTTTACTTACATTAAGTTCATATCGTGTTTTATGATTGTGACGACAGCGTGTTGCGTTGATGAAAGAAAGTTTGCCAGGTTTTTCTTTTGAATATGATTCGCGGCCATCTGTAGCTAGGTCATGAACCTTTGTTGTGGAAAAAAAGGAATTTGTCGGACAGAGTATCGGCTATTGCTTTACTGACTTAGTGGCTTGTGAATGGCCCCCTAACTGTGTGCTATTTATACCGTAATAGTGGAACAAAGAATCGTCCTAAAATTTTGGTGCGTAGACATTTATTGACCAATCAGATTTGTATTTTACTATTTTATTTTCGAGCCTAAATATTTTCTGTTAGTTGACTTCCGATCCTATTTTTCTAGAATTTTCTTATTCTATGTTTTTAGCTGATTCGTTGAAAAATATAAAAATGTAACTTAAATGCTAATGCGGTTTTGATCCTAAATTTCTAGAATGTTCTTAAGTATGTTTTTATTGCTTATTTTAAGACTAGAAAAAATGTGTATCCCATATGTCCGTGAAAAAAAAATTTCCAGTCCCTTACTTCATTTCTTTAAAACAAAGAGTTGAAGTTGATTCCCAAAATTACAAATAGAATATCAGTTAAAACTTGAAACCTTTTTCGTAGTTCTGGGTGGAAAAACTGAAAAAAACAAACAAACAAAAAAAACATGACCAGTGTTTGAATTGCAGCTAGTTGGTAGTTTTGGGATTTAATGGTTCATAAAAGAAAGAATTAAACAACTAAAACTTACATAGATAATGAATGTAAGTATTGCAGTTCAATATAAGTTTTTGTTATGGAGGCACTCGTGATGTTACGGTTACAATCTTAGGAGATAGACCCAGCGAACCAAGTTTAAATCCTGGACGAGGTTATTTACTTTCTTCGTAGCGTTAATACTTCTTGAAAATCTATTCAACTATTCTCCTTCAAACTATTGCTAAATAGTAGGATCGACTAGGGCTCTTTAACCTTAGGATGGCAACCACTTTAAGAAAAGGAAAACTCTTAACTCAAACCCGTCAAATTTCACTTAAAAATTGATCTTATGTAACATCCCGCGCTTGTGAAGTGGTTGGTGAATACTTATATACGTATATATATATTGTCATCCACAGACAGATTGTTTCGTTGTATCATAACTCTTCAGTGTGGCTAAACACGCAGGACGCTTCAAGCTGGGATCGAAACCCTCCCAAATTTACTTTAGACTTAATATCTTACCACTCAGCCAACAGGTGATATACGTCAGCATAGGAATTATAACGCATACGTAGTGGCTTTCGCTTGTTTACATTTTGTGTTATCGGATACCAGAGTACTCTATTCGTTAGAAGAGCTTTGCATTACGTGAGTGGCAGCTATGAATTCCTTCGCCAGAATGCTCACCCCCCCCCAGAAGTTGTACATTACCAAAAAAAAAAAAAAAAATGATGAAAATTTTTAACTGTGAGCTTTTTTCACTAATATTGATAGATAGATAAATAGCAGCTGGAAATGAATGTTATCATTTCCAGATGATAAATAACAGAGATTTGATTGTGCATCAAAAAATAAATTAACAAGATAAAAATGCCTATTAACCTTTTCATCCAATATATCAGTTCACAAAAAGTTCAAGGCTTTTTACTCAAACACAAATGCCAGTATTATGTTAAATAGATGGAACTCAAGAGAGTATCATAGATCTCCATACTTTTGGGTTGAATAAATCACTTCACGAAATTTTTCTTGGTTTTGTCCACAAAACATTTTCCTTACGATATATATATATATATTATATATATATATATATATATATAATGTTTTACGTTTTGAACAAGAAGTTCTTTGGAGGAATTCATTCTTGACGGTAGATTATCTAAAAGTATTTTCTGCCTTTCTCACTATTCCAAGAATTTGGAGGTGACCAAATAAAATAGTTTCGGGGTGACTCACTCTGGAACGCACCGCAAAACATTTAGTAATAAAAACTGCAATAGAACGCATCAACGCAGTTGCCAGTGAGTCACATGACGTTTAAATTCATTTTCTCACCAATCAGCTTCACGTGCGTCTTTCTTACGGCGCCGCTCTGCCGGAGCCGGTCTTTGGCGTCATTATGGCTGATCCATTCCTCGTAGTTAAATCGCCATTCGAGAAACAGGATTCAACAGCCGAAACACTACAGTTAACGACATTTTTCGACTCAAACTCTAGAGACATTTTCCTCATTGTAAGACCAACAAGTACAAGTAATTACGTGATTTCCAACACCCAAGAATATCAATAAAACCTACCGTCATCATTTGAAAACGACGGAATCGATCACATCAACTGACGTCAACTAACACAATATGGACACTCTATCTGTTTCTGTTTCCTTCGCTACTCATAAACTTTCTCCTTTGTCTTACGCACTTAACGACTCGTGAACTCATCAATCAAGATGCGTTCTTCGCTGAGACACACCCTCCACCCTCTGAGTTTCCTTTTGTATCTCCGGCTGTTCAAAATGAATATCGTTAATGTTAAAACTCTGCTGCCTTTTCCTGTTGATGTTAAATACTTGAAGATATTGACATATCTATTTCAACACCTCTACAGATTTACCGAAAAAAATGAATAGTTAGATAATGAAACTATTCGAATACTTGGCGGTATGGAAGGTATTTAGTTTGGTTTTGTTTTATGGCATAACAACCCTTGTGCATTACTTAATGCCTAATCCTGATTATATATATATACTACTGTGCCAAAGATTTAGGCAGATGTATATTTTTAACATTCATAAACATTGAATATTGTTTTTGAGGTTAATAAATGAATATATAGCATTTATACATTTAACCGGCTCATTGGTCTAGTGTGTAGAGCGTTCGCCAATGGTTCGGAAGATCTAGGTTCAATCCCAGGTCACGTCATACCAAAGATTTATAAAATGGTACTTGATACCTCCTTGCTTAACACTCATCAATAAAAGGTACGTATCAAGGGTAAAGTGGAGCAATCCAGGGAAAGGAGTAGCGCCCTCACCTACACCTCGGTGTACTAGCTATTGAAAAGGGAGCCTTTTGGTCGTCCTCGACTACGGTCGCCAGCTACTATATATTTAGAAGCATTTACAAACAGTAATTCTTAAATATATTGACAATAACTATTCCAAAATTAGTATACTAAAGAATTCTTAATTTCAGTCACATTTTCATTATACGATATAAGCTTTGTTCTAAGACATTTATCTTGTATAAACGTGTTGATTTTATGCTATATTTTGTTATTTATTATTATTATTATTATTATTATTATTATTATTATTATTATTATTATTATCATGAGATTTGAAAATGTTTACTATTTCTTTACTATCAAACATTGAATATTTATAAATTCTCTCAATTTTTTATTTCAGAACCAGAAATTGTACATTTCCAAACATAAATTATCAATAATCTACGAGTATCTAAAGAAAAAAGACATAGAATTATATTTGTTATATGACTGATAGAAATTTTTTCCTGGTTTATTGGACAAACAAAATAATGGTAATTCCAATTAACAGGACAGAAGTGCACTCACCGGATGTTGCCGGGGCCGAGATTTTTTCAAAATGAAAAAAAATGTCTCCACGCACATGTATGGAGAAATGTTGGTGGGATTTATCAGGTAAAGATTTTTAAAAAATACCAAAGCTAATCCGATTTGAGGAAGAGAGAACAATAAAAGACGAGTTTTTCTTGAGGTCCTGTCAGAACCGGTGACGTCTGCAACATTCAACATCACGCAACACTCGTCTTAACTTTCCTACTGTAGCTTTTAATGGAATCCTCGTGACTCGAGAATCACTACCCCATCGACATTCTACCTCTTCAACGCCGACGTTTCTCCTTCCCAGTCGACATAAAATTTGGTTAACTGCGTAAGTCTGTGATTCACCTCTAACCCTAACCCTACCAATACAAAATCATTTGAACATTTTCATTTCTCAATTTTACTACCATTCAACACTCGTCAAATTTCCTCAAATTAACTCGTTCCTATCAATACAACTACCGAACATTTTGCTTCTCAATTTCACACACATTCTTAAATTCACCAACAGAGTTATTAGAACATTTTGTTTCTTTGTCAATACATTTGTTAAATTTTTCAGTTGTCTTCTTGTCATTTGGTTTGCAACTCTGTGTTTTGTCCTTTCCTTGCAACCGTACGCTTGATAGAAAATATTCTACCATAAACAGGGCACTTCTCAAGCTAAAATATCAAAAATATTGAAAGTTTCTTGGTGTAGAGTACAAGAATTAATTAAGAAAAAGATTGAAACTGAAGAGATCAAAGACAGAAAAAGAAAAGATGACCAACAAAATTGACTAAAAGTGATTGTAAACATTTAAAGATAACATCTTTAAGAAAGAGAACTAAATTTTGTCGGAAATTAGGCTCAGATCACGCTCAAACATCAGGCACCTACGTTCACTCTTCAACCATTAAGAGAGAACTTGAGAAAGAAGGCCTTCATTTCAAGGTCGAGTCCCATGAAAGAAACCTTAGCTAAGACAAGGAAACAAACAAAAATATCTTGAATTTGCCAAAGAACAAAAGACATGAACTGTTGAACAATGGAAGAATGTAATATGGAGTGATGAATCAAAATTTGAAAATTTCAGTTCAAACATAAGTCAAAATTTCAGAAGGGTTGGAGAACTGATGAAAGATTTGTGCTTGAAGCCTCCAGATAAACATGGAGGAGGTTCTGTTATGGTTTGGGAATGTTTAACTACAAATTATGTAGGTGATTTGGTCAGAATTGATGGGATAATGAATGCTGAGAAATATAGATAAATTCTGATCTATTATGTAATCCCCTCTGTTAAATGTCTAATTGGTAATGGTTTCATTTTCCAGCCGAATAATAATCTCAAGCACACTGCTAACCATTACACCACCAGAGGCGCTCATCATCGGCTTTTTGTGGAATTATTTGGACCAAAGAAAGGCTGAAGAGCAACCAAAATCAAAAGAACATCAGTCGCAAGTCCTCCAAGATGCATAGAATAATATACCCGTGGATTATATAATTAAATTACAACTTAGTATCTAAAAAAGAAAACGCTGTTCTAGCTGCAAAAGGTCGATATACGGAATATTATTGGTTTTTAAGTTGTTAAATAGGATAAACATCAAATTCACATTAATCATTAATTATATTATTATATATTATCAATGAACATCAATTTTTTCATTTCCTTTAATAGTGTATGGAATTTTTGTGAGGATATTAAACTTGCCAAATTCTTTTACACAGAGGTTTATATATATATATATATATATATATATATATATATATATATATATATATCTGCGTGTGTGTGAGCAAATAGTCTGGTGGTAATATTTTAAAAATGAGTTGGAGCTCCTTTGTTTGCCCACATTTAGATGGTTTCCAGTATTGCTGTCTATCACTCATCATCATCATCATCATGTCGTGCTTGTAGCACGGATATCCCTGACCCTCTCTCGCCACTTTTCCATATCGTTCATCGCCTCCGGCAGGTCTTCTAAACTACATCCCGTATCCTCATAGTTGCTGAATGCATGTTCGTGCTGGTCGTCCTGCTTTTGTTCGGCCATATGTGGGGGTCCATAAGAGTACATCTCTTATGAGTTCGTCCCTGCTTCTCCAGCAGCGCACTAATATTTCTATTTAATATAAATCATTTGTTTGCGCACAGTTAGATGGTTTCAAGTATTGTTTATAACATTAGTAATTCTATTTATTAAACATTCCGAGCTAATACAATTTCCACACAGCTATATGTTTTCATATAGCAAATGATAATCCTTACTAAATGATTGAACAGTTCTATTTGACCCGTAAATGGAACTCTAACAGGAACTACCACTCCAGGTCAGAGTGAGCCTGAGAGTAAGGACAATGAAGAGGTACTCCATATTCCCCATAATCGAGGGCTGGAGCCTCATCATCAGATGCAGTTTAGCGTCATACCCAGGACATAGAAGATATTTAGTTAGATCCCTACTCCTCCATCGTAGTCCTCCAGATACTCAGATCTAAAATCCCTGTTAAAAAATACGCAGAGTCATCTATGATGGCAGCTAACGGAATTTTTCACAACTAACGGAAGCGAGGAACCCCAGTATCAACAATGTTATATTCTGAGTTGTGGGCGAGAAATGCGTATGGTTGCAAAACAAAGAACGTATAGATACTCACAATAACACAGTAATGATGTTATAGAAAATTTTTTATAAATAGATTAAGTACAGAGAGTAGAATGGAGAAATATGTTCACAGTTAAAGAATGAATTCCGTGGTAGTAGTCACAAAGTTCATGTACTGTACTTGTCTCGTGGTGAAGGGATAGTTACAAAGTTCACGTGGTGAAGGGATGGTTTTCTCGGAATTAGGACAATGTTCTTAGCGGCAGCGATCGTTTGATGTATCGGATGACAGGCGCCGGACGGTGCGTAGAATCCTTAACACGGGTCGTGTGAAGGAACAAGTCTCTCTGATGATTATTTGGTCCGTCTATTTATATATTTTCTGTAGGCTCAGAAACGGCAATTTTTGTGCCCCGCGGGAAGCGTTCCGATTGGATATTTATTAATGTATTTTTTTTTGTTAATTTATCGCAAACGGAAGTTCTGCGCGGAGCCCATGCGTGAGCGACTAAATTTTCATTTTGAGTTGAGAACTCGAAGTGTTAACTTCCGTTTTTTTTTCTTTTCTTCTTTTCTTTCTTTTTGTTTTTTCAAATCAAGGCAAGATCTCGTCTTGTAACAGCTCCCCCAGATCTTACCATGATTTGAAGTTGCTATGTTGTTAGTGCTTGCTTGCGTGCGTGTTTTGTTTTGGTGTTGTGTATTATCTATTTTGTTTTTTGGCACATAACGAAGTCTTTAAAGCGTGCTGGGAGTTGTCCTCGTGTTGTTCGTTTCGTTGGGTTTTGGGTATTGTCTCCGGAACTGCAGTCATTTGCGACAAGATGCTCCCCTGACGAAAGTGTAGGGAGTTGTGACAACGGGTGATGGGTAGGTTGCCGGGGTGGACAAGGAGGTAGGAGTGGTCGTGTCGACGGGTGATTGGGAATTTGGTGAGGTGGGGATAGAACTGGAGGTGGGGGTGGTCGATGCATGTGTTGCAGGTCATTTGGTCGTGGTACGAGTCGACGGACGTGTCCACGGTGAACCCAATGCGTTTCACAGTTTTCGTTTTTCACTTGAACTACCAAACCGTTCGTTTTGGTGACCTCAAAGTCACCTATCCAAGGCAGGTGAGACAAGTGGGCTGTTGCGGATTGCGGTCGGTGGAGTAGCACCTTGTCACCGACTTGTATCGGGTCTTTGAAGATGCTGCGGTTCAGTTTGGCTTCCATTTTGTGGTCAGCCTCGTTGTTCGCCAAGGCGACTCTTTGATGCACCTGTCGGAGCAAAGCGTTTATCTGCATACCGTAAGCACCTGGGTTGTTGTTAACGATGTCTTGGCAGGGGATCTTCGGTAGACCAATGTTTGGTTGGCGGCCGGTGATAATGTAATGCGGGGATGCACCAGTGGCGGTGTTGGCTGTGGCATTCATTGAGGAAACTGCGGATTCGAGAACGTCCGTCCATTCACAGTTTCTGTCTTCGCAGATCATGTAAAGGGCGTTTTTTAAGGTCCGGTGTTGCCTCTCAATGTTCCCCGAGCTTTGTGGTCGCCACGGGCAGTGAAGTTCCCGGGTGATCGAGGTTAGGTCACAAAATTCCTTGTAGACCTCACCAGTGAAGTGGGTTCCTCGGTCGGAGGAGACAATGAGGGGAATCTCGCGGTGACGAAGAAAGAACTGGTAGAGTCCGCAGGCTGCGTCGATTGCGCGGTCTCTGGCACATGGTATGGCCATGAGGTGGCGGCTGAAGCTGTCTAGAATAGTAAGGATGTACCGCTTGCCTTTTGAGAGGGGCATTGAGACAAAATCTATGTAGACAACCTCGAATGGTTTTCCGCCTCTCTTGCAATGGCCCGTGGACCAGTTTCAGCGCATGCCGTAATTTCCCTTGCGTTTAGCGCAGGTTTGGCATGACTGAACATACGCCCTGATATCGCGATTTTTGAACTCCCACCAGCAGCTGGATAGGTGTTCCTGCATGCGGGAGATCCTTGAGTGGTTGACACAGTCATGGGCTTGGTGGAGATATTTTGTCCGGAGCTTGTAGGGTACTACCAGTTTTGGTGTGTTTGTAGTATCCCTGATCATCAATACAGATGTACCAGGTTCCAAGTAGAATTGGTGCATGTGCTTGTTATATAGCCCGGTACGATGATCTTTGGGGTCGAGTAGGGTAGCGTCCGGTCTTGGGGTTGCCAACTGAAGAGCTCTGATGATTTTTGAAAGTGTGTCATCAGAGGCTTGTTCCGCTGCAATACCCATGTGGTCAGCTATCTCTTCAACCGGGATGGTCGATGTGGCATGAAACGCGAGGAATGCGTCGATGGCCTGCAGATGATGCTGAATGTTCCGTGTTGTGTGAGTCCCAGGGAGCAGCTGGGAGCTCTTGATTTCGTCCATGCACCAGGATGGAACGTAGATGTTTAGACTGGAGCCTTGGAGTTTGAAGCGCTTCCCTGCAGGTGTCGGGTCTGCCGTAAGCTTGTCCTTGCTGTGGCCATATCTCCGACTGAGCATGTCTGCCCAGACATTCCATTCACCTTCTACATATTCCAAGACGAATTTGTAGCACGAAATTTCCTCCTGCCATCGTCGTATCTTCGCATTGTTGAATTCACGTTGATCCAAGTATGTGAGAGATCGATGATCTGTGAGGACGACGAAGGGACGACTACGCAAGAAGTAATCGAATTTGGTGATGGCCCATTTTATCGCATATGCCTCGCGCTCAGTTGTTGACCAGTTGCGCTCCGTCGCGTTAAAGGTGTGTGAGGCCACTGCTATTATTTTCTTTTGGCCGTGTTTATTCTCTTGCATGAGAATGGCCCCACATGCGATATCGCTGGCGTCGGTGGTGAGGGTAAAGAGTCCGGTGAAGTCGGGGAATGAAATGATTGGTGGTGAAGCGAGGCGCTTCTTAATTTTATTGAAAGCCTTGTTGGCCCCTTCGGTCCAGACGAATGTCCGTCCGGGCTTATTTAGTTCGTTTATGGGGGCCATTAGATTGGAGAACATGTCGGTTCTGATGCTCTCGTTAAGGCGTGTCTCGATGAATTGCCGAATCCATACGAGACGTCCGATGAGACTTTGTAGTTCTTTTCTCGTTGTCGGGGGTTTCATGTCGATAATGGCGCGGACATATTCGGGGTCGGCCTTGAACCCGTCGCTATTCACGATGCGACCGAGAAATTTAGCTTCGGACGCAAGAAAAATGCATTTTTCCGGGTTTAGTTTTAATCCGAACTTGCGTAGAGCAATAAATAATTGCTCCAGCGCTGTCACATATTCCTCGAAGGTTTTGGCGTGGACAAGATTATCGTCAATATATGACGATATGTTCGCGCGTGAGGCCACTGTGTCGAGAGCCTCAGCTATGCATCGCGAGAAGATTTGTCCAGCGGATGTTAGACCGAAAGCCAGACGGGTGTATTGGAAACAGCGTCCTTTCCAAGTAAAGGCCGTTTTATGGCGGTCACGTTCGTCAATGACGATTTGCCAATAGCCATTGCGGAGGTCGAGTGTTGAGAAGTACTTGTTACCTTCGCCAATCTTGTTGGGTGTCCTCGTGGTGTAATGGTTAAAGCGATGAACTGCGGAATCGTAGTACGCGAGTTCGTACTACAGTCGCGCTATTACGTTCACTTTCGGGCAAATACCCTTGGGAAAGGTATGAACCCCCTTATTCTCCCTCCAGCTATGGGTAAATAGTAGGACGGACTAGGTTCTTCAGCCTTGGTGAGGCAACTAGTCTAGGAGAAGGAAAACTCTGAATTCAAACCTGTTAAACTCCGCTTAAAAATCGACCTTGTGTCATATCCTGCCCGAGCGGAGGGGTTGGTAAATAGTACCTTCGCCAATCTTGTTGAATGTCGAGTCAATGGTAGGTATTGGGTATGGGTCGAGATCGACTAAAACCTTGTTGAGGGTTCTTTTGAAATTTGCGACCACTCGAATCTTTCCGTTTTTCTTGCGGACGGCAAAAACGGGACTGTTAAATCCTTTAGGGTCGTTGCAAGGTTCGATAACACCCTCACTTGCCATGCGGGCAATTTCCGCGTCAACATCACCCTCCAGTGCTTGGGCTATAGGGTGCTGTTTTTGGCTCCTGGACTGGCCGTTGGTATGTGTATGGGCTTGATGAAAGTGCCCCTTCTATTGTCGTCGGTGCCGAGAATGTCCACATAGCTGATGAGTAAATCGGCGGTAGCTTCTAATTCACTACGGTTATGATGGTCTGGAAGCGATAGGCCTACGGTTTGCTTAAGCCAATGGAGTTTTTGGTTGAGAGTCAACCCGTTAGGCGATGATCTGGCTGTGGCTCGTGGTTCCTCGTTGGAAACGGTTAGGGCGCCGTGTGAAAGGTTGTGGGTCGGTTTTATCCTTGGATGGACGGTTGTAGAGAGCGGGACAGTATGTTTTAGCTTGCCAGATGGGAGTGTGCGCGCAAGTTCTACAGTCGCCTTCTGGTTATCGATAGTATAGGATAACAGTGTGTGGTGGCCGAGTATGTTCTGACCGATCAAGATGGGAATGTCTGATGTCGTGATCAGTGTGTCGACGTTGCAGAAAGCGGGGGAAGTATCGTCACCCAAGGTAATGTCGCAGGTGAGCTTGCCCAGAATAGAGATGTTCCCTCCGATTCCATTGACTCGGATGTTGGTTTTGGACATGTGTCTTCTTGCATCTTCAGGTAAGCGAGAAATGGGAATGATGCAAGTCGTGCATTCGGAATCCAACATGCCTACACCGGAGAATGTGATGCCGTTTTTGCGGAGGTTGATCTGAACAAGGGGCGATCGGAGATCAGGTTGGATTTGAACGTTAAATGTGTGATGATGCTGAGTGGATACATGGACCTGGGAACGAGTCATCACATCTCGTTCGGTCCCAACCGAAAATCCAGTTCGTCGAAGCGCGTCGCGTGTTCATGGTTGTGCTGATCGCTATCTATTCCAGGTAAACCGGTGTCAGTGGTCGCTATGTGTGCTTGAGCATGAGGGGGGTGAAAATATGGGCACCTGTTGCCCTTAAAGCATGCGTGGCCTCGTAAAAAATTTTTGCACATTGCTTGTTGGCTGGGTTGGCCAGCGCTTCTTTGTGCCCGGTTGTGCTTCATGTTGTAGGTGGGGGCGGTTCGACTTTTCCAGTCAACGATGGATGGGTTCCGCCTGTGGGTTTGCCGCAGTTGCTTGTTCAGATCCAGCAACTGTAGCTGTACGTCGGCTAGTATCTTGTCACTTTCAAGGCTACGAGGTTTGTCAGAGTGTGTAGGTTGGCTCGCCATCAGCGCAGTGGTTTCAGCGGTGGTGGTGATGTCCGTTTTGATACCACGATCAAGATAGCGTTGCGCATCGCTGGCTATACCACCCGCTGAGTAGTGTCTGTCCATAGTTTTGACGAGGTGTGGATAGATGTTAGGTGTCCATGCCTTGATCTTTTCACTCATGAGCATGGCCCCCATTAGGGAAAACGCAGTTTCGGCCGTCATCTCAGCATTTTGTCTGTCCGACTTGAATTTTGCCGTGAAGTGGACTGTGGCCTCTCGGATTGTGTTTTCAAGTCGGCCTGCAAAATCAGTGAGTTTCTCTCCCTCATGTCGCTGAAGGTTCCATGCTCGGCTTAGGTACTGGAAGTTTGTCATTTGGCTCCCGTGGGTGGATATAAGGTAAGCCTTTAGTTCCTCGAACGTGGACGTAGGCTGTCTTGAGTCCTCCATCTGCTGGAAGATGCCTTCGTTCAGTAGTTGCTTTGCCAGCTTGACAAACTCCTTCTCCATTGCAGGATATTCCCTTAATTCTGGCTTAACGTGTATGGTGTAAGCCTTATTAAGTCGGTAATGAAGCGGTTTACATCGCTGCCCGGTTCGAAGGTCCGGATGGATTTTGTGGCGTCCCGAAGTGACTGCTGTCGCAATAGAAGCTCATAGTTTGTGGTGTGTTGTTGCAATGTGTGCGATCGATCGTGTGCGGTAGTTTGCAGAGCAGTTAAAAGTTTGTGGAGGTCTGTTTTCAGTTCACTAATGATTAATTGTGCTTGCGGGTTATCTGCCGGCTCCATGTCAATTTTCGTTTGGAGAATCGCTGCTTTTTGCTGTTTTATAAGTTCCAAGATTTCTGATCGAGAAAGGCCGGAGTATTCCATACTTGTTTTGCTGCACGCTTGACACCAGTGTTATATTCTGAGTTGTGGGCGAGAAATGCGTATGGTTGCAAAACAAAGAACGTATAGATACTCACAATAACACAGTAATGATGTTATAGAAAATTTTTTATAAATAGATTAAGTACAGAGAGTAGAATGGAGAAATATGTTCACAGTTAAAGAATGAATTCCGTGGTAGTAGTCACAAAGTTCATGTACTGTACTTGTCTCGTGGTGAAGGGATAGTTACAAAGTTCACGTGGTGAAGGGATGGTTTTCTCGGAATTAGGACAATGTTCTTAGCGGCAGCGATCGTTTGATGTATCGGATGACAGGCGCCGGACGGTGCGTAGAATCCTTAACACGGGTCGTGTGAAGGAACAAGTCTCTCTGATGATTATTTGGTCCGTCTATTTATATATTTTCTGTAGGCTCAGAAACGGCAATTTTTGTGCCCCGCGGGAAGCGTTCCGATTGGATATTTATTAATGTATTTTTTTTTTGTTAATTTATCGCAAACGGAAGTTCTGCGCGGAGCCCATGCGTGAGCGACTAAATTTTCATTTTGAGTTGAGAACTCGAAGTGTTAACTTCCGTTTTTTTTTCTTTTCTTCTTTTCTTTCTTTTTGTTTTTTCAAATCAAGGCAAGATCTCGTCTTGTAACAACAATAACGTCACTCATTCGTTGGCGCGTGAAATTTTCCGTTACCAACACGAAAGCTATTTTTAAAAAGTTCCGCAGACTATCTCGAAGATGACCTCTAAATATAGAACAAAATATGTGGTATTTGTAAGCTCCTCTCGTCAGTATAATGAGATATTTCATTATTACTCATTTTAAAAGAGATTTTCTGTCTTTGACAATACAGAATGTTTACCACTTACACACATGATAGACAATCCAATACGCTGCTCTTTCTATATAAACACAACAGTCACTGTATGTGCTAGCACATTCGGCTGCGAGACAACCGAGAGGCGAGAGGTATACGTATCTCACTCTGGTCATCGCACACCAACCAAAGCCACCTTAGCAGCAGTCGACGACGCATAGCTTCTGGCTGAGCTAGCAATAGATGCCCTTACTCCAACCAGCAACCGACGCAGGATCCAACTAATCATAGCAGCTCTTTTAAACAGTTATTATTAGAATGAAATTTCGAAAGTCATGACCAGCTCTTTTAAGAGCTATTTATCTTGCAGCAGACCTGTTTCTCTTGTAGTAGGCCAGTTTTTCTTGCAGGTGACCACTTCCTCCTGCAGCAGACTAATTCCCCCCTGCAACAGACCAGAGCTGCAGTAGCAGTTCCTGCATCACCAGACTTACAGACCAGTTCCTCCACCTCAACACGCTGATACCTCAAGGCAAGTAACAGCATCTCTTTTGGAAGCAGGCCTGTCGCACACCTTAGTACACGAGCAAAATAACTACTATTTCCTTGTTATCGATTCGCCAAATAAAAGCTTGACACTTCGAATTTACCCTCTTGTCTTGGTCACCCTTGCCTAGTTTATTATCAAAAATTTGTAGCATCGATGTATTTATCGACCCCGTAACACGCTAAAAACCAATACTAACACTAAACACGAAAGAAAAAAAGACAAGATAAACTCATTTACACATACATATTTGATATACCTGATATACAAAACAGAAGTATTAACAGAAAGAATACATAATTGTGTCCCTAGAGATAAAAATGTACACGTATTATTCTCTGAACAAACAGTTTGTAGAAGGAGGACAAAATCTAAAAAAAAAAACGGTTTATTTGATGAGTGTAGATAATTGGACAATGCTGTTCTACCGGAGAATTAAATGCTAAATCTTCTCTGTTGAAAAGACAAACACAAATTGAGGTCGAGAATAGGTTTCTGCCCATGTGATACTCTACAAGCCCCCACTCCAATAAAAAAATGTACACTCACATTTTAGATAGATAGATAGATAGATAGATAGAGAGAGAGAGAGCGAGAGAGAGAGAGAGAGAGAAAAGCTATTTTTAAGCGGGTGCAGGTTTAATCATGTTTTTCAAACCCTTTTAACAGCAAAAATGTTCTAGGGATTTACTGAAAAAAGAAAAATGAAAATCAACTGTGCATTTTAAAACATATATCAGCAGCAACAGCAGCAGCAGCAAAAAATAATAATAATAATAATAATAATAATAATACAATTTTTTTTCTAGTTTGATACATTTCAACATTCATGATGTGTAATTTCAATGTATAATTTTTAATAGTCAATGTATAAATCTAATGTAGTTTTTAATTTTAATATTAAATTCACATTTAATTCACAAGCATTTTAAATCATTATTAACATAATGAATTTATTAATTAGAGTTTTATTCACTTGTCAG
Source organism: Sepioteuthis lessoniana (assembly GCA_963585895.1). Classification (NCBI taxonomy): domain Eukaryota; kingdom Metazoa; phylum Mollusca; class Cephalopoda; order Myopsida; family Loliginidae; genus Sepioteuthis; species Sepioteuthis lessoniana. The sequence goes on from OY757908.1 coordinate 134,343,055, forward strand.
AATTTTTTTTTCGTATTGTTATTTGATTCTAAATTCAAATTCACATGGGAAACCTGAATGAATTACTAATGTTTATTTCAGTTAATTCTGAATTCAAATAATGTTTTAGCGAGTTAGTTCCTCGCTATATTCGAAGGAAAATAAATGAGTTGAACCAAGATATAGAAAAGTTTTTAAGAAGGTTTAATGGCAGCCAGAATAAAGGGTACCTTTATGCTGCAAGTCTCGTAGGAAGGAAGGAAGGGAGGAAATAGTTATTGAGTTGAGAAGAAATTATGGCAGCTAAATGCCTGAGCGGAATGTGCGTCACTACAGTCAAGGCATTGCTGAATGTCTGAGCGGAATATGCATCGCTATAGATGATGCAAAAGTCGTGTTTGCTAGTTAAGGACAAGAATGATGAAGTCACCAATATATGTGTGGTGCTGGTTGTTGTAGGCAAGAGGCATGAAAGTCTCCAGAAAATGTTGCCCAGGAATGAGGTAGCTGGATGTTTGAGCGTGATTGCGCGTCGCTGTAGACATAGCAAAATTTAGAGGCGACATAAAGGTGTTCCTGTAAGTGGCGGATTACATGCATCTAATTCATGTTCAACTGGGAACCCTTGGTCTAAGAGGGTAGACTCAAAAGGTCCATAAATTAGAGTGTTTTCCTCATTGTTGTGCTTCTGATGCTATGAAGGGAGCGGACAGAAAGTACGTCCGTCCTGCTCGAAGGGTTCTAAGGAAGAGATAGTTTGGCAGGCTTTCACCATTTTTATGTTGTCCGGGAAAATAGTCCGGGCTGAATTGGTTAAGTCATCCTCATAGGGTGAAAATATGCGACGACCATAACTGTCAAATTAATTTACGCGCCAAACAAAAGACGAAGTTCTTTCTGCTACAATGTTACTCAGTGAATAAAATTGATCGTAATTTATTTTTCGTTTTATTTAAAGGAAATAATAACAAATTTGCAATATATAGGAATAATAATGAAAAATTCCGCAATAATACAATAGGAAAATATTTTTAGTTGGGCTTTTGTGGGTAATTTCGAACAGTAGGTTCCCCAGTTTTCTAGTCCGGATACTGATTCAAAAAGATAATACAAATGACAAAGTTTTTAAAAAAATTATATGATATAAACAAAGAAAAGATAGAAAGGATAAATTTGTTGTAATTTGCGAGAAATTATCAGAGAGAGAGAGAGAGAGAGAGAGAGAGAGAGAGAGAGAGAGAGAGAGTGTCCGGAAAACCAAGATTATAAATTACAAGCCTTTATTAAGCGAATCATTCACGAAAGATGTATTCAGTGTAGAATCGTGGATGCTGCATCACTGCGGTGTTGAGAAGGGTGGAATCGGCTCGAAGAAAGCTGATGGTGTAGCTGGAGTATGTGTGGCAGAGGTCGCCGGGGTTAAGACCATGTTAGATGGAGTCGACGTGGCTGGTCGCTGTGGCTGGGGTCGCCGGGTTAAGACCGTAGTAGATGGAGTCGAAGTAGCTGGTCGCTGTGGCTGGTCTCAGCTGGAGATATCGATAGCGATGACAGCAACGTGGTCGAAGGGAAAAAGGTTCAGTTGCAGCTTTGAAGGGTTGACAGCGGAAGAGGGAACGTGGTCGAAGGAAACCGGGTTCAGGTGCGGGCTGGTGTATCGACAGCGCAGGCAAGAACGAAGTCGGCAAAGAAACCGGGTCTAGCTGCGGGCTGGAAAGTCGTGTCGGTGAAGGCAGAAACGCGGTCGAAGGAAACTAGGTTCGAAGGCGGGAACGGAGGCGGCGAAGAAACTGGATTCAGCTGCAAACTGGAAGGTCAGGAGCTGCCGCACGCTGGAGTCGTCACTGCGTCGGAGATCGGGATTGGCTGTAGCAGTGAACGGAGTCCGTGGAGGACCTGCTCGGCAGCGAGCCTAAAACATGTTCACTTCAAGCAGGATCAAAACCGTGAATGAATGGGATCACTGCAAGCTAGATGTGTGCGCACCGGGCCGAAGGGCTGGTACTTGGTTGCCTCACAGGTTGGATTTTAGGTTCAGGCCGAGGTCAGAGCAAGCTGTGTTACCGTTTTTTATCTGACTCCATTCTCAGGTTATTTTATTTTACCCCAAAGTTGTCTTGTTGATGTAACTCCTTGAACAAGAAGGCCCCAAAAAGAATTATACGAAAGAAGACAGCAACAGATAGGAGATGAAGAGTTTTTTGTTTTTTATTTTTCCTTTATTTCCTGGGTTCAACAACCATTCAATGGGTGAGGGAATTTTCTTTGAATACAATTAAAATGGTTGAATCCCCCAGTTAAGGTGTCTAAAAATACGTTAATCGTTTCTTGGTACATTTGCGTCCTCATTTGGCGTTTCGAAGGTTTAATAACGTGTTAGTTGCTTTTGGGAGTTTGTCCAAGTCCAGTGTTTTAGTTCGTAGTTCAATAGTCCATTTCGTAGCTTTTGTATTTTGGCATACTGTTAACCGAGACGAGTGCTACTAGTGAAAGGACTTGCCAACGCATCGTCTAAAGACGGACGCGTGGCGTCCCACTAGTTAGCAAGGTGTTGTCACTCCGCTGGTCACCGCTGAAAGAGAGTGATCTTCTTCCTTTTTTTTCCTTTACGCATGCGTCGCCCCCTTTTTCTGTGAGAGGCCTCTGGGAGTTTCTGCATATTTTAATAATTTTTTTTAATTCAATTAAAATTTTAAAAAAATCTATTTATTTATTCCCTACAGGATTACCGCGAAGGCATCGCTATAAGCCAAAGCAAGCGGGCTCTGGCAATGGACTTTGAACGTTTTTGGCCACCTAGCTGGATCGACCGAAGGACGGGATCACGAGCGGGCTTCAAACGTTCGGCCTAAGCTAAAAATTTTAGCTCCCAAGTAAGGATCGACCGAATGAACGGGATCACAAGCGAGCGTGAAGTTCAATCGAGAAGACCGGCGCGAGAGGAATGAGTAGACCTTATGTGCAAAGGTCACACTACCCCGCAGCCATATAAAATCATTATTTGTCGTACGTCCCACAAGGCTTTTTTTGGTGGGTCCGGGCACAGGGCTGTAACCCATACACGCTTGGCGGTTCCAAAAATGCCTCGGGTTCCGTCGGCATTCCCCTAAAAAGGGTGCCTCAGGCACCAGGTGTTAAACATAGCCCCTCCAAGGAGGGTTAGAGCCTGGAGGGACGCCCCCTCCCTGTGGCTTGGGGATGCCGGTCTTGGTGCGTCCGATATGAATGCCGGCGTCCCGAATCCATGTCAGTCAGCCTCGACCGACTGCCACCGGAACCAGGACTCACCCGACCAGATCTGTGTACAGACGAATACGGTCGACCGAAGTGTGCCTGGCTGTCCACAGAACCAAAAAGGCGAAAAACTTGGTTAAGTAGCTGGTTTTATAAGAGAAAGGAGCAACCACAGAAATGGTCTCTGCAGGAAATATTGAAAGTTATCAGCAATCCTCTTTTAAAAGGAGCTACAATAAAATAACTCATTGTAATGTATTTAAGTAAGATGTTAAGAACTAATTTCAAAATGACAGGTGGAATTAATCAATTAAAAAAATTGTATGTTAACAACATTAAAGGTAACGTTAAGTAACCGACATCGCAGTTGACCTTTTGAGTCTACCCTCTTAGACCAAGGGTTCCCAGTTGACTCTGACCGAGGATGTTATGTTTTTGAATAGCTGGGGGAAGCGACGGTAAAGTTTTTGTTTAATTTTTGTAGTAGTTATCAGCGGAAATGGAGGGTGTAAATCCTGTTGCCTAATGGTCTGGGCTCACTTCTCTCTTTTCTACTCGGAAAACGCCAAAATTGTTTATTTGCCACTATGGGTCAGTCCTTTTCAATTGTTAGAAATAATTTTTTATATATTGAGCATAATTATTCGTTTATTTGTCTTAACGAACAATCAAATTTTACATTTCAAATACCGAATGATTATGAATAATAAAATGAAAAATAAATTACAAATATATTTTATTGTATAACAAGAGGGCAGATGATGTTACCATTTAAACATAAATGGTAGTTGACGTTGTATCGTTGTGCTGCTTCTTGTTATATTAAAAGAAAGAAAATAAAATAGAATAATGAAGGCGTAGATATTGATGGTTTTCAATCTAGTCGTTTAATGACAGCCAGAATAAAGGGTACGGAGCAAATCTTACTAGCATACGGCCTACCAAAAGAAACCGTAGCAGCGATAATGATCCTCTACAGAAACACCAAAGTGAAAGTACGTTCACCAGATGGAGACACAGAATACTTCGACATTGTTGCAGGAGTACTACAAGGAGATACACAAGCCCCGTACCTCTTTATCATCTGTCTAGACTACGTGCTTAGGACTTCGATCGACAAAATCAGAGAAAATGGCTTCGAGCTGACTAAGAGAAGAAGCAAAAGGTACCCCGCAAAAACAATCACGGACGCCGACTACGCTGATGACTTGGCGTTACTGGCGAATACGCCTAATCAAACAGAGACGCTACTGCATAGTCTGGAACGAGCCGCAGCTGGCATTGGCCTCTATGTCAATGCATACAAAACTGAATATATGTGTTACAACCAAACGGGCAACATTGCCACACTAGACGGAGCCTCTCTGAAACTAGTAGACAAATTCACCTACCTAGGAAGTAGCGTCTCATCAACCGAAAAAGACATCGACACACGACTGAAGAAGGCATGGACGGCTATCGATAGGCTCTCGATCATATGGAAATCAGACCTAACCGATAAAATGAAACGCAGTTTCTTCCAGGCAGCAGTTGTGTCGATACTGCTATATGGATGCACTCCATGGACGCTAACTAAACGGCTGGAGAAAAAACTCGACGGAAATTACACATGAATGTTGAGAGCAGTATTGAACAGGTCCTGGTGACAACACCCCACGAGACACCAACTATACGGACACTTGCCCCCCATCACGAAAACTATACAAGTTAGACGAACCAGACACGCAGGACACTGCTGGAGAAGCAAGGACGAGCTCATAAGCGATGTACTCCTGTGGACCCCCACATATGGATGTGCAAAAGCAGGACGACCAGCACGAACTTACATACAGCAACCATGTGAGGACACAGGATGTTACCCTGAAGACCTGCCGGAGGCGATGAATGAATGGGAGAAGTGGCGAGAGAGGATCAGGGATATCCGTGCTGGCGGCACGACATGATGATGATGATGATTATGCTGCAAGTCTAGTCGGAAGGAAGGAAGGAAATAGTTATAGAGCTGAGAAGGAATTATAGCAGCCAAATGCCTGAGTGAAATGTGGGTCGCTACAGTTAAGGCATTGTTGAACGTCTGAGTGAGATATGGTCGCCATAGGTGTAGCAAAAGTCGTGTTTGTTGGTTAAGGACAGGAATGATGAAGTCACCCATAAATGTGTAGTCTTGGTTGTTGTAGGAGAGAGGCATGAAAGTCTCCAGAAAATGTTGCCAAGGAATGAGGTAGCTGGATGTCTGAGCGGAATTGCGTGTCGCTGCCGACATAGCAAAAGTTAGATGCGACATAAAGTTGTTCCTGTGAGTGGCTGACGTCATGCATCTAATTCATGTTCATCTGGGAACCCTTGGTCTAAGAGCGTAGACTTAAGAGTCCAATAAATTAGATGGCTTTCCTCGTGGTGTTGTGTTTCTGCTACTATGCAAGGAGCAGACAGAAATTGCGTCCGTCCTATTCGAAAGGTCTGAGGAAGAAAGTGTTTGGTGGGCTTTCATCATTTTTATGTTGTCCGGGAAAATAGTCCGGGCTGAATAGGATAAGTCATCCCCATTGGGTGAAAATATGCGACGACCATAACGGTCAAATTAATTTACGCGCCCAACAAAAATACGACGTTCTTTCTGCTACAATTGAATTATTTACTTAATAACAGTAATTGATATGAAAGACAGAGCTGCACTAAAAGAAATAAAAAATATCAAAAATAATCTTTGGCACATAATGTTGGCAAACTATCCCATAGAAGATCTACAAAACTTTAAATGAAATCTTATGTTGTTAAAAAAAATGATACTTGTATATGCGTGTGCTGCAGTGATAAGTTTTGTAACCATAATACATAAACCAAATAGTTCAATCATTCCTCCAAAACTCGCTCAGTCATCCCTCCAGCACATCTCAGTCACCCCTCCAGCACATTCTCAGTCACCCCTCCAGCACACTCTCAGTCACCCCTCTAGCACACTCTCAACCACCCGACCACCACAAGCTCAATCATCCCTCCAACACAATCTCAGCCCCCCCGGTCTATCACACTCTCAGTCACCCCTCCATCACAATCACAATCATCCTCCAGCTCAATTTCAGTCATCCACCAGCACAAAAGATCTTTGAAACAAGCCGATGTAGATATATCTATTGCATCCTTATCAAGAATGTTCTTTTCTAATGCATATAACATTGGATTTGTAGCAGTTACAGATCTATTTCCTCTCGCGAATCAATGCCCCCCACCAAGCGATTCGGCCACACACTTGTAGTGAAGGAAAAATTTCGTATTTTGGTTTGGCGCACAATTTAAATCGACACTTAATTTCATCCAATCAGGATGACTTATCCTATTCACCCCGGACCTTCATTTCCGGCCACCAAATCTTGTAAGCTGCCAAACCTAGTCTTTTTGGCTGGAGAACACCGACCAGTGCAGACGTCACATTGGCCGTTCTTCCATAGCGATGCTTTTTAGCTGGACAACGCCGCCCAGTGCAGACATCTCACTGCGGCTCTAAAATAGCAGCAGCAGCAGCAACATGGATACACGAGGGGACCCATCTAATTTATGGATTCCTTACAAGGAATCCCAGTTGAATATAAATTAGATGCATTCAACGTGCCTCGCACAGGCACAACTTTATGTCACCCCAAAATTGGCTATGTCGATCTGAGCGTAATCCCGCTCTCGACACGCTAGCTCTCAATTCACCTCTGGTCCACCTTAATGGAGATAACGCATACTCTCCCCAAATACCAGACACACAAGACTACACGGTGACATCCAAAATTCAATTCCTACAACTGCAACAATGTCTTTCGTCAAAATCCAACGAACACAAACCCTCACACGTCCGACGACACACGCTGCCACCTCAACCTTCTCAACATCTCATAACTCAATTTCGTCTAAATACTCATAACCCTTCACGAGTCTTGCAGCACCAAAAGCAAACCCCATATTCCATGCTGCAAATAAAAACCTTATCCTAAAAACACCTTTCGACCTTCGCCGTCTTACTTCTTCTTCATCCTCCTTTTATTTCTCACAAACTTAGCGAGGGCCTTACAACACTCAGCGAGGAAACAACACAACGTAAACACACATACGTTACAACCATCTTCCTCGCTACCAACAACAAAAACTCCAGCTAAAATCATCCCACAAAAACTCAGGCTAAACACTGACCAATCAGGGGCAGAGCGCATTGATTCCGTCTTCCTCTCTAGAACTATTTTTTCTAACCCTTTTTGGAAGTCACGACAAGTCAGAGAGCACCTAGTTAGCTGCCAAGACAGACCTCTCTCGCATCCGCTACTACGGACATTCCACATGGAACGCCTTCACTGAAGAACACGCTGCTACTAGCTTCACACACAGAAGAACCAGCCTTGCGGTCAGTCACACGAGCTACTTGCTTCAGCGACACACACTTCTTGCAAACTCAAGGACCTACATACTAACCGGCGACACCAAAAAGAACCTTTTTTCACTCTGGCTCGTTTACTTCTGCTACTATAATAAACCTTTCGTTGTCGTGACTTCCAAAAGAGGAATTAGATCTGTGACTGCTACAGATTATTTCTCTTAGTTGTTTCGATTTTTAAACGAAAGCGATGAATATTAAAGTACATTCAAGCTTTCTCTGGGGAGAATCATGGCCTGTGGAGAGACACAAATTACCAAGTGTTAGGATAATATTAGTTACAAAAATGGTTCTGTAATATACCATAGAAATGGAGTTTGCGATCCACATACAGCATGTGGACCTCGTGTTTGAGACGCTTGGTCTAAATTATGTTTGCATACATCTGAAAAGGCCGTTCTATCATCAGGAACTTTTCTTATCTGACACCGATAAAAAAAATTGTCTTCGTCGTTGTTTTGACTTTTTTACCATTTATTCAATAAAACAACCGAAAACCCCAATGGAAAAAGTCGACTTTATTTCCGAAATGATTTTATTGACTTTTACTAAATGAATAAAAAAAAATAATTTCATCAGTTTAAGAAGAAAAAAAAGGAACAATTTTTTATTTGTTTTTAGCAAATTTTCTCATCAATTTCGATGTAAGTATTTATTTTGATTTCCTTAATGTTATATTTAATTATAAACATGAATAAAATTAGGAACTTGAGAAAATAAATTTCTGTTATGGTCGTTGACACCCCAACTTTTAAAAACCTTGAAATATTTGTATACATTTTATTTATAAGAACACCAAAAAGAAATTCGTCTTTTATATGAAATTATTGGGTGATATTTAATAAAACTCACATATTTACCAGATGTAATAACGTTAAAAAAAATTAACATTAAAAAGTGTGAAATAACAGATGATAATTTGTATTTTTTTGCCGAAAGCGTCGGTAAAAAACATATCATTTTTCCCCCTTGAAGAAAAATACAGAAAAATGTTATCATTATTCTGTATTAAATACTCATTTCAATCAAGTCCAGTCGATTGCATCTCTGCAAAGGGGTAAGACCCCTCGCATAACAGATATCCTGGATATGACACTAAACAATCTGATGGTGGATGCAGACTACCCCTTCATTGTCTTTGCTCATAGGTTCACTCTGACCTAGAGTGATAACACCTGATTGGGTACTACCTATGGGTTAAATAAAACTGTTTGACAATTAAACTGTTTGCAAACAAATGACTTATACTAAATTGAATTGTTAGAAATAGAACTTTTTGATCATTTATCTCTGTGTAAACAAATGACTGATGTTTAAGTGAATTTTTGGTGATACATAGCAATACTTGGAACCACTTAACTTTGACTTATGCTAAATTGAATTGTTTGATCATTTATCTGTGTAAACAAATGACTGATGTTTAATTGAATTGTTAGTGATGTGTAGCAATACTTAGAACTGTTCAACTTTGTTGGTTTATGTTACTAAATCATATATATCTAATATATATGAATAAACTGGATTTGGCATTTACTAACCTTCAATGGTTGATATGCCATAACCAACCCAACCCAACCCCGTCAATCAAAGAAAGAATTGTGGAAAATAAAATGAAATATCTGTTACTTGATGTTGGCATATTTTGATTGATTTTTGGAGAAAGAATTTTTTTTAATTAATGATTTCATTTAAACTCAAGGTAAAAAAAAATTTTCAGTTTTGAAACCAATAAAATTTTAGTGACATTAAATCTCCTTTGATTTTGCACTTTAAACATTTCATTCTTGATGACCATAATTGGTAAACAAACTCTTTTTGATATCATTTAAAAGTCCACTTACATTGACAAACACAATGTCTTAAGTTTTGTTGAAAAAAATGGATAGTTGAATGAGTAATTTGGAATTTCTTGGAGCTAGATTTCTCTGTGTGTCTTTCTCCACCTTTTCCTACTCTCTACTCCTCCCCTTATCATATAGCAATGAAAACAAACCTTCGACAAACCTTACTTGTATTGCAAATTTTATAAGCTTCCTCAATCAGAATGACAAAGACATTTGCATTATTTTTACTATTCGAAAAATTAGTTCTTTTGAATGTTGTACAAAATTTGATTTCGCACTGATGATTATTTAGAAATAAAACAAACTTTTTAGTCAAGGGATTGAAATGATATTCTTTCTGTTAATGCAAAACATTTATTATTTTAAAAGAGAAATAAATGGAAAAAATTTTTCAGTCAGGATTTCCTTTATTTTCTTCAAATTTCAGTTAAAGCCAGAAATAATGATTTTTCAGCTTCTCAAATATTTCAGAACTCGTAAGCTTTTCATTTTCTTATTTAATTTATAAAAAGTTCTTTTCTTTTGACATCATTTTTAATGAGACCCAGTTTTCTTTTTGGACTTAGTTGTTAAGGTTGAAACTTTTTGTTTCAAAATATTTTGCTAATGTAGTAGCTACTCTTAGCTTTTGTTACCTATAAATTTTAATCTTAATTTATTAACATTTAAAAAAAAACAAATTTAGATTCCATCTGGGTTTTTATCACTATAATTCAGATTCTTTTAATAAAGAGAGATTGAGTTCTTTAAAAACCTTGCCATTCTCCTCTTCATTTAATTCCTTAGAGTTATCTACTCCTCCCCCATCATATAAATGTTGAGTAACTGGATTTTTGGTCCCATGTACTCCACATCTTAAGTCTATCACTGAGGCAACTGGGTCCTTCTTTTCTCTATAGTCAGTCCCCAAAATTTCAATTCCCAATTTTCTTGAGGCACCTGGGAACTGTTTGATTCAAGTCAACCCAGTCTTTGTGATTGATTTCTCTAAATTTTCGTTGATTCAAGAAGCAATGCATCTCATGTGTTGAACTAAAGAAAGATAACTCTGCTTTTACCAAAAAGAAACATTCAGTTTTATTGATGAGTTTGACAGAAAACGTCGGAGTCATGTTATTTAGGGAAAGAATCTCTGTGTGGTTGGTTGGTTGGTTTTTATATAAATGTCACCTTTTCTTTGAATGGATCGTCATCAACATTGTTTGATTCTCATTTCTCTTAATAAGTAAAGGAGATGGTTTTGGAGGGCAAGAAAAATATAACGATTTAAAAATGAATGATTTTTCAAGTTGAATTTACTAAATATTATGTCAATGTTCTTCTATAGTTTTTATGCCTCAATATATTGTTAATTATTGCAGAAACTTGTTTCATGCCTTCAAGTATTCTTGTTAGTCTTAGGGTTGCTTTTTGACTGAATGATTAAAGCAGAAACCTTAAAAGTTGCAATATGTTTACAAGAGGAATTGCTATGTAAATTATCAGGAAAATATATTGACATTATTCAATGATTCTTTTTGATTGATATCCTCATCTCACTTATTTTAATCACAATGTTTTAAATGTCCCTTCTTCTGTTGTAGAAATATGTATAGTAGCATTTGTCCTTCAGAAACACTCACATTATCAACTTTCTTCCCTTAAGTAATACTCTAGATATTTAGAGTGATTTTCTATAAATGTGATGTGTATAGAAAAGTTTAATATTATCTGATTTTCATTTTTACTTTTTTCAGACTTCAAGAAGAGATAAGATTGTCTCCAAAAAACTCCTGCCCAATAAAGACGATTATCACTCTGCAAAAAGTATTGATATTACCTTTAAAGACATTTCCATGGCAACTAGCACAAAAGTGACTCGTTATGTATGTGAAGTGTGTGGAAAAGACTTTGCCCAAAATTATTACTTGAAGGTACATGTGAGAACGCATACTGGTGAAACACCTTACCACTGTGATATTTGTGGCAAAGATTTTGCACAAAGCCGGTTCTTGAGAGACCATATGAGAAATCATACTGGAGCAAAAGTATGTCACTGTGAATTTTGTGGAAAAGAATTTACACGAAATAGCAACTTGAAAGTACACTTGAGAACTCACACTGGAGAGACACCCTACCAATGTGAAATATGTGAAGAAAGATTTGCACGTAAAAATGCCTTAGAAGTTCACATGGTAATCCATACTGGAGAGACTGCTTACAACTGTGAAATATGTGGAAAAGGTTTCCCTTTAAATGGTACTTTAAAAGTTCACATGATTACTCACACCAGAGAGACTTGTTACAGCTGTGAAGTGTGTGGAAAAAGTTATTCTATAAAGAGCAATTTGAAAGTTCACATGAGGACTCATACAGGAGAGAAACCATTTTATTGTGAACTCTGTGGAAAAAGTTTCACACAAAGTGGTCACTTAAAAGGCCATATGAGATCTCATACTGGAGAAACACCATATCAGTGTCAAGTGTGTGGAAAAGGCTTCTCAACAAGTTATGGCCGAAACATTCATATGGTAAGTCATACTGGAGTGGCACCTTATAATTGTAAAGAATGTGGAAAATGTTTTTATTCAAATAGTCAATTAAAAGTTCATCTAAGGAGTCATACTGGAGAGACACCTTACCTTTGTGAAACTTGTGGCAAGAGCTTTTCCCACAATGGCAACTTAAAAGCTCATATGAAAACTCATACTTAAATGATTGTATAATATATAGAAGAATGTTTTCTTTTGAAGTAAATTACTTGAGAAATAGAAGGCTAAGTTAAGTTATTTGAAATAAAAAAAGAAAGATTTCATCTGACTTGTGATTAATACTATCAGTCATTTGGATTTTCACAATGTAATTCTTTTAAATGTGAATCTTAATAAATATAAAAGCAAAATATTTTGTTGACTTTTAAATGAATTATATTTGATTTTATATTGTTATTCGGATTTATTCTTATATATACTTTTGTTCACCATTATTGGCACCTATGAAAATTAAATGTATAATGAAGAATATCTCCTAAAAAAATGAATGGATGTTTAGTCTAGAGACACTTTTATATATGTTATGAAACAATTTTAAAAACAGTATGAGGAAAAAACCTATAAAAACTGAAAACTTCTCACATCACTGGAATTTGCATCCTTCAAATCAGTTTTGAAAAGATAATTTTAAATGATTTACCTGTGATAAATTAGAAATGAATCTTTTCTAGCATCAACTGTGATCATATGACTTTAATCAGCCAATGAATGATGACTTTAATGCTGAAAAGGCCATTTCTTTATCCCTGTTCTTTTAAATTTGAGCAAATTATTTTGTTGACATTAAATGAATTATACTTGGTTGTATAGAGTTTACTTCAAATTTATTCTTTTATTTTAATATGTAATATATATATAATATGTGCTTGAAAAAAGATTAGGCACTTAATACACTGTTGAAAAAATGTTTTGTTCACACCTTACACACACACACACACACACACACATATATATATATATATATATATATATATATATATATATATATATATATGTATACTCAGTATATATTTCAAGTAGAAAATAAGATGATGATAAAACAGATTATAAACTCATGACTCAGAGTTTCACTTTGCTGATCCTCAGGTGAACTAAGATTCAGCATATGTGATTTTTTTGAGATTCAGCTGTTCAAATATGTACTCTTTTTTGAGTCATGTGACTATTATATGGTTGACATGCTTTTCCTTACGTTTGAAGATGTACATAATTTCCATGTGACTCAAAAAAAGAGTACATATTTGTTTACTTGAATCTGACAAAATCAGATGTGTTGAATACCAGCTCACCTGAGGATTATCAATGTGAAACTCTCAGTTGTGAGCTTTTATCTTGTTTTATTATTATCATCTTATACTTGAAATAAGTTAGCTGACTGTAGTTTAGGGTGCCTTTTCCATAGCTACAACACCAATGTGTAGGGGAAGGCACTACTCCTTTCCCTGGATTGTTTCACTTACCCTTGATCTATACCTCACGATGCTGAGTATTAAGCAAGGAGGCATCAAGTACCATTTTTGAGTCTTTTGTATGACTCAACCTGGGATTGAACCCCAGTATCTCAGGCCATTAGCGAACACTAACTACTCTGCATTTTTGGACATCAAGCACTGTAAATAATTTTATGGATTCAAAGTGCTTTTAACTTTGAATTTTAATAAAAAATTATATGTATGTATGTCTGCCTGGAAGAGAGATATGAGACACGTAGTTTGGGTAATATTTTCACACCCTTTCAGTTCGTCATCAAAATTTTCCATGTTAACTAAAAACAAAAAACTTTTCTATCCTATTTTCTAGTTCAAACTCTTTGTCTTAATCTGCCATATTTTTCTAAGTGTAAATAATTTTGTGTTTTGGAATTTGTCTTTTTTTAGTTCAGGATTGGAATATGGCAAATTATATATTCATAACATCTAACACAAGACTTTGGAAATTCTTTTATTTGAAATCTTAATTTTATTTCCTTTGCATTTGGGAACATCAGTTATATACCGTTAAAAAGTTTAGTCTTATTTTCTGAACCTTTTGTACACTTCACATCGACTTTAAGATACAAGCTGTTTACTACTTTTTCTTATGTTTTATAAACCTTTTATCATTGTTAATTTCTATCTATCTTTGACTTATTCTTTATCTGAGTGTTAGAATATGCAGCAGAAGAATAAAATTGCCCCCACCCCAGGGATTCCTGGGTATGACACAAAAACTGCACCTGATGGTGAGGCTCCAGTTCTGAAGATCTGGGGAGTGTTGAGTACCTGTTTGTCACTATTGCTCCCTGATTTAGTAGTACTTGTTAGGGTTTGATCTCCAGGTCAAATATATCTGTTAAAAATTATTTATATTCAGTAGGAATACTCGATATCATGTAACTGTAAATTATTTCTATTAAGAATAATTACTCGAAGTTATGATTGTTTTCTAAAGATCATTATTATTATCATTATTAATTTCTTGAACTCATATAACTGTATGCAAACAAATGACTATTGTTAAACAGGAATGATTAATTGAAACCATATAATTATTAGTATTAGATAAGAATATTTGAAACCACACAACTGACTAAATTATTTGTATTAGATAGGAATACTTGATATATAACTGTGTACAAAAATATCTTTAAAATCAACTACACAAGAAATATAAATGTATAATGAATGCAATTCTCTAACCTTTTGGCATAAAACAACCCTAGACTGGTTAACATATGGTTAAAATCAATCAATCATATTATTTCTCTGAAATAATTGTTTTTATTAGATTATAAGTGCAAATTTATTCATAGAAAAATGTTTATTTGTATCTATTGATGTAATGCAAGTTATTATGCAACATTCAGTTATTTCCATTGATTTTATGCAGTTTATCTTGTTAATAAAGCAAGATTAATCTATTTTGAGACTTCATTTTGTTTTGTCTTTTTCAGCAAGAAAAACTATTCACTTAGGTATTTCTATTGATTTAAAATTCACATTTAAACTTTTTTATTGAAACTTTAAATTTGATTTCAAAAGTTTAAAATGTCATCCAATAATATTTCTACTTTTTGGGTTCTGAAGTTCAGTGATCTCAAATTTTAATTGCGTTTGTAGAAAGTCAAAATTGTATGTTTAATGTTTAAATATTTTCTTTTCCAGTGAACAGCATTTCTATATCTGGAAAAAAAAAAAAAAAGAGAAAATTAAACATAGAGTTTTGAGTTATTTCTGCTTCTCCTGTTAAAATTTGAACAAGAATTGATCAAATTATAAGATTATAAAATGATATCACTTTTTCTAAAACATCTGGTTTATTTGGAAACAAAATTCTACTCAAATTTCTCAAACTTTTTACAAAATAGACTTTTCTAGCCTTTCATCAATTCGGATTTTGTCTTTGTTATATACAGTGTTATATAAAAAAAAGAATTTCATTTATATTTGATTTTTTAAAAAAATCTGATTTTCTATTTCATCTCAAAAATTCGTTTTTTGTTTTGTGAAAAAATTTTCTGAAAACATTTTTTATTTCTTGGAATCTTTATCTTTTTTCAATACTAAAATGTAATATTCTTGATTAGATTTTTTATCTCATTTAAATTTATTTAATTTATTGATTTAGTCTTTTTAGAAAAATCTCACATTTTCTAATTTCTTGTTTATTACCAGAATAATTTGAAAAATCTCATCAGAGTTTTTCAGCTAATGATTATTTTGAAAATCCTTATTGATTTAAAATTTAATTCCTCTCTTTTTTTAAAAGATTTTTTCCTTTTCAAGTTAATTTTATCATTTTATCAATTGATCCTTAGTATAGACACTTGTATAAGAGAAAAATATGTGTCAAATGATATTTGCTGTACCAGTCTTCACTGAAACTAATGAATTATTTATAATCTGAAGTATCAGATTATTTCTAATGAAGAGAATGAAATTGATTTTGTACATCTTGTGTAGAGGTACATTTAACCTTCCCACATCAGGTTATATAAGGCATTATGAAAGCATTGATAGTTTTATGGGTTATTATCATGGGAAATGGAAAAATCCTAATTCAAATCCTTGTCTAGGCTGTTTACATTTCACATAGTGCTGGTTTAGTTTATTTGTTTAATGGTATATCAACCCTCATGAGTTATTTAATGCCAAAGTCATACTTGTAGACAAAGAGTAGTGATATTATTTAACCCATAGCTGGGTAGAGAAGAATGTAATAGTGCGATTGGAGTTTGAACTCAGTTACTTTGAGGACACAGTCCAGCACTATAACCATTCAGCTACGGGGGCTTTGCCAATACCTTTGGGAAAGGTATGCATGCCACTATTCTCCTTTCAGCTAAATTGTAGGGCAGGCTGGTCTCTTTAAACTTTGTATGGCAACTTGTCTTAGAAATGGAAAACTCTGTATTCAAACCTGTTAAATATCTGCTTAAAAAAACTGACCTTATGTTACATCCTCCTTGTGCAGAGGGGTTGGGTAAATACATATATAAAACATTAAAGTTCAGCCCTTAGTTTGCCCATTCAACATCTATATTTGTTACGCCACAGATTTGGCTTTCAAGTATTAATTTATAATATCCCCTGTGCCACAAAAAAAAAAAAAAAATTGAAACCAAACCAATTCTAACTCTAAATCTACACTTTGATTTCATTGAAACTCCTTAACAACAAATTTGAAAAAGTGGAATCCCAGTTAAGTTGCTAATTCAATTATTTATCAAATCCATCTTTTGGAGGAAAAAATGCTTTTTTTTATAATTTGCTGATTACTACCAAAAGGATTTTTAAAAATCCTTTCAGTTTTTCACATTAATCAAATATTTTGAATGATACAATCTATGAAGAAAGATACAGGAAGCAAATAAACACCAGAAAGAGAATTTAACATTTGAAAGGAATCAAATTTGACATCTGATGATTGGAAACACCTATTGAAACTGTTAATGTTTAATACAACTTATGAAATGAAGAGTGAGAATTGAGTTGATGAAAGATGGACAAAAATGAAAACATTTTCTTGACAAAGATGCTGTAATTGTTGCACTGACAAAGTTAGTCATCTCCATTGATATAAGTCTTTAGGATTATGACATGTAGGCTCTTTTTCACAATTGTAAAAATGCATCAGCAAGGGTGACTCACGAAAAAAATCAGGTTTGGTCGTTGAAAACTTGTTCTCTCCAATGTCTTATTGTGCTTGCTATATCTGTTGTAGTTTCCATGGAAACAAATTGAAGGCATTACTTTCAGATGATCCCTCATATTATCACTTGTAAGCAAAATCCTCAGGATATTTGTACAGTTCATGTTATATGAAGGGCTGAATTGAAATGTTTTAAATGTTGGGAATTCATATTTAAAATTTGATTCAAGAAAAATATAAAAGATATTTGTATAAAGAATTATACAAAAATGTCGATAATATAATCTTTAAAATAATTTCAGTTCAACCGATACTACAAATATAACGGGAATTAAACAACTGTCTTGTTAGTAAAAAGAGAATTAATCTCTAACAATAATCTTTAACAAAACTTGCTAAAGATTTTTATTTTAAAATGAGACTTAGTTTCTACGAATTTCAGAAACAAAAGACAAATAAATTTGAAAAAAATACGTTTTTTACTTACGTATTAAAAAGAGTTATTCATCTCGAAAGTGTCAGCCTTTTTTTAAAATGAACTTTTTTTGTTCAAATTACAATAAATTTTTCTTAATACATAAATGATTATGTATAAAAGTTAGAGTTCAAGTTATGATAAAAGTTAGGATTATAACTTTATAAATTGTTGAGTTTCGATTTTTCGTCTTATAAAAAACCGGAGAAAGAACGTCTTCATGATACGAATTCAATGTTCCTTCTGATATTTTTTCGTTCGTCAAAATATTCTATTGAATTCATTTAGCAGATGATAATTTGAAACACTACAATTTTTTAAAATCTGAAACGCAACAGTTTTGTTTTTTTAAATGTGAAACGCTACACTTTCGAATTTTTAAACCGAACACACAAACACAGCATTTCATCACTTTTACAACGGCGACTCAAGCGTTCATTTTCCTTTACAAAATATTCAAAATAAAAAAAAAACGCCTGCCACAAAAATAAACAAATAAAACAAATAATTGTCTGGGAATTGTTATATAGCAGGATTCAGGTCTCCCGATTTGCGATTTCATTAAAATAAAAAAAACACACACGTGGCTGGAGAAGGGTAGCATTCGCCGAGAAAATGAATAAAATGCGTCTTTGCGCAAGAGGCTCCGCGCAGGGCTTCCGGGCAAGAATGCAAGAAATTAATTCAATTTAACAAAATGCCCCTTTTCAGCCAATCATAAATCTTCCCCCTAAAAAATTCCCAGAACCGACTTGATCCAAGGGGTAGCTATTTATGAAGCGAAGATCTGCAAAGGCGTCAGACTGACCACGAGGGTGGAAGGAAGGAACACGCTACGGCCATTAAGAACTCATCTGAACCCTTACGGATTTAACGCGCCACTTGCTGTGAACGACTGCTGACCTGGCTACAACGCCGCCCCGTCCACGACTACTACTACCACCGAGATCATCTGGTATCCTTACTTCCTTCATACCACCATACTTAACAAGTGAGTTTTTATAACTTATAACAAGTGATCGTACATGAACTCTAGTTTCACACACACACTCCTCGATTCACTAACTCACTGGATATTGTACGCTACAAATTTTGTACAGTTGATTCTTCGTTTTATCACCTTGTATTTCCTTCTTTGTTAATATAATTGTTTAAAATCTTCAACTTGTGTTTGTCTTTTCCTTGCCACTATACGCTAAATATAACAACTTGATTACAATATCATTAGATATAAAATATTCTTTATAATCTTTTATTTATCTTTATCAGGTAAGACTCTATCCACATAATATTTGTTCATGGAACAATATGTGCTATTGTAGCTATTAGGAGACTTTTGTGTATTATTTCTTTGTAATACCACTTGTAGGTATATTGAATAGTCTTGAATGTATAAATGAGTTTATTTTGTATTTCCTTCAGTTGTGTTCAGTATTTGTATATCATGGATTGGACCTTTGAAAGTGGGGATTCAACTAAAACATCTTCCCCACCACTAAGCATTCCAATAACAATATGTGGTGACAATCATAGATTTAGTCCGCTTGAATCTGTAGGAGAGGCGTTTGCAAAACTCGTGCTGAATCAATTTACTACTTGGATTACATTTTCTTTAATTCCAGAAAGTTCATCTGAATTCAGATCTGGCCATGGCTAAATCAATATGAATGGAGAGGATTTTC